>JARLTB010000349.1:0-735000 GCA_030141615.1 Unio pictorum
AAAAATCTATATTTTTCATCTTAGTTTTGCATATTTAAAAGAAATAAGTCTGAGAAAAAAATCTATATTTTTCATCTTAGTTTTGCATATTTAAAAGAAATGTCTGAAAAAAAAATCTATATTTTTCATCTTAGTTTTGCATAGTTAAAAGAAATAAGTCTGAGAAAAAAATCTATATTTTTCATCTTAGTTTTGCATATTTAAAAGAAATAAGTCAGAGAAAAAAATCTATATTTTTCATCTTAGTTTTGCATATTTAAAAGAAATAAGTCTGAGAAAAAAATCTATATTTTTCATCTTAGTTATGCATATTTAAAAGAAATAAGTCTGAGAAAAAAATCTATATTTTTCATCTTAGTTTTGCATATTTAAAAGAAATAAGTCTGAGAAAAAAATCTATATTTTTCATCTTAGTTATGCATATTTAAAAGAAATAAGTCTGAGAAAAAAAATCTATATTTTTCATCTTAGTTTTGCATAGTTAAAAGAAATAAGTCTGAGAAAAAAATCTATATTTTTCATCTTAGTTATGCATATTTAAAAGAAATAAGTCTGAGAAAAAAATCTATATTTTTCATCTTAGTTTTGCATATTTAAAAGAAATAAGTCTGAGAAAAAAATCTATATTTTTCATCTTAGTTATGCATATTTAAAAGAAATAAGTCTGAGAAAAAAATCTATATTTTTCATCTTAGTTTTGCATATTTAAAAGAAATAAGTCTGAGAAAAAAATCTATATTTTTCATCTTAGTTATGCATATTTAAAAGAAATAAGTCTGAGAAAAAAATCTATATTTTTCATCTTAGTTATGCATATTTAAAAGAAATAAGTCTGAGAAAAAAATCTATATTTTTCATCTTAGTTTTGCATATTTAAAAGAAATAAGTCTGAGAAAAAAATCTATATTTTTCATCTTAGTTTTGCATATTTAAAAGAAATAAGTCTGAGAAAAAAATCTATATTTTTCATCTTAGTTATGCATATTTAAAAGAAATAAGTCTGAGAAAAAAATCTATATTTTTCATCTTAGTTATGCATATTTAAAAGAAATAAGTCTGAGAAAAAAATCTATATTTTTCATCTTAGTTTTGCATATTTAAAAGAAATAAGTCTGAGAAAAAAATCTATATTTTTCATCTTAGTTTTGCATATTTAAAAGAAATAAGTCTGAGAAAAAAATCTATATTTTTCATCTTAGTTTTGCATAGTTAAAAGAAATAAGTCTGAGAAAAAAATCTATATTTTTCATCTTAGTTATGCATATTTAAAAGAAATAAGTCTGAGAAAAAAATCTATATTTTTCATCTTAGTTATGCATATTTAAAAGAAATAAGTCTGAGAAAAAAATCTATATTTTTCATCTTAGTTATGCATATTTAAAAGAAATAAGTCTGAGAAAAAAATCTATATTTTTCATCTTAGTTATGCATATTTAAAAGAAATAAGTCTGAGAAAAAAAATCTATATTTTTCATCTTAGTTATGCATATTTAAAAGAAATAAGTCTGAGAAAAAAATCTATATTTTTCATCTTAGTTATGCATATTTAAAAGAAATAAGTCTGAGAAAAAAAATCTATATTTTTCATCTTAGTTTTGCATATTTAAAAGAAATAAGTCTGAGAAAAAAATCTATATTTTTCATCTTAGTTTTGCATATTTAAAAGAAATAAGTCTGAAAAAAAATCTATATTTTTCATCTTAGTTTTGCATAGTTAAAAGAAATAAGTCTGAGAAAAAAAATCTATATTTTTCATCTTAGTTATGCATATTTAAAAGAAATAAGTCTGAGAAAAAAATCTATATTTTTCATCTTAGTTATGCATATTTAAAAGAAATAAGTCTGAGAAAAAAATCTATATTTTTCATCTTAGTTATGCATATTTAAAAGAAATAAGTCTGAGAAAAAAAATCTATATTTTTCATCTTAGTTATGCATATTTAAAAGAAATAAGTCTGAGAAAAAAATCTATATTTTTCATCTTAGTTATGCATATTTAAAAGAAATAAGTCTGAGAAAAAAAATCTATATTTTTCATCTTAGTTATGCATATTTAAAAGAAATAAGTCTGAGAAAAAAATCTATATTTTTCATCTTAGTTATGCATATTTAAAAGAAATAAGTCTGAGAAAAAAATCTATATTTTTCATCTTAGTTATGCATATTTAAAAGAAATAAGTCTGAGAAAAAAATCTATATTTTTCATCTTAGTTATGCATATTTAAAAGAAATAAGTCTGAGAAAAAAAATCTATATTTTTCATCTTAGTTTTGCATATTTAAAAGAAATAAGTCTGAGAAAAAAATCTATATTTTTCATCTTAGTTATGCATATTTAAAAGAAATAAGTCTGAGAAAAAAATCTATATTTTTCATCTTAGTTACGCATATTTAAAAGAAATAAGTCTGAGAAAAAAATCTATATTTTTCATCTTAGTTATGCATATTTAAAAGAAATAAGTCTGAGAAAAAAAATCTATATTTTTCATCTTAGTTTTGCATATTTAAAAGAAATAAGTCTGAGAAAAAAATCTATATTTTTCATCTTAGTTATGCATATTTAAAAGAAATAAGTCTGAGAAAAAAATCTATATTTTTCATCTTAGTTATGCATATTTAAAAGAAATAAGTCTGAGAAAAAAATCTATATTTTTCATCTTAGTTATGCATATTTAAAAGAAATAAGTCTGAGAAAAAAATCTATATTTTTCATCTTAGTTTTGCATAGTTAAAAGAAATAAGTCTGAGAAAAAAATCTATATTTTTCATCTTAGTTATGCATATTTAAAAGAAATAAGTCTGAGAAAAAAATCTATATTTTTCATCTTAGTTTTGCATATTTAAAAGAAATAAGTCTGAGAAAAAAATCTATATTTTTCATCTTAGTTATGCATATTTAAAAGAAATAATTAAAAGAAATAAGTCTGAGAAAAAAATCTATATTTTTCATCTTAGGTTTTGCATATTTAAAAGAAATAAGTCTGAGAAAAAAATCTATATTTTTTCATCTTAGTTATGCATATTTAAAAGAAATAAGTCTGAGAAAAAAAATCTATATTTTTCATCTTAGTTTTGCATATTTAAAGAAATAAGTCTGAGAAAAAAATCTATATTTTTCATCTTAGTTTGCATATTTAAAAGAAATAAGTCTGAGAAAAAAATCTATATTTTTCATCTTAGTTTTGCATATTTAAAAGAAATAAGTCTGAGAAAAAATCTATATATTTTCATCTTAGTTATGCATATTTAAAAGAAATAAGTCTGAGAAAAAAATCTATATTTTTCATCTTAGTTTTGCATATTTAAAAGAAATAAGTCTGAGAAAAAAATCTATATTTTTCATCTTAGTTTTGCATATTTAAAAGAAATAAGTCTGAGAAAAAAATCTATATTTTTCATCTTAGTTATGCATATTTAAAAGAAATAAGTCTGAGAAAAAAATCTATATTTTTCATCTTAGTTTTGCATATTAAAGAAATGTCTGAGAAAAAAATCTATATTTTTCATCTTAGTTTTGCATATTTAAAAGAAATAAGTCTGAGAAAAAAATCTATATTTTTCATCTTAGTTTTGCATATTTAAAGAAATAAGTCTGAGAAAAAATCTATATTTTTCATCTTAGTTTTGCATATTTAAAAGAAATAAGTCTGAGAAAAAAATCTATATTTTTCATCTTAGTTTTGCATATTTAAAAGAAATAAGTCTGAGAAAAAAATCTATATTTTTCATCTTAGTTTTGCATATTAAAAGAAATAAGTCTGAGAAAAAAATCTATATTTTTCATCTTAGTTTTGCATATTTAAAAGAAATAAGTCTGGAGAAAAAATCTATATTTTTCATCTTAGTTTTGCATATTTAAAAGAAATAAGTCTGAGAAAAAATCTATATTTTTCATCTTAGTTATGCATATTTAAAAGAAATAAGTCTGAGAAAAAAATCTATATTTTTCATCTTAGTTTTGCATATTTAAAAGAAATAAGTCTGAGAAAAAAATCTATATTTTTCATCTAGTTTTGCATATTTAAAAGAAATAAGTCTGAGAAAAAAATCTATATTTTTCATCTTAGTTTTGCATATTTAAAAGAAATAAGTCTGAGAAAAAAATCTATATTTTCATCTTAGTTAGGCATATTTAAAAGAAATAAGTCTGAGAAAAAAATCTATATTTTTCATCTTAGTTTTGCATATTAAAGAAATAAGTCTGAGAAAAAAATCTATATTTTCATCTTAGTTTTGCATATTTAAAAGAAATAAGTCTGAGAAAAAAATCTATATTTTTGATCTTAGTTTTGCATATTTAAAAGAAATAAGTCTGAGAAAAAATCTATATTTTTCATCTTAGTTATGCATATTTAAAAGAATAAGTCTGAGAAAAAATCTATATTTTCATCTTAGTTTTGCATATTTAAAGAAATAAGTCTGAGAAAAAAATCTATATTTTTCATCTTAGTTTTGCATATTTAAAAGAAATAAGTCTGAGAAAAAATCTATATTTTCATCTTAGTTATGCATATTTAAAAGAAATAAGTCTGAGAAAAAAATCTATATTTTTCATCTTAGTTTTGCATATTAAAAGAAAATAAGTCTGAGAAAAAATCTATATTTTCATCTTAGTTTTGCATATTTAAAAGAAATAAGTCTGAGAAAAAAATCTATATTTTCATCTAGTTTTGCATATTTAAAAGAAATAAGTCTGAGAAAAAAATCTATATTTTTCATCTTAGTTATGCATATTTAAAAGAAATAAGTCTGAGAAAAAAATCTATATTTTTTCATCTTAGTTTGCATATTTAAAAGAAATAAGTCTGAGAAAAAAATCTATATTTTTCATCTTAGTTTTGCATATTTAAAAGAAATAAGTCTGAGAAAAAAATCTATATTTTTCATCTTAGTTATGCATATTTAAAAGAAATAAGTCTGAGAAAAAAATCTATATTTTTCATCTTAGTTTTGCATATTTAAAAGAAATAAGTCTGAGAAAAAAAATCTATATTTTTCATCTTAGTTTTGCATATTTAAAAGAAATAAGTCTGAGAAAAAAATCTATATTTTTCATCTTAGTTTTGCATATTTAAAAGAAATAAGTCTGAGAAAAAAATCTATATTTTTCATCTTAGTTTTGCATATTTAAAAGAAATAAGTCTGAGAAAAAAAATCTATATTTTTCATCTTAGTTTTGCATATTTAAAAGAAATAAGTCTGAGAAAAAAATCTATATTTTTCATCTTAGTTTTGCATATTTAAAAGAAATAAGTCTGAGAAAAAAATCTATATTTTTCATCTTAGTTTTGCATATTTAAAAGAAATAAGTCTGAGAAAAAAAATCTATATTTTTCATCTTAGTTTTGCATATTTAAAAGAAATAAGTCTGAGAAAAAAATCTATATTTTTCATCTTAGTTATGCATATTTAAAAGAAATAAGTCTGAAAAAAAAATCTATATTTTTCATCTTAGTTTTGCATATTTAAAAGAAATAAGTCTGAGAAAAAAATCTATATTTTTCATCTTAGTTTTGCATATTTAAAAGAAATAAGTCTGAGAAAAAAATCTATATTTTTCATCTTAGTTATGCATATTTAAAAGAAATAAGTCTGAGAAAAAAATCTATATTTTTCATCTTAGTTATGCATATTTAAAAGAAATAAGTCTGAGAAAAAAATCTATATTTTTCATCTTAGTTATGCATATTTAAAAGAAATAAGTCTGAGAAAAAAATCTATATTTTTCATCTTAGTTATGCATATTTAAAAGAAATAAGTCTGAGAAAAAAATCTATATTTTTCATCTTAGTTTTGCATATTTAAAAGAAATAAGTCTGAGAAAAAAATCTATATTTTTCATCTTAGTTTTGCATATTTAAAAGAAATAAGTCTGAGAAAAAAATCTATATTTTTCATCTTAGTTTTGCATATTTAAAAGAAATAAGTCTGAGAAAAAAATCTATATTTTTCATCTTAGTTTTGCATATTTAAAAGAAATAAGTCTGAGAAAAAAATCTATATTTTTCATCTTAGTTTTGCATATTTAAAAGAAATAAGTCTGAGAAAAAAATCTATATTTTTCATCTTAGTTTTGCATATTTAAAAGAAATAAGTCTGAGAAAAAAATCTATATTTTTCATCTTAGTTTTGCATATTTAAAAGAAATAAGTCTGAGAAAAAAATCTATATTTTTCATCTTAGTTATGCATATTTAAAAGAAATAAGTCTGAGAAAAAAATCTATATTTTTCATCTTAGTTATGCATATTTAAAAGAAATAAGTCTGAGAAAAAAATCTATATTTTTCATCTTAGTTATGCATATTTAAAAGAAATAAGTCTGAGAAAAAAATCTATATTTTTCATCTTAGTTATGCATATTTAAAAGAAATAAGTCTGAGAAAAAAATCTATATTTTTCATCTTAGTTTTGCATATTTAAAAGAAATAAGTCTGAGAAAAAAATCTATATTTTTCATCTTAGTTTTGCATATTTAAAAGAAATAAGTCTGAGAAAAAAATCTATATTTTTCATCTTAGTTTTGCATATTTAAAAGAAATAAGTCTGAGAAAAAAATCTATATTTTTCATCTTAGTTTTGCATATTTAAAAGAAATAAGTCTGAGAAAAAAATCTATATTTTTCATCTTAGTTTTGCATATTTAAAAGAAATAAGTCTGAGAAAAAAATCTATATTTTTCATCTTAGTTTTGCATATTTAAAAGAAATAAGTCTGAGAAAAAAATCTATATTTTTCATCTTAGTTTTGCATATTTAAAAGAAATAAGTCTGAGAAAAAAATCTATATTTTTCATCTTAGTTATGCATATTTAAAAGAAATAAGTCTGAGAAAAAAATCTATATTTTTCATCTTAGTTATGCATATTTAAAAGAAATAAGTCTGAGAAAAAAATCTATATTTTTCATCTTAGTTTTGCATATTTAAAAGAAATAAGTCTGAGAAAAAAATCTATATTTTTCATCTTAGTTATGCATATTTAAAAGAAATAAGTCTGAGAAAAAAATCTATATTTTTCATCTTAGTTATGCATATTTAAAAGAAATAAGTCTGAGAAAAAAATCTATATTTTTCATCTTAGTTATGCATATTTAAAAGAAATAAGTCTGAGAAAAAAATCTATATTTTTCATCTTAGTTTTGCATATTTAAAAGAAATAAGTCTGAGAAAAAAATCTATATTTTTCATCTTAGTTTTGCATATTTAAAAGAAATAAGTCTGAGAAAAAAATCTATATTTTTCATCTTAGTTTTGCATATTTAAAAGAAATAAGTCTGAGAAAAAAAATCTATATTTTTCATCTTAGTTATGCATATTTAAAAGAAATAAGTCTGAGAAAAAAATCTATATTTTTCATCTTAGTTATGCATATTTAAAAGAAATAAGTCTGAGAAAAAAATCTATATTTTTCATCTTAGTTTTGCATATTTAAAAGAAATAAGTCTGAGAAAAAAATCTATATTTTTCATCTTAGTTATGCATATTTAAAAGAAATAAGTCTGAGAAAAAAATCTATATTTTTCATCTTAGTTTTGCATATTTAAAAGAAATAAGTCTGAGAAAAAAATCTATATTTTTCATCTTAGTTTTGCATATTTAAAAGAAATAAGTCTGAGAAAAAAATCTATATTTTTCATCTTAGTTATGCATATTTAAAAGAAATAAGTCTGAGAAAAAAATCTATATTTTTCATCTTAGTTATGCATATTTAAAAGAAATAAGTCTGAGAAAAAAATCTATATTTTTCATCTTAGTTTTGCATATTTAAAAGAAATAAGTCTGAGAAAAAAATCTATATTTTTCATCTTAGTTTTGCATATTTAAAAGAAATAAGTCTGAGAAAAAAATCTATATTTTTCATCTTAGTTTTGCATATTTAAAAGAAATAAGTCTGAGAAAAAAATCTATATTTTTCATCTTAGTTTTGCATATTTAAAAGAAATAAGTCTGAGAAAAAAATCTATATTTTTCATCTTAGTTTTGCATATTTAAAAGAAATAAGTCTGAGAAAAAAATCTATATTTTTCATCTTAGTTTTGCATATTTACATATCAATCATAATAGCTATTGGATCAAACACAATTATTGTGATAAGTCATGTGATATAATATGGTATGCATTACCCAGCTCTAACATTAGACAGATGTCCTGTACACACTATGAGGCAATTATATATTAATTTTTTTTATGCAACAGTGATGTGGGGCAAGTGGTCAAGTGGTCTAAGATGCCAAACTATTCTGACCACTCACATGTGTGTTATATGATTCTGAGTTTCGGCCCAACCAACATTTGCATGTGAGAAAGCCAGCCAGAAGTATGCTGTGTGAAATGTTTACCATCCAGGTGAAGACCATTTAAATATAAGTTAATTACTGATCCCATCCCACAAACAGAGGTTAAATCAGAATTCCATAATTTCTGGTACGACCAAAATCTAATAGTATTAGTACAGAGGTAATGAATACATGGTTGAGGAAGAAAATATGAAGAACCATGGGAAAAGCTACTGGCAAACTTTCTCATATACCCATGCTGGTATAGACAAGACTCCAACTCACACAGACAGAGGTAAGACATTATTGATCTGTAAAAGTGAGTGCCTTTAACTGTTCAGCTACATAAAATCCACGCTTAGAAATAGTAACAGAAAATAGGCACAATTTATGTCATTTTTTTCTATATATAAAAAAACAAATTTACCAAAAGAGGCTGAAGCTTCTGAACTTCTCTCTTTACATTGCTTTCTTTGGGTTCAGACTTTGCTTGGTACACGACTCCACATATCTGAGAACCTGGTAGGGAAGTTTTAAAAAATGTATGCATAGGTTCAATAGTATTCTTTTGCTGTATTTGACACACTGAGTAATTTGTCATAGAAAATATGCAAAAAAGCAAATATTTTATTGTTCCATAAAAAGATCATAAAATCAGATTTCCTGATGTTACTCATGACATTTTATAACGTACCTATAAAACATCAGTTTATAACTTTTAATGTATCATGGTCATATTATAACTTTTCATGTATCATGCTCATATTATAACTTTTCATATATCCTGTTCATATTATAAATTTTCATGTATCATGGTCATGTTTCATGTATCATGGTCATATAACTTTAATGTATCATGGTCATATTTTAACTTTCATGTATCATGGTCATATTTTAACTTTCATGTATCATGGTCATATTATAACCTTTCATGTATCATGGTCAAATAATAACCTTTCATGTATCATGGTCATATTATAACCTTTCATGTATCATATTCATATAACATTTCATGTATCATGGTCATATAACTTTTCATATATTATGGTCATATTATAACATTTCATGGTCATAACTTTTCATGTATCATGGTCAAATTATAACTTCTTTTCATGTATCATGGTCATATAACTTTGCATGTATCATGGTCATGTTATAACTTCTTTTCTTGTATCATGGTCATATTATAACTTTTCATATATCATGGTCATATTATAACATTTCATGTATCATGGTCATATTATAACATTTCATGTATCATGGTCATATTATAACATTTCATGGTCATAACTTTTCATGTATCATGGTCATATCATAACTTCTTTTCATGTATCATGGTCATATTAAAAATTTTCATGCATCATGGTCATATTATAACTTTTCATGCATCATGGTCATATTAAAAAATTTCATGCATCATGGTCATATTATAACATTTCATGTATCATGGTCATGATGATCCTTGTTCCATGCAAAAATGTCAATCAAAAATTTAAAAAATTCAGTAGTGAGCACCAAGTATGGCAGAGTAATATTCAAACTAAAGAAATAATAGGAAACCTTTTGAAAGAGTTACCTTCCGACAAGCCAACTCTATAACCAGTTAGGTTTGTTGTTTTTTTTTTAAATTTTCCACTTGTATTTATTAAGTACTTAAAGCAAGCTACACAAAATTAAATTTAAATTGTGACCATTTAGTGACCATACCTCCACACTGAATGAGTTCAAGATCATGGACAGTGCTTTGTACATCCTCAAGGGGACAGAAAGCAACTGCATGGATAATTGTTTTGTCATCTGTCACATTTCCAAGAAGAAATCCAGATGTAATCTTATTAGCGGACTCCTGAAACATAAAATGTACATGTATTTTATAAATAGCCATCACCTAAGTGGCTAGAGCATCTGCCTCGGATGTGAGAGTGTTTGGATTATACGAATGATTTATAAAAATGGTACTAGCAGCTGTCTCGCTTGGCACTCAGCATTAAAGGTTAATGTTAGGACTGGTCCATCTGGTGTCAGGATAATGTGACTGGGTTGGACATGATGCTACATGTCTGTGGCATGATGCCCTAGTACTAGAAATCATAATAAACTGCCACATTGCAGACATCATAGTGACAGTCTAAAACTGTAAAAGCTATATTAAAATCAAAATCACACACATACACAACTAGTTTTCAAGATAAAGCCTGAATATATTAGTCCATTTTATTTATTATTACACCCCATACATTCAACAAATGATACAGGAGCATCTGAGTAGCCAAGTGGTCTAAAGAGATCACCATTACGGATCACTACCAACTCACCCGTCTGTGTGGGAGAAAGCTTTACAGAACCTTCTCCTGGGTTAGTGGTTCTTTCCAAGGTTTTCCCGGTTTCTTCCTAAACCATTTATATTGGCCACCATGTATATCCTATCTTGTAATGAAAAATGATGTTAAACCCTACAACAACAACAAATGATAGCTAGATTTTAAGTTAAGAATTACATTACCTCTTCATCCATATAATATACTAAGGAACAAGATGTGCCATCATCACCACCAATCTCATCATTTGTAATCTTTACCCTTCACTGAGGCATTAACCACCTCTTATGTCAAGATATACATTGTAACCATCTCTTAAGTCAAGATATACTTTGTAACCATCTCTTATGTCAAGATATACTTTGTAACCATCTCTTATGTCAAGATATACTTTGCAACCAACTCTTATGTCAAGATATACTTTGTAACCATCTCTTATGTCAAGATATACTTTGTAACCATCTCTTATGTCAAGATATACTTTGTAACCATCTCTTATGTCAAGATATACTTTGTAACCATCTCTTATGTCAAGATATACTTTGTAACCATCTCTTGTGTCAAGATATACTTTGTAACCATCTCTTATGTCAAGATATACTTTGTAACCATCTCTTATGTCAAGATATACTTTGTAACCATCTCTTATGTCAAGATATACTTTGTAACCATCTCTTATGTCAAGATATACTTTGTAACCATCTCTTATGTCAAGATATACTTTGTAACCATCTCTTATGTCAAGATATACTTTGTAACCATCTCTTATGTCAAGATATACTTTGTAACCATCTCTTATGTCAAGATATACTTTGTAACCATCTCTTATGTCAAGATATACTTTGTAACCATCTCTTATGTCAAGATATACTTTGTAACCAACTCTTATGTCAAGATATACTTTGTAACCATCTCTTATGTCAAGATATACTTTGTAACCAACTCTTATGTCAAGATATACTTTGTAACCAACTCTTATGTCAAGATATACTTTGTAACCATCTCTTATGTCAAGATATACTGTTGTAACAATCTCTTATGTCAAGATATACTTTGTAACCATCTCTTATGTCAAGATATACTTTGTAACCATCTCTTAAGTCAAGTGTTACGTGCTTAGGCTCGAATAAACAGTAACATAGAAAGAAGGAAAATAACAAGCTTGTAAAACTTAATAAACAATTTATTGAGTACAAATATTTTTCAGAAAAGAAAAATAAACTTACGATTTTAAGAATCAATTCCAAAATTAATCCAAAATAATTCAAAATATTATCCACTAGAGAAATGGCAAAAGTCCCGGTAATAAAATGTCCAAATAGTTCTAAGTTCAAATTCCAGCGATGTATCAAATATGGAAGATGTCACATGATGAAATCAGTTCTTGTTAATAAAAATCTCTATAAGCACAATTCTTTTCCAGATAAATAACAAAATAATTCCTCTTGATCCAAACAAATTGACACAATTTCCAGTACAAGGTAATTTATAATAACTCAAAAAGACAAAACTTAATACTCTAAAAGCCCAAGTTCTTCTACTGAATAGCTCACTCCCAACACATGGTTTATATCTCTGTTTTTTACGTAAACATGAGGTCACGTGATCTTCTAGAAACTATCAGAACAAATTTACATTCAAAGAATCATGTACACATCTTATGACCCAACTAAAATAGAAAGATGTTTATACAAAAGCTCCATTTTGTCCTTGGAACCAACCAATCATTTTAAAAGCTTGTTTACAACTCTGAAGCCAGGTCAGAAATGAGGTCAACACCTGGTGTTTACTCTGTAAAGTAAAGGTCACCCCCCCCCCCTTTCAATTAACGAATCTTAAAACTTAAAATGCCAAATATGAATCTAAAAAACAGACAATAAAAATAAATATAAATGACATATCAAATATACGTAACACAAGATATACTTTGTAACCATCTCTTATGTCAAGATATACTTTGTATTGTAACCATCTCTTATGTCAAGATATACTTTGTAACCATCTCTTATGTCAAGATATACTTTGTAACCATCTCTTATGTCAAGATATACTGTTGTAACCATCTCTTATGTCAAGATATACTTTGTAACCATCTCTTATGTCAAGATATACTGTTGTAACCATCTCTTATGTCGAGATATACTTTGTAACCATCTCTTGTGTTGAGATATAATTTGTATTGTAACAATCTCTTATGTCAAGATATACTTTGTATTGCAACAATCTCTTATGTCAAGATATACTTTGTAACCATCTCTTGTGTCGAGATATACTTTGTAACCATCTCTTGTTTCCAGATATAATTTGTAACCATCTCTGATATCAATATACATTGTTACTGATTTGGTGGCCTAAGTGGTTCGAGTGTCAGCCTCATATGCAGAAGTTTGTGGGTTCAAACCCCAACCAAGTCATACCAAAGACTTACAAAATAATATCAACAGCTACCTTGCTAGGTGCTCAGAATTAAAAGGTCAGTGTTAGGACGGGTCGGCCAGGTGTCAGGATAATGTGACTGGGTGGGACATCATGCTACATGTCTGCAGCATGATGCCCCAGTGCTAGACATCACTATAAACTGCTACAATGCAGACATTGTAGCTATATGACTTAATAGTGTTAAAGCTACGTTAAAAGTCCTAATGTTGTCATACTGGATTACATTTTAATGAGTTAGGTATTTAAAATTTCAAAGCAAAGTAAACATGAAATTACCAGTACACTGATATAAAATGTCCAATGCAATAATGCATAAACATACAATAATCAAGTCAAAGACAGGTAGTGTTACTGCAACTCGCGACTACTAAATTCTTGTTATCAGTTGATCAAATTATACACAAATCTAAATTAGGCAAAACCAATATGAAAACAGAAAATTAAATAAATTTTCAAAACAGTTTTTACCATTCCTTTCTAATAATCATGCATGCCAACCTCGAGATAAGTATATATGTATTTATTTTAAATATATGTTTGCCTAAATGAATGCATTTACGACTTACCACGTGCATCTTGATATGTCTCAGAGTTGTGTGCCGGTTGGCTTATATGTGGGTCATGCACATTTTAGTGTTTATACCTATTCAGTTTTGGAGGGGGGCGGTTAATATTCAAATGGGCTTATATGTGAGTATATATGGTAGTGATTATGTTCTCTTGATTTGTGAATATAAACTTAAGTCTAGAATTGAAGGGTTTTATCAAAGCCCATACTTAATAGGTTCTCTGACATGGTGTAACATGGAATTATCCCAAATATATTCCAAAATTAAACACAGAGTGGACTCAAAGTAACTGAAATGGTCATTCTGAGACACTTAGCTCGCATTTCTTTAAACCAATGATGTGATCTCAATATTTAATTTAATCTGAAACAATCACGGCTGAAATAAAGCAACTTGGTCTACTGTGTCCTCATCAAGATACAACCAATAATATGTTAAAAATGCTATTAAAATAAACAAAAACAAAAAACAGCTATCATGTATCTTAACTGGGAAAGACTATTTGAACTGCAGCCAAGTATCATGTCTTAAAGGACTTTATATTTTGCAAAACTATCTATATAATTAGCAGAAAGGTAATCATTTTTTGTATAGCTATAAAAGAAATGCATGAACAGTTTACCTAATTCACACAAAAGTTGCATACTTACAACCATTTTAATAAGAAAGCTGCTGGAAGACTTTAAGTTGAAAGTATACTTAAGTTTACTATCGATTAACTTTAATGTCATTTTTGCACACAATTAAAGGTAAAACTGGTACAATGTTGTTTTCACTATCTTACATATGCAGTAATACAAATTTGAACAGATATAACAGTCCTAACCATATCTTGCATAAAATAAGCCATAATGACCTGCACAAAATGTGGTGATTTTAACATATTTCAATATTTACAATTGCTAAAATTTATGCTTCATATTAAACCTGTTATTACATAATTGCCATTTTATAAAATATTACCTCAGTCTTTAATTTGATACTGTGCTAACAATTTGTTGCATCAGGAAAAAAAATGGACATAAATGTCAAATGTATTAATATTTTCAAAGTCCATCTTGACAAAGTGGCATGCAATCCAATATGGTCACTGCAAACTCATTCCCAATGCAAAAAAACACCAGGCATGTTGCAGATACTCATTGCTACTACATGTACTAGCTGCAGATGATAAAACTGATGCCATTCTGATCACAACACAAAGACTTTCTCATTCACATCCTTTACCTCAAACAATAAATATCAGCAACACCAACATTAAATTCACAGTCAGTACGAAACCTAGATTTACTATCAACAGTACTCTCACATTGCACCAACATGTCATGAACATATGCAAGGCTGCATATCTTGAGCTGAGACACATCAGCTCCATTCACAAATATCTTTTAGTTGATGCCACTAAAAACACTTGTGTGTTCATTAGTACTTTCAAGACGGACTATTATTGTACCTCAATTCTGTCTGGTACATATCAATATCTACTCCAGAAACTTCAGAAAGTGCAAAATAAAGATGCTCAGATCATCCAGAATCAAACACAAATATTTGTTCTCTGTCCTACATTTCACTGATGGACTCCAGTCCAACATACCTTTCTGGCCTCACCCATGTGTACACACCAGCAAGCTACTCTCCTCTAACAATCGTATACTCATTATTCCCACAATGAAAATAAAGTCATATGGATAGCATTCGTTTGCATACCAGAGCCCAGCAATGTGGAACAAATTGCCCATTGAAATTAGACACAAAGACATGGTAATCAATTTCAATTGTGCTCTTAAAACTCTACCGTTTTCAACTGCAAGAACAAAGTTAAAGGCCTAATAATGTTTCTACCTTAAATATTTTCAGCATTTTTTTCTAATTTTATGGTGGTTTTTTGTTTGTTTTTTATAGTCCTATCATTATGGATGTTGTAAAGCGCTTTGAGCTTCTAAATATCAGTCACTATACAAAGTTCACATTATTATTTATTATTATTACTATAGGTACACTGCTGACGTGCAAATAGTCTTTGTACAAGTTAGTATACTACCATATACACTGACATATCCGAAACAAAAACACAAGTTTGTCCAAGTCCCACATTTTGCATCAGTAAAATAACTTGACTAGAGCAAAGGAATTTATCAAATACAGACATTACATATGCCTTATCTTTTTAAACTTATGCCTTTGCGATTTGAAATTTGGTACACGAACGGCAACATTACGGTCAGAGATCTAAGCACAAGAGCCAGGTATAGCCTCCATAAAAAGTTCGAAAAAGAATGACACGTACTGATACAAGTATAGCAATTTAGGTGCCAGGTGGAGTTTTGAGAGGTTCTTTAATTTTTATTTCCGTTTTTTTTTTTGCGTTTCTTTTTAATTCTTGTTTTTTCTGGGCGTCATTTTGATGAACAAAACAACTATGCTGCAACATAAATGATGCATATGACAACATAAACCAACAAGACGATCTCCACATTTTTGTGACATTTCTTGTTCTTATCACAAATGTCTAATAGAAAAGAAAAAACGCGAATATCTGCTTGTTAATGTTGTTCTAAATACAATATGGTTGACGCATAATTACTAAAAATGCAAGTTATTTCATGCTTCAACAAACATGAAACGATACAATATTAAAACAATTTTACATATCGTTGTGAATTAACATTGTTTCTACATAAGTATTAAGAAAATACCGAAATTAAATTCAACACTCCCCGGTGAATGATTACGTTGACATCCATAGTCTTGAGACTGGTTTCAAACATGAAATAGACTGGTGCTCTTTACTTCTCCTTTTTAAGTGGGCGCTCTACGTAAGAACTTCTGAGAGAGAGAGATACAGGTGTAAAGATGTTTGTATTTGCAACATCCACAAAATAGAGAATGTTGGAATGTGTTACCCTCGTGTAAATTTATGTAGATCTTGTACCTATGTACATGACCTAAGTACACATCAAACTATAATAACAGCTCCCATGTGCTCGAAAAATTAGCCGGAATAATACAGTGTAGTTTAGTCATCGTTGAATTTTTTAATATTTGGGAATACATTTCAATATGTTATTGGTTAACAATGTTTAGATTTCAAACAAAAATAGCTCGAATGATTTTCTTCGCAATCAATCACAAAGGTATAATAATAATAATAATAATAATAATAATAATAATAATAATAATAATATAAACAGTCAGTTACCTATTTAAATGTAGTCCTACTAAAATACCGCAATGTCAGACAATATCCGTTTATTTTTGTTTCATGTGTGCATGTAGTCCTACATGTAAGACCCGACGCTGATATTTATGTTTGGGGCGTCACTTAAACAAAATTAACATGTGCTATGTTTTACAGGTAGGACTAGTGTGCATGCTAACTTTATTTTGACAATATTGTAATTAAAAGTATTTGAAAGGGTATTTTATTACTGGTTAGAAGTAAAATTGGCATCTTAGTTGTCTCCCTTTATATTGCGTTGTGACATATGCCGCCAATTGGTAATAAATGATCATTAACTAATTGTTTAAAAATAATTAAATTATTGAGATATAGTGATAGTGTTGCATACGTATAATTATAAATATTTAATAGAACAAAAGGCATGAAAGTATGAAAGTCATGTAACCCAACGTATGACAAAGGCAGACTCAATGTGACAAAGCCATATTTATTTTTAATAAGAATATGATGCTGAAAGAATAATAATAATAATAATAATAATAATAATAATAATAATAATAATAAAGTTAACCTGCATAAGTTTAATAAAAGTATATGGAAAATAACATTATGTATATAATATTTATATAAGTACTATAACAGGCAAATACAGATATAATGTATGTATGTGTATATATATATATATATATATATATATATATATATATATATATATATATATATATATATATATGATTACGAATTTTAATAAATATATTACGGATACATTAAAATACGCATACAAAATTAAATTGAATATAATATTTTCTATAATCACCTGATAGTGCTTATTAAACAATAGCAAGGCATCTTACTTTGCCAAAATAAAAATGACTTTATCATACATCTTAAATTTATTGCATTAATTATATTAAAAATATTTATAATGTTCATATTTTTATTATTATTACGTGTCTCCAATAATAACAGTAGTATATCCAATTATTAGTTCTCTCTTTGTCACATTGAATCTGCAGTTGTCATATGATATCTGGTCTGTCAAACCATATATGCTTTTGTTCCATCAACATTTGTATTATATTTAGTAGTAATGAGTTCAAAATGATGTGGATGTACAAGGTGTGCCATTTTCCTTTAGGATTAAGAAGAAATGAGTGACGCACTTCTGACGAAAACCCTATGTCAATATTTTTTTTTCTTCAGGAGGAGTAGATATAACAACTTATTCAAAAAGGTTGTTGTGGCAGCATTATTGGCCATAATGTAGGCCATAATGTAGGCCATATTTTCATTTAAGACGAAGCATCATAATAAGTCGTTAATCGAAAATCCCACGTTGATACGACTATCCATTCTGGAGAGGTAGCGATAACAAGATTTTCAGGAAGGAACGGTCAAACGTTTAAGAGAGCATGTCGCAGAATTGTTTTAGCTTCACAATGATCCATCCAAAGTATGAAGAAATCTCATCAAGGGCTTTAGGAATGATGAGCTAACGAAGAGTCTTGAAGTAAAAAATTAATGTGACCATGGATTATGCTAACAATTTCACTTCCTCACATGAATGTATTTAGGGTCAATCATTGCGGTGGAAACTGACCAATTCAGTGACTTTTTCTATTTCCTATGATCCAAAAAAAATTCTTCATCTACCTTATGGCTTTTTGTCGTATCTTTTTAATCAGACATCATCTACACTCGTTTAAATCCGGCTTGTAATCTAGCATAAACGGACCGCTCCGGTGGCTTAAATGGTTGGAGCGTCTGCGTTAGATCGCGGGTTCAAACCCCACCCGAGTCATACCAAGACTTATAAAAATGGCACTAACATCTGTCTCGCTGGGCACTCAGCATCTAAAGGTTAGTGTAAGGACTGGTCGGTCTGGTGTCAGGATAATGTGACTGGGTGGGACATGAGTCTGTATGCCTGCGTCATGATGCCAAATTGCTAGAATATCATTATAAACTGCCACACAGCGATATGACTGAAAGTTGTTAATGCTACGTTAAAAAATACTAATCACACACAGATACACAGACACAGACATCTAGCATAAATGATTCAGCTTCATAGCTTCAAACGTATCCAGGATTTCGCACATTTTACGTTGTCCCCTGTTCTGCAAAGCAGTTTCCCCTACGATTATTTGTCTTTTTCCAGACAAATATTTAAGGAAAACCAGACCGTCTAAACTTTTATACATGTGAGACAACCTTTTGCTTTACAAAGCCCTGTATTCACTCTGAGTGCATAGTTTCTTATTCGAAACATCTGGTAATCACATTGAGATACCTGGAGCATATGGCACACATCGTATTTTTAAACAGCACTTGACATAACACGCGACTCCAATTTTCAAACGTCTGGATACACATTTTGTTTAAAAGTTCAAATTCCAAACCGTGGAATAAAACCTCTGGGGCCTGAAGGGTTACTTTGGATTTGACCATTAGTATCGTTTCCTCTTTCTTGTTATTTTGGTTTTTGAATAAAAAGGAATTTGTTTTCCTGAATTTAAAATCACTATCCGTTCCTCAAAATCATATTCACCTAGAAGATTTGCTGATTATTGCAAATTTAAGTATATTTTCAAAGATTCAAAAGTCCGGTGCCTTTCAAGGGTTGTACAGTTTCTAGAACTGGACATATGACATTCTTTTACTGGACATATGCCATTCTTTTACTGGACATATGCCATTCTTTTACTGGACATATGACATTCTTTTACTGGACATATGACATTCTTTTACTGGACATATGACATTCTTTAACTGGACATATGACATTCTTTAACTGGACATATGACATTCTTTCAATGCGAACATAATGAAATCTTAATACATTTGAAAAATCTTAAAATTTACTAAGTCATCTTTTGTGATGAAGTTGACCTCTGAACATGTTTAAACGTGATAAGACAATACTAATTCTGATAGGTGACCCATAACAAATCCATGTTAAACTCTATGGTGATATGGTGTTAAATTGTGTAACTTCTTATCTATGCCAATTCGCTTTCTGAACTAATGATTTAGACAGAATGATAAAATTACTGCCATTTTTCTAAATTTACTTATATTTACCTTAACTAACCAAAGTATATTAAACAATTTGATCTAAAGTGACAAAATAAAATATTTTGCTCCAGTCAGTGGTCCAGTGACCTTTCTTACTCAAGGCCACACTTCAGTCTGTACGAGATTCAATCACTGCGGCAAAAACTGACCAAATACGAGATTCTTTTCATCTTGTACATTTTTTTTTTTAAATCTATATATGTGGCGTGTGCTTTTATCGTCTTGTCAGTTCAGAATGATATCAGCACTTATTTAAATAAAGGCAGTGAACAAGCAAATTGTTTCCAAAATAGCTGGACAATTCTGCATTTTAACCTGTCCCCGTTCGGCATACATCTTTCCTACTTGAATTCTCTTTTATCTTAACATTATTCGAAGAAAACCTTTCCAATTTAATTTCAAACATAAACAAAATTAATTTTTCCTTTTTAAAACGGGCATTCACTTTGAAATCGTAGCTTTGCATTCAGTCCTTGCGGTTATCATTCTAAGCATGATTCCCTCAACGTCTAATATATACTCTTTGCTTAAACAACTGACCCGTGCTGGTATATTCAATCATTCATTCTGCTTTTAATAAGACATCATCCCATTATTCCAACTGCCTTGATCCGCATTTAATTTCGAGCAGCAGCCCTGTGCATGAAAAATAATAATGAAACCGTGAAACGCAACCATACCAAATTCCTAGGTCAAAGAGTCTAAAGTTCATGCATCACCGAAGTATAATGAAATGTCATCAATGGTTTAGGAATTACAAGCAAACAAAAGCCCCCCGATGGGACTGATGCTCTAAAGACTGAAAAGAATTTTCAGTAATCCAATGTACATGACCTCCATAGCGGATTTCGTACTGCGCACTCGATACGGTCGGCACGGATATATAGTCAAGGAATTCAGTGTCCACTATGTCTGATGGATGTCCGCTAATCCTACTAGACATCCACTTAATCTAGTGAAACTCCGTCACATATTGTATTGCAGTCGCAACAAGTTTTATGATTTGCTTGTATTCGCCCTTTAAGTTGTTACACTAAATAAACAGAAAGAAAAACCCAGACGCCATAAACATGGCTGGTGTCAAGTTCATACCTATACCTGTACAAACTATACAGTAGCAACATTGTTTGTGGCGTTTATTAGTGTTCTAGTTAGTGATACATGCAAATGAAAATAGAAGAAATACACGTTTAAATATTCTTGGAGATCATCAAATCACTGTTCACATCAGAAAAACTACCTAGATACATTTAGATGTTTATGTATCCGTGAGGCATGCACACAAGCGTAAATGTAGATACTGTTCTGTATCAAGCGGTAACCTTTCAGTTCTTTCTCAGCAAATGATATTTTATAAAAGTACCTGATGGTCTGGTTTATTAGTATGTCATAGTTTCCCTTTAATTTCCATACTATTTCTAAGGCTCCCTTTTAAAGTTAATAAAAGATGTATACAAATACAAAGCGACAAGCCCCACCGTTGCACAAACAATAACAGGCTCGTGTACTGTGAAAGTGAGTGAATGATTAGGATTTTTAACGTAGCGTAAAAAAAAAAATCCAGTCATATCGCTATGGTGTCTGCATTGAGGCAGTTTATAGTGATGTCAAGCACTGATGCATCGTGCCGCAGACATGTAACATGATGTCCCACCCAGTCACATTATCCTGACACCAGTCTGACCGGTACTGTGAAAGAGTTATCATTTATTGCATTCATCATTTAACAAAGAGTTGAAACAAGTTCTATCAAAGAAAAGGCTTAATTAAATTTATTGAGGGGTCTCGGGTGGCTGAGTAGTCTACGACGTTATCCTCTACCTCTACAGGTCACTGACATCTCACCTCCGTACACGTGGGTTACGGTCTTGGGCTCAGCCAAAGTGGGAAATTGAGAAAGCTTGCCAGTAGCTTCCCGTGGGTCGAGGTTTTCCTGGGTTCATCCTTCAACATATATACTGGTCGATATGTATAGCCGCCTATCGTGCTCTGCAAAATGGCGTTAAGCCAACAACAAATGTTTGGAGCTGAATAAATATTGGAGACACGTGCGGGAATAATAATTTTTTTTAAACTTTATTTAGATCATTGATAATATTTACGACCAATATCGAGTATAAACGATTGTCATACTATTTTTAAGCGGATATCCACAATGAGGTAAAAGGTATATAACATCTTGCTAATTATTCCTCATGTTTATTGGATAAGAACAACGACGTGACGTCGATTATTAACACAATACGGACAAAGATACGCAACGTATGCACGAAACGTTTTCTTATTTAGCTCTATCTGTAGATTTGGAAAATGACACGATTCGACAGTATGGCAATATTTAAATGAGGAAATTTAAATTGATAATTTGAGGGTATAATAATCTTAAATGTGTGGAATTCATCTATACTGTTTTGAAGGCTGTGTGTGTGTGTGCGTGTTTTCAGCTTATGCATAATACAGTACAAGTTGAACAAGACACCAGACCCTAGAATATATTGATGTTTACCTGGGCGAAAAGAATTTCTTTGAATCATCATCGTAAGTATTTTAGTGAAAACCCCACAATGATACAACGTTAAAAGGGCAAGCACCAAGTCTCTGAACAAATAATCTTAACTTTTTAATGATTCAAGCCAAATATAAAGAAATTCTACAACGAGACTTGGTCAATACAAGCAAATGAAAAAATACAACTAAGTATGTAACGCACATATTGTACGACTGATCTTGAACCCAAGGTAAAAGGGTTAGCTGGCATTGTTGTAGAATTAATTGTCCTAGCTTTATAGATATTCGTACATAGTATGAAGGGGTTTAGGAAAAATACACATCTGAAAGCCTTTGAGCAGAACCTCCAACTGCTGGCTCTGATGTTGCCATTGGAAAAACGACTACATTAAAACCAGTCTTGAAAGACCACTGCTATGTGAGACCACCTGTCTTGAGACCACATTATCAGTGCTCAAAGTTATTGATTATATAGAATTTTATAACCTGTTATGAGAGACCACCTGTCTTGAGAGACCACAATTTTTTTGGCAAAAGAGGTAGTCTTTCAAGACAGGTTATACTGTACTATATTTCACTTTAAATTAACATGGGCCTGACTACATTTATACAGAACTTTTGTGTCCTGCATTAAATATCAAGCATGTACTATATAGAATGTATATACTGGAATTATACATTTTTCTTCTCTACTGTAATCATGGCATATGCAATGATGTGCAATTTTTGAATTCATGCCAAGTTTCCTGAATTCATGCCAAAACTGAAATTAATGCACTAAACTAATTCATCATATTTGTTAGCCATACTTTCATTTTCTTGTTAAATTCTTCGTACATTTAGAAAACTTCCCCTTTTTCATCAATGAAGAGAATTTCCTTCCTAAATTGTCAGTTCTACAATGAAATACATGAGCTCTATTTACACAATGTTTCACCAGAGCATTCAGCTGCAAGTCAAAAAAAGGGCGAAACTAAACAAAACAAGACTATCAAAGGAACTGATACTCTGCTGCCTGAAATGAATAATCATCCAGAAATTCAAGTTAAGACAATTTCTTCTTTAAAACTGTTGAATGCTGAAATCAATATTCTTGATCAAGATTTTCAAAATGGCCAACATAATAGGATCAGCACCAATTTCATTTAGTACCAAAAATGGTACTAGTAGCTGCCTCACTTGCCCAACATTAAGAGGTTAGTGTTTGGACTGG
Source organism: Unio pictorum (assembly GCA_030141615.1). Lineage (NCBI taxonomy): Eukaryota > Metazoa > Mollusca > Bivalvia > Unionida > Unionidae > Unio > Unio pictorum. The sequence continues at coordinate 23,580 of JARLTB010000349.1, forward strand.
TCAGCCTGGTGTCAGAATAGTGTGACTGGGTGGGACATCATGCTACATGTCTGCAGCACGATGCCCCAGTGCTAGATATCACTATAAACTGCATCACTGCAGACATTGTAGCGACACGACTGAAAAATTGTTCAAGCTACATTAAAAATCTTAATCACACACACACCATTTTCATTTAGGGTCAGCCAGACATCTGATGGCCATTGTGATGGATGTAAGAGAAGACAACCTAACCTACAGCAGGCCATCTCATAAGCTCTTCTGGTCTATGATGAGTAGATCCAGAAATCACAACTTGAACATTATGTGCTTGGCTTGTGATAGTCCTCAGTTTAGGAAAGTGAAATTATAAACACAGAAACCTCTGTTCTGCTTTTATTCAGTGATCTTCAAATCGACTGACTAGATAATCAACAGGCTACTTCATTGTAAGGCCCCACGTTTTTTTCTTCATCAATGATGCACAACTAATGTTACTGTGTGGAAGCTATTTTTATTCTTGTCAGTGACCTTGACCTTTTAACACCGAAATAAATAGGTCTTTTCTGTAGCAGAAGTGCAAATCAGCCACAAAACTGGTTACCGGAGATGGAAAATTTGGAACTATATTGTGCAGAAATCATTTAATTCTTGGTGTCACAATGACCTTGACCTTAATCCCAAAATTAATTAGGTTCTACCTAACTCCAAGTGCAAAACATCTCCAATGTTTGGTGACTTTAGATGTTAGACAACTTGCATAAAATTGGTTTCAAATATTGTACATATATACACACATCACAAGTTTTGTGGAATCAATAATATTTTCTTGAAAAACAAGGTTATTTAATTGAAATCGTTGAAACCATTCATTAGATGATAATATCTACAATCTAGGTTTGATAAATATCCATTTATGCATATATTATCATGCTCACAAACTGGTACAGCTAAAACTTTAACACACATTGAGGCCTTTGACCTTACAATAAATCTCATAGTGCTGACTGTTAACTGGAATTCAATAAATCTCATAGTGCTGACTGTTAACTGGAATTCAATAAATCTCATAGTGCTGACTGTTAACTGGAATTCAACTAAACAGTCTGGTCACAACTGTTGTATACGTTAAAAACATCTTCATAAGCTCAACAAAGTAAAATGATGCAAGCAATGAACTCGAATAACCTCAGTCAATTTGAGCTGGTTTTGGAAACTTGTTTACAAAAGCATGGAAATGCTGGTAGTTGGATCTATACCATTTTCATCAAGAATATTCTAAATGTGTTTTACAGAAATGGCAACATTCACACAATAGTAGTAATAATACGACTTTCAAAATGGATACTATGGTGCCATCTTTGAAGTATGATGACAACCACTTTTATCAGAACCAACAACATATTGTTGTAATAATAGTGTTAGTGAAAACCCAATACTGAGAAGAACTGGTTCAGGAGAAATGGTTTTATATTTTAATGTGCTACAAAAAAGCTGTCCAACTATATTATGAGAGGAAAGGACTCTTATCTAATCATTTTCACTCTGGATTAGAATTCAAGTTTGGTACCTTAACATATCATAACTGATTTATTCAGGTCAAAGAATTAGAAAAGGTAAACATCAAGTGTTTTATTATGACAAAGTTCATTAGTAACTGAGCAAGCATGATGTATGCTTGGAAGGATAAAATCTGTTCAAGTCCAAATATATGTGAGACAATTGTGTTCTGAAAACTGAAACGAAAGGATGGACAGATGGAAACAAAGATTCCTACATACACCTGCCTCAAAAGATACATATAAAAAAAGATATGTAACATTATTGTTGGAACATGACTCTTTAATTTACATTGTAAACAACAGCTGATTTAATGGCAGACTTATCAAGAAACAAATAACAAATGAGAACTCAAATGTTGGACATAATTAAATCTATTACACGAAAATATTATATAGCACTCATTGGAAGAAAGTAGCACTACCCATTACTATTTACTACTGAGTAATGGTTGACAATATCGAAATATACCATGTTTATGTACAAAGAAAGCACAATTGTTTTGAAGAAATATCTACATTAAAAATAACCTGCAACTGACATGCCAATTCAAGGGATAAAAATCTATACTGAAAGAAAATTGAAAATCTGTTACTGATCAAAACAATAACTAAAAAAGTTACTTCTTCCACATTCACCTGCAAAACTCCGGTTGGTGGTAAATTGTTTCCTTACATGTTTATATTCAAATAATAACATATGCTGGTGAAAACAATAACATAAAACAGACTACAGTTATTTAGTATGTTGTTACAATAGTCAACAAAATTTGCATAAAATACAAAATCCTAACCACTGATGTTGCTGACAATTTGCTTCTTCAAGGTGCTTAAAAGTATCCCGCAATGTTGACAAGTATAGCAAATATTCATTAGTTTTTATGGATACAAATTTTCATGGTTTTGTGATAAATAAGATTTTCCACTGGTACATAAATTTATGCATAAGAATCCTGTTACTTCCACAGAAGAATCTGTTCACAGGGTCTTTAAATTTGTGATGGTTAATACCTACCATGAAAATTGGTATCCTATGAAAAACAATTCACAGTACACCTCTCCCTTCACAACTCACACACACTGGGGTTTAAAAACACACACTGTAAGCGGGTGCAATTTATAGACAGACTTATAACGTTATGTTATTGTAGGATTTAACGCCATTTTTCAGCACTATTTATCATAATGAGGACCACGTCTGGTGCCTAGAAAAAGCAGTAGATTGTTTATAATGAGGACCATGTCAGGTGCCAAGAAAACGCAGTAGATTGATCATAATGAGGACCAAGTTAGCCTAAAGTCTACAAAATGGACAAATGCAAATACAGTTGGACAAGAAATCAAGGTTAGAAAGCCTGTTGAAATTTCTTCCAGTGTTGTCGACTGCTTAATGTGATGAAGAAAGAAAAAAAAAAAACAGTTAAGTTTCTCTGGTTTTTCCATCTCAATCGACATTTGACAGGACAGCAGCAACTTTTGTCCAACACTGAAATTACCATATGCAAAGACGTTTTTTGTCAAAGTTGGTCAAAGTCTATTCAGCAGGGTTTTTGTGGTTCTTCTAAATAAAAGTTGTGTAAATGTTATCATTTAGTGGTGGATCAGCCTCATTTGCATAACTCTAATACCATTTTGATTTCCAAGGAATTTTGTCAAATTCTCTTCAGGTTGCAATAATTTTATTTAAAAACAACAGTGGTCATAATTGATGACAGATTGGCAATTATTTGTATAAAAAGAAAAGCCATCTCTGTCAGGATGCTCTTGGCCATCTTTGATCAAATTCTGTTGATTGAGTTTTGCAAAGTAGTCATAAAAAGTTTGGGGTTGTTGTAATAACAGACAAAAATTAAGACCATATCAGTTTTGGAAAAGTAATTGAAATGTTTTGCAACTTTTGGTGCCACAAATCTGTTGATGGACTGGTATTATCTGTAAAAACTTAAAAAAAAACCACAATGGTTTCTATTAAGTATTACCAAATTCTATTCACTGGCTTAAGTTGTTTAATGGCTTTTACATTTTTGATCCTGATGGATATATTTGACTGTACCAGCATGTGCTGTATAAACCTGAAAGCTCTTTATGTCAGAACACTTGCTCTCAAATTTGATCAGATTGTGTTAAGTAATTTTTGAAAAGTTGCATTAAGATTTTTCTATTTATAGTAACTACTGATTCATATTCTGATGGTATATTGGCATCATTTATTTAAATTTGGATGCATTCTACATTTCCTACAATTTTCTAAAGATAAATTTCCAGGCCATTTTTCCAGAATGAAATTATGTTTTTTCAAGGTTCACACATTACTAATACCAAATGGAATTAAAGAACCGTTTAGATTATAAAACATTTTCTAAATCTAAAGATGTTGCTCTTACAAGACTCTCCAAAATCATCGAAGTCAGAAAAGATGATTATGTACAAAACCACAAAATGTATCACACTAAACAAGTTTGATCATTTTCCTTTAAAACCTGGCACATAACGACATATGATAGTCGCTTACCAGCGGACCTAGAAAATTTTGACTTGTATCAATTTGCACCTGCATTAAATCGATAAAAAAATGAATTATTTTTTCATAAATGGCAAGTATTATAATTGTCACATCAGTAATCCATTGACAGACTACGGCATAGATAAAACCTGACACAGTAAATGCCGTTTGTATTACAAGTCACATGACTTCCAAAATCTCAAATGATGACATCAAAACTCAAATAGTCATGTGATATCAACAACAAACTTCTTTATAATATTGTTGTAAATTCAATTATATTAAATGAAAGTCAGATACTTCTGTAAAAACCAGCAATCTGGTCAGTCTGATTTATCAAGCAGAGCACATCAATATAGTCACATGATAAAACAAAACTGCATAAGTCATTCTCGGAATAGAAAAATATGGAAAATTGTGTTCTTTCATTTTTGTATTTTTATTACAACCAGAACACAACTTTCACTTAATATTTTTCTTTTTTTTAATCTATATTTTAAAAAATGGGTTGTTAGATTTGTGTACTCATGCAACAAGCAATGCAAATCACCAGTACCAGGTCACATTTTATCAATGATGTTGTTTTATCTTGTATTTCAGCAGATTAAAAACATAATTTTAATACTCACAATTTCTAAGGAAAAAAAAAAGATTTTTTTGTACAGATTTCATGCATGTATCAATCTATCTAACAACTTTTAAAGTTTGCTAGACCATCTGGTAAGCAGCTACGCTTTGCCACCACCATGTAGGCCTCTTGTGTAGCTAGACTGGTTTTCATACTTTCCATGTAAGGAAAGATTATGGATATGAAGCTGACTTTGAAAATAAAAGTCTACCAGTCTATAATCCATTAGGCGTTTGGATTGACTCAGCATATATTTTTTATTGCAAACAAATGATCCATACCCTCTGAATATTCTGGTTAGAACTCTATCAATATAACTTGCAATCAGTTTAGTTAGGACTCAATTATGTGATTGTTTCTAGCGCCAAGTGGTGGCGTAAAATTCCCGTCGTTTTCCAGACTTTCATCACTATTTGCACATTTCTAGGACTTTTCACGGTTGGGAAAAATTATCATTCCTCGTGCCTTTTTCCCCGATAGCGTGGGAACCCTGTCTCTATTAAGTTTGGTCAAATTCTACAGCAGTTTGGGAGAACAGTCATATCTGTAATGGAGGTGATATTTAATAGTAAATAAATAACATTTGTGAAAATCGAAAGGATCTTAATATCAGGGTGCTTTCTACCATGCTCATTCAAATTTTATTCAGTGACTATAGTGAAATAAGACTTTCAAAAGATTTCTACTTATAATATGGGAGACAACATCTCAAGGTAATTCAGAATCATCTGCACAAATTTGAATGGTCTTACAGCAGGACGTTTGATAAATTTATGTACAGTGGTTTTGATGAAACTATTTTTAGTACTATATTTTCTGGCCTATAAGTCGATACTTCTTTACGTGAAAGTCTGGTCTTCGTCTTATACTCTGAATCAACTTATATATGGATTGTGTCATTGAAAGTTTATATAAGTTACATTCGTGACTACAGGTAATAAAATGAACTACAACATGGATGTGCTTTCAATTATAATAAAACAAGCATGGACTGTTTATTCAGCTGTGTCAATTGATAACAGCATATAGCAGCGATTTGTTCAGGAGTAAAATCACAAGCATCGGTAATGCAATTTCATGATCGCCGGTAATATGGAATATCATACAACGATACAATTACTAGTTTAAAATATGAAGCAAAGATATTGACCCAGTCTTGTCTTATACTCCGCATAGACTTATATATGGACGAAGGATGGAAAATTTACAAAATTGGTAAATTCAATTTATAGGCCGGAAAATACGGTAATGGCAGCTGTATCATATCATATGGATAGGTATCGTTTGTACAAATGTTAAAGCCCTTCATTCTTCATAAAGCTCTGTACAAAATGTGCTCACATCTGCTCTGGTGCATTTGGTTTTTTTTTTTTTTAGATGTTTCAAATAGCAATTGTTAATGGATGCATGATGTATAATGGGCCATATCAACAGCTCAGTCAGGTGAGCAAAAAAGGGCATGGTGAAGCACACAACAATTCTAGTCTATGGGAACACTATAATCAGCAAATGAAAAATGTTATATTTTCATTGAAAAGGGCTTTTTTTACTTTGAAAGTTCATATTATATTGGTTTGCACGATTTCACCCTAGAAGAAATTACCATAGTGTTTCTCTGCTATCATGTATTGGTTAGGAAATCTAATGAAATGATTCCAAACAAAATGGAGCATTTACTCAAATACTTGTCTTATGCTGATCAACTATCATAACTGGTAAAAACAACTCATGAATCTATTTCTCCATGGTAAATCCAACTTTCTTCGACTACTACTTTCACTTTCTTTTCATATTCTCTGCGATTTTCTTGATACAATTGGGCTGCTAGATTGTTAGCGGGACTGTTTGGGTTGGGTTCATCTAACAAAGACTGAAAAGAAGAAATACAAACAACATAATTCAAATAACATATCTCTCAAAATTATGTTGACTGTCGTTTTGTTAGTAACAAAAACAATGCACTGTGATGATTTTAATGAAGTACATCCATGCAGGACTTAGTGGAGAATCATTTTGAAGTTACCAGACATACATATATGTACACTCAATGCAAGTTGATCCAAAAAGCTATTAAGACACAGATGGACCAGCCAGCATTGGCAAAATTTTACCAATCCACTCCCACCCCCAATTAAATAAGATTTTGGGGGATCCAACTGCCAAGTGTAAGAAATCACCTGCTGACACAAGAGACATATATTTAAGGATTAACTTACGAATAAGTATACATGTACATAAATTAACTATCCATCTTTACACCAGACTTAAAAAAAAAAAACCAAGGCAAATCCACAACAAATAATAATCAATCTTCTTCATCGTCATCATCATTCCAGCTTTCCTGAACTATTGCAGCTACTTTTTTCTCATATTCCCGTCGGTTTTCACGATACAACTGTGCTGCTTCATTGTTTGCTGGACTATTTGGGTTGGGATCATGTAGAAGAGACTAGAAATGGAGAAGAAAAAAAAAAAAACATTACTCAAAGTCTCTCTGAATTACATTTGGATAAGTGCCAACAATTATTCTAAAAATTTATTGCATAGTGATTCAGCCCAGTTGTATCAAAACTTCAAAGATACATAAATTGAAATTAATATATCTACGAATGATGTTCTACTCTAAATTTGAAACCATTTACGATATATATTTATTGAAATATCTGTAACATGCACTAAGAAATACAAACTATATATTTAAAAAGAAAAAAAAATCTTTTTAATATAAAGTATCAATTAATACCATTGGTTACTGTATGTTATTATGTGGATGAAAATCTACAAAAAGAAACTTTAATTAGCACAACATTGATTGAAGAAACTGCAAGCCTTGTTAAAAATGATGCCAGCTACATGGAAATATATAAGCAGACTTTGATAGTGTGATTAGAATGCTTTAAAAAAAAAGAATAGAAAGACTGGAATGATGAGGAAGGATGTTAACATGATCTAACTTCTCATAACCGTGGACTTTTCATGTAATTCTCACAAGATGGTTACTGACAAAAACAAAGGCCCTGTTTTGCATATAGCATTTTCAAGCATGAAACTCCTGAAAATATGCAAGTACAATCTAATGAAAGATTTCCAGAAAATGTTGGAACCTGATTTTTACTTGAATATTGCTAATAAATACAAGTACCATACAGCTTTATTTAAGGGTTAAATATGAATAAACATTTAATAACTGAATCATTCATGATGCATTGCAACAGGTTTAAAGAAGTTTCACATAACCTTGCATCTTGTCTGCATCTGTGTGTTGATGGATGTGACTTGCAAACAGATTTGGCACACAACTTTCACACTATTGATGAAAAAGAATAACAAAATGGACCAGAGATTAGAGGCTAACATCTGTTCAACAGCTAACGCAAAATTGACTGTCAAAGCATCTGAATAACAGGGATGTTTTCTGTTCAAATTTCCAATGCTGTTGATTAGCACCATTTTCATTGTTTATTCTTATAGTCAAACTCCGCCTAGGACGGTCCTAAGCCCGGCTGCAAAAGGAGGAAGGTTGGGCGTGGGGCTAGCAACCCCACCCCCGGAAAAAACAACTTGCTACAGAAACGCCAAAAAGTAAACCAACAGGAACAACGGTCCTGGGAGAAGATGGATCTCCAGCTGGAAGATGTATGACGCCGGATGGTGAAAACCAGTCATCTGGAAGCCGTCAGGCCGACGACCATCGTCTCCACCAGGACCACCACTACCATCGGTACATGGAACGTGCGTACCATGTACGAGACCGGAAAGTCAGCGCAAGTTGCCGCAGAGATGAGAAGATACAACCTCACCATCCTGGGAATCAGCGAGGCAAGATGGACTGGTTCCGGGCAGAAACGACTGGCTTTCGGCGAGTTACTGCTGTACTCGGGACACGAGCAGGACGACGCTGCACACACCCAAGGCGTGGCACTGATGCTGTCCAAGTCAGCTCAGGGAACACTCCTTGGATGGGAAGCACACGGCCCAAGGATAATGACAGCCTCCTTCAGTACCAAAAAGAAGAGGATCAACATAGACATTATCCAGTGCTACGCCCCGACAAACGACAGTGAGGAAGAAGAGAAGGATGATTTCTACGACAGGCTGCTAACCATCATCCAAGACCGACCACAGAGAAACATCATCATCGTCATGGGTGACTTCAACGCTAAGATCGGCAGCGACAACAGAGGCTACGAGGAGATCATGGGGCAGCATGGGCTTGGCGAGATGAACGATAACGGAGAGAGATTTGCCGACCTGTGTGCCACAAGCAACCTGGTCATCGGAGGAAGTGTTTTCAACCACAGAAGGATACACAAGGCAACTTGGGTGTCACCAGACCTGCGGACGGAAAACCAAATAGACCACGTGTGCATCGTGAGGACGTTTCGCCGCTCCCTTCGGGATGTCCGCGTTAAGCGAGGAGCAGACGTTGCCTCAGACCATCATCTACTCGTTGCCTGGATGAAGCTGAAGCTCAAGAGAAACTGGACAGGAGGCTCCAATCAAGAGATAACAACAAACAGGAGAAATTCAAGATCACCCTCTCCAACAAGTTCCAGGTTCTAGAAGAGCTGCTTGAAGAAGAGACCATAGAAGACAGATGGAAAAGAGTGAAAGAGGCACTCACATCAACATGCCAAGAAGTACTGGGCCCCAAAACATACACGCACAAAGAATGGATTTCAACAGAGACGCTGAGGAAGATTCAAGAAAGAAGAGAGAAGAAGACTGCCGTAAACAACAGTAGGACAAGAACAGCAGAAGCAAAAGCAAACGACGAGTACGCGGAAGCCAACAGAAGCGTCAAGCGCAGCATCAAGAAAGATAAGAAGAGCTACGTAGAGATGCTGGCAACAAGCAGAAGAAGCAGCTCACCATGGCAACACCAGAGACCTGTATGCCACCATCAAGAAACTTTCAGGAAAGTTTGCCAAGCCAGAAAGACCAGTCAAGGACAGGAATGGAAGAGCGATCCCAGACGAGGAAGGACAGAAGAAGTGACCTGCCAATAGAGTGCGGTGCACCGACCAAAGAGGAGATTCGCAGCGCCATCAAGCAATTGAAGAGCGGCAAGTCTGCAGGACCCGACAGCATTCCGGCAGAGGTGCTGAAGGCGGACGTAGAAACCAGTGTGGAGCTCCTCTACCCGCTCTTCGGCACGATATGGGAAGACGAAGAAGTACCAGCAGACTGGAGAGAAGGCTACCTCGTCAAACTACCTAAGAAAGGTGACCTCAGTGACTGCTCCAACTACAGGGGGATTACGCTGTTGTTCATCCCGGGGAAGGTGTTTAACCGCATCTTACTGAACAGGATGAAAGAGGCAGTTGACCCGCATCTCCGTGACCAACAAGCTGGCTTCCGAAAGGAAAGGTCGTGCACGGACCAGATAGCGACACTGCGCATCATCTTGGAACAGTCTCTGGAGTGGAATTCGCCACTCTACGTGAATTTTCTCAACTATGAGAAAGCGTTCGACAGCGTTTGACAGGCAGACCCTCTGGAAACTACTAAGGCACTATGGAGTCCCGGAAAAGATCACAAACATCATCAGGAAGTCCTATGAAAGAATGACTTGTAGTTCCTCTTCCTGCTGGCCATCGACTGGGTCATGAAGACATCGACAGACCAAAAAAGAAACGGCATCCAGTGGACGCTGTGGAAACAGCTGGACGACCTAGATTTCGCTGATGACCTGGCTCTCCTCTCGCATACCCAACAACAGATGCAGGAAAAGACTAGCATTGTTGCGGACAACTCAGCCAGCCTGGGCCTTCACATCAACAGAGGAAAGAGCAAGGTTTTCAAGACAAATGCATCCAGCAATACACCCATCACAGTGGAAGGCGATGCGCTGGAGGAGGTGGATAGCTTCACCTACCTTGGCAGCATCCTGGACAAGCAGGGAGGAACGGATGCAGACGTTAAGACACACATCGGCAAAGCAAGGGCAGCTTTCCATCAGCTGAAGAACATATGGATATCAAGGCAGCTTAACATCACCACCAAGATCAGGGTCTTCAACACCATCGTGAAGCCGATATTGCTGTACGGAGCAGAGACCTGGAGAACCACCGCTACCACCATGAAGAAAATCCAGGTCTTCATCAACACCTGCCTCAGGAAGATCCTAAAGATCCGCTGGCCAGAAAGAATCAACAACGACAAACTGTGGCAGAGAACGAAGCAACAGCCCGTTGAGGATGACATCCTTCAGAGACACTGGCGATGGATTGGCCACACCCTCCGCAAACCTGCTCCCAACATCACCAGGCAAGCCCTCACATGGAACCCTCAAGGAAAGAGGAAGAGAGGAAGACCCAGAAACACCTGGCGCCGTGATTTGGATGCAGACGTAAAGAAGATGGGCAAGACGTGGGGACAGCTGGAGAGACTCGCCCAGAACCGAGACGCCTGGAGGGAGCTGGTTGGCAGCCTATGTCCCAAACGGGGCCACAGGCGGAGATGAGATGAGATGATTTTTATAGTCAGAGGAAGAATGACAAGATTGTTTTGTTGTAGTAGAATTTAACACCATTTTTCAGCACACGATAGGCTACACATGGCCGCCAGTATTAATGGTGGAGGAAGAACCCAGGAAAACCCCCAGTAAGAACCACCGACCCACAAGATTTTTGTCATGGTGGCCATATTGGACATTAGAGCTGCATAATATTCATTTCTGACCAATGAGACAGCATAATAAGTCTTTTATTGAAAAACGCCAATATGACCTACCATTCAGTTTGATATTCAAGATGACCACTATGTTCATTTAGGACCAACTAAAACATCACAATTCTGATGTAACCATTCTCTCAGAAGTAGCAATGCCAAGATCTTAATGACTGCCTCAAATGTGGCCATACAGGATGTCTAAGAATCATCATTTTCGTTCAGGTCCAATAAGAAAATCTTTCTGTGAAAACCCTATATCAACATTTCTATTCAAGAAGAGTAGTGTTAACAAAGCATTCTTGAACTTAGCATCTAAAGTTGCATTAACAAGCGACAGTTGAACGTCCAGAGTAACAGAATCATATGTTATAGTAACTGCATATTTTATTTCTCTTGATTGGAAACTTCAGTTATGTGGTGCAAACATGGGCTCTACCTGAGAGTCACACAGGTGCAAATAATGCTGCAGTTCTGTTGCCAGCTTTTATGGGGAATTCCATCCAATGATTCACTGGTATCTGACCATGCTTCAAACATGGCTGTTGCAGCATCAGAATCAGGATATAAACCCACATATTGGCTGCTATGCACACATTTTAAATTTAGTTGCTTTGAAAGGCTTGAAAAGGGGCACGATTTTCGTAAAGGACCATCTTGATCTTGAATGTCTGTATGACAAGTTTCTGGGCTATCTTCTCAGTAGTGACAAACTGCTAACAGATGGATAATGGACAAAAGGTTAACGCACTGTCCCTATCTGTGGTGCAAATTTACATACCTCATCAAGTCCACCTACCTGAATTGAAGTTAATATAGCAGATACATCATATGTGGGACTCCATCTATTTTGTAAGATGTCTAAACATATACTTCCATCTGCATATACTGAAAACAAATAGAAAATATCCATATGAACTGATAAAGTATGAAAATGGAATGCTTCTTTGATATACTGTTTAAAGACAGAATAATAAATTTTGAAAACAATGTGTTCTCCTAATTCCAATACACAGCAATGGGAATTACTACAATTCCATATGTACTAAAATATTTCCACTAACTTTATTTGTACCATTAACCTTCAAATGCTGTTGCCACAACACTTTTCAATCAAGCCGTTAACATTTTAAAAGCTGCAAAGTCTAAGACTAATGTCATCATTTTTAAAGAACATTTTAGATTACCATTTTTCTGCTTTTCTGGAACAAAAACATGTCTGCCAACCCTCCAGGTTTGCAATTAGTGAAAAAAGGGATAAAAATTAGAGAAGTTTGACAGGAATTCATGAAGCGATCTTCAAGTCCAGTAATATTTGTCGGAACAAAAGTTTAGCTAGGTCTCCAGCTAATAAAGGTAAATTGTGTTCAACAAGAAAACTCACAAACAATGCTTCAGCATTGGTAGCTTGCAGGTTTTTCATCAATGGCTTAAAATAATTCCAGAGGTGAAATCTGTTCTTAATTTTTCAAACCTCCATGTGCTGTTTGCAAATTTAGTGCTTCCTCACTTTGTCTCTGCATACCATGCCCAATGCTAAAATCGGTGATGTATATCGGTGTTGCATGGCTGAATGCATGCCCAATTATGGTATATTCCAAACTAAACTTCACTTTTTTGTGCAAAGCATTTCTTTTTCTTTGGTGGTGATATTTTCAAGATCTGATGCAGAATGGTAATTCAAATCAGTGTTGGTGGCATATGTGCGGATCAAATTTTCGGTTAGGCCCAATTTCTCTCAAAAGCATTTGTAAAACTACTCCTAATACATACAGATTAAAATATGCTAAAGTGCTTGCTACGGGGCAAATGTTATCAATCAACTATAGTTCTACTAATATTGTGACCGGCAGTACAAGACCATTTTTGTCAACTGCTGATATCACGACTTGCACTTTACAGGAAATCGATTATTTTACTAATGATTTAAAATAATTGAGAATTGTGGAATGTGATTCATTGTGCACATGCAGCATGAATCATCAAATCACTGAGAAAGTCATGTAATTCACGCCAAAATTGTGAGGGTTGGCAGCAAAAGCAACAGCCTAAGGACACTGTGAATTTACCAATATTTGATGAATATCATCTCTCATAGATTTCAGGGTTGCTTTAAAACACAAAGATTAAGTCTCTACAAACAAATATCCATCAGTTGCAAATAACATGATACTTTCCCATTCTATGAATGAAGCACCCACAACACACTTCTACCTCACTTGTAAGTCAAGTCCGGCTATAGAATGCAATGACCTGTCACTAGCAGATCTGGATCTATACAGCTGGTAATCAGTTGAACATGACTTATATGCAAGTATATATGGTAGTCATGTTTTGCAAAACAGAATATTGATAGACAAAAAAAAAATAAAGAAATTTACATGCTTAGTATGATGGTCTCCATTTCACTGCTTTACTTTTACTAAACAACCAAAGAGATGTAATCTCAACAAATTGGGCATAGTTAAGTGTTTATTACCCCTAAAAGCACATGTGAAACAGTTTAATTGTGAGTGTGTGTTTGTGTGTGAGAGAAAGAGAAGGAGAGAGAGAGAATTTCATTTATGGTGTTGCCCTTATAAATTACGCTTTTGGTTTCCAAATCAAATTTTACATTATATTAACATATGGCAATAACTTGTTCATACTAGAAACTGTTTAAAGCAAATAAAATTTAGCGTTTTTTTTTTAAATTTAACAATTTCAGAACATTCAGGTCCATTCACTATGCGCTTGTTTCTAAGGATTGTGCAATTTCAAAAGATGTCAAATCAAAATATTTAAAAATCTTGGTCTTACATGAACGTAACTGCACATGTTCCAACACTTAATTACTGTAATGTCTTTCAGGAGCAATTTAATCAAATTGGATCAATATGGCCTGTAAAGTGGATCAATATGTTATGTCAAGTGGATCAATATGGCCTGTAAAGTAGATCAATATGGCCTGTAAAATGGATCAATATGGTATGTAAAGTGGATCAATAAGGTATGTCAAGTGGATCAATATGGCCTTTAAAGTGGATCAATATGGCCTTTAAAGTGGATCAATATGGCCTGTAAAGTGGATCAATATATCCTGTAAAGTGGATCAATATGGCCTGTAAAGTGGATCAATATAGCCTGTAAAATGGATCAATATGGCCTGTAAAATGGATCAATATGGCCTGTAAAGTGGATCAATATGGCCTGTAAAGTGGATCAATATGGCCTGTAAAGTGGATCAATATGGCATGAAAAGTGGATCAATATGGCATGTCAAGAGGATCAATATAGCCCGTGAAGTGTATCAATATGGCATGTAAAGTGGATCAATATGGCCTGTAAAGTGGATCAATGGCATGAAAAGTGGATCAATATGGCATGTCAAGTGGATCAATATGGCCTGTGAAGTGGATCAATATGGCATGTAAAGTGGATCAATATGGCATGTAAAGTGGTCACAAACTCATACAATCAGATGCATGATCTCATTACCATATATTCCAAGTTAATTCAAAATCTATCAAAATACGGCTTCTAGGGTGAGATAACATGGTCAATTACTATAATGCAAAATTACCACATTGGTATGCATGTATCTCAATCATTAATGAATTAAGCGACACTGATGTAAACCCACAGGTCAAATTTGATTGAAAATTGGTCAGATTGACTTCAGAGTGGAAACATAATGGTGGACAGGAAACGGATATCACAATAAATGCAGTGCCATACCACAAACACATAAGAAAATAAAATCAATTCACTAACTTAGATAAGAGTACAATTTTACAAGGACCAAATACGAAAATAAAAATCAATTCACCAAGGTAGATAAGAGTACAATTTTACAAGGATCAAATACAAAAATAAAAAACAACTCACCAAGTTATATAACAGTACAATTTTACAAGGACCAAATACATAAATAAAAATATAAAAAAATTCACCAAGTTAGATAAGAGTACAATTTTACAAGGACCAAATATATTTTCAAACCCATCTTTTTTAAAAGCTAATTTATCAATACCGTATTTACCGTATGTTTTCGGACACTGTATGTTTTCGGACACCGTTTTTTTCGGGGAAAAATCATATTTAAATGCCTTGTAAGTTTTCGGACGTTGCCCCGCTATAATTGTTTCTACAATTTATGTTTTCGGACACAATCTTGGATGATCTGCTTCGTCGTTTTAATGTAAAATTTACAGCGTGTTTGCCGTTAATTTAACTGATACAAAGTTCGCTTCATTTGGTCGCCAATTATTTAATGCGATCATGAACGTCCATGAACTAATATAATTTAAAATTATTAATTACATGTAATTCGGGATAGTGACAAATTCGGGATAGTGACAACACCTGCTGCATTAGTCGGACGTGTTACACGAGCTCTAAAGTGTATTTCAACAACGGATTGTCTTGTTAAATCAAGATGTTCCAACGAAAAGTAACAGATCGGATATAGATTTCTCAAATCATATTGTGATATTTGCAGACCGGTATCGACATTTTGATCGCGTCACATATATGACAACATACGATGATACACGCGTGCTATTTTATTTTGATCAGACTAGTCATCTAGAGCAGCTTTCTTCGTAGGCGGTTGTTTTTGTGATGCTTCCTCAGAATCATTAATTCGAAGTCACTTCTGTGGACGGCCTACTGGTCTCTTTGGAGACGATTTTGGCAAGGGCGATTCCCTCCAAGAACTTGTTGCATAACGTATGATAAACTTATTCATCAAATTTATTACAGTACTAACAATATTATGTTTCACAACGATAGCTATCCAGTATACTAACTTTTGTATGTGGTGGGTATTTTATTTATACTTTTTAACTTAATAGTTTGATTCAGCTAACAAAAATATGATTGGTTGTCAGTATAGACATTGTTACACACGAAACCACTTCATACAGGTGTGACAGTTATGGCTTTGATTAGAAACCATGACCCCTGCTTTATATCATTAAACAATACATCAGAGTCGGTATGGATTAGTAAAATTCATTGGCATTGTCCAACAAAACAAACCCCTTATCCCTGAGGCATTATATACAAAGGTTTAAACATAGTTATTGTTCTACAGGTAATAAACCTCTTGGTAGACGATATATTTGATTGTGGGTGCTAAATGTTAGGTACATCGTGTGCTCTTTTAATAAAATCCAGATGGCTGCCTTTTATTTCCGAACACATCTGTCAAAGAAATCCCACCAGTTATATTATTAACAATTAACACCCAGACACTTTGAAATCTCTGACATGCATCACTACAATCTTCGAGCAGTAGATCGTTTCCAGCCGGCAAGCTTTGCTCATTTTAATCTACCCTCGGCTAGGTGGGAAAAAAAAGAAGAGAGAACCACAACAAATGCATCACCTTTATTTAAAACAAATATCAACATATTAATCACGCCGACTCGTATATTGCAAATTGCTTTTTATTTTTACCCTTCATAGGCGTACATACAACAACTCACCCCATTTGGAGCCTCTCACCCTTGGTGCTCTAAGAATAGCCATCATACATGTACCGGTGTTTCGACTCGCGATACTAAAATGTTTCTGCCCAAAATATCTTAAGAATTATAACTCCAAAATCTTTTTATTTAGTTTGTATTAATATCTTAATTACACAGAAATAAAGCTTGAGTGCGTTTGTAATGTAGATTTTAATGATCATTAGCAGAAGGTTAAACTGGATTGCAAGATTACTATGTTAATATGGCGGTTCTTTCGGAAAATACGTACACAATCGTGGCTCTAATACATGTATGGCTTTGTTTTCTGGTGGATGGACATGTATCAAATTGACAAAATAGGCAAGTAATGCCAATTTTTCATTAATTATCCTTTCCGTGGTGTTAGACAAAATACTTGTTTTACTTCATGGCAGCACGTTGTCATGTGAGCTAACGGTAACTTCGTTACGGACGGGTAAGGGGGGGGGGCGGCATAATTCTGTCTTCACTTGTATGTTTTCGGACACCTAATCAAAGAATTTAATATGTATTCGGACAACAAAAAAAGTAATTATTTGTTGCAGTCCGAAAACATACGGTAAATACGGTACATCATAAAGCAAACCTGATGCAAATATCTTTTTTTTATCAGTGATATAAAGTCAGATTCTAGTTAAACATGAACTTCACTTGCCTATAGCAGTAAAACTAGATACTAAATACAGTTGTATTGTAAGTGTTGGTAAAACATTACTTAATGCCACATAAAAATAATGTTGGGTTCTTACAATGAAACTAGATGTATTTATGATCTTCAAAAAAAAAAAATATTCAGTCCTCTACATGTATAAAAATCTCTATCTTTAAAGTGCTACATTGGTATGCAGTACATAATCCTCCAGTGCTGAATTATTTGGAGAAGAAAAAAAAGAAAACTGCACAGTTTTTGAATTGCATGTATTTCAATAAATATAAACAATAATACACAAACCCTATCTGAAAAATGATGGTGGATTTCTAAACTTTAAAATTAGCATCAAGACATGTACAAGTTTAGCATACTTACAATTGTATTTCATATTTTTTAATGAAAAAATTCAAATATATCTAAGAAAATTTATATTCTTTAGTAGTTCAACCATGTACATGTAATGTCTGTCACAATGTTATATATAAATTGTGAAAATCGCCAGTAACAGTTTTGTAAACATCCACTCCATGAAGGTCAGAGGTAAGTTTAGACCCCCAGAGTCAGTAATAAATGTTCATGAATTTTTTTTTACCTGTTATTTATTCTAATATTATCAAAACTGAGATTCATATCTGGTGAATAAACCTTATCAAAGGTAGAAAAAAATTCTCCAATCAATGGACGGACCTTGTGTAAAGGGTCAGCTTGACTGTTCTCGTCTGTCCAGTGTAAATTGCTTAGAATAGCTAGAAATCTATCCCATACTCATTTTTTGCTGAAGTATGGGGTTGATATCACATCAGTAGCCCAGCAGGAATCGAGATCGGTTTTATGTACCAAACCCATTGCTATAATTCATCATTTCATGCATTAATTTTGTCAGCTCCAATAATTTCATCCCCTTCAAATTCATCAAAATCATTGGCATCATCATTATCAGTATTTGATGCAAGAAATCACCATCGTATTCAGCATCGGCCATTTAACAAATTTCCAGGTACATTCTTCGTTAAATGCATAGTAAAGTAAATGGAATGCTTGTCACAGGCCATTATAAACCAATCAAATATAGTTTTACAAGTAATTCATGGCTAGTTGAATTAATAGGAGGTGTACATTGCTGCTTACCAAGAAAACCTCTTAAGTCACGACAAGCACTATGAGGCATCAGCTAACAGCGTGAATAGCACTTTAAGGGTTAAAACCTAACTAAAATAGTACAGTCAAATAATTGTCTATATAAGTCACGACAAGCACTATGAGGCATCAGCTGACAGCGTGAATAGCACTTTAAGGGTTAAAACCTAACTAAAATAGTACAGTCAAATTCTTGTCTATGAAAACTTACCATTAGGATGGAACATTTTTGAAACGAATCTAACTGTTGGAGGTTTGTTTGGATATTCTTCTGTAAATTCTATTGTTAGTTTGAACGTGCCATCTTCAAAAGGGGTGTCGTGAGGTCTGAAGGAAACAAATTGAATACATAAAAATACAGAAAATCAACGGATAATATCCAGGACATTCAGTTTTAACAAACAAATGTCCATGCTGAAAAATAACTACAATAAAAACATAAATTGATCACCAAACAATCAAACTAAAATAATCTGGTGGCCAAATAAAATCTTCTGACTTTACAATCAGAAATTTCTTCATGCAGTTCACAATGATCACAGAACAGTAAATCTTTTTACCCTGGATGCCAAGAATCCAAAAATCATTAATGGATCGCTGACTGATTTTCTGTCTTGTTATCTAATATGGATATGAGAAATAAATTTGCCCGTTGAGACGACTTCCAAATTGCATTTTATCTGACCTATAAAAATTCACATCAAAATGTTTTATATTATGAGGGGGTCTAATTAACGCAGTTGTGCGTAGAAAAGGTGGCATAAAATTTATTATTACACTACTGAAAGTAGCAACAAGAAGATTTTCAAGATGGTCACCATGGTAGCCATATTTGTGATATCTGATACCATACGAAGACCTTTTAGGAACCTTATGTTAAAAAGATTTTCCTGATGGCTGCCAAGGCATACTGGATATTTTAAATCTTTACTGGTTTCATATATTGATGTAGTAAAGTTGTAGGTCAAAGATTGCATACCACGCTTTTCTTCTGTGGACTTTCCTCTTTGAAGAACATCTGTGGTAAGTGTGCACATTTAATGACCAGACCACTAGCTATTACACAGTGGTAAATTAAGCTGAAAATACGCTTGCTTTCTGCATACATTGTATTCCTAATGTATATATATTAACTTTTTAACATGCTTTACTATTGGAAATAAAGTAGTTCTGGTCCAATTTAATTTGTTGCCCCAAGTGTTGCATGTCTGGATTGTCAATCTATCTGGACAACAGGCTTTGGGGTTTTTCACTACTTTCTTGACTAGCACTACAACAGCCTTGATGACCAATAACAGTCTATGCAAGCAAGTCTTGATTTGGAGTGTCACTGCATTTCATCAAAAAGGGACAGCATAGATCCTCAGTGGTGATATCCATGATTTAGCATGTAAAAGCGTGATGCCAAAGTCTTGTGCAACTTGGCAAAGAGCTCCTTCTGCTTTCATTTCCAGACCCCATTCTCAATGCCTCTCTCTACTTCTGCTTTCATTTCCAGACCTCATTCTCAGTGCCTCTCTCTACTTCTGCTTTCATTTCCAGACCTCATTCTCAATGCCTCTCTCTACTTCAGCTCTTTTATCTGCTCCATCAAGGTGATAGTAAGAATAAACAAATCAACAGCAGTATCCCCCTCCCCCAGTCAGAGGTGACTGTCTGGCTTATCACAGCAGCATTCACATCGTTTAAGACTGAATGAAATTGCAGGAGGTTCTGGTTATGTGTGTCCCACAAAGGAGCTAGTCCTTGTGATTACTTACAAGTTGATGCAAGTCCTCTTGGATGGACAGCACCAACAAAGTGGTGAGTACATACATGTACACTGCACCTCCTTCCTGAAATTTCATCTTAGCAACAGTGACCTATTTTGCAAAGTACTGTTCTGCACGGCTACCAGACACTAGTACAGCCAGGCATGCTCATGTCTAGTCAATTTTCTATGCACTGACACTCCAACTAATGTCTCTGAAGCTTTCAAAACTTTCATGCCACAATACTCAGAAATTACTTTTGCATCCATTGCCATTCTTATAGCATGGATTTATACCTTTAACATGGTGACAGAGCCTAATATACACATACATGCCAAAGCCCACAATAACAAAAAGAACGATATATAGGAGGGCGTTTACTTCCTTCCACACACTCAGCGAAGATCATTTTGCTATCAGAGCTTTCATATCCAGTTTCCTGATCAGTCTTTAGCATAATAATAATAATAATAATAATAATAATAATAATAATAATAATAACTTTATTTAAAGAGGTTAACACATTTAGCTGAGAACTAACCTACCTTAAGGCCTTGATATGTTCAGTCAGTGATAGGATATTATCTACCTAAACAACCTAAACACCAAGTAATCTATCATGACAGACAACTTGCAAATTTGTATCCTTCTATGTCAGCCACAGTTCATCACTATCAACATTTGTTTTTTTCTTGCCATGTTGAGATAATCAATATTTCAGTTTTACCAGTTTGGTTCAATATGACATGAACGAGTCATGGAAATGTGTGTCAATCAATTTTGACAAGTTTGGTAATATTGAGATTAGCTGATAGTTATCAGCATCATCCATACAACCAGATTTGTGAATAGTAGTTACTTTTGCAGTTTTCCATATTTTGGGGACAAATGAAGGTGCAATACTTAAAACTAATTATGAATGTTATGCTACCTAAAAAAGCAGAGGCAGAAGATTTAACAAGTCGTGGTCCAATCTGATCAAGTCCTGACGCTTTCTTGGTATTAAATTCACTAAAGCATTTCTAATGAAATTTTTATTATATCCTGGATGAATAGAGAAATATACCTCCATAGATATTTTACTGACCCAAACTTGTTTAGTTCATTAAAGTTGTTTTTGATCACTGGTTCTTTTAATTTTGTGGTAACCAGCCCAGTGGTTAGAGCGTCTGCTGCGGAAACGAGAGGTCGTGGGATCAAATTTCAGTTGAGTCATACCAAAGACTTACAAAAATGGTACTGAGAGCTGCCTCGCTTATTGCCCAGCATTAAGAGGTTAGTGTTTGCATTGGTCAGCCTGGTGTCAGGATAATGTGATTGGGTGGGATATTATCCTACATGTCTGCGGCATGATGCCCCAGTGCTAGACATCACTATAAACTGCCCCAATGCAGATATTGTAGCGATATGACTGAAAAATTGTTAAAGCTACTTTAAAAATCCAAATCACAAACGCACACAACTTTTTGGTAATGTTGGTGACAAAATCATTGAAAACATCTGCAACGTCAGTGTTGTTGTTGTTTTAGGGTTTAAAGCCATTTTTCAGCACACGATAGGCTCTACATGGCAGCCAGTATTATTGGTGGAGAAAAAACCCGGGAAAACCCCCGGAAAGAACCACCAACCCATGAGAAGCTACTGGCAAGCTTTCTCACATAACTGCATTAGCCGAATCTTAGACTCGAACCCACGCAGACAAAGGTGAGATGGCAGTGATCCGTAACGGTAAGCGCTTTAGACCAGTCAGAGCCCTGCAATGTCAGTGTCAAATCCTAAATACACATTTAGGATTTGACACTTAGATTTTATTGAGTTTGGAAATAAGAGCTTTTATAGCCAGTTGGCCGATCAGTCTTTGGCATCATTTTGGCATGCTGCCAAAAAGACAAAACAATCTGTATTGGGATATTGTTTTTGAGCAGATGCTTTTCAAAGTTGTCATGGTAGAAGATATCACTCATCTGACCAGCTCTCACTAATCAAGAATTGAAGTACATGAACACGCAAATGCTTTACTCTACATAATGGCCCATGAATGCTATTATTTTAGCAAGATTTTCTTTTCTGTCTTCTTTACTGATAATACGAGGGTGTTCATGAATAGTCTTTCTTTGGCTGGTCAAATTTGCAGAGTGGGGATACTTAGGAAGCATTTGTGTACAGCAGCACAATGGTGAAATGGCCATTTCCAATTAAGAGTTATGCATCCATAATGGCATAGAGGTATAAATATAAATAGGCCCATAGCTTCTTACTATTTTGTTAACTGGATGGTTACCCATTACTGGCATTATTGCCTCCGCTCAGGGAGGAACTCTTGTCACTTTGGAAACACATGTCAAGCCATACAAAAAAGTACTTTCCAACTATAATGCCAGTCTGATGCATGTCCTCTGTCGTTATTAAAATCAAAGAGGTTGGAGGGAAGAAGCTTGCCACTGACGAGACCAAGGCTGTACAGCTCACGAGGAAGATCCTCAGGGTTCACTTTGACCTTCTGTACCGTCAGAACTGTAGGAATTTTCCATGTTCTAGGCACATGCGTCAGTGGGGTTGTCAGTGTTTGATGCCATTCATGTTCTGTGTGGGACATTTAGACTGATGTTCACAATGTCTGTGTGGAGGAACATGTGGCCATACAGGATGGACAGCTTCCCATGGTATAAACATTTATATTCTCCCAACACGGATGGGAAAGATTCTATTATTCTGTGCAACATGTATCTTCATATCTAATATTAATTAACTGCCATGAGAGTATGTACTGTATTTCCTCACTTTCTCACAGAGCAAGATCAGCCATCACATCAGTATTTCTCAAGTCATTTGAACATGTAGACATCTGTGACAGTTTAAAATATTAAAAATAAATTTATTATAAAGTCCCAGTCAATAAATATACATTCTATAAAATTGGATATATTTTTTAAAAGCAAAACAACACATTCAAATGTTAAGGAAAATCATTTCTTACCCAAATATAACTGCATTCCAAAGCATTATGTTATTGTCTGTTGGTGCTCCACTCACTCCGGCTGGGGGATCTTCCTGCAACCTGAATTCATAACAAGAGTCTGACACTCAAAGAGGATTTCTAGGAATTCAAGTCCATAAAACTTTTTCAATGCATGAAGCTGAATGTTGAACTGATGATCTCCAGAATTTTAACAGTATTTGCAAATTAGCCACTGCGGCAATCACAATGGATGTAAGATCAACACCATTTTCATTTAGAATCAACTAGAGAATTAGACTTGGGGCTAAACTGGCTGAATTTGATGCACAAATCAATTTAAAGTTTTTTTTTTACTTTTTTCTAGAGAAGGGGAAGGCTTGGGCTTGATGGTCATTAAACTGGAAACACACATGAGGGGTTGGTGTCGAAGTACAATAAAGAAAAACGTCATCTTTTTAAAATGCTTCGGAAAAGGTTAATTTTGTTCTGCATTCTGCATAGTATGTGATAGGAAAACAAATAGAAAAAAGTAAAAGAGTCAGAGTTCCACCAGCAAAAGTTGCAGTCCCACCAGCAAAAGTTGCAGTGCCCAGAAACATTCTGAAGCGACTAAATGGCCATTAAAATGCCCGGAATAAACAAATACAAAACTTTTTTTTCCGTTTTGGTGACAAAATATACCATCTGGTGATATTTGTGGCGACACCAATTTTGGCTGATAAAAACAGTATATACAGTCTTGCGTTTGGAGTAGAGAAAATCAAAGGCACCATGACAGGAAACAATGCACTGGAATATATTGTTAAAATAAAAAGTCCTTGTCTCATACTGACAAACCACCCTAACAGTGCACTGTTATATCATAATCCACTAATGATGATATCTGGCCTTATTACTTTATGCAACTGACTAGTTAAAATCCGAATCCGCAGAAGGCGGAAACGTAAAATGAGTACAGCCAAGCAGATGACACTAATTTAAAAACAAATACCAGATGGAAGAAGAAAAAATACGCTTGCTGACACTTCAAAGAGAACTGATTACATTTGAAGCACTGATATATACTAAACAAATAAAACAAATCTGTTTCAATGTTCTACAATTATCTGAAGTTGCCGCAGCAATAACAAACAGGTATTTGTTTGACCCTTCAACTGGAGCCTTTAGCGGCGCCATCATCAAAGTAAGCCGATGACCTTTGCTCAAAAAAGTCAGCAAAAAACACCTCAAATAAAAGCATTGCCTCATTTTTCACAGTGATTAGAACATATTTATTGTGTCGCAAAACTTTCCCGTTTGCAAAAAGAAGAAAAAAAAAAAGAAAAAGAAAAAACGTGAGTACGGAGGACTCGTGCATGGGTGATTTTCTGCATCCCGGACCAAAAGTTTGCGTCTAAATACGCATAATTAAGCGATTCTGAGATCTCTGAGAGTAAAACATTATTTGAAGGTTAAAGTTTACTTCAAATTTATTTGTGCATTTAATTGAGCTGGTTTAGCCCAGCACTTGGTTTATTAATGTTTAAAACCAGTACAATAGGACAGAGGTTCCCAAACTTCTCTGGCTCCGGACCCACTTGGGAATATTTTTTCTATCTCTGGACCCACCAAACAAAATTAGGTACAGAGTACTACTAAACTAGCTAAGGATTGCATCATAAATCGGGATTAAGATATGCTGATTTACGTCCAGCATTTAGAAATACACGTTTATTTTTGAATGGCAGACGTTTTTAATAATCATGCGTTGCTAAGTCTCGTGCACTGTTTCCTGTTCACATACACGCACAAGTAGAAGCTAGTTATAGCCCAACCATGGTCAAACGTTGTTTCGCTAGTTATAACGGAATAAAGTATGACGCTTCAGGGTTACTGGAATAAATACTGAAATTAACAGAGAAATAAGAAGAACTTTCGCGACCCACTTGCCAAAGCTCTGCGACCCACTTTTGGGTCGTGACCCACAGTTTGGGAAACGCTGCAATAGGAAATACAGTTGTACATTCTATTTTGCAAAATGTGTTCGACAGTTGAACTGTAAGAAGCATACATTTTAATACAAAGTAGTTCTACAGAATGAACCAAACATTTCACTACTGTTTACAATGAAAGGTTGAATTATATCTTTGTAAGTTTCAAAGCAAGACCATTTTCCATTTTAAAATACTAAATATTAATATATTTCAACCTCTCCCTTCTCATTAACAATAACCTTGACTTGAGAGATCTGACTTGTACAAACAATGGAAAATAATAAATGCAAATATTTCATAGTAGCTTTAATGAGACATTGACAAGTTCTTCTTTTCTATTACTATTTTTACTTTTACAAAACCAAACAATGGATAATGAAGTAGAGTTCAACAAAATCCTCATTCAATCAAATAAACACTTATCACTGAGTAAACTGTTTATTGTGAATTAAAGCAAACTACAAGAATAAATTTGAACCTCTTTATAATCCTGTGATTGGATTTAAGAAGAAATCATAAATTATGAAAATGAGAACATGTGCACTGAGTACATATCGGAACTTGTGCAAATTTTTTTTCACTTCTGTCCGGTATGAATGTGATTTTGCTGAAAAAAATATTGATATTTATCTTTATCATGTTTTTTCACTGCAATATAACTGACTCTCATATGATAACAAAGTATGTTGCACGAAATACAACAAAAATAAGGAAATTAATGTGTAGATTACATTCCAAGGTTCTTTCTGAGAAAGATAAAAAAAAATCTGTCCATGGTGGTACATATATTAATAGTTTTCATGATCTAAAATTTAATATGTCTATTCCATTATCTTCATTAAATTAGGAAATGTTTACACATTTTTTGGTATCAGAAAGTGCAAAAAATGCTCTAGAAGAGCTAACAATGTATATAAACTGCTCTTAAAAGAGATAATGTATACAATCAAATACTATCACGCTTTTGCCACGAACCTCTTTAGGGGATACTTGCAGAGGTCATAGAAGCAAACCATGCCATTTTATTGAGACCATGTCCACTGTGGTTATCATTGATGATTACTCCACAGATAAGCACATGTAGAATGTGTCTTCGTGTTTTAATCCTCTCCACCCTAACTTTGAGCTATGTGATTTTGAAAAATCAGGCAAGCTGTGTTGTTAGAGCACATTTTAAAGAGAAAAAAACCCCAACCTAAATGACCATTTCTGAAAGCCATTATAATATATTAAATGAAGTGAGGTTGGACAGTTTTTAATGTTTTTTTTTTAATCTGTCTTCAGCCTGTACAATTTTATTTAGCGACCCATTACAGTGTATCAATTTCCATTCAATAACATCTGTATCAAGACTTGTGGCAGCTATTGGTACATGTATATTGTTTATTTCGTTCTTTTAGGGTTTAACGCCATTTCTTCAGCACACGATAGGCTATACATGGCAGCCAGTATTATTGGTGGAGGAAAAACCCAGGAAAACCCCCAGAAAGAACCACCGACCCAAACGAAGTAATTGGCAAGCTTTCTCACATAACTACATTGGCTGAATCTTAGACTCGAACCCACACAGACAGAGGTGAGATGGCAGTGATCCATAATGGAAAGTGCTTTAGACCACTCGGAGCCCCCATGTATATTGTATTTCTTTCCCCATCTGCAAAGACACAAGCAGTCCATTTTGCTTACATAGGATGGTCAAGTTTAGGTAAGTTCATATTTTGCTTTCTTCAGGAGGAAAAACTATTTTATTTACTGCAGAATATTAAAACATTTATGTTCACTGCACCGACAGGAATTAAATAAGAAAAAAAAAATACCTTTATTTTAAAGAATGCATATGCATGGACACACCCATGAGTAATTTATTATCAACTGTTCTTTTTGTATAGGCTATGAACAGATGGAGTCTGAATCCTGTCTAAAAGAGTTATAAAATTAACACCCTTGTTATTTAAGCAAAGCTGTATGCAAATTATTAATCTTAAAAGTACAATCTGTTGGCCACATTTCAGTAAACCTAAGAGTAAAAGACAGGAATAAAGGTCAAGGACATCTACCCTGATACTCTGGGAGCCAATTATGTCGATTTTTAAAATTCTGACATAATGGTGATAAATGGGTATGGATTTTGATATTCATTGGTACATTATTAAATGCCTCCATACTTACTACAATATGCAATATACTTATGAAAAAACAACACTGAAAATAAAGCAGTTAGTAGACGAATATGGCAGATAATCCAAAATAAAATATTGGATTAAGAAGTTACATGTATATCTAAAATAAAAATATAATATTCAATAAGAGGACTATTTAATTTCTTCTACTATATGTGTGGAACATTTTCAAACTTTTTGACAATATGCTGAAAAAGAATAGAGTATGAATCCCACCTGGTTGCTCCATATATACATATATATCATTTTAGTACCCCGCCCATGAAGTAGGGGTACTAATAGTAGAACAATATGAAATTGTATACAAGGGCAATAACTTAATAAGACATCAAACAACCCTCTAACCATCTGATTGATAGCCTCCCTGTGTGTGTGTCTGTGTGTACCAGTAGTGGTATGGAATGTGTAGTTTCGAAGGCACTGATGTCTCATTTCTAGTATCAAGGGAATGATCTGGTATCTGGTGTCAGTGCGGTTCACGTCATTACTTTGATACATTTTATTCACTTTTTACAATAACTTTTTTTTTGTTATTGATTAAGCTTGTATCAGCCACCCGTCACTGGGGCTCGTCACAAAGAAAATTAGGAGTATCCGTCCATGAATCGATGGATGGGGGTCCTAACCTGTAACAATATTGGTACAAGTTAGCACCCCCATCCCTTGATTCATGGACGGATATTGTTACAGGTTAAAACCTACATCACTTAAATCATGGGTGGTTACTGCTAATTTTCTTGAAAACGAGTTAATGTGCCATCCGTGTCTAATTTTTCAACTTCCTCACTAAATTAACATAAAAACAATAAAATGATACTGAATGGAAGGATATCGTAATTATGATTATAAAAAGTCTTTAAATGCAGATAAGTCAACATTCTGACCACAACTGGTACATATAAGAAAGTGAGGACGAGTGTATATTTATAATCATACGTGCACACTTATTTACGACGTTCTTTGACTTAGGCGGCCATTTTTGTGACATTGGTAAAAGAAAACAATTGACATTACCTTTTAAAATCTCTCATAAGACGTCTTCTAGCTGGAGTTGACATACTTTTCTAACAGAACTATATCTGCAAAAAAAAAAAAAAGAAATATCCTGCCGCAGTTTCGGCTCAAAGAATTTTACTACAAGACAATAGTTCACACCTAGTCTGAATTATTTTCTGTTTGCTACAAAATTACACTACTATGACGTCCACATACGGGCGCTTTTCATTGATTTATCACTTGAATTACTTTGGTACTCATCGTTCGTAAGCTAATGGAATCACGTGACGGCAATATGATTCGAGAATGTACGTAAAAATAGCACACATGTCACGAACAGAATTCCTAGCATATTAAAAAAAAAGTTATTTTGTTTACACAACGAAACACACGCAAACATCATCCATTACAGTGTGCTGTTTGATTTTATTTGGGGGATATTTTCCTTAATCAACTTTAAATGGCGGGGTCAAGTTTCTGGGTTATGTACCCATCAATACATGTTTACGCTCATCAAACACGAGTTTTGTTCGAGTCCGTTAGTCTTGAAATACGATGGAAGTGCGCCAATGAGAGATGTCCAGGTTGGTGGCTGTGCAGCGGCTATGTAGAGCAACACGTGAGTGGCAGTCCTTGCTGCATTTGAAAGCTGAGTCTGGTTTGTGTTGGAGATGCTACTTCTTCCTCCACGATGTTTTTCGTCAGCTTGCAATCGTAGCTTGTCTTGGTCGGCTTTCAAACCAGTGATCTGAGCATGTCGCCAGACGGTCCTGTCTAGAGCAAGTTATTCCCATATGTTGACAAGGGCTTTCATATGAAGCTTGCAGACATCCTGGAAGCGGAGATGTGGCCGTCCGATCGACCTTTTGCTAGAGGCAGGTTCCGAACAAACAAGGTCTTTGAAGATCCGTCCGTCATCCATCCTATTTACATGGCCAAGCCCTCTGCTGCGACATTGGCGGATGAATGTGACTGTGCTGGAAATCTTGGCACGTTCAAGCACCATATTGTCTGTTACTCGATCACTCCAAGTGATCCCGAGTATGTGTCAGAGACATCGCATGTGAAAGGCGCTCAGTAGAGTAAAGGTTTCACTGGCAAACTGGAGAGTACTTAGCACACAGGCACGGTACACAAAGATCTCAGTGTTCAAGGTCACCATGCTGTTGTTCCACACTCTCTGCGACAACCTGAAGAGAGTTGTTGATGCCTTTGCAATCTGATTGTGGAGCTCAGCATCGAGCGATAGGTTGTTGGTGATGGTAGACCCGAGGTACATGACCTGACTGACTACTTCAAGTTCGTGATTGTTGATGTTATTTTTATCAGCATTCTGAGCCATCACGTTTGTTTTCATTAGGCTGGTAGTCAGCACAAACTCACCTTATGCTTTAGAAAAGCGGTCCACCAGATGCTGTAACCTCATACACGATACTAAACAATATGTTTATGGATCGCTACTTCATGATCCCCAGTTTGGTTTTAACTCATCTAAGAACAACGTATAAAAACCTCGTTTTTCTTAGCTGCTTACACGACCCGTATAGTTATTATTATTATTATTAGTAGTAGTAGTAGTAGTATAGTGCAAAACGATTTTGATTGTATTAGAAATGCATACCCAAGTGCCTTTCGATGACTTCGTTACTGGTGGTCGCACGTTTCTGGGGTTGCCGTTGGTTTCGGCTCTTGTCAAAGTCAGTCCTGAGAGGTTTCGGCCCTATTCTTCGTTCGCCCTTCCCAATTTGCATGCTATCTAATATGCTAAAATAATATGGTTATTTACATTTATTTTGGATTTTTGTAATGGAACATAATAAAACTGCAATAATTACAGCGTGTTTAATGTACTTGCTACGAGCGTATTGCTGAAAGGGACATTCAATATATCTTCATGTTTCTTGAAGCTTTCTTCACACTGTTAAATTTTTTAAATTAAATGCAATAAAATCAGTTTTCTATTCTGGCCATACGTTCTTATGCATAGGCGTTTTGAAAATGGAGACAACATTGGATCTGTCATTGCAATATGATATGGCACCATCTCAAAATATAAAATGTAAACAAATCTTTGGATTCCTTTTCTACATTGGTAGCCTTGCAAAATTGCCAAATATAATGTTCGATATCTGACATAAGCACGATGTGCTCTCATATGTGTTGATGGCTGCCTAATACACGTATAGTCCAAGACTGTTTTACAATAAACCATTTTAGAAATGAAGATTCCATATCTTGTACCGGCTTTAATATTGCATAATTATCACGTTTGTCATAACTGGCAAAAAATGTGAGATGAGACTTAATGAAGAAAACTTCAGAACACAAAATTTAAAACGACTGTGATATCCCTCGTATAGAATAAAATCGCAGATGCGAGGTGCCAGTCTACCTATCGTGCATCAGACACGTACATCTTGCAGATCAGTAGTATAGTGTCGTAGGATATAGAGGTAAATATAAATTTAACATTATACAACTTTTAATATTGTATTTTAATATAACCGCCATAGCGACAAAACAATGTATGGAAGTGATATGAATTTAACATTAGCAAACATTGTACTATGATAACAATGTATGGAAGTGATATGAATGTAACATTACCAAACATTGTACTATGATAACAATGTATGGAAGTGATATGAATGTAACATTACCAAACATTGTACTATGATAACAATGTATGGAAGTGATATGAATGTAACATTACCAAACATTGTACTATGATAACAATGTATGGAAGTGATATGAATGTAACATTACCAGACATTGTACTATGATAACAATGTATGGAAGTGATATGAATGTAACATTACCAAACATTGTACTATGATGTTAATGAAAATTTAACATTCAGCAGACGTACTTTAAAGTTCTTAATGGACAAGCGAAAATGAAATGTTAAACATATAGACTGACCAACACACCTAACTGATGACCAGCAACCACACCTACTATTCAACTGAAAATAGGATATTAAGGAAGGGTGCGAAATGAAAGTTAAACCTCTTATAAATAAAACTATTCTCTACGATTCCTTATAAATAAAACTATTCTCTACGATTCCTTATAAATAAAACTATTCTCTACGATTCCTTATAAATAAAACTATTCTCTACGATTCCTTATAAATAAAACTATTCTCTACGATTCCTTATAAATAAAACTATTCTCTACGATTCCTTATAAATAAAACTATTCTCTACGATTCTATTTCTTATAAATAAACTAAAAGATTTCCCTACTACCCTTACCCCATATAACATTATCAGTGAAGAGAAATTAAAGAAAAGAGTAGAAATGTACAGACATGCACACAAAGATACGTATAGAGTCTTTACCAGTACTGAATAATGTTAACAGGGAAAGAGAAATGATTGAAAACGAGACTCTGTATTAGGGTGGATACTTTTTATATATTATGATAGTAAGGCTCATTATTGTTATGGCGATTATTATTCCAGAGAATGGCATGGGTCTGGATTGGGCTTTTTGTTATCTCTTATTATCACACAAATTTTACCGATACCATCTTCATACCCTTCTCCATCATTTTAAATATATGCTTATCTTAACAAGAAAATGAATAACGACTTTAAGCCTCTTTCATCATGCCGAAAAGAACAAATGATTGTTTAAAACCAGTGAGAAGAGAAAAAGAGATAGGTATAAGAGATAGGTATAAGATAGGTATAAGTGATAGGTGTAAGATAGGTATAAGAGGAGATGAAGACCTTAAACTGTCAACAGAAGGAAGAGAGTGAAAACAGAACTATTTTATGAGACATTTCGTCAGCGTTTTTTTTTTTAAAAAAAAAACCAGCAACAAAAACAAAGCAACAACAACAGCCAAATCACCTTAACCAATCTCATGAGAAAGAGACCTTCACGATCCAACAATTCTAAACCTTCCATGACTATGTTTATGACCACTGAGACGCCAGCAGTGACATAAACCACTACGACAAGCACATCAGCAGTGACCACTACGACAAGCACATCAGCAGTGACCACTACGACAAGCACATCAGCAGCATGACTTTGGCATGGAATGTTTCGGGCAATCATAGCTGATATTGTTAAGTCCATGATTAGTTCTCAAACTCAGTGCCCCTTTTCAAAACGAACTAGTTCTTTAGAAAATTGATATTACTTAACGATTGCCAAATGAAAAAGCAAATCTCTATAATAGAAAAAGAATATTCGTGTGTGTCAATACTAACGAATAGTAAAATCACGGATCAAGAAAAGTTCACTTACATTTTTGCTATATTCTCGTAAATACGAATCACAATTATATTTTAAACATATCATAAAGTTATTTTTGTTTTATTGAGTCTTTTTCACATTAATATGTTCTTGTGTTGTTTATTCTGCTTATCTTGCTTTACATCGCTCCGCTGGAACGAGTTTTTCCGTCTGTTCGTTTGATTATGATGCTTTCTTGTAACAATCTTTAGACCAATGTTCTTTTCCTTACTCTTGTCTCTGAACCAGATTTATCATATATTTTGGGTTCCTATTTTCAACGATGTAGAAATTTTGGAGAGCATTGCTATTTGTCGTGACAGATGCAACAAATATTCCAATTTTACGTATATGGAAGTCGTCTAGAATCTCTCTGTAAGTGTAGTTTGGCGATGCGTATTTGTGAATGTCGCTCTGTAAATCGCTGACTAAATGCACGATATGTTGTGACTATATTTATTCACCGACTCGAACTGAATGAGTGTATTCTCTTTTGTAATATGAAGGGGGTGGGGGTGGGAATCTAGTAAATAAAATGTGAATCATCTACCGTCATAAAACGACATACAGTGTCACCCAACACTCGCCATGAAGTGTTGACTAAAGTTCACCCAAGCGACTTTGTAGAGGACATGATCGATCCCTATTCTATTTCATTCATCTCTTCCTCCAATCCAAGAGAGAGAGAGAGAGAGAGAGAGAGAGAGAGAGAGAGAGAGAGAGAGAGAGAGAGTCAAGATCAGTTATGAAAGAATGTCGCTCGGTCGCCTCGAAGATTAGATTTAGATTCAACAAACACAAAAAATGATTTCCAAAAAATTTGGAACGACTGCTTACACTTACACGGTCAAATATAAAAGTTAAAGTCTGATGTCCCGGCAGAGAAAACAATTACATTGATTACTGATTTATTGGAGTCTGTTTTAGATGTGACTTTTATGACAAGAAGCTCGAGGATGCTTGAGACTATTGATCACTCACAACAGTTTGAAATCTCCTGGTTAGAGCGAATTAAGAAAATCTGTGGAAATAACTTTTTCCAGAATCTTGAACAAAATTCAACATGTGCAGCAATCCAATGACGAGTGTGACATCCCCGATAAAAAAGCCCCTTCATAAGACATGGCTTTTACTTGCTTTTGGTACTGGACGACGCTGAGTTTTACTGATGGACCAGCTTGCCACTACTAAAGTATTGTCTGGGTTAATGGTCAACACGATCAGGTGTATTTAGCCCGCGCCATCATGCTGGTTCGAACTCGTGCAGAGAAAACCGGTCCATCGGGATGGAAGATGGAATCACGCTAAGAGCGGAAATTGGTTATGTGTTACTGAAAGAAAATTAAAAAAAAAACATTTCGTTTTTAAAATGTATCCCTCGCCAAGACAACGAGACTGGAATAAAAAATATCTCGTCATTTTCTTGAACATGTAATGAGATGACGAAGAAGATATGAAACCTTTGTTT
Source organism: Unio pictorum (assembly GCA_030141615.1). NCBI lineage: Eukaryota > Metazoa > Mollusca > Bivalvia > Unionida > Unionidae > Unio > Unio pictorum. Next base: position 57,780 of record JARLTB010000349.1, read on the forward strand.
TCAAAGGAAGAACGCTAACTTTACGCCAATATAATTCACATTACTAAAACCAAATATTTCGACAGTAAAACGTATCGCATTATGAGTCTCAATGCACATTATGTGATGTTGTTTCTGGTCAAGCGTCCAAAAGACAAATCAAAAATTGAAATAGTGCAGAAGAAATTTTGAATAGTTTGGTCGGATTATTCTAACGACATTTCGACTCATTTGTGAAATGTAGATTCAATCAAATATCTAATATCTCCTATTGCAGATTTTGAGATTTCGCAAATTGGTGCCAAGAATTAGGTCAAAATATTCATGTATCACCTTCCTCGTTTTGTCTTCGCAGCTTACTTTTTCTGACATTCAAAGAGAATTAGCACGACGTCGCGGGTTAACATTCTTAAGCCGCATGACTGTCAGACAGGAAAGTTACAGTTATCTGAACGTTCAACATGGGAATACCATTAAGACGCCAAACGTTCACAGAGTCAAAGGAGAATATGACATTGCGATCATATTGCAATTTTGTTCTGTTTGCAGAGAGGGGCACCAAGTGGTCTAAAGTGCTCTCCGTTACGGACCACTGCCATCTCATCTATGTCTGCGTGGGTTCGAGTATCAGATTCGGCCAATGTGGCTATGTGAGAAAGCTTGCCAGTATCTTCTCATGGGTAGTTGGTTGTTTCCGTTGGTTTTCTCCGGGTTCTTACTCCACCATTAATACTGACCGCCATGTATAGCCCGTGTGCTGAAAATGGCGTTAAAACTCTACAACAATAACAGTTTACAGAGTAAAATGCGAAAGTCCTGTGTTAAACTTTCCCATAGGTTTAACATAGGAATATAACTCATAGGTTTAACATAGGAATGTAACCCATATGTTTAACATATGAATATAACCCATAGGTTTAATATAGGACTATTATTAAAGAGAAAAATGGGACATCCTATGCTAAACTGTGGATTGCTATTGTAGAGGTTTCCTGTTATTTAGGTTGGGGTCGGGTGCTCCCAATATTATTTAAATTATTACAGAACACCCACCCTGGTTCGTTTTTGTCAGAAATTGAAGTAGTGATAAAGAGACGCAAGGATCCGAGCCCCCTGTCAGCGATATCGACAGTTAAATTAATGAATACACAAAATGGGAAATTCATATAAACAACAATTTAATATCATTCAATAACAGTCAAAGAAAATATCAGGAATAGTTTTTCCCCGAATTTGTTTTCAAATGAGAGATATTGACATGCACGGGCTATAACTGAATGCAAAATAAAATTATATATCGTGATGTTGTACTTCAATCCCCAGGGAAAGATTTGAAAAACTAGCACGTTATAATTTTGCTATTACAAAGATTATGAAACGCTTTGGTGGATTAGTGGTTAGAGCGTCCGCCGCGGAAGCGGGGAGTCGTGGGTTTCATCTCCGGCCGAGTCATACCAAAGACTTACAAAAATGGTACTAACAGCTGATTAGCGTGGAGTTAAGCATTGAGAGGTTAGTGTTAGGACTGGTCGGCCTGGTGTCAGAATAATATAACTGGTGGGACATCATGATACATGTCTGCGGCACGATGCCCCACTACTAGACCACTATAAACTGCGTCACTGCAGACATCGTGGCGATATGACTGAAACATTGTTAAAGGTACGTTAAAAATTCTAATCACACACACACACACACACACACACACACACACACACACACACACACACAGTTATGAAATGAAATTTTAGATAATGAATGAATGATTATAACTATTCAATCCAGACAAAAAGTACGTACAAGATATACACAGAGTTATCGAGACAAAATACTAAACTACGTAAGCATTCACATGTTATTAGATTAGAATTCGTATGTATAACTGACTATCTTCTAAAAATAAACATTACTGTTTTTATTTTTATGCCAAATTAATCGCGACTCCTAGTATGCCCTTAATCATCAAATGCAGAAATATATGATTACATTGCTGCAAGAAGATGACAGTCTTGTTCTAAAGCTATACATCTGTGTTCGTAGAATTAAAAAAAACGAGGGGATGCAGTCTTTTTTTAAACTTACAAGTTTTCTTTGCAAGGGTGATTGCAAAAATAGATCTATACATACTGTTATAATAGGCAGCTATTTTGAGTAATGAGTTCCTCGAATAATTAGGCTAAAAAGCGGAGCAATACAAGTTTGTACACTTTTCAACAACAAAATCTCAACGAAGTAGCTATAAGAGCCGAATATGTATTACCATGTTTGCATTTACATAGAAGTGCTCTGTTTTAAAATATCCTTTTCATCTGCATGTTTGCAGAAATGACGTGTCCGTGATATGTGGAATGACGTGTCCGTGATATTGGAATGACGTGTCCATGATATGTGGAATGATGTGTCCGTGATATTTGAAGATCGTAACAAATTGTAAATGTCTCCATGTAGTACAAACTGGTGTTGCATAGGAATGTCAAAACGTCTAAGTCTAAAGAGCACATATACATCTTTTTGTTAATGATATTAGTTGTTGTTGTTGTTTTATGATTTAATGCCATTATTCAGCACACATGGCGGCCAGTATTAATGGTGGAGGAAGAACCCAGGAAAGAACCACCGACCCACGAGAAGCTACTGGCATGCTTTTTCACATACTCACATTGACGAATCTGAGACTCGAACTCACGCAGACAGAGTTGAGATGGCAGTGATCCGTAACGGAGAGCGCTTTAGACCAATCGGGGCCCAAATTATATTAGTATTACACAATATATAATTTTCAATATTATAGTCGTCCCAGTTGGTTATGACCAATCAACATAACTAAGTTGATTCAAACCTACACTATTGACGTCACAACCTTCATTATATTTACCGTACATACTCTATTATTCAGATTATCAATTTTAAAAAAAATCCTATTTTGTGACATTTCGACTGGATATATTTTAGAATAATACTGAGTTGTGTTAATCACACAATAATGAGATATGAATGACACAAGCTATTAACTATTTTTATGTTTCTTACACGTACATGTATACAAAAGTTAGTACATCATTTTAACAGTTAATTTGTTTGGGTTAAAATATCAACAATCCACTTGGCATTAGAACTTCGACGTATTTTTTTCTTCTTCTTGTTATTGTAAATCATACTTGTTCTTTAACCATTAGCATTGTTGATGTTTAGCTCCAGTTTATATATATATATATATATATATATATATATATATATATATATATATATATATATATATATATATATATATATTACACACACAGACACACAAACACAGCGATAAATGCTTCTATTGAGTGAAAACCTTTGAACTACTGAATCAGAACTCTTCGGTATAATTTATTTATCTTGTTTACAGAACAAAAAGGTCGTTGACCGTTGTGCACTATTATATGACCCACACGTCAATACGGGACACAGTACATTAAGTTGGGTCAAATTTTATTGGGACTCAAATGTCCAGGCCGAATTGTCTTTTTGGTTCAAATGTCTTGGGGTCGAAATGTTTTGAAACCAACCCGTTCTCCTTAGGCAATCTGCAATGGCGCTTGTACCGAAATCTATATTGTGCTAAAAAAACAAAAGACCATGATCTCACTGTGTCCGGCTGATGCCATGTTGTATTGAACAAGCACCGATAAAGGCTAAGTAACATGTATTAATTCATGACATATATGCAACAAAAACAGTTTTTATTTGCACTTCCCTCACTATGTAATATTTTGGTGTAATCAACTGTAATACGTGTACAGTAATAATTTTGTACACTTTATTTTATTGTTGTCTTTTTTATTGTTTTCAAATTGAGTAAAACTCATGCTGTATATACACACAGAGACGACAAGGGCCGGGAACAAGCGAGTATATATATATATATATATATATATATATATATATATATATATATATATATATATATATATATATGTATATGTATGTGTGTGTGTGTGTGTGTAAAATATATATCATTTTAAGGGTGGCTATCGTCATAAGGGCAGTAGTTTTTGTATTGCTGTTTCCATCAATACATGCATACAATTACACTACCCAACAATATGTATATATATATATATATATATATATATATATATATATATATATATATATATATATATATATATATTAAGGAAATGTATTACCCACGTAGTATAAATATAACCAATCAGTGCTGCTCTTTTCAATACCATATCTCTAATGAACATAATGCCTTCTTATATATGTTCTAAATTGTGATTCAAAATTATGATCTGCTTGTGGCAGTGAAATAAAACATATTTTCTCTCCTCTTTTCTTAACTTTTGTTACCAATTAACACACAAGAATCAGTAAACGGTAATATAATCACATAAACGCAGCATAATTAAAATAAACAACAAACAAAGAATAAAATAACCCGAAAAAAACATTGATACGTTTTTTTCAATATATGGAATATTGTGAAGGGGCAAATTTCTGGCGATCGAACAAGAATACATTAATTGAGACCAGATAACCATTAATTCGATTTCTAGAGAATGGACGCGAATCAATCGTCACACTGCCTTGTTCAGAATGTCATTTCGAGGAGAGAATGCTATTCTTAATTAAGCAATTGTTTGGACAGCAGTCAGACGGACTATTAGTGGCACAGTAAACGTTATTTTCAGGGTAAAGCTGTCACAACTGAAAAGTCACAGAAGCTACCAGGTCAAGCTGATCCCGATTTTGGCGCCACTGAGAAAGGGCCGAGAGATCTGACTGATTGGTCACGCTAGTTAAGAGGCGTGTTACCCATACCAAATTTTCTACTATCACCTTTTTGGAAATTTGAATCAGTCTAAGCTTTTCTGCAAGAGAAACCAGACTAGATTCCGAGGAGTTTGCAAGAAATTCACTCGTAAAAACTTGTCCAAGCAATCAGATGAACGGATTTGGATCGACGTTTTCAGCAAAGGTAGTGTGACATATCCATGTAATTTACTGATGCCATAAATCATGCTTTGCTGAATTTATTTGTATTTGCATTATTTTTTTTCTAATACATTCGTATAATAATTTGCTTTATGAAGTATAACGGTGTTGAATTTATGCATAGGAAGTCGTACATTAATCTTTAGATAAGGTTGACGAATTGTTTAATTTGTTGTCGTGTTTGCATAAAAACTAGGTTTTAAGATTTGATGCATTACTTAACTTAATATGATTACGAGAATCCACGTGACCACCCAATTTAGAAGATTTCACTTATGATTAAGAGAGCGTGTGATATGACGTAACTGATTATAATGTATCTCCTTTAATCGCTGAGTAACTTGAGGCTGGCTCAGAACCGCTAGGTCTCGTGTGGTGTGTGATTCTGAGTGATGTTAATGCGTGACAAATTGGCTATTTGACTAACTAGGGTCATTATAGGTCATGAGGAGTACATTGATAGTCTTAGCATGTTTAGCACCGATAGAGATATCCGATAGCGAGCAGGGAATTGCAAATACCCCGTTATTATAAATAACAGGAAATTTAGGTTGCCTGTATTTATATTTATTAAAAAGGGAGAAGAAAAAAAACTCTTGAGAGCGCAATCCCGAGAGTGTAACCTGAAATGTGTAATCTGAGAGTGGAATCCTGTGACGAAATCATGCTACGTATCAATACTGAGTGTCCTGATTGTTGAGGGTGGAATCCGGAGGTCCAGGCGTCTGAATAGCTACATTGGAAGTCGAGCGAACCGAAGAAAAGGTTAAGAAATCATACAGGACGTTGACTTCGATTGTTCACTCGATCCTATGATGAACTTAATCTATCCGTAAACAGATCAGCTATTTTATTTTCATCTATTTGTGCTTTCCTTTGTAATTCGAGAAAGTTTTGTTTCTAAAAGCCGAGATATTCTTAATGTTAGGACTTCGCATAGTTATTTTATGTAATTGATTAAATGTTTGTTTACATGTACGGGGCTCGTGTTTGTTGTTTAATGGATTAGATCTCTATATATTTAATCTGTAAGATTCACCTTATATTTACTCGGACTGGGCAATTACATCGAGGGCAGTCTACCTCAAGATAAAGAAACCAAATTAAGCGGGACAATAGTTTGTAAAAAAAACTCCCGGTTCCCGACACACACACACACACAAACACACACACACACACACACACACACACACACACACATATATATATATATATATATATATATATATATATATATATATATATATATATATATATATATATATATATATTCAACATGAATAATATCACATCAGCTAAGCAGAGCATAATTTTGTGCGCTAAACAAATTATAAGAAATATTCCCTTTCCTACATACATTCCTCTCTTATGTTAATACATGAATCACATATAAGAATACATCATCATTATTTAAATGGGGTGAGGGCAGTCCCCTTGGAATTTTCAACTTAAAAAATTCAGAGTATATATCGTCGATGAAATGGCAGCAAATTTTGTATTATACTGTTCTAGAAAGATTCATCAAATTTGATAATATGATTTATACAGTCTGCCGTGATAATAACCACTGTAACTAAATATTGGAATGCACATATATATTCAGATTAACAAATTTGGCGCTTGGTACATGGTTTTCAGTACGACTGTGTCTATGATATATTTCCACACTCATATCCAAAGACTGTGCTTCTTATATATTTCCACACTCATGTCAAAAGACTGTGCCTGTGATATATTTTCACACTCATATCAAAAGACTGTGCCTGTGATATATTTCCACAATCATATCCAAAGACTGTGCTTCTTATATATTTCCACACTCATGTCAAAAGACTGTGCCTGTGATATATTTTCACACTCATGTCCAAAGACTGTGCCTGTTATATATTTCCACTCATGTCCAAAGACTGTGCCCATGCAATCATCATGCATGTAGTTGCACCTCACTGGAGTATGTTCTTGTCATGCAGACAAATGTGTATTGAGTAGTATGATGTTAAAGGTTTTGTTAATTGTGGAACTTGGTCAAAGTCTTCTATGCCACATATTTCTTCCTGCAGATGTATTTCTTGGTAACATTCACAAGTGTGTATGTGCATGTGATACGAGGACAAAGTCAGGGGAGGTAAACGGTGGTGACACAGATCAGCAATGAAAATCTAATGCTATCATTATTATACTACTTCATGGAAGAGTTATATGAGCAAACCTACCAATGAAACCTTAGGTTAATTGCACTGATCATCAATGGCAAGAGGATTTATTTAAAATCACTCATCATCACTGGCAAAAAGATTTATCTAACAATGGCATTGGTCATCAATGGCAAGAAGATTTAGCTAATGGCATTGATCATCAATGGCAAGAAGATTTAGCTAATGGCATTGATCATTAATGGCAAGAAGATTTAGCTAATGACACTGATCATCAATGACAAGAAGATTTATCTAATGGCATTGATCATCAATGGCAAAAGATTTATCTAATGGCATTGATCATCAATGGCAAAAGATTTATCTAATGACATTGATCATCAAAGGCAAGAAGATTTAGCTAATGGCATTGATCATCAATGGCAAGAAGATTTAGCTAATGACATTGATCATCAATGGCAAGAAGATTTAGCTAATGGCATTGATCATTAATGGCAAGAAGATTTAGCTAATGGCATTGATCATTAATGGCAAGAAGATTTAGCTAATGACACTGATCATCAATGGCAAGAAGATTTAGCTAATTGCATTGATCATCAATGGCAAGGAGATTTAGCTAATGGCATTGACATTAATGTGTATATTAAATGAAGAATATGCAGAGTGGGCAAACACCAAAAGTGTGATGGAAAGGATATTCACTCAATTTTGATTCATGAACTGGCTTCACAAGTCATCAACTATATAAAAAAGTAACTACCATGCCATTATACACAGCAACAACCACTCCTTCTCAAAGTTCTCTTGTTCATTAATTACTACACCAACCACTATGGGCGTGGCCTGCATAAAATGTTCCTTAAAAATTTAAATGATCTTTTCTCTGCCAAAATCTTTGTTGTGTATTTTGTCATCAGAGTAGCAGTTACCATGGAAACAAAAAATCATGGACCAGATATCAGCACATGATAAATCTGTTAAAGTCTTGGCACTTTCCTATGTGAATATGATAAAAACAACTACCAGCTAAAACATTGTAATAGTCATGGAAAGCCTTTTCTGGCAAAATACCCCTAGCCTACTTAATTAAATTCTTTACAATTGTCAGGACTTTAATATATGTTTCGGGGGCCCAGAGTGGCTGAGTGCTGTCTGTTATAGATCACTGCCATCTCGCCTCTATCTGTGTGGGTTTGAGTCTTGGATTCGGCCAATATGGGTATGTGAGAAAGCTTGCAAGTAGTTTCTTGTGGGTCGGTGGTTCTTTCCGGGGTTTCCTGGGTTCTTCCTCCACCATTAATACTGGCCACCATGTATAGCCTATATTGTGCTGAAAAATGGCATTAAACCATTAAAACTAAAAAATAAAATATATCTTTCAAATCTTCTTGTTCTGAGAATGATATGCATCAGAATTCCATATTCGCTTAGCTCAATATTTCATCAGAACTCAAATTAAATGATACAAAATTAAATGATACAAAATTATAATGTGCATAATACTTATGATATAAAAACAAAAATAATTTTAAATATTTTAATTATTTCCCCAATTTACAATTAGTTAAAAATATTTTTATATTATTCCAATTTACAGAATAACAGTGAAAGTAAAAACAAATAAGTTTACTAATTCTTCAGAAATGAAAGGGCATTTTAAAATTTATTTTCAATATATTATGACAGTTTATAAAATGATTATTTTTTTATAAGTATTATAAACAGCTTAGTTTTAGTTCTGATGAAACATTGAACATTTGTAAATAATAAATCGCAATATAATATACATTTCTTTTTAAAAATGTGCATTATACATAAAAAATATCAATAAAACTTTATCTCTATTCATAAATGTTTGATATAGCTGTTTGATTTGTATCTTTAAAATCCAGTCTATGTATTTTTATGTATTAAAATATCATTTATCTGTAATGTATATGCATTTTTTCATGTAAATTATTCATCAAAGAATAAAACAATTATGTTAAAAATTTAAGCTATGACATCATTTTGTTTATGTCACCTTGTTTATTTCATTTATCACTCAGAAACAGAATATATTTAATAGCGTAAGCAATGATATTGAATTCAGTTTGATACCAGTCTGATGAAGCAATAATGTGAAACCAGTCACACATGTTGTTTATTTTAGTTTTGTTTGTTTGTTTGATTTGGATTTTTAATGTAGCTTTAACAATTTTACAGTCATATCGTTATGATGTCTGCAGTGAAGTAGTTTATAGTGATGTCTAGCACTGGGGCATCATGCCGTAGACATGTAGCATGATGTCCCACCTAGTTACATTATCCTGACACCAGGCCGACCAGTCTTAACACTAACCTCTTAATGCTGAACGCCCAGCAAGGCAGCTGTTAGTACCATTTCTTTAAGTCTTTGGTATGACTCTGCCAGGGGTGGAACCCATGATTTCCCATGATGCTCTAACCACTATGCCACTGTTTTTTTTTATCATATATATATATATGTATATAACCAAATTCCAATCCAACATACATGGCAATAATTCTGTGAAATATTTCGCTTGTTGCATAAATCTTAGCATTCGTTCAGCTAACAAAAAAAAAACCAGTTGCTTATTCTCAAAGGCTAATATTATACAATGTCATTTTCATTTACAGTCAATGAATACTATTTTCCAAGACTTAAACCTGTTCTCACCATGAAAGTTGGTCAGTAATAATAAATTATATAAAACAGGCAACACGATTTCCTCCATACTTTACAAGCAGATAATTATACTTTGAAGTTTAAACTCAAGATAAAAGGAACTGTGCTGTTTTATTTTATTTTATTTTATTTTAGTCACATATTCATTTGTACCTGTACTCAGTTGGAGAGAATAACAAGCTAAATGTAGTTATTGTTGTGAATTTAGCGATGGTTACCATGACAATCATCCTGGCTTATGGCTACCATGCCAACAATAGAGCAACATAATCATTTTCACCCAACAAAAACTCTTTCTACAAAACTGGCAGGTGGGAGTTAAAAAAAGGGAAAATAATGGAAGTATGATGTACATGGAGGTATAGAATTGGCCAATGTGTCTAAATAAAAGAATTCATTGCCCTCTATCTGCCATTCCTAATAGGCAGGCAAATGCAGGAAAGCTGGGTAGCTGCTGTAGATGGCAGACAACTTAAGTTATTGTGCAAAAACAAAAATGATGAAGGACAGACAGACACATAACATAATAATATTAAGGCACGCATATAATCCATTGCTAAGGAGCATGAACTCATTTTTAAAACTGCCCAATTTTTTAAAATGTAATGACACATCCATTGGTTTGCACTTTTTTAACATTTAAAACAAAACTGAAAATATAAACCTAGCGTTGACCTCGCTGTACATTTCAAGGCCAGAATATATTGCTGTAAAGTTCAATCACAATAACGCCAACATTTTTAATGATATTTTATTTGTACACATCTTATGGTAAAGCATATGTATTTGATATTAGATACAAGTCTGGCTCATCACTGTAACATTTGGCAGCTCTGGATTCGCTACGGAATATTTAAAGACTGTAAGGTTATGACAAGCAGCACCTGAAATGAAAGTATTTTTGTGTCATATAACTGATTATATTTTTATCTTCTGTATATTTCTCAAACATATAAATGACACACTTAACAAGCCTAACCAGTAAACAATTGATTTTAAAAAAATAATAATAAATAATAATACTTATTAAAAACAAGCCTAACCAGTAAACAATTGATTTAAAATAATAATAATAAGTAATAATAATACTTATTAAAAACAAGATGGAAGATGTATGTTCTTACCCATAATCAGTTGTTTACAGACATTATAATTATCCTGGTCATGTGATGGCATGTCAAATAGAAAAACAAATTTTGACTCCCAAACCCCAATTATGACAAAATGTCTAAAACGTCTTACTTAATGAGACAGAAAGAGAACCACAATATATCTCCATTACATTTATTAACATTTTAACCAGCTGTGATTCACAAATCTTCACTCTAAATGCTCAAGTAATACTATAACCACCATGCTATGTAATACTATAACCACCATGCTATGTAATACTATAACCACCATGCTATGTAATACTATAACCACCATGCTATGTAATACTATAACCACCATGCTATGTAATACTATAACCACCATGCTATGTAATACAATAAACACCATGCTATGTAATACAATAAACACCATGCTATGTAATACTATAACCCCCATTCTATGTAATACTATAACCACCATGCTATGTAATACTATAACCACCATGCTATGTAATACTATAACCACCATGCTATGTAATACTATAACCACCATGCTATGTAATACTATAACCACCATGCTATGTAATACTATAACCACCATGCTAGGTAATACTATAACCACCATGCTATGTAATACTATAACCACCATGCTATGTAATACTATAACCACCATGCTATGTAATACAATAAACACCATGCTATGTAATACTATAACCACCATGCTATGTAATACTATAACCACCATGCTATGTAATACTATAACCACCATGCTATGTAATACTATAACCACCATGCTAGGTAATACTATAACCACCATGCTATGTAATACTATAACCACCATGCTATGTAATACTATAACCACCATGCTATGTAATACAATAAACACCATGCTATGTAATACTATAACCACCATGCTATGTAATACTATAACCACCATGCTATGTAATACAATAAACACCATGCTATGTAATACTATAACCACCATGCTATGTAATACTATAACCACCATGCTATGTAATACAATAAACACCATGCTATGTAATACTATAAACACCATGCTATGTAATACTATAAACACCATGCTATGTAATACTATAAACACCATGCTATGTAATACTATAACCACCATGCTATGTAATACTATAAACACCATGCTATGTAATACTATAACCACCATGCTATGTAATACTATAAACACCATGCTATGTAATACTATAAACACCATGCTATGTAATACAATAAATACCATGCTATGTAATACTATAAACACCATGCTATGTAATACTATAACCACCATGCTATGTAATACTATAACCACCATGCTATGTAATACTATAACCACCATGCTATGTAATACTATAAACACCATGCTATGTAATACTATAACCACCATGCTATGTAATACAATAACCACCATGCTATGTAATACAATAAACACCATGCTATGTAATACTATAACCACCATGCTATGTAATACTATAACCACCATGCTATGTAATACTATAACAACCATGCACTTTTTACAAATAGTTATTGCAGAGTAAAAGGTTATGGCAGACAAAGATAAACATTAAACTATCCTATAGATTACCATATATACTCATTTATAATCCAGTCCAAATGCAATACCATATATACTCATTTATAATCCAGTCCAAATGCAATACCATATATACTCATTTATAATCCAGTCCAAATGCAATACCATATATACTCATTTATAATCCAGTCCAAATGCAATACCATATATACTCATTTATAATCCAGTCCAAATGCAATCTGCACAGATCCAGATCTGATGTCATATAAAGCACCAGCAGTTTATTAAAAGTAATCAATAGAACAAGCAATATGGACCCTGATTTGTCAGCAGTTTATTAAAAGTAATCAATAGAAAAATCAATATGGACTCTATTTTGTCAGCAGTTTATTAAAAGTAATCAATAGAACAAGCAATATGGACCCTGATTTGTCAGCACATTGTCAGATCAGGGTCTAGCCTGTTTGCAGGTGGACTCAATTTATAAGCAAGTACAATGGTACTTAATTCATTAAAAACTGATAGGATGATTCGTTTAAGAATTGCCATGTAAGAGTCCATTAATTTATATAGGTTGTAAGAGTCCATTAATTTATATAGGTTGTAAGAGTCCATTAATTTATAAAGGTTATAAGAGTCCATTAATTTATATAGGTTGTAAGAGTCCATTAATTTATATAGGTTGTAGGAGTCCATTATTTATATAGGTTGTGTGAGTCCATTAATTTATATAGGTTGTAAGAGTCCATTAATTTATAAAGGTTGTAAGAGTCCATTAATTTATATAGGGTGTAAGAGTCCATTAATTTATATAGGTTGTAAGAGTATATTAATTTATATAGGTTGTAAGAGTCCATTAATTTATATAGGTTGTAAGAGTCCATTAATTTTTATAGGTTGTAAGAGTCCATTAATTTATATAGGTTGTAAGAGTCCATTAATTTATAAAGGTTATAAGAGTCCATTAATTTATATAGGTTGTAAGAGTCCATTAATTTATATAGGTTGTAAGAGTCCATTAATTTATAAATGTTATAAGAGTCCATTAATTTATATAGGTTGTAAGAGTCCATTAATTTATATAGGTTGTAAGAGTCCATTAAATTATATAGGTTGTAAGAGTCCATTAATTTATATAGGTTGTAAGAGTCCGTTAATTTATATAGGGTGTAAGAGTCCATTAATCTATATAGGTTGTAAGAGTCTATTAATTTATATAGGTTATAAGAGTCCATTAATTTATATAGGTTGTAAGAGTCCATTAATTTATATAGGTTGTAAGAGTCCATTAATTTATATAGGTTGTAAGAGTCCATTAATTTATAAATGTTATAAGAGTCCATTAATTTATATAGGTTGTAAGAGTCCATTAATTTATATAGGTTGTATGAGTCCATTAAATTATATAGGTTGTAAGAGTCCATTAATTTATATAGGTTGTAAGAGTCCGTTAATTTATATAGGGTGTAAGAGTCCATTAATTTATATAGGTTGTAAGAGTCCATTAATTTATATAGGTTGTAAGAGTCCATTAATTTATATAGGTTATAAGAGTCCATTAATTTATATAGGTTGTAAGAGTCCATTAATTTATATAGGTTGTAAGAGTCCATTAATTTATATAGGTTGTAAGAGTCCATTAATTTATATAGGTGGTAAGAGTCCATTAATTTATATAGGCTGTAAGAGTCCATTAATTTATATAGGTTAAGAGTCCATTAATTTATATAGGTTGTAAGAGTCCATTAATTTATATAGTTTGTAAGAGTCCATTAATTTATATAGGTTGTAATAGTCCATTAATTTATAGAGGTTGTAAGAGTCCATTAATTTATATAGGTTGTAAGAGTCCATTAATTTATAGAGGTTGTAAGAGTCCATTAATTTATATAGGTTGTAAGAGTCCATTAATTTATATAGGTTGTAAGAGTCCATTAATTTATATAGGTTGAGCACATGACGTGGAACAAGGTAATTATATTGAGTTGCAGATTTTTTAAAGTATGGGTTGAAGATAACAATGGCTTGTACACCTCATTAACTTGTATGAGACTGCTTAAGTTAATTAAGTAGTTTGTGATTAGCTACAGTTTGTCTGAAGTCAGATTTTACTATCTACATGTCAAAACAAAACATGAATTCTTCACCTGCTGGAACAGTAAAGAGAGGATCAGTCGGGAAGTACATTCCAAAATGTTGACTTGAAGTTTTCATTTACCATCAGGAATGGCAAGATCTGATATGATAGCTAGTTTGGCCATCACACAATCAAAAATAAATTATAGCAATGTGATCTTGAAGGAAGGTTGAACAATATCATCATCCAGTCTCCATTTGAGAGGAAAGACTGTGAAAACTAGTAGAATTTTCAAATTTTTCAAATAATTATCAAAGTATTAATAATCTATAGTCCAACAAATAATGACAATTTGGGTAATTCATAACTAAACTGTAAGGTTGATAGGGGAAGCTGATAGCTGATTGAATTCCAATTTTGTTAAGATATTAAAAGAGATAAAGTATGTGATCTTTTATGCCCAAGTAACAACAGTGTTAATTGTTCCATCACCTTGACTGTGTTTCCATGTGTACGAAAGAAAATTCATGAAAAAAGCCAACTCTCCCTGTCAGTTTTGTTTAGGAAGTTTGTCATAAAAATGTCAACTCTCCCTGTCAGTTTTGTTTAGGAAGTTTGTCAAAAAAAAGTCACCTCTCCCTGTCAGTTTTGTTTAGAAAGTTTGTCATAAAAAAAGCCAACTCTCCCTGTCAGTTTTGTTTAGGAAGTTTGTCATAAAAAAAGCCAACTCTCCCTGTCAGTTTTGTTTAGGAAGTTTGTCATGAAAAAGCCAACTCTCCCTGTCAGTTTTGTTTAGGAAGTTTGTCATGAAAAAAGTCAACTCTCCCTGTCAGTTTTGTTTAGGAAGTTTGTCATAAAAAGTCAATTCTCCCTGTCAGTTTTGTTTAGGAAGTTTGTCATAAAAAAAGTCAACTCTCCCTGTCAGTTTTGTTTAGGACGTTTGTCATGAAAAAAGTCAACTCTCCCTGTCAGTTTTGTTTAGGACGTTTGTCATAAAAAGTCAACTCTCCCTGTCAGTTTTGTTTAGGAAGTTTGTCATAAAAAAGCCAACTCTCCCTGTCAGTTTTGTTTAGGAAGTTTGTCATAAAAATGTCAACTCTCCCTGTCAGTTTTGTTTAGGAAGTTTGTCATAAAAAAAGCCAACTCTCCCTGTCAGTTTTGTTTAGGAAGTTTGTCAAAAAAAGTCAATTCTCCCTGTCAGTTTTGTTTAGGAAGTTTGTCATAAAAAAAGTCAACTCTCCCTGTCAGTTTTGTTTAGGAAGTTTGTCAAAAAAAGCCAACTCTCCCTGTCAGTTTTGTTTAGGAAGTTTGTCATAAAAAGTCAACTCTCCCTGTCAGTTTTGTTTAGGAAGTTTGTCATGAAAAAAGTCAACTCTCCCTGTCAGTTTTGTTTAGGAAGTTTGTCATAAAAAAGCCAACTCTCCCTGTCAGTTTTGTTTAGGAAGTTTGTCATAAAAATGTCAACTCTCCCTGTCAGTTTTGTTTAGGAAGTTTGTCATAAAAAGTCAATTCTCCCTGTCAGTTTTGTTTAGGAAGTTTGTCATAAAAAAAGTCAACTCTCCTTGTCAGTTTTGTTTAGGACGTTTGTCATGAAAAAAGTCAACTCTCCCTGTCAGTTTTGTTTAGGACGTTTGTCATAAAAAGTCAACTCTCCCTGTCAGTTTTGTTTAGGAAGTTTGTCATAAAAAAGCCAACTCTCCCTGTCAGTTTTGTTTAGGAAGTTTGTCATAAAAATGTCAACTCTCCCTGTCAGTTTTGTTTAGGAAGTTTGTCATAAAAAAAGCCAACTCTCCCTGTCAGTTTTGTTTAGGAAGTTTGTCAAAAAAAGTCAATTCTCCCTGTCAGTTTTGTTTAGGAAGTTTGTCATAAAAAAAGTCAACTCTCCCTGTCAGTTTTGTTTAGGAAGTTTGTCAAAAAAAGCCAACTCTCCCTGTCAGTTTTGTTTAGGAAGTTTGTCATAAAAAGTCAACTCTCCCTGTCAGTTTTGTTTAGGAAGTTTGTCATGAAAAAAGTCAACTCTCCCTGTCAGTTTTGTTTAGGAAGTTTGTCATAAAAAAGCCAACTCTCCCTGTCAGTTTTGTTTAGGAAGTTTGTCATAAAAATGTCAACTCTCCCTGTCAGTTTTGTTTAGGAAGTTTGTCATAAAAAGTCAATTCTCCCTGTCAGTTTTGTTTAGGAAGTTTGTCATAAAAAAAGTCAACTCTCCCTGTCAGTTTTGTTTAGGACGTTTGTCATGAAAAAAGTCAACTCTCCCTGTCAGTTTTGTTTAGGAAGTTTGTCATAAAAAGTCAACTCTCCCTGTCAGTTTTGTTTAGGAAGTTTGTCATGAAAAAAGTCAACTCTCCCTGTCAGTTTTGTTTAGGACGTTTGTCATAAAAAGTCAACTCTCCCTGTCAGTTTTGTTTAGGAAGTTTGTCATAAAAAAGCCAACTCTCCCTGTCAGTTTTGTTTAGGAAGTTTGTCATAAAAATGTCAACTCTCCCTGTCAGTTTTGTTTAGGAAGTTTGTCATAAAAAAGTCAACTCTCCCTGTCAGTTTTGTTTAGAAAGTTTGTCATAAAAAAAGCCAACTCTCCCTGTCAGTTTTGTTTAGGAAGTTTGTCATAAAAAAAGCCAACTCTCCCTGTCAGTTTTGTTTAGGAAGTTTGTCAAAAAAAGTCAATTCTCCCTGTCAGTTTTGTTTAGGATGTTTGTCATGAAAAAAGTCAACTCTCCCTGTCAGTTTTGTTTAGGAAGTTTGTCATGAAAAAAGTCAACTCTCCCTGTCAGTTTTGTTTAGGAAGTTTGTCATGAAAAAAAGTCAACTCTCCCTGTCAGTTTTGTTTAGGAAGTTTGTCATAAAAAAGTCAACTCTCCCTGTCAGTTTTGTTTAGGAAGTTTGTCATAAAAAAGTCAATTCTCCCTGTCAGTTTTGTTTAGGAAGTTTGTCATAAAAAATTCAACTCTCCCTGTCAGTTTTGTTTAGGAAGTTTGTCATAAAAAAAGCCAACTCTCCCTGTCAGTTTTGTTTAGGAAGTTTGTCATAAAAAAGCCAACTCTCCCTGTCAGTTTTGTTTAGGAAGTTTGTCATGAAAAAAGTCAACTCTCCCTGTCAATTTTGTTTAGGAAGTTTGTCATAAAAAAGTCAATTCTCCCTGTCAGTTTTGTTTAGGAAGTTTGTCATAAAAAAGTCAACTCTCCCTGTCAGTCTTGTTTAGGAAGTTTGTCATGAAAAAAGTCAACTCTCCCTGTCAGTTTTGTTTAGGAAGTTTGTCATAAAATGTCAACTCTCCCTGTCAGTTTTGTTTAGGAAGTTTGTCATGAAAAAAGTCAACTCTCCCTGTCAGTTTTGTTCAGGACGTTTGTCATAAAAAGTCAACTCTCCCTGTCAGTTTTGTTTAGGAAGTTTGTCATAAAAAAGCCAACTCTCCCTGTCAATTTTGTTTAGGAAGTTTGTCATAAAAAAGTCAACTCTCCCTGTCAGTTTTGTTTAGGAAGTTTGTCATAAAAAAGTCAACTCTCCCTGTCAGTTTTGTTTAGGAAGTTTGTCATGAAAAAAAGTCAACTCTCCCTGTCAGTTTTGTTTAGGAAGTTTGTCATAAAAAAGTCAACTCTCCCAGTCAGTTTTGTTTAGAAAGTTTGTCATAAAAAAGTCAACTCTCCCTGTCAGTTTTGTTTAGGAAGTTTGTCATAAAAAAAGCCAACTCTCCCTGTCAGTTTTGTTTAGGAAGTTTGTCATGAAAAAAGTCAACTCTCCCTGTCAGTTTTGTTTAGGAAGTTTGTCATGAAAGAAGTCAACTCTCCCTGTCAGTTTTGTTTAGGAAGTTTGTCATGAAAAAAAGTCAACTCTCCCTGTCAGTTTTGTTTAGGAAGTTTGTCATAAAAAAAGTCAACTCTCCCTGTCAGTTTTGTTCAGGACGTTTGTCATAAAAAGTCAACTCTCCCTGTCAGTTTTGTTTAGGAAGTTTGTCATAAAAAAGCCAACTCTCCCTGTCAATTTTGTTTAGGAAGTTTGTCATAAAAAAACCAACTCTCCCTGTCAGTTTTGTTTAGGAAAATTGTCATGAAAAAGTCAACTCTCCCTGTCAGTTTTGTTTAGGAAGTTTGTCATGAAAAAAGTCAACTCTCCCTGTCAGTGTTGTTTAGGAAGTTTGTCATAAAAAAAGCCAACTCTCCCTGTCAGTTTTGTTTAGGAAGTTTGTCATAAAAAAACCAACTCTCCCTGTCAGTTTTGTTTAGAAAGTTTGTCATGAAAAAAAAGTCAACTCTCCCTGTCAGTTTTGTTTAGGAAGTTTGTCATGAAAAAAAGTAAACTCTCCCTGTCAGTTTTGTTTAGGAAGTTTGTCATAAAAAAGTCAACTCTCCCTGTCAGTTTTGTTTAGGAAGTTTGTCATATGCTTAGAAATGGGACATTTAATTTTCTTTTATTTATTTGAATTTCCAATTATTTTCTACAGACTTGTAAGACCAGATAAATTATTCTCAAATCTCAACTGCAAAAGCTTGCTTGCAAAATGCAGTGATTCTTCCTGGGACTTGTTTTGTTCCAAAAAGTGACTACCACTGCCTTAACATTGGCAGGTATGCATCATCATGAATACTTTACATCCAGAATTCGATGACAGACACCTAATTTATCATGTGGGAATGAATTCATTTACGTAAACTCTCCACATGTAACTTTCCATTTTCAAAGAAAAGTAATTATATGAAATTTTACCAAGAAAACTAAGAAGTATCAATGGTGCATAATTATGTACCATATATACTCACTTGTAAGTCCGATCCAACTGTAAACAACACAGACTGTCATTGAATAATGTGCCAGAGGATCAAGTTCTTTTGTTCCATAACAACTACATAGACCTGATGTACCAGCAAATGATGTGATGGCAGATCATGGTCAATGCAGACTGCAGTTGGATCCAACTTACAAGTGAGCATATATGGTATCTTCTTCTTCTTTATGCGCCAAGCATCTAAACAAACTGAACATAAGTTCTTTGTAGAAAATCTTTGTATCACACTGCATTCTACAAATCATAAGTAGAAATAGAAATAAATTGTAGCCGTCTGGGATTTCAATCCTAAGGTGCAAGGAGTGTAACAATTTCAGACCTTATATTTTAGTGGTGTACGAGTCCGACTATTCCATTTTTGGGCTTATCCACCTCTAAATATCTGGTGGCCCTATTGGGTTCAGCCACTAAAAGAGGTGAATTTGAGTTACATTCAAGAATGTGTGTGTGTGTGTGTGTGTGTGTAAGAGAGAGAGAGAGAGAGAGAGAGAGAGAGAGAGAGAGAGAGAGAGAGAGAGAGAGATTTGGATTTTTAACATAGCTTTAACAATTTTCTGGTCATATCACTACAATGTCTGTAGTGTGTCAGTTTATAGTGATGTCTAGCACTGGGAAAACATGCCACAGACATGTAGCATGATGTCCTACCAAATCAAATTATCCTGACACCAGGCTGACAAATCCTAACACTAACCTCTTAATACTGAGGGCCAAGTGAGGCATACCATTTTTACAAGTCTTTTGTAAGACTCAGAACCTACAACCGCCCACAACCTACAACCTCCCACAACCAAGGTGAATTCTCTAACCACTTAGGCCACCAGAATGGTTAGGATGAATGTCAAGGTTAAGGGGGAGGAGTGTAGTGGTCACTTATTGACCAGTCTAGCTGGTCTGGGCCTTTTAGTCTCATGGCATTGTGACTGATTGTAAGATTGTTGTTGTTGTTGTTGTAGGGTTTAATGCCATTTTTCGGCACACAATAGGCTATACATGGTGGCCAGTATTATTGGTGGAGTAAGAACCTGGGAAAACCCACGGAAAGAACCACCGACCTATGAGAAGCTACTGGCAAGCATTCTCACATAACTACATTAGCCAATTGTAAGATTGCAAGATAGATGAACTGAGCTTGAGTTTTGACCACAATAGTTAGTGGTGTTATATTACAACTTCTCAAATTCTACAATGTCGTTTATGATATACTGACATTTAAATATGAAATTAGATACATTTTTGGTACTTTAAAATTATAGTGGAGTGGGATTCCAGTATATCTTTAAACCCGTCAAAGGTTTTTAAAAAATAATAACATAAAAACTACTTCCATGTCTTTCACTCCTGCCTTTATATACAAATTCCTGTTTAAAATGAAAACAAAACAATAATCTATGTCCCTGTATTTGATGTGTCTAAAAATTGTACCTTCAAAACATTTGCTATAAATTCTTTCATTGGTGCAAGATTAAAAAATAAACTACCATATGGATGGAAGAATCAATGTAAGGAAAGCATGCGAGTAAGTTACTGCTACAAATGATGTTTTGATCGGTACTACCCACTGTAATAATTCAGGAGGGTTTCATGGTTCAAACCAAATGGCTTTTTCACTTTGTAGTTAAGATTCTGCCATAATTTCAGAGATAAAGGAAGTAAATTAAGCTGATTTCATTCATAAAAGGAAATTTATCTCAATGAAACTCCTTAGGATAAAAAAGATTCACTTCATAACAGTGAAACAGTTTGTACACAGGTATATCTGCATAGTACATTGATCTCCAATTTTAATACACATTGGGAATGTTCAGGCTTGGATGAACTTCACTTCCATGCTTGACTTACCATACTCCCCTCGAACGTTGACGGCTACAATTGCCCCTATAAAGTTTGGGTAATATTTGATGATGGGTTTGATTTGACTTACCATACTCCCCTCGAACGTTGACGGCTACAATTGCCCCTACAAAGTTTGGGTAATATTTGATGATGGGTTTGATTTGACTTACCATACTCCCATCGAACGTTGACGGTTACAATTGCCCCTACAAAGTTTGGGTAATATTTGATGATGGGTTTGATTTGACTTACCATACTCCCCTCAAATGTTGACGGCTACAATTGCCCCTACAAAGTTTGGGTAATATTTGATGATGGGTTTGATTTGACTTACCCTACTCCCCTCAAACGTTGACGGCTACAATTGCCCCTATAAAGTTTGGGTAATATTTGATGATGGGTTTGATTTGACTTACCATACTCCCCTCGAACGTTGACAGCTACAATTGCCCCTACAAAGTTTGGGTAATATTTGATGATGGGTTTGATTTGACTTACCATACTCCCCTCGAACGCTGATGGCTACAATTGCCCCTACAAAGTTTGGGTAATATTTGATGATGGGTTTGATTTGACTTACCATACTCCCCTCTAACGTTGACGGCTACAATTGCCCCTACAAAGTTTGGGTAATATTTGATGATGGGTTTGATTTGACTTACCATACTCCCCTCGAACATTGACGGCTACAATTGCCCCTATAAAGTTTGGGTAATATTTGATGATGGGTTTGATTGCTGCAGCTGCTGCTACTGAGGGAGCAACGCCCATCTTCATCAACATTACTGCATAGAAACTGAAAATAAACATACCAATACACCACATCAACATTACTGCATAGAAACTGAAAATAAACATACCAATACACATCAACATTACTGCATAGAAACTGAAAATAAACATACCAATACACCACATCAACATTACTGCATAGAAACTGAAAATAAACATACCAATACACCACATCATTCCTTAAATCAAGTATCATCTGTTTCTTCAAGACAGCTGTATACTTCAGATGTGAATACATCTGTATAATTTTAATGTTAATACAGCTGTATATTTTGATGTTATTACAGCTGTATACCTTCAATGTTTATACAGCTGTATACCTTCAATGTTTATACAGCTGTGTACCTTCAATGTTTATACAGCTGTATACCTTCAATGTTTATACAGCTGTATACCTTCAATGTTTATACAGCTGTATATCTTCAATGTTTATACAGCTGTATACCTTCAATGTTTATACAGCTAAGTTAAATGCACACTCTAAGTGAGTTGAATATTTTAAAAGTTAAACAGCAGTCAAATTTATGATTCAAATATTAAAACTGTTGAGTTAAATGTTTACTTTAAACAACTTTCCTTTTGGCTTCAATCAGTGCACAACAAATGCAAGGTCCAATGCCTCTATCATGTATTCTATAAAAAGTGCCTGTCTGCCTTGTCGAACAAAAATATAAATAATCAACTTTAACAGAAAACTTTCATTGCTCTGATGAAATGGGGAATAATATTTTCAAGATGTTGACATATCTACCATAACATGGTACAATCTAATTGAAATTCAGATCACCACTGTCCTATGTGATTTTTGATCAAATTGTAGCACAGAATGTCATGCTAGAAACATGATTTTGTATTCCCAAACCCCTTGACATGGTTGTGTTTCAAGAAAACAATTTTCAACAATCTTTGGATAACAAACAAACAATACCACTTTCAGTATATGCCCATTAAATGTAGCATGTATAATCAGTAAACAGTCATGACAGTAGCTGATGTAAAACTATCCTTTGGGCAGCTTAAATGGCGGTAATTAAAAGGCAACGAAATCAGGTATAAATGGCGGTAATTAAAAGGCAACGAGATCAGGTATAAATGGCGGTAATTAAAAGGCAACGAGATCAGGTATAAATGGCGGTAATTAAAAGGCAACGAGATCAGGTATAAATGGCGGTAATTAAAAGGCAACGAGATCAGGTATAAATGGCGGTAATTAAAAGGCAACGAGATCAGGTATAAATGGCGGTAATTAAAAGGCAACGAGATCAGGTATAAATGGCGGTAATTAAAAGGCAACGAGATCAGGTATAAATGGCGGTAATTAAAAGGCAACGAGATCAGGTATAAATGGCGGTAATTAAAAGGCAACGAGATCAGGTATAAATGGCGGTAATTAAAAGGCAACGAGATCAGGTATAAATGGCGGTAATTAAAAGGCAACGAGATCAGGTATAAATGGCGGTAATTAAAAGGCAACGAGATCAGGCATAAATGGCGGTAATTAAAAGGCAACGAGATCAGGTATAAATGGCGGTAATTAAAAGGCAACGAGATCAGGTATAATCAACCATATTACTTAATAACAGACTAGTGAGATGTGTTTGAAGGTTGCAGTGGGAGAGTCCATTGTGCTAATTTGAATAGGTATGGTCAGGACATGAAATAACCCAAAATAGATCTGCCAAAGAGATACTTGATGTATGAAGGAGATTAAAGGTTGTTATGTATGTCATTAGAGCCAACAGTCTATCCACAACAGTACTGCAGGGCAGTGTCCATGGTGGCAGAAGGAGAGGTACACAGAGAAAAAAGTGGAGTGACAACATCACAGAATGGATTAGGAAATGTTTTGCAGAGACACAGACATTGGTACATGATCAAGACATGTGGAGGGAACTGGTCAGATGTTCAGCAGCACAAAGAATAATCATTTAAACTGTCAGAATAGTGTTCAAGTGTGATTCATTTTTGAGGCCAACTTAAGAAGCAATTAACTATCTGCAAACCCCAACAAAAATAAGCTGAACTCCTGGTCCGCAGAGTTTTATTTTGTGAAGCGAGCCAGTCAAAAAGAGTAAAGGGTGTGTGGCAATTAATTCTCGGCACATACTGCAAACACGTCAACTTGATTCTGACCAGGATTTGATCAGAGAATCCAGCAGAGAAGTTTGAAAACCAAGGCCATCTAGTCTGTAACGAGTGCAGTGATGAACATGAATGACACATGCAATACCTTCAAATACTCTATTGAACCCTTCTAAATTTAAAGCATAGCATCTGCAACACTGTGATAATTTGTTGTCTTTTTTAAAAGGCCGAAATTTTAGCATGTGGAAATTGGAGTCTAGACTTGTGGAATATCAATTAGGGCTTGTAACTTTTTTAAAAGTCACCAGGCCTGGACCTGTGTCAAAAACTTTGATTGTTGTTGTAACAGTTATACATGGTTTAACAGATTTTGTTGAGTACTCTAAAAGGTTTTTAAAGGTAATGTGTGTGTGTGTGTGTGTGTGTGTGTGTGATTTGGAATTTCTAAGTAGCTTTAACAAATTTTCAGTCATATCGCTACAATGTCTGTGGTGTGGCAGTTTATAGTGATGTCTAGCACTGGAGCATCATGCCACAGACATGTAGCATGATGTCCCACCCAGTCACATTATCCTGACACCAGGCCGACCAGTCCTAACACTATCCTTTTAATGTTGAGCGCCAAGCAAGGCAACTTCTTAGTACCATTTTTATAAGTCTTGGGTAGGCCTCAACTGGGGTTCAAATTGTCCATATCTGAGATTGATGCTCTAGGCCACCAGAGTAGCCGCACAAAAAGTACTCGTTTTATTAAATGTACAAGGCAAAGGTACACAGAAGCTTCAGTTTAGAAACCAGAATCAAGTTATGATGTGAAAATGGAAGCATAATTGGCAATAAATTCTGTAACTGACGATGGAAATCAAAGTCAATAATTCATTAAATATAAAGCTGCGTATAAAATTTAAAATCAAACAATCCTTGGTAAGTTATTCTACAAATAACAAATTTAAGAGCAAGGCCAATCAGGGGCCATAACTCTTGCAAATTATGTCATTAATGGGATCCAACAGCTGTGTCCCATGGGTCCAAAACTAGCAGGCTCAAAATAAGTTTTCACCTTAACCTTAAAGATTTAATTAAATTTTGAGAGAAGACTGGACAATCAATGTACGTTCTTATGTCATATCGAACATATTCTTACTGCAGACTTAAAATATACAGCATAAAATAATGTATATACGCATGTTACCTTGGCAGGAATCTCATCATGATATCCCCATCTCCAGTAGCTGCTGCACCTCCTCCATCATTATCTGCATAGGACCCAGCCCCAATTATAGGGGAATCACCCACTCGCCTGCAAAAAGTGGAAGAAAGCATTTTAGAGTAAAATACTGAATACATGTAAAATAACATTAAATACCTAACCTACCCTTAATGCCACTCACTCAGCCGACGAGACACAAAAGTTCGCCGCTGACTTTTAACCTGTTTCAACAAAAAATGTGCCAAACAGTCACCTGCTTGCTGAGATGGTATATTAGCATGGTCTCCTCTTGGAGAAGGTGATTGGCACCTAATGCTGTCAATAATCAGTTCCAGATGGAACAGATGTAACTGCTTGAAGGAATTGGGAGAGAGTGCCCATATTAGGTTCATGTAATTATTATCAAAGAAATATATTTTACTCCCAAAAATTTGTTTTATTTTCTTAAATACATTATCTGATCATAATATGTCAGGAAAATACATAAGCAGTAAAGTTAGATATCCTTACCCTGTCTCCTGAAGTACTACTAATAAAGTAAGTTAGCCTGTAGTGCTACTAATAAAGTAAGTTAGCCTGTAGTGCTACTAATAAAGTAAGTTAGCCTGTAGTACTACTAATAAAGTAAGTTAGCCTGTAGTACTACTACCGGTAATAAATTAAGTTAGCCTGTAGTACTACTAATAAAGTAAGGTAGCCTGTAGTGCTACTAATAAAGTAAGTTAGCCTGTAGTACAACTAATAAAGTAAGTTAGCCTGTAGTACTACTAATAAAGTAAGGTAGCCTGTAGTGCTACTAATAAAGTAAGGTAGCCTGTAGTGCTACTAATAAAGTAAGGTAGCCTGTAGTACAACTAATAAAGTAAGTTAGCCTGTAGTACTACTAATAAAGTAAGTTAACCCGTTAGTACTGCTAATAAAGTAAGGGAGGCTGTAGTGCTACTAATAAAGTAAGTTAGCCTGTAGTACTACTAATAAAGTAAGTTAGCCTGTAGTACTACTAATAAAGTAAGTTAGCCTGTAGTGCTACTAATAAAGTAATTTAGACTGTAGTACTACTAATAAAGTAAGTTAGCCTGTAGTACTACTAATAAAGTAAGTTAGCCTGTAGTGCTACTAATAAAGTAAGTTAGCCTGTAGTGCTACTAATAAAGTAATTTAGCCTGTAGTACTACTAATAAAGTAAGTTAGCCTTTAGTACTTCTAATAAAGTAAGTTAGCCTGTAGTGCTACTAATAAAGTAAGTTAGCCTGTAGTACTACTAATAAAGTAAGGGAGGCTGTAATACTACTAATAAAGTAAGTTAGCCTGTAGTACTGCTAATAAAGTAAGTTAGCCTGTAGTGCTACTAATAAAGTAAGGTAGCCTGTAGTACTACTAATAAAGTAAGTTAGCCTGTAGTGCTACTAATAAGGTAAGTTAGCCTGTAGTACTACTAATAAAGTAAGTTAGCCTGTAGTGCTACTAATAAAGTAAGGGAGGCTGTAGTACTACTAATAAAGTAAGTTAGCCTGTAGTACTACTAATAAAGTAAGTTAGCCTGTAGTGCTACTAATAAAGTAAGGTAGCCTGTAGTACTACTAATAAAGTAAGTTAGCCTGTAGTGCTACTAATAAAGTAAGTTAGCCTGTAGTGCTACTAATAAAGTAAGGTAGCCTGTAGTACTACTAATAAAGTAAGTTAGCCTGTAGTACTACTAATAAAGTAAGTTAGCCTGTAGTACTGCTAATAAAGTAAGGGAGGCTGTAGTGCTACTAATAAAGTAAGTTAGCCTGTAGTACTACTAATAAAGTAAGTTAGCCTGTAGTACTACTAATAAAGTAAGTTAGCCTGTAGTGCTACTAATAAAGTAAGTTAGCCTGTAGTACTGCTAATAAAGTAAGGGAGGCTGTAGTGCTACTAATAAAGTAAGTTAGCCTGTAGTACTACTAATAAAGTAAGTTAGCCTGTAGTACTACTAATAAAGTAAGTTAGCCTGTAGTGCTACTAATAAAGTAATTTAGCCTGTAGTACTACTAATAAAGTAAGTTAGCCTGTAGTACTACTAATAAAGTAAGTTAGCCTGTAGTACTACTAATAAAGTAAGGGAGGCTGTAGTACTACTAATAAAGTAAGTTAGCCTGTAGTACTACTAATAAAGTAAGTTAGCCTGTAGTGCTACTAATAAAGTAAGGTAGCCTGTAGTGCTACTAATAAAGTAAGTTAGCCTGTAGTGCTACTAATAAAGTAAGTTAGCCTGTAGTACTACTAATAAAGTAAGTTAGCCTGTAGTGCTACTAATAAAGTAAGGGAGGCTGTAGTACTACTAATAAAGTAAGTTAGCCTGTAGTACTACTAATAAAGTAAGTTAGCCTGTAGTGCTACTAATAAAGTAAGGGAGGCTGTAGTACTACTAATAAAGTAAGTTAGCCTGTAGTACTACTAATAAAGTAAGTTAGCCTGTAGTACTACTAATAAAATAAGTTAGCCTGTAGTGCTACAAATAAAGTAAGTTAACCTGTAGTACTACCAATAAAGTAAGTTAACCTGTAGTACTACTAATAAAGTAAGTTAGCCTGTAGTACTACTAATAAAGTCAGTTAGCCTGTAGTGCTACTAATAAAGTAAGGTAGCCTGTATTACTACTAATAAAGTAAGTTAGCCTGTAGTGCTACTAATAAAGTAAGTTAGCCTGTAGTACTACTACTAATAAAGTAAGTTAGCCTGTAGTGCTGCTAATAAAGTAAGTTAGCCTGTAGTACTACTAATAAAGTAAGTTAGCCTGTAGTGCTACTAATAAAGTAAGTTAGCCTGTAGTGCTACTAATAAAGTAAGGTAGCCTGTAGTACTACTAATAAAGTAAGTTAGCCTGTAGTGCTACTAATAAAGTAAGTTAGCCTGTAGTACTACTACTAATAAAGTATGTTAGCCTGTAGTGCTACTAATAAAGTAAGTTAGCCTGTAGTACTACTAATAAAGTAAGTTAGCCTGTAGTGCTACTAATAAAGTAAGTTAGCCTGTAGTGCTGCTAATAAAGTAAGTTAGCCTGTAGTACTACTAATAAAGTAAGTTAGCCTGTAGTACTACTGCTAATAAAGTAAGTTAGCATGTAGTGCTACTAATAAAGTAAGTTAGCCTGTAGTACTACTAATAAAGTAAGGTTGCCTGTAGTACTACTAATAAAGTAAGTTAGCCTGTAGTACTACTAATAAAGTAAGTTAGCCTGTAGTACTACTAATAAAGTAAGTTAGCCTGTAGTGCTACTAATAAAGTAAGTTAGCCTGTAGTGCTACTAATAAGGTAAGTTAGCCTATAGTGCTACTAATAAAGTAAGTTAGCCTGTAGTACTACTAATAAAGTAAGTTAGCCTGTAGTGCTACTAATAAAGTAAGTTAGCCTGTAGTGCTACTAATAAAGTAAGTTAGCCTGTAGTGCTACTAATAAAGTAAGTTAGCCTGTAGTACTACTAATAAAGTAAGGTACCATGTAATTATGGTCAAAATTGCGCCCCATACAATTACAGTATCTTTTCAAACCAATAATAGCAGATGTTATAAATATTGTCAAAATGGCGCCCCATACAATTACAGTATCTTTTCTAACCAATAATAGCAGATGTCATAAATATGGTCAAAATTGCGCCCCATACAATTACAGTATCTTTTCAAACCAATAATAGCAGATGTCATAAATATTGTCAAAATTGCACCCCATACAATTGCAGTATCTTTTCTAACCAATAATAGCAGATGTCATAAATATGGTCAAAATTGCGCCCCATACAATTACAGTATCTTTTCTAACCAATAATAGCAGATGTCATAAATATGGTCAAAATTGCGCCCCATACAATTACAGTATCTTTTCTAACCAATAATCGCAGATGTCATAAATATGGTCAAAATTGCGCCCCGTACAATTACAGGATCTTTTCTAACCAATAATAGCAGATGTCATAAATATGGTCAAAATTGCGCCCCATACAATTACAGTATCTTTTCTAACCAATAATAGCAGATGTCATAAATATTGTCAAAATTGCGCCCCATACAGTTACAGTATCTTTTCTAACCAATAATAGCAGATGTCATAAATATGGTCAAAATTGCGCCCCATACAGTTACAGTATCTTTCTTAACCAATAATAGCAGATGTCATAAATATGGTCAAAATTGCGCCCCATACAATTACAGTATCTTTTCTAACCAATAATAGCAGATGTCATAAATATGGTCAAAATTGCGCCCCATACAATTACAGTATCTTTTCTAACCAATAATAGCAGATGTCATAAATATGGTCAAAATTGCGCCCCATACAATTACAGTATCTTTTTTAACCAATAATAGCAGATGTCATAAATATGGTCAAAATTGCGCCCCATACAATTACAGTATCTTTTCTAACCAATAATAGCAGATGTCATAAATATGGTCAAAATTGCGCCCCATACAATTACAGTATCTTTTTTAACCAATAATAGCAGATGTTATAAATATGGTCAAAATTGCGCCACATACAATTACAGTATCTTTTCTAACCAATAATCGCAGATGTAATAAATATGGTCAAATTGCGCCCGATACAATTACAGTATCTTTTTTAACCAATAATAGCAGATGTCATAAATATGGTCAAAATTGCGCCCCATACAATTACAGTATCTTTTTTAATCAATAATAGCAGATGTCATAAATATGGTCAAAATTGCGCCCCATACAATTACAGTATCTTTTCTAACCAATAATAGCAGATGTCATAAATATGATCAAAATTGCGCCCCATACAATTACAGTATCTTTTTTAACCAATAATAGCAGATGTCATAAATATGGTCAAAATTGCGCCCCATACAATTACAGTATCTTTTTTAATCAATAATAGCAGATGTCATAAATATGGTCAAAATTGCGCCCCATACAATTACAGTATCTTTTTTAACCAATAATAGCAGATGTTATAAATATGGTCGAAATTGCGCCCCATACAATTACAGTATCGTTTCTAACCAATAATAGCAGATGTCATAAATATGGTCAAAATTGCACCCCATACAATTACAGTATATTTTCTAACCAATAATAGCAGATGTCATAAATATGGTCAAAATTGTGCCCCATACAATTACAGTATCTTTTTTAACCAATAATAGCAGATGTCATAAATATTGTCAAAATTGCGCCCCATACAATTACAGTATCTTTTTCAACCAATAATAGCAGATGTCATAAATATGGTCAAAATTGCGCCCCATACAATTACAGTATCTTTTTTAACCAATAATAGCAGATGTCATAAATATGGTCAAAATTGTGATCCATACAATTACAGTATCTTTTCTAACCAATAATATCAGATGTCATAAATATGGTCAAAATTGCGCCCCATACAATTACAGTATCTTTTTTAACCAATAATAGCAGATGTCATAAATATGGTCAAAATTGCGCCCCATACAATTACAGTATCAGCAGCAGAGAGGGTGAACAGACCACGTTTTCAAGCAAAAATAAGGCTTCCCACAAATCTCATTTTAACCGAAAAAAAAAGTCTCCATTTTTGTAAAACGGAGATTTTACGATTTTGCTCACAACGATGTGGTCATCCACCCTCTCTGCTGCTAAGGGAGATAAATTCTTTATAGATTAATCTGCCACAACTTATAACATTTACCTACTAAGTTCCCTTGTATTATGACGTCAAAGGAATTTGTCGCCTGCTATATTACCTGTAACTAGGCGCGCCCACGTGACTGTAATGGAGATATAATACATGAGTTTCGAGAATAAAACTTTTTATTGTCGCTTGTGGGCTAAAACTGAATTATTTAAATAATTGTATTTTTATTTATCTACATATCTCATGTGTGGGGGTGGGTGGACTAGCAGTAAAGCAGACAGCTAACTCGTTCTTTTCAGTACAGACGTTCTTTATAATCTACGCATTACCTATGTTCGCTCAGCCGGAACGCGAGTGTTTCCTATTCATTGAAGTAGGTGGGCGTGGTTAAAATTCCTTGTATACAGCTCTTTATGAATGTATTTTATCTAGAGAATTATAAAAGAGTATATAAAACGCTGTTTTATTTAACAACTAAAATGTTGCAGCATAAAATTGTCTGTTTTAAAAATCTCTTATTGTTAAGTATATCAGAAGATATATATATATTAAAAAATCTCTATTCTGTATGACAGCTCCGTGGTGTAATGGTATATCGTGTTTGTCTTGTAAACATAGATCTATCAACTACGTGTTCGGTCCCCATAGCAGATACATTATTTGATGGCGAACGGAAGATGTTTTTTTCTATTAATTGGGGGGGAGGGGCGATCCCCCTCAGCCAAACCAACATTGTAACTCATGCTATCGCATTCTCGGTAGCGTGGGTTGGTGTTTTTTTCCAACTCATGCAACCATGAATTCGATTTCATGGGTTGCCATGTTGGTTTGGTTTACCACGCCCACATCATTACCATCATCGTTCCATTGAATTATAATCCATCCTTAATTAAGTTAATTAAGTACATGTTATGCCTAAAATTTGCCGCAACACTCGAGCGGAGATATATATGGCATTGTGCCGTCCATGTTGTGACGTCCCCCCCCAAGCATATCTTCTGGGCGGTCTAAGATGGCGTTTGCCACCTTAGGCCTCCCGCCGGAGATGTATGTTTCGGGTCCCCTTGGGCTTACTTGGATGCGAAGGCACCCAAGGAGTTCCAAGATGTGTTGTCGTATATGTAATGTTTTTTTTTTTTTTTAATAATTAGAGATACAGTATACTATATTTATATAAAACTATAAATAATGGATATCAATGATGTAAATGCTATAATTGCTGAAATCTCAAATTTAAATAATAAAGGGGTATTATTATCTGAAAGTCTCGACTGTGACAGGATTACCTCGGAATATGAAGATATTGAATATCAGTCTAGTAAGGGTCGTTATGTTTTACCCAAGATGTACAGGCTCGTGAAAGGAATTCAAAAATCCATCAATGCTTGTTTGTACGGTAACGACATTAATGTATTCATAACGCTATTTAGCACCGTTGAAGCAATACGTCAAAAGCTCGGCCAAGAGTATCAAAAACGAGCTGAAATTAGTTCTAAGGTTCGTGATCTTAGAAAAATGTTAAACGAGGAAAAACCCGTATCTTAACCACGTGAGCGTTACTATAAAATAGGCTTTCAGTAATTTTTATTAAAAATAAATTTTGTTTTTAGCGTTTTTTGTAACACTTACATAGGATTTTCTCCTGAAAGGATACTCAGCAGTTTGGACCTGCCCATGCAGTTATGTGCATAATGGATGATCTGGTCGTAGTAGCAAGTAATCACCGCGACGCCTCTATTTTTACGTAGTTGTTCTTGTTGCCGCGTCGTTAACACAAATCGTTCATCACCGTTCTCAGATATTACAATTCTGAAACCCCCAGCGATGTTATTTCTGAAACATTCACGGATAGCGTCGTACAGTTTAACCCTGTTGAAGATGGATACGTTAGCTTGATGGTACATTATTTAATAACTAAGTTATTTAATAACTAAGTTATTTAATTGTGATAGTTTTACATTTGAAAATTTAGTTCACAAACAATATATGGTAGGTGAATCACTTACAACTAAATTAGCCCGAGAGCGGCTAGCAGCAATTAAAAAGTTTATACCGGTTCGAGACAGACTTCGCGAGAAACTTCAACAACGACAACAAGCGCAGACTGACTTTTCTGTGTCAAGTGAACAACTGTTTACTCCGATAACAAGTGCGACCAAAGATGTGAAAACAGCAACTGAACGAGCAATATACGGAGATATTCCTAAGGAAGGCAAGCGACGAGAAGTGCCTGTTCTTGGTGTGCTTGAAAAGATAGCAGCAGAGACCGGACAAACACGCGCAGGGATACAACAGTTATCCAGTGATATAAAAACTCAGCGCGAGTATGAACGACTAGCTGATATTGATGATTCTGCGCCTGAAACTCAAAGAGTTTCCACACCTGAAACTCAACCTGTTGATGTCGTCACCCCAAGAGGTGTTTCCTTTATAGACAAACTCACCGAAGGAGCTATAGCAGAAATCAAACGACCTCAATTAATAAAACCCGAACATTATAAGATTTTTGGTAATTTTGCCGCCCAAAGCTTTCATTCCAGAAAAAACTTTTTAAAAGACGAGTATAAGAACAGTAGAATAAGCCGAGATGAATGGGCTGATTGGTTGTATAAAACGAATAGGGGGGTTGGCCGTTTAAATAAAAGAGAATTGGGATATAAAGAATTTAGAAAGGGAATTGAAGAGTATGATGAAACTGGTACAACTGAGAAAACAAGCGGAAAAGGATATTCGATTGGAAATCTAAAGGATGTCTTTGACTCTACAGTGACATGCCCTGGTAACATTCTAAGTGATATATCAAGGTTAGAGGTTCTCATCGGAGGGAAACGAGCCGGAAATAACTCACCGGAAGTAATTAATGAAGCAGCTGATATCTGTAGACGATTATTTGCCGGCGGTATCATGGACATTGATGTATATCGAGAACTTATTGCTGAATTAGTTGAAAATCACAACGATGACAACGTCATTGATGATGAAAATCCAATGGATGTAAGCGATTAATCACTAATTGAAAAACTACTAGTTTTATAACAAGATGATTATACACTACAACCATGATAAACCAGTAAGCGTCTACGTGGTGAACTCACGATTGCCTGTTTATAGAGCATATTACGGAGATGGTTTCGGCAATACCATTGCGGGTTTATTTACAAGAATGGCTCCCAAGGTAGCGCCGTTA
Source organism: Unio pictorum (assembly GCA_030141615.1). Classification (NCBI taxonomy): domain Eukaryota; kingdom Metazoa; phylum Mollusca; class Bivalvia; order Unionida; family Unionidae; genus Unio; species Unio pictorum. The sequence goes on from JARLTB010000349.1 coordinate 91,765, forward strand.
GCTAAACAATTATCAATGAAAGCCATTGATGCTATTCGTGATAAGGGAATCAATTTCGTTGGAAATCTTGCAGGAAAGGCATTTTCTGCCGCGAAAGATAAAATATCATTATTGGTACGAAAGAAACCAGGAATGACTTCGTCATTAGTGCTGCCATCAACTACAGTGATGCCTGCAAAAATCAGCAAAGCAATAAATAACGCAGTGGAAGAAAAACTAGCGCAATTGACTTCGTCACCACCGGTAACAGATAGCGCTATCATGAACGCGATAGCAGGAAGTGGTTTGAAACAAAAAAGAAATTCGAAAAATTTTCAACGACGATAATTATTGCTTTGCAATTCACCAATTGAAAACGCTAGTAATGTTATAATGTTTAAACGAACAGCTGATCCCGCGTTAGATATGGAAGCCCCAGTGCGCAAAGATGATTCCGTCCGCGATTATCAATACTATTCCTATCATGCAATACAACCCGACCTACGATCGCGAATTGAACTTCAAGTTCAAGATACCAGTAAATACTTTTTGCCATGTGAAGTATTTATTGAAGTAGAAGGAAAACTTGTAACAAATGTTGCAGCTGATACCCCATATGCAAATGATTCAAATATCCGAGTTGGTTTCGTCAACAATGGTATAATGGCGTTATTTGAAAGTGCAAGATATCTCATTGATGGAAAAGAAATTGAATCAATAGACCGCGAGGTTGATGTTGCAACAACAATAATCGGACTAGCAAGATACTCCGATGATTATACAAGATCGGCTGGTCCATCTATGATGTTTGCAAAGGATACCTCTGATAACGCTGACCACCTTCAATACATTAAAGTGTTAACACCGCAAGACACTTCAGTTGATAATCAACGAGAAGCAACTAATCCAGAACGTCGAGCTAGACCAGGAGCTGCGTTTGATATTCTTAGAGGCGTTAATGATAATTTCAATTTAGGATTTGCAACACGAAAATTAGCATTGCAAGAACAAGAGAAAAAGTTTTCGTGTGCAATTCCACTCCATCATATATTTGGATTCTGCAGAAATGTAAGAAAAGTCATCTATGGAGCCAAACACACAATCGCATTAGTGCGAAAAGGCAATGACAATGATGCAATTTGGCGTACTGGTGCCGATGAAGGTAAAGTTGTTTTGAGTAAAATAGTATTATGGATGCCAGTAATGACTCCATCAATTACCACGGAAGAGCGGCTGCTCTCATTTATGGAAACCGGTGGTAAATCATTGCTAAGTTGGCTAACAACAACGACTGATGCTAAAGAGGATAATGTTAATGGTACATTTACATGGCACCTGGCATCAAAACAAGGCGTTTCAGCTCCACGTCATATATTTATAGCGCTGCAGAATAGGAATCGATTAGGTTCCCAAGAACGCAGTCATATGATATTTGATCGGTTAGGGGTAAGTGAGGTTTCACTGAGAATAAACGGACAACAAGAACCATCTGAGGATATACAGCTTAATTACGGAAACAACCAAATAACACGTGTGTATCATCGGATGCTGTCATATATGGGTCGTGATCAAAATGTTGATACCGGTTTGCAAATATCGCAACTCGATTTTAAGAACTTGTATCCAATTTATTACTTTTCACTGGAACATCTTGATTTAACAAGACAATCCGTTGTTGACATACATTTTAGGGCTCGTATAGATCCTGGTGGTGTTGATTATAGAGCGGTTGCTGTTATTCTCAGCGACAAATCAATGTTGTTAGAAGGGGCTGGCGGACGAATGAGACTCGTTGATGCACCAGTAGAAAATCTATGATTGAAATCGTAAACGATTTTCACAATTAGATCAATTGAAAGCATAAATGTGTTTTACAATAAAATGCCATATAGTATTGTTAGTGTCAAGCTGACTGATGGTCAGGTCAAGAAATTAAAATCAAAATCCGCTAAAGAATGTGGAACAACAATAACGTTAAAACCAGCGCAGATGTCTGGCGGTACACATAAAATATCATTAACGGATCGTCAAATAAAACATTTCAATGATGCAATGAAAAATAAGCGAGGAGTTCAAATAGAATTTTCAAAAGCCGCAGTCGCGAACATGATAAAATCAGGTGGTATATTTCCATTGTTAGCCGCAATACCAGCATTGATTGCAGCGGCTGCCCCAGCGGTGGCGAAAGCGGCAGTGTTGGGAGCCGTTGGTACCGCGGCAGGGATGGCGTTGAAAAAGGCAACTGGGAAAGGATATAAAAAAAAGGGAAAGGGGTTGTACCTACCAGGAACCCCGTATTCATGGTACAGCGGGAAATCCGTGAACGGATCGGGTCTAAGAAGAATACCAGGAACGGTTTATTAATTGAGGAACCTATGGTTCCCAAATCTTCGATTTACGAACCTATGGTTCCTATGTCCAATTTTGATTTAATTGATGCTGCTAAAAAACTAGCGATAAAAAACTTCAGAGGGGTTTTTATGAGAGATCAATTACCGAGAAAACCAAATAACGTTGAAACCGGTATTATCAATCTTGATAACAGCAGCGGATCGGGAACTCACTGGGTTGCATACGCGATTGATCCACGTGGGATTGTCTATTTCGATTCATATGGGTTAGCTCCACCAAGCGAGTTTATGCGGTATATAAATTCTTCGACGAAACTCAAAGAGTTTCCGATTTTTTATTCCACGCTGCCAACACAACAATTAAATGATCCACCGATATGCGGCCGTGAAGTATTAAATGTCCTCGCAGAGATTTCATTAAAATCCTTTGGATCTCCGTGGAAACCACCTCATCTGGTTGTAAACGAATACACGAGTGGGAAATTACAAGGATCAATAAATTGAAAACACAAGTTACGCTAACAATAATGATTGATATTTGGGGACAATCTCTGTCAATGTTGGAACCCACCGAGGAAACGTCTGCGGGTTCTATCGAGGATGTAAAAAAAATAATTGAAGATGAAATCGCTGAGATGTTAAATTTAATAGATGTTGACCCGAACGAAATAGTTGTATTTCAAGACAAACAGGGTAAATTGAAAAGCAGTAATATATCCGTGAATGACATTTTGATACGGCAGAGCGATGCCGCTGAAAACTCTATTGCGCTTTATTCCAACGGTGGACGACTTAAACCAGGCGCACTTGTGTCTACGATCACCGACGCGATTGCTACCAACGAACGTGAGCTGAATGATCTTATACGAGGTTATAATAATTTTCGCAAAAATGTCGTACATAAATTCTTTGGAACCCCGCTTGTGGTTGGCATGACTCTCGCTGAAATTAAAGACTTGTTGAATTCATTCTTCGCTAACAAGGAAGCTGGAAGGATGATGACTGCTTCAGAAATCAAGGCAAATTATCTCGAGATTTCTAAACTAATAGAAGATCAAAAACCCACTAACGACGTAGTTGTTAAGTTTTTTGGAACCCCACTTGTGGCTGGCATGACTCTCGCTGAAATTAGCGAGTTTATCGGCAAGCATACTCACAATGCCTACATCGCTAATAGTTTCTTTGGTGTCCCGGCTACATCTACGATGACTCTCAAAGATATTAATATGTTTATGGTGAGACAAACAACACTTAATACCATCGTTGATAAATTTCTTGGGAGAACACCTGTGTCTGAAACCACATCGTTGACAGGCCCGACCCTCGCTGAAGTTAAAAAAGCTATTGACGAACAAAAATCCACTAATGAAATGGTTAATAATTTCTTTGAGAGTTCTAAAAATTACAATATCACGACGACATATTCTCAACTCGACGCGAATTATAGATCCCAAACAGGTTTTGGAGTTAACTTCCTTGTGGTTTCATTTTTTATTCGCCGCGATAAAAAGGTGATGAAGTATACCGAAATCAATAAAACCTATTCCGACGTTATTGACGATATTTCTAAACTAAAGGAAGATCAAAAACCAGTCAATGACATTGTTGATAAGTTTTTTGGTGTCCCGGCTACATCTACGATGACTCTCAAAGATATTTACAATGATATTCGTAAACTAAAAGAAAATTTTGAAAAGATAAAGATTCCGCATCCACACATAAGAATTAAAAATGTCGTGTATACAGTCGATCATGGAACCATGGATTGGATAAGAGACGTTTATACTACATTATCCACTGGTCTCTGGACGAGGAGTGATGCGGGGGGCGATATCTACAGTACAACGGGGATTGAAGGTATCTACAGGCTAACGTGGATCTCTAAAGATCAATTTAATATGATCGCGGACGGTAAAACCTACTCTGGTGGCACTGCGATGTTAATTATCAAGAGTAACGGTCAACACTTTAATGTCGTCGCGGTTGATAGCACCACCATTAGATCAAAAATAACTTGGTGTTTAGAACTCGTAGATGATTTTTCAGGTTGAAGCTACTAACAATTCCCGCTAACGATGGCAAATAATTGAAAACACTAGCGGGTTTAAAATAACAATGATTTCATCAACGCAATGTCGCTATGATCAGGTCAGAGAATTTCAGACTAGACTCAAAACCCTCACTGAGGAGTATCAAATAAAAATAAAAAAATACCGACGAAGAATCACCGCAATTGATATTACTATGTACTCGGTGTCAAGCGTTCTCGCTGGCGCCGGAATAATACTTGCATCGGTTATAATGATTGCCCCGGTCGTAGTTCCAATTTGCATTTCTGCGGTGGCTACAATCGGGGGTATATCAACCGGGATAGCAAAAAAGATATCATCATGCAGCCAGAGTAAACTGCAGAATTACTTACTTCAATTTCATATTGCATCAACCGCATATTCGCAATTATCATTGATGATATCATCGTCACTCGATAATACAATTATATCAGATAGTGAATTCTCAGCGATGGTCAGTATTTTTGATTCAGCGATATCAAAATTAGAGCAACAACATGAATATAATAACAATGACAACACCGATGGAATCAGAAAACACAAACCCAAAAAAAACCAAAATGATCTCAATAATCTCAACCATACCAGATTGTGAGTTCTCAGTGATGGTCAGTATTTATGATTCCGCGGTGTCAAAATTAGAAATACAACATGAGTATAATAACAATGACGACACCGATGGAATTACTTCAACGAGTAGTGGAGAACACGAACCCAGTACAAACAAGCATGATATCAATAACATCAACGAGCCCTGAATTTAGTGTGAACTTCCCTTCTCCGATTCCAGTGCGTGAGATCGCGCTGGCAAAATTACGAGTATATCATAGCTGGCCTAATATCAGATCGGTTGCATTTGGTGGTCAGCAACCCAATAACGCACTGGTGTTCTCGTATAAGAATAAACCCGATGGTACTCCAGAGTGGGAAACTGTTTCGTTACCAACTGGGTCGTACCAAATTAAGCAAATCAATGCTGAAATTCAGCGTAGAATAAAATCAATCACTGGAAAAGAATCAAAAATAGCTATTAATCTTCATCAACCGACGCTCTCGTCGTTGATCGAAATAAGCACAGAGGGATACATTGTAGATATATATAACAGTTCGTTAAGAACAGTGTTAGGATGGCCTGAAAAACCACCGGAAAAATCCGCCACCGACTTAACCACGGACGTACAATCATATCATGAAATCAATCCCAGTTATCGAGATAATTTATCTGATATAAGAAAGGGAAGAATCGCCGATAGATTTATATTTACCAACAAAGACACATTGCAATGGGATTTTATCATTAAAAGAACAACCGACTCATCTGTTACTATTTCATTTACGCTAACTGACGTCCGTGGTTATTTTAATGAAATTAAACAATTATATGAAACACAACTAGAACAACTACGGAAAACAAAATCGCAAAAACATGTTGAAATAATAAATCAACTTATATCTGATATGGAATATATCTATGAACTAATTATTCAAACAATAATTAATGACAACAGCGACAATAAACAACGATTCCTAACCGATTACAATATCACAGAGGACAATCTGCGTAATTTCAAGTTTCCCAAATACAACGCTGATGAACTAGCAAGAATTGTTAAAACCGATATCAAAGCGCTACAAAAATCAGATTCAACTGTCCACCTCAAATATAATAATGATCCAGATGGTGGCGGTAGGCATATTGCCCCGTACAATGTGAATATTTCAACGGTGATTGCGCTCAATTTAGTATGTGATGCAATTGAAGGAAGCTATCAAATTAATCTAGAGCAATCAAATCAAGCTCAGCAAGGATATATTCTTTATTCGTTTGCACCAACAGCTCCTCCAGGATTCCTAATTATTGAAAACCCAATTAATCCTGTCTACATGCGATGCCATAATAATTCGTTAACGAGAATTAATTTCAAACTCACCGACCAGTCAAATAATCTGATTGATTTACAAGAAGAGGTGTTAGCGATTAGTCTGTTTGTGAAATCCTAAAAATCTTCGATTTTCAACAAAGGATTTTCATCCCCCCCAGACAAGGTCTGGGACAAGGTCTGGGACAAGGTCTGGGACAAGGTCTGGGACACGATATCGTATCGGACTCGATCAAATTTTCGGTTGAACTCGTAAAAGAATTATTAACCCACAAATGAAACATTTGCAGCAGCAGCAGAGAGGGTGATGACCACATCGTGCAACCTTGAATCGTTTAGGTGTATACGAATTTTATTTTATGACCATTTTTTTTAGACAGAGCAGTTTTAATTATATTTTCTGAAACAAATCGTATTGAAGCCCTACAAATGTCAAAGTATCTACTGGCTTCATTTATCGATTGAAAGCTTCTCTCTTCATTATTTTCTAAATCAAACGATTTAACTCTCCTAGGGGGTTTTGCATGTTTGCCAGTTCCACCTAATTTTGCATTCCGACTTTGTGAGACGGCTTGAAGATTCACAAGACAATTATCAGTCTTCACGCCATTTATGTGATCAATCACAAATCCGTCTTCGATTAATCCATTATGACATTCAAAAATAATTCTGTGACAGAGATATGTTTTATTTCTAGCACTAAACAACAAATACCCCATATTATTTAGATATCCAACCGGGTTTTTTAGTCTGCGGTGCCTGACAACACCATCACTGGAGGCTTCGTAATTAACGAGCACTGGATGAGGTCTGAAATCTTGGCTCATTTATATAATAATATTACTTGTCTAATTTATTATTTGCTTTAATTATAAGTCTATCAATGTAGTCTTGAGGGTTTTTGATGATTTTGTCCTTGATTTTATCAAGGACGTTAGGGTCAATGATTCGTTTGTCATAATAGCGTTTTAGTTCCCTGTATCGTTTACCCCCACAAGCAAGACACAACTGCGATTTTCCTCTAACGCCCACCCCACATTGGAGGCATGGAAGAGGGCCAAAACTTCCTCGCCTAACGCTTTGCATATGATACCCACAGAATTCGCTTCTGCATGATTTGTTACACGGGGTTGTTGATCCAATCATTAGCCACTTGCAGTGATTCATTATACTATATTTTTCTATTTAAATACTTGTTTTAATTATAACATGGAGGAATTCAACAGATTATCCAAAATTAAGCCCTGGAAAAATACTAAATTCATTGATTATAACATGGCAGAGTTCAAGAGATTATCCAAAATTAAGCCTTGGAGAAATACTAAATTCATTGATTATAACATGGCAGAGTTCAAGAGATTATCGAAAATTAAGCCCTGGAAAAATACTAAATTCAATCTTGATAGGGAGTTCCAAAGATTATCGAAAATTAAGCCCTGGAAAAATACTAAATTCAATCTTGATAGAGTCTCTGATACACCAAAACGTCTAATCGGTGATAGAACTATACTCGGTAAAATCAGGGAGTGTTTTAATGAATTCTACCGAGACGGTGCAGCATACTGTTGGTCGACATTTTGAATTATTGATGAAGATGTCAATGTACCCATCATCGATGCTACTATGAACGATAAAAGAGCAGCTGAGATAATTTCACACCTTGGCGTAAAATCCAAAGGTGGAAATCCAAAGGTGGAAATCCAAAGGATTTCAAGCAAAGCAATTCCCAAACAAAGCAATTCCCATCAGAAGTATTTTTTCAGAATAAAATTCATTATCGAAGTCGAAGGCAAATGGATTATTAGGGATAAATTTGAACCAATCCTCAAGGATAAAAAAACTGTCATTGTAAGTAGAGATTCCAAACCAGGAATTCTAACTGGAATTGACAAACCATACTACGAGAGATCTTATCCTGTAACAGCAATCGTTTATGGGATATATCCGTTAAATGATAAACCCGATATTGCAAAACTAGCTCCTATGAAATATTCACCGTTGACTTCGTCAAGGCTCAATTGTGTAGCAACACGGGTAATGGAACACTTCACAAATGCATCCCGAGGAAATAAACTAACTGATCTGCGACGTAGGAAAATAACCGAATGGGAACTGACAGTGAAACAGCACGGTGCAAAGATTTCTGATATAGCTAAATTAGAAGCATCATTAAAATTCCCAATATCAGTAACAACAATAACCGGAGAAGTATTATACGAACCGAAATATCAATCGCGAGGGGCTCCAATACAAATTATTGATCATAACGAACACGCGTGGACACCTGCAGTAACAATATTTCCACGAGATAGAACCGTGAGATATATCCCCCCGGAATTTTCCGGGGATGTTTTCTATGAAGAGAAATTATTTGATGCTATTCATGCGTTGTGTAAAGATGATCCTGTGTCAGTGTGGTTACTTAGTAGTGCTGGTTCCGAATCAGGATTTGATCAATTTGTAAGACCAAATGGTGAATTATATCGCGTTGAAGAATTAGATAACAGAATGAGAAAAATCGCTAGTGATTTTTCACCAGAGAGTTCCCATGAAAAACTATTGACGGATAGTTTTACTATTCCATCAGTGGTAGCTCACTTCGCAAGAGAAAAAAACTCCTGGCGTCCAACACGAAGTGATTTTCTCGAGGACGTTAAATTAAGTTGCATCGAATTTGGTCATGGAGGACTGTGGAATACGAAATACTCACGTGATGGTATGATTTCAATTGATATAGCCGCGTGTTATCCCGGAAGTTTTCTCGGGTATGGGGAATGTAGTAACTATTTTAAACGATTTGGACACCCCACGCATGAAATGACTCGTGTTGCGATTAATGGGCCATTACCTGATTTTGATTTAACCGGATTCGCTCGTGTGATATCATTTGAACTCGCTACAGGGTTACATCCGTGTAGTTATGTTTGGCTTGGTAGACATATATCTGAAAAGGCCTGGATGCCAATAGTGTTACTACGATATATGATTGATTGTGGCATGCTGATATCGTTGATTGTTTCCGAAGCTATTATATGCTATCGAGCTCAGAAAGAAGTTTGGCTACCACAACCCGATCTAGATCATATAATTAGCGAATTGCGAAAACAATTCCCTGATTTCAATGAAGAACAAATCATGAATTGGTCTAAGAAGTTATTTGAAATTAAAAAAGAACAAGCAAAGGATTTTGGACGAAGAATAATCGGTAAATTTACCCAGGGTGGAAGATACGACAATGCAAAATTTTCCTCGCGGTTGATCATAGACGTCGCTGAATACGATTTTCTTGTAACGGATTTAACGAAACAGGGAAAACTTGTATCCCGTAAGGATGCTTTTCTATCCAATGGTGAGAAATTGGGTACGGTTGTTACCTACTGTGATGGATATAATTCCCAGTACACACATTTGAGAAGTTCTATGCTAGCTTATGCTTCTATCAATTTATTTTCGATGATAAATAGATTTCCTAATACCGCGGTTAGAGTAGCTACTGATTCGATGTATATACACAATAAATACAAATCAGATGTAGCTAAATTCACATCCCAGGAGGAAGCGTGGGGATGTTGGAGATTTAAAAAGGAGACGCTACATGAGTATTGTGAATCGGCAGATGTTACCATGGATGAAAAGTACTTAAAATGTGATGAGATTCAATCAGAATTTTCTAATGCACCACCGGTATCTGATCCAATATGTAGATACAAGACAGTTTATTTAAACGGTTGTGGTGGGTCAGGAAAGACAACTCGTGCAATTGAATTATATCGTCGGTCAAACATGATTGTGTTAACACCGACTCACAGACTCGCCAGAGAGATGATACAGCGAGGGGTAAATGCCTGTACTTATCATAGTTTCTTTCGATGGAAAGGCGATGAATGGACCCCTGATCGAATGGGTGATAAATTCATTCCTGAAATCATAATTTGGGATGAAATATGCACGGTATCGTTGAGAGTATTACAAACATTTCTCAAGTGGTTGTTAAACAAAAACACAAAAGTCGTCATGTGCGGTGATCACGGCCAACCACCACCATTTGTCGGTGGATCTCCACATGAATGGCTAAAGGGTTCTGTAGACTATTATGAAGAAATTAATACCGACCATAGATCACTTGATGAACAATTACGCGAGTTCAAAGCACTGATTAGATTACAACCGGATAAAATCCAATGCGAAATAGCGCGTGAAATAATTTCAGAAACTCCCATGAATGATTTCTGGGAAACGTGGAGACCAAATGATTTGATAGTAGCAAGTAGAAAAATAGTCAGAGACACACTTCAGATGAAGTTATTTGAAACGCATAAAGAAAAATTTGCAACACTTCCAGTACCGTTGTGTTATAGGCCTTCAGATACACGAAAGCAGAATATTGAAGTTGATATTCCAGGGAAGAGTGAAAAGCAGATTCTCGTGTTAAATGATATTGTGCTGGTTGATATCAGCGTCGTCGAAAATGCATTGCGTGCTAATAAATCCCCATGGACGCTAGGATACGCAGCGACGATACATTCTTCACAGGGATTAACTATATCGGATACAATTGTTTGGATGGTAGATAATCGCATCGAATGGTCGAATTTAGTCTATCTCGCAGTATCCAGAGTACGAAAAATAAATCAACTTCGAAGAGTTGTCCTGACAGAGTCAGGCGATGATAATGACACAACAATAAGTGATATTGATGTTAGCATCATTAATAAAAAACTCTCCGGTTACAAACAACAGGACAAAAAAAACCAACGAGAATTTGATATTGATGCTAAATTAATAATTACGCTGAAACAACAACAGAATAATCACTGCGCGAGTTGCAATTGTATAATGCGTTGGCAGTATTCGGATAAAGATCCTCGCCAATTCACCGTAGACAGAAAAAATAACAGTCTCGGTCATGTCAGAAATAATGTGATGTTGACTTGTCTTGAGTGCAATAGACGCCGGGGTGCAAGCACAATGCCTCTGGCATCGGGTGCTAATTAAGACCCCGCGGTGGTAATTGAGTATCCTCGGGAATTACCTGTAATTGTTGTCGAGTAAATCCTCGTTGAGGGGCAGTTGAATCCAGTTTATAGACTGGAGGTCTACCCGTAGATCGTGTTATACTAGATATCTTGTGTGCAGTAACACTCCAAATAGGATCAGTAGCCCTTTTTCTGCCACCCTCAAGCTCTCCTGGTTCGTATAAGTACCTAACAGTGACATTACTACCAAGAATTGGTTGGGAAACGCTAGCGTTTCTAGGGAAATCTTTTTGTGGTTGTACGGGTATAGACTTCTTTTTAATAGCGTTCCTAGGTTTCATGTTGATTGTTCTAGTGATCTCATTATTCAGTGCGGTAATCACAGCTGGTAACCTTTTGACCCATTCACGGGATCGCTTTTCTTGAATGAATTCTTTTGCGTATTGATATCCAAATAACCGCTCAGCAATCGTCCGATTAAATCGTTCGACAATGGCCTGATCGCGATGTAGCGCAGTATGCCCTCGTCGTATGGTGACATTATGATTTTTCATTGTAGATAGAACCGCACCCTGAAATTCCTTGCCAGGATCAACCTGCAATAGATTTGGCCAGTGCAGAGGACCTCGTCGATAAATCCTTTCAAATGCAGAAGCAACTTCAGTGGCTGATTTTGTTTTTAACGGTTCTGCTTCTTTGTATCGACTTGCAATATCAACTACGGTTAACGCATATTTGTAACCACGATCATGTGGCAAAAATAATATATCAGCCTGATGAACTTCATTAGGAGCAGTCACATCAAAATGCGAGAATTGAATTTGTTTAGGCGGTGGTAGATAAATTTGCCATAGTGCCTGTTTGGATAACCAATCCGCCGCTGTAGTTTTTTTCACTTTTGCAGCGCTAGCGAGTTTATGGACTGCTGATTTACCCCTCCAGTATCCTCTTGGGGAATAATAAATTGATTCCATATTATTAATTACCGGCACCTAACATCAATTTACTTTTCATAGCCGATTTTATCAAAAAGGAAGATAACTTTTCTTTGAAGGATTTATCAGGAATAGCATTTAATGCATGAATTAATTTCACATCTGCTAGATGTCTGTGTTGCAGATTGCTGCTTTTATAAGCAACATCATGAAGGTGACAGGCCTTATCAATGGCGTTTATTGGTTCTTCACCGGGGTTGGGTTGATTTTGATTATTGAGTCTGATATCAAGTCTGGTTCCCGGTCCACAGTAGCTATATCCTGGGAGGTGCTTTTCTCCGGGGTACTTTGCCCATGGGGTTCCAGGGAGCTTTGCCAATTTGGCTGCGATATCACCTCCTCGTTTTTTTTTAAATCAGATTTCATAGACACAAATCTAAATTTCTTTGTACCACATTGCACGCATTTACCAGAAAGCGCTGATCGGTTATTTTTAGTTGTAACCGTCGTCACATCATCTGTGCCAGTACGCGTTTTACACTTCACACAATATAGATCCATAATTTATGTATAGAAATATGGATATAATTGATTTTTCGGCGACTAAAACAAGAGAACCAATTAAGCATCATGCAGCGCTACCAAACTCTATCCGGATGATTATAATCGGGCCATCTGGATCCGGTAAAACGCAATTGTTGCTCAATTTAATAATGAGATGGATGAAGTGGGATAAGTTGTATTTAATTGCCCCTAGCGTAGATGATCAACGATGTTATGAAGTGTTAAAGGATTTTAACGAGAATGCTTCAGAAATTAAGGGCGAGAACGCCATTGATTTTATAACCGATATCGATGAAGCACCGAGCATTGATGATATTGATGGAGATATTAACAATTTAGTCGTATACGACGATATAATGTTGGATAAACAAAAAAATCCTGCTAGGATCTTTTCCAGAGGCAGGCATAAAAACACTGACGTGATATATGTCACTCAACGCTACACACAGATTCCAAAAGTGATTAGAGATAACTGTAATATTCTTGCTGTGTTTAACGGCGTTGATACACATACGCTACGAAATATTTGGCAGACATGGTGTTCCGATATGGACTTCAATCAATTTAAAAATTTCTTTAGTAACGCTCAGTCAACCCCGCATGGATTTATAACAATAAATTTACATGATCCTCGGACTCGATATCGTATCGGACTGGATCAAATATTCGGTTAAAATCATTTCTTATTTTTTGTTAACCCTTAGCAGCAGAGAGGGTGGATGACCACATCGTTGTGAGCAAAATCGTAAAATCTCCGTTTTACAAAAATGGAGACTTTTTTTTTTCGGTTAAAATGAGATTTGTGGGAAGCCTTATTTTTGCTTGAAAACGTGGTCTGTTCACCCTCTCTGCTGCTGTATCTTTTTTAATCAATAATAGCAGATGTCATAAATATGGTCAAAATTGCACCCCATACAATTACAGTATCTTTTTTAACCAATAATAGCAGATGTTATAAATATGGTCAAAATTGCGCCCCATACAATTACAGTATCTTTTCTAACCAATAATCACAGATGTAATAAAAATGGTCAAAATTGCGCCCCATACAATTACAGTATCTTTTCTAACCAATAATAGCAGATGTCATAAATATGGTCAAAATTGCGCCCCATACAATTACAGTATCATCTTTTTTAACCAATAATAGCAGATGTCATAAATATGGTCAAAATTGCGCCCCATACAATTACAGTATCTTTTTTAACCAATAATAGCAGATGTCATAAATATGGTCAAAATTGCGCCGAATACAATTACAGTATCTTTTTTAATCAATAATAGCAGATGTCATAAATATGGTCAAAATTACACCCCATACAATTACAGTATCTTTTTTAACCAATAATAGCAGATGTTATTAATATGATCAAAATTGCGCCCCATACAATTACAGTATCGTTTCTAACCAATAATAGCAGATGTCATAAATATTGTCAAAATTGCACCCCATACAATTACAGTATCTTTTTTAACCAATAATAGCAGATGTCATAAATATGGTCAAAATTGCGCCCCATACAATTACAGTATCTTTTTTAACCAATAATAGCAGATGTCATAAATATGGTCAAAATTGTGATCCATACAATTACAGTATCTTTTCTAACCAATAATATCAGATGTCATAAATATGGTCAAAATTGCGCCCCATACAATTACAGTATCTTTTTTAACCAATAATAGCAGATGTCATAAATATGGTCAAAATTGCACCCCATACAATTACAGTATCTTTTTTAATCAATAATAGCAGATGTCATAAATATGGTCAAAATTGCACCCCATACAATTACAGTATCTTTTTTAACCAATAATAGCAGATGTTATAAATATGGTCAAAATTGCGCCCCATACAATTACAGTATCGTTTCTAAACAATAATAGCAGATGTCATAAATATGGTCAAAATTGCACCCCATACAATTACAGTATCTTTTCTAACCAATAATAGCAGATGTCATAAATATGGTCAAAATTGTGCCCCATACAATTACAGTATCTTTTTTAACCAATAATAGTAGATGTCATAAATATTGTCGAAATTGCGCCCCATACAATTACAGTATCTTTTTTAACCAATAATAGCAGATGTCATAAATATGGTCAAAATTGCGCCCCATACAATTACAGTATCTTTTTTAACCAATAATAGCAGATGTCATAAATATGGTCAAAATTGTGATCCATACAATTACAGTATCTTTTCTAACCAATAATAGCAGATGTCATAAATATGGTCAAAAGTGCACCCCATACAATTACAGTATCTTTTCTAACCAATAATAGCAGATGTCATAAATATGGTCAAAATTGCGCCCCATACAATTACAGTATCTTTTTCAACCAATAATAGCAGATGTCATAAATATGGTCAAAATTGCGCCCCATACAATTACAGTATCTTTTTTAATCAATAATAGCAGATGTCATAAATATGGTCAATATTGTGCCCCATACAATTACAATATCTTTTTTAACCAATAATAGCAGATGTCTAAATATGGTCAAAATTGTGCCCCATACAATTACAGTATCTTTTCTAACCAATAATAGCAGATGTCATAAATATGGTCAAATTGCGCCCCATACAATTACAGTATCTTTTTTAACCAATAATAGCAGATGTCATAAATATGGTCAAAATTGCACCCCATACAATTACAGTATCTTTTTTAACCAATAATAGCAGATGTCATAAATATGGTCAAAATTGCGCCCCATACAATTACAGTATCTTTTCTAACCAATAATAGCAGATGTCATAAATATGGTCAAAATTGTGCCCCATACAATTACAGTATCTTTTCTAAACAATAATAGCAGATGTCACAAATATGGTCAAAATTGCACCCCATATAATTACAGTATCTTTTTTAACCAATAATAGCAGATGTCTAAATATGGTCAAAAGTGCGCCCCATACAATTACAATATCTTTTTTAACCTATAATAGCAGATGTCATAAATATGGTCAATATTGCGCCCCATACAATTACAATATCTTTTTTAACCAATAATAGCAGATGTCTAAATATGGTCAAAATTGTGCCCCATACAATTACAGTATCTTTTCTAACCAATAATAGCAGATGTCATAAATATGGTCAAAATTGCGCCCCATACAATTACAGTATCTTTTTTAACCAATAATAGCACATGTCATAAATATGGTCAAAATTGCGCCCCATACAATTACAGTATCTTTTCTAACCAATAATAGCAGATGTCATAAATATGGTCAAAATTGCGCCCCATACAATTACAGTATCTTTTCTAAACAATAATAGCAGATGTCATAAATATGGTCAAAATTGCACCCCATACAATTACAGTATCTTTTTTAACCAATAATAGCAGATGTCTAAATATGGTCAAAATTGCGCCCCATACAATTACAGTATCTTTTCTAACCAATAATAGCAGATGTCATAAATATGGTCAAAATTGCACCCCATACAATTACAGTATCTTTTTTAACCAATAATAGCAGATGTCATAAATATGGTCAAAATTGCGCCCCATACAATTACAGTATCTTTTTTAACCAATAATATCAGATGTCATAAATATGGTCAAAATTGCGCCCCATACAAGTACAGTATCTTTTTTAACCAATAATAGCAGATGTCATAAATATGGTCAAAATTGCGCCCCATACAATTACAGTATCTTTTCTAACCAATAATCGCAGATGTCATAAATATGGTCAAAATTGCGCCCCATACAATTACAGTATCTTTTCTAACCAATAATAGCAGATGTCATAAATATGGTCAAAATTGCGCCCCATACAATTACAGTATCTTTTTTAACCAATAATAGTAGATGTCTAAATATTGTCAAAATTGCGCCCCATACAATTAAAGTATCTTTTTTAACCAATAATAGCAGATGTCATAAATATGGTCAAAATTGCGCCCCATACAATTACAGTATCTTTATTAACCAATAATAGCAGATGTCATAAATATGGTCAAAATTGCGCCCCATACAATTACAGTATCTTTTTTAACCAATAATAGCAGATGTCATAAATATGGTCAAAATTGCGCCCCATACAATTACAGTATCTTTTTTAACCAATAATAGCAGATGTCATAAATATGGTCAAAATTGCACCCCATACAATTACAGTATCTTTTCTAACCAATAATAGCAGATGTCATAAATATGGTCAAAATTGCGCCCCATACAATTACAGTATCTTTTTAACCAATAGCAGATGTCATAAATATGGTCAAAATTGTGCCCCATACAATTACAGTATCTTTTTTAACCAATAATAGCAGATGTCACAAATATGGTCAAAATTGCACCCCATACAATTAGCACAGGTTGGGTGATCATCACAAGACAACTCAAAGTAATTGCACCTTCTACATTTATTTGTCCCCATGGCTACTGACAGCTGTAATTAAAACAATGGCAAATACAGGTGAATAATTCAAGCAATTGTTATGAGCTTACAATAGAGTGGATTCTGTGATCACATTAAATAATGATTAAAAATTACAGATATGATCTTATCAGTCTGGATAAATGATCTTTCACTTGATGCAGCTTTGCCCCCACCCCACAAAAATGTTCCAATATTGTAATGAAAGTCTTATACATCAAAGGGCATGTTACTATGATAGTGCCTATCAACTTACCATATGTTGAAGTCAAGAGTACACAGAAATGCAAATTAAAAGTCTTCAATGAAGAAAGAATGAGATTAATGAAGACCAGATGTACAAGTTGGCCACAGATTACTCACTTGGCTAACAACAGCCTATCTGCCATAGAGGAGACAAATAGACCACAGATTACTTACTTGGCTGACAACTGCCTATCTGCCATAGAGACAAATTGGTCACAGATTGCTCACTTGGCTAACACCTGCCTATCTGCCATAGAGGAGACAATTGGCCACAGATTGCTTAATTGGCTGACAACTGCCTATCTGCCAAAGAGAAAAGTTGACCAGGAAAAGTAGATCAGCAGGATGCTTTTTGAAGAATTTTTTCCAATATTTTTGATTGGATATATTATGAAAACAATCATTTCTTTATTTCTCTACTTTTGGTATCTTAAACTCTTTCTCAGTTTAGATCAGCATGTTTAATTACTTCCAATAATTACCCTGAGATTTTATGATTCAACCCATTTGTGCTTGTCCCCGAGGCAACATTTCCTGATGAATCTATGACCACCATGCCAATTGTGTCATGATTATGCTCATTAATGATGTCCCCACGCTCTTTCTTCACAATATCATCTTGAGGTATAAAGTCAAAGTCGACTTCTTTTATAGGCCTATAAGGGCCACAGGATCTTGTAGGATCAGGTGTCACATTGTCCTGGATAAAAGAAAATGTTAACCTGTTCAAAAGAGTGATTATAACTCAGTCTGGTTTCCTTAACTTCACTACCATTCTGACTGTAGAGACTGGACAAAATGTAAAATTACAGTTGTCAACTAAAATAGACTGGTATTAATTAAATAAATGATGGTCAATTAAAACAGATCTGTTATCCTGATTAGACTGGATACAATTAAATTAATGATGGTCAATTAAAACAGATCTGTTACCCTGATTAGACTTGATACAATTAAATTAATGATGGTCAATTAAAACAGATCTGTTATCCTGATATTAGACTGGATACAATTAATGATGGTCAATTAAAACAGATATGTTACCCTAATATTAGACTGGATACAATTAAATTAATGATGGTCAATTAAAACATATCTGTTACCCTGATTAGACTGGACACAATTAATTAAATTAATGGTCAATTAAAACAGAATCTGTTACCCTGATATTAGACTGGATACAATTAAATTAAAGGTCAAGTAAAACAGATCTGTTAACCTGATTAGACTGGACACAATCAAATTAAAGGTCAATTAAAACAGATATGTTACCCTGATATAAAAAATAGATCTGTTGATCTCAAAGTAGACTGGAAATTAAAATATTCAATAGGCTATCAGGACAATTTGTCCCCATTACAATTTATCTCCATTACAATATGTTCCCATTACAATATGTTCCCCTTACAATTTGTCCTCATTACAATTAATTACAATTTATCCCCATTAAAATTTGTCCCATACAACTTATATCCATTAAAATTTGTCCCCATTACAATTTGTTCCCGTTACAATTTGTCCCCATTACAATTTGTTCCCGTTACAATTTGTCCCCATTACAATTTGTCCCCATTACAATTTGTTCCCATTAAAATTTGTATCCATTACAATTTATCTCCCTCTAAAATTTGTCCCCATTACAATTTGTTCCCATTACAATTTGTCCCCATACAACTTATATCCATTAAAATTTGTCCCCATTACAATTTGTTCCCATTACAATTTGTCCCCATTACAGTTTGTTCCCATTAAAATTTGTATCCATTACAATTTATCTCCTTCTAAAATTTGTCCCCATTACAATTTGTTCCCGTTACAATTTGTCCCCATACAACTTATATCCATTAAAATTTGTCCCCATTACAATTTGTTCCCGTTACAATTTGTCCCCATTACAATTTGTTCCCATTAAAATTTGTATCCATTACAATTTATCTCCATTAAAATTTTTCTCCATTACAATTTATCTCCATTACAATTTGTCCCCAAAGTAAAATTTGTCCCCAGTACAAAATGTCTCCAAAATCCAATTTGTCCCCAGTACAATTAGCTCCAAAAATACAATTGTACCCAGTAAAATTTGTCCCCAATATTGAACATTGCTCATGTTATTCTTCAAACTCTACATCTGGGGCATAATAGCTGTGTTGGACAAACTGTCTGTTTTGTCTAGACATGAAAAGTTCAAGAACCATTTGATCAAAATGAAGTGAAAAATCTTGTGTTAAGAATGAAAAGGCAAAAGCGTATTCATTTCACCAAATTTATACTGGCATGTAGCTATAACAACTATTAAGTCTAGATAAAGAATAATCAATACTAAATTATTTGCAAATATCCATTTTTATGTTGATATTATAAATTAAAGTAAAAAGTTCTTCCAATTGACTTAAATATTTACTTTCAATATTTTGGACTACTGGACAAACAGCAGAAGTGATTAGCATAAAATACATCAAAGTTCTTCCATCCATTAACATCATTTTGTTATCACCATTCCTCTAAACCACTAACAAGATTTTGCATTCAGTTTTTTTTCAATAAAAAAGATGATAGCATTACAACATGACATGATTTTAAAATCTAAATTCTTCAAAATTATGGGTTTTTTTTTTACAACTTTTTTTGTTTCCAAGTGGAGAACAAAAACTTGCAAAAACCTTTCAATTTGCTGACATGTGGCCAAGTTACTGTGATTATATAAACACTGCAATATAGAAGTTTTGGAATAAGAAGGAACTACAATACTTTCTATCAGTTCAATTGAAGGTATTATCATTTTAAGTAAATACTGAAAACATGTATCTAAACTGTAAGTCTTGTTTTATAATGGAAACCTGGTTTTTACGTACATTCATTTATAATGGAAACCTGGCTTTTACATACATTCATATTTGTATTTCTGGACTATGAGAGGTCCATGAACAATCAGCCTTAACATGATTCAACAAGAACATGAAAGGGAGAACCATTTCATTCATAGGGAAGAGTAAGGCTAATATGTGACACAAATATATGTGATTGACTGTCATACATTAAAATTACCTAGCAGAGACAGAGTAACAAGATCCTACCATAATCTAGCTGAAAATAATATTCGGAGAAATATTTCCTTTTTTGTGAATCATATGGTTGGGGATAAAAAAAATCCTGCCTACCCTTAAAAATATAATGGTTGTGTCCAAGTAACTGTGTATGGCCGCAGCACAAGGCTACATGCTAAACAGAATATCTTATGGTAAAGGCATCAAAGTCATGAAATGCTTTGTTTCAGAATTTGCCTGCAATTCTCTTGAATTCTCCTTTACATTGTTGGATGATTATGCACTTGAAAAAAGATGCAAGTCTTGAAAAGTACTTATTAACATGTGAATTTGTGAGCATTAAACTCAAGGTCTGCTGTAATGGCTTGTGAGTATAATAACCAAACAGGAATAGATTTTCCACTATTAACTTGCACTATGTGAGTTTATGAGCATTAAATTCAAGGTCACTCTGCTGTAACGACTTGTGAGTACAATAACCAAACAGGAATAGATTTTGAATATATTTAGAGAATCACCTGAATGATGCATATCTTTTTAAAATAATTTACAGATTGAATCAAAGCATGTGGATATATCTTGAGTCAACTTCAATATGATCTTCTGTCCATGATAACAGGATAAAGGTTAAAGACCATGACAATGCTCATATCCTGTAAACATGCTAACTTAGATCATTAAATATAATGTATATGACGTCCAAACTTAATATAAGTGAGATTTTTCAGGAATGTCTGAGATAGTTTAAAACCATGGTAGCAGTTTAAATATATAAAAGGAGGGAAGAAACAGACCTTTCATAAATTCCTGCAAATGCTCTCTAGCCAGCTAAGCATCGTTTCCTTCAAGAGACTCTTGTTTTAACAATGTCTACTCTCAGAAAAATCCTCTTTGTGCTCTCAATTGGAAGCTATTTGTCCCTTAAATGTTAAATTTACAGCCTTTCCCAATATCATTGTGGTCATGTTGCCACAAGATAAAAAAAGCTTTAAAAGATGAGAGCTGGAAAAGGGAGCAAACCCACTTACCTGCCAATAGTTTGGTTGACAGTTTTTATTCCGCCAGTCTTTGAACATCTGTGCAGAAATGTTGGATGTCAAATCTGTCTCATTAAAGCCCATTTCTTTGGCAAATGCTGTAGCTGTAAAAATGGGAGTCAATAAACTGAATAAATGGACCACGACACAAAATATTTAACTGGAAGGAAAATGGGAATACACAGATAAACACTTTCAAACTGTTCATGTGTACACTGCAGAGTTATGCAAGAGTTATTGTTCTTGAATTGCAAGTAAAACAAATGGCATTGACATGTGCTGTGAAGCTTTAACTGTAGAAAGTAAAGTCATATTTGATTAGGCAAATATAAAATAATAATCAAAACATGTGCTTCCAGTTGGCAGAATGTCCCTGTTTCACATTAAAGACCCTTGACTTTTCCCCAAAATGTTTTTTTTTAAAGCACATGAATACGTATGAATACATATATGTGCCAATGCATTGTTCTCTAAAAAGTAAAATACATCAAAACCTCGCATTAACACTATCCAATTGTTTGAACCCCAATTATTGCATTATACCAGGGTTCCACTGTATTTATAATATAGTTAGCACTACAACAAAAAGTAGGCGTAATTCTTTAGGAAAGTGTTATCCATGACAAGGTAATTTGTAGTTTTGATGTCATCGCTTGCATAATATCACTTTTCTGCACACAAATCTGTTTCAGTGCTAATTTGTCAGTATGATTAGTATGAAACCCAGATGTCTATTTTCTGCTTCATTTTCATTGGTTCCACATTTAAGTAATGCAAATGCCATTCAACATTTAAAAACATCTGTATGCTATAAAAAATGTGGTTGTTGTTTCATTTTTAACAATAAGTATCTATACACAATATTACATTTCAATTACTTTATATTTCCTTATGAATTCTACTTTTTGATTACAAAAAAAAAAACATTTCAATTACTTTATATTTCCTTATGAATTCTACTTTTTGATTACAAAAACTAGCAAGAGAAAGTAATATATATCTGATAACAAGTAAAAAAAATGTCAATGTAACATACTTTTCACTGGATGATTAAAAATATCATTATGATATTGTGACTATCTACAAAGGTTCCTTCTTACAAAAGTGTCCAAGTTGGTAAGAAGAGCTATAACCACCCCAACCATAATAAACGTCTGGTTGGAAAACTGACAAAAAATGTTTACGCCCTGAACAGCTTAGTTATGTATCTTGATCAGTAATAAATATTTACAAACTTAATGTTTTTGCTAAAATCAAATTCCTTAATTCAAGTAACTGAATTAGCATAAGTTTATACTCCATATCAATTTTTACTGACCCATAACCCCCTCCAATTTTGTTACCACACATCACTCAAAATGATAATGAACAAAACCATGCATTATAAAAAGTCGACAAATATGCAAAAGACAATTACAAATGTTTACCCTGGTCTACTACTAAAAGCGTGTATTGTGAATTCCATTACGGCTGCGGCAACATATATAAGAGCTAAACCTGATCCCCCACTAGAAGGGTATGTGTTGTGAATTCCATTATGGCTCTAGCAACAGATATAAGAGCTTACCTTGATCCCCCACTAGAAAGGTATGTGTTGTGAATTCCATTATGGCTGTAGCAATAGATATAAGAGCTTACCTTGATCCCCCACTAGAAAGGTATGTGTTGTGAATTCCATTATGGCTGTAGCAATAGATATAAGAGCTTACCTTGATCCCCCACTAGAAAGGTATGTGTTGTGAATTCCATTATGGCTGTAGCAATAGATATAAGAGCTTACCTTGATCCCCCACTAGAAAGGTATGTGTTGTGAATTCCATTATGGCTGTAGCAATAGATATAAGAGCTTACCTTGATCCCCCACTAGAAAGGTATGTGTTGTGAATTCCATTATGGCTGTAGCAATAGATATAAGAGCTTACCTTGATCCCCCACTAGAAAGGTATGTGTTGTGAATTCCATTATGGCTGTAGCAATAGATATAAGAGCTTACCTTGATCCCCCACTAGAAAGGTATGTGTTGTGAATTCCATTATGGCTCTAGCAACAGATATAGCAGTTTTAATCCTCCTCAATGCACCTACAGCTCCGACGTCATGAGTTATCCTAAAGTAAGGGCAGATCACTGTCACCAACTATTAAAAACAAGAAACCCTCATAGGGACTGATATTCAATTAGTTAAAAAGAATTTCCATAAATCCAAGGTAAGTTCAAAATACAAAGTATTCAAACCATCTCTGATATTTGAGTGAAATTCTAAAATACAAACTTGTTGACAGAACTGTTTTCTTACATCTAAGTGAACATGTTTGTATGATACATGTAGTATAAAATTCTTTGTTGTGGCCTTTGATCTTGAACCAGAAATCATGGATAAAAAAATCACTGAAATCGACCTTTAACCTGATATCATGGACAGAAGACCACTGAATCTGACCTTTAAACTGATATCATGGTCAAAAGATCACTGACCTGACCTTTAACCTGATATCATGGACAGAATATCATTGAACATGACCTTTAACCTGATATCATGGATTGAAGATCATTGAACCTGTCTCATAAAATGTTAAAATATAACCACACACTAAGTTTAGTTCAATTTGTAACTAATGTTATTTTATAAAATCAGTTACTGCAACAATATCATTCAAGGTATTGTACAGGTATCCATGTATCCTCAAACTTGTATAGTGTTATCTTACAGGTATCCATGTATCCTCAAACTTGTATAGTGTTATCTTACAGGTATCCATGTATCCTCAAACTTGTATAGTGTTATCTTACAGGTATCCATGTATCCTCAAACTTGTATAGTGTTATCTTACAGGTATCCATGTATCCTCAAACTGTGTTCAAATATAAAATTGAATAGTGTTATCTTACAATCAATATTGCTAAATGACATTTCAACTTAAAATCAATGCCACTGCACTGACTATCTGGAAAGCAACTTAATATCGAGTCTCACTGAATTTCACTTTTCACAAATCAATGTGAAGCTAAATGAAGTATAAAAATACAATCAATGACCTCTGACTGGACCCAAGGTTTATCTGGTTTTCAAAGTTCCTTCATAAAAAAGGTTGATCTGGTTTTGGTCAGATTTGGAGCATCAATAACATGCTACACAAAATGGCCATCGACATCATTCTCAATGAAGACCAATTAGACATCATGTCGATATTGTTCTCAATGAAGACCAATTAGACATCACATCGTTATCATTCTCAATGAAGACCATATTAGACATCACATCCAACAGGACAAAACATCCAACTAGACATCACATCAGTATCATTATCATTTAAGACCAATTAGACATCACATCAGTATCATTATCATTTAAGGCCAATTAGACATCACATCAGTAATATTATCATTTAAGACCAATTAGACATCACATCAGTATCATTATCATTTAAGGCCAATTAGACATCACATCAGTAATATTATCAATTAAGACCAATTAGACATCACATCAGTATCATTATCATTTAAGGCCAATTAGACATCACATCAGTATCATTATCATTTAAGGCCAATTAGACGTCACATCAGTAATATTATCATTTAAGACCAATTAGACATCACATCAGTATCATTATCATTTAAGGCCAATTAGACATCACATCAGTAATATTATCAATTAAGACCAATTAGACATCACATCAGTATCATTATCATTTAAGGCCAATTAGACGTCACATCAGTAATATTATCAATTAAGACCAATTAGACATCACATCAGTATCATTATCATTTAAGACCAATTAGACGTCACATCAGTAATTTTATCATTTAAGACCAATTAGACATCACATCAGTATCATTATCATTTAAGACCAATTAGACGTCACATCAGTAATATTATCATTTAAGACCAATTAGACATCACATCAGTATCATTATCATTTAAGGCCAATTAGACGTCATATCAGTAATATTATCATTTAAGGCCAATTAGACAACACATCAGTAATATTATCATTTAAGACCAATTAGACATCACATCAGTATCATTATCATTTAAGACCATTTAGACATCACATCAGTAACATTATCATTTAAGGCCAATTAGACGTCACATCAATATCATTATCATTTAAGACGAACTAGTCATCACATCCAACTAGACATCACATTGGTATCATTATTATTCAAGGCCAACTGGTCATTATAATGGTATCATTATCATCTAATGATAAAACACGCACAGAACTGAGACAATTTATGCATTGATTTTTTCTTTCTAACCTCTTTCCAGACTGGCTCTAACACTAGCATTCTCCGCATATTTCATTCTAATGGGACTTTCCATATTAACATTGCACCATATTGTATTCACTATGGGCGAGTCTCTTTTCTTCAGACAACATTGTGACATAGTTCATCCTATTCTGTAACTGCTGGATAATTCCATAAATTCAGTTCTCTTATAGACCATGTTGATATGAATGTCCATCTAGGAGTATATGCAAAAATGAAAAGATTTGTCAATATGGCTACAGTGGCAGCCATACTGGATGTCTGAGGGGCATTTTCATTTAGGACCAACCACTAGTAAACATGGAGTTGAAACTGTTTATAAAGCTTGTTCATCCAGTAGGAGATGCATGATAGCAAAACACGGACAAAAGGACAATATTTTACCCTCATTTGACAGAATTTAAATGTTTACATTTTATCTTTTAAAATTGAATGTGTACATATATTAAGATGTAAGAAAGGTGCAATTCTTCATGCTTGCATCTTCAGAAGTTTTGTTTTAATTGACACATTATGGTCTTTATTATTTTGATATGCAATTAAACTCTTAACACTTACTGATGAAATGCCATCACATAAGCAAAATGGCATTATCAAAGGTTAAAAATATCAAGTGGATTGGTGTGATTTTTCTGCATAAATTTTCCACTAATTATATGCCATGTATATAACTATGTCAACTGCCACTAATTAAAAGCCATTAATATACCTTTGTCTAGAGCCACTAATTAAAAGCCATTAATATACCTTTGTCTAGAGCCACTAATTAAATGCCATTAATATACCTTTGTCTAGAGCCACTAATTAAATGCCATTAATATACCTTTGTCTAGAGCCACTAATTAAATGCCATTAATATACCTTTGTCTAGAGCCACTAATTAAAAGCCATTAATATACCTTTGTCTAGAGCCACTAATTAAAAGCCATTAATATACCTTTGTCTAGAGCCACTAATTAAAAGCCATTAATATACCTTTGACTAAAGCCACTAATTAAATGCCATCCATATACTTTTGCCAGTTGACACTAATTAAATCATTCATATTCCTTTGTCAAATGCCACTAATTAATCTAATTTGCTGCCAATCTTTAAATTATTGTCTTATTTCTGCATATCTCCTTTTCAACCTTTGGATAACTTTCTAGAATAACACCCATAACTTCATCAACCATCAATACATTTTTTGACAAAGAAACAAATATGCTTAAGTTATACAACTGTTTTGCAGTACAAGATCCCTCATTGCTGAATTGTTTACAAAAAAAAGGAGAGAAGATAATATCAATATACATAATAGATACACAAGCCCTCTATGAAAATTTAGTTTAACATATTTCCAATGAACAGGTGCAAATACAGGTAAAATGATAAGTTACAATTGTATTTCATCTAAAGTTTTGTTTGTTTTTTACTGGCAAAGTTCAAATATATCTAAGAAATATTATGTTCTCTAGTAGTTCAACTATGTACATGAGCATTGGGCAGGTCTTGTTAAAAGGGTTACATTAACTGTTCTCACTGTCTGCCAGGTATAATTGCTTTGAATAGCTAGAAATCTATCCAATACTCATTTCCTGCTAAAGTATGGGGTTGATATCACATCATCAGTAGCCCAGTAAGAATCGAGATCAGATGTATGTACCAAACCCATTGCTATAATCAGTGCAAAAAAGTTTTAAAAGTTTTAAATGCTAAAATGTGACAGGCTGCCATTTCTTCAAGTGACTGTTCTCCTTAGAGTTTGACCCATACATCCTCTAATCTGCATAACAATTTGTTTGATATACTATCAGATGCAATAACTTGTCATAAGAAAAGGTCTTAAGTAGTCCATAGGTTCAGTATTCACCATCTCAACATTTAGTTTTGAATTACCAGTCAATGGGGTTTGTCAGGCATGCTATCTTTTTCACGTCAAGCAAGGATGTACATCAGACTCCAGTTGCACGTTAATTCCTGGCACAAAATGTCCCATAAAGTACATGTTAAATATTTTGGACCAACATAGATAATCTAAGTCCAACTTCCAGAAAATCTGTGATTTTCTTGATCATGCAAACATAATTTTTTTTATAAAAAAAGACATGACAAAAGATGCAGTGGAGCAAGACACTTCCACATATATGGAAAATGGTTTTAATTAAGCTGATACAAGAGAACAAGGGTTGCCTCAAACCATTACACACGTTCTGTTTTATTAATGGTCTTGATCTCAAACCATTACACACAATCTGGATTATTAATGGTCTTGATCTCAAACCATTACACACGTTCTGGATTATTAATGGTCTTGATCTCAAACCATTACACACAATCTGGATTATTAATGGTCTTGATCTCAAAACCATTACACACAATCTGGATTATTAATGGTCTTGATCTCAAACCATTACACACACTCTGGATTATTAATGGTCTTGATCTCAAACCATTACACACATTCTGGATTATTAATGGTCTTGATCTCAAACCATTACACACAATCTGGATTATTAATGGTCTTGATCTCAAACCATTACACACACTCTGGATTATTAATGGTCTTGATCTCAAACCAT
Source organism: Unio pictorum (assembly GCA_030141615.1). Lineage (NCBI taxonomy): Eukaryota > Metazoa > Mollusca > Bivalvia > Unionida > Unionidae > Unio > Unio pictorum. Next base: position 120,076 of record JARLTB010000349.1, read on the forward strand.
TACACACGTTCTGGATTATTAATGGTCTTGATCTCAAACCATTACACACAATCTGGATTATTAATGGTCTTGATCTCAAACCATTACACACGTTCTGGATTATTAATGGTCTTGATCTCAAACCATTACACACAATCTGGATTATTAATGGTCTTGATCTCAAACCATTACACACACTCTGGATTATTAATGGTCTTGATCTCAAACCATTACACACGTTCTGGATTATTAATGGTCTTGATCTCAAACCATTACACACGTTCTGGATTATTAATGGTCTTGATCTCAAAACCATTACACACAATCTGGATTATTAATGGTCTTGGTCTCAAACCATTACACACAATTTGGATTATTAATGGTCTTGATCTCAAAACCATTACACACAATCTGGATTATTAATGGTCTTGGTCTCAAACCATTACACACAATTTGGATTATTAATGGTCTTGATCTCAAAACCATTACACACAATCTGGATTATTAATGGTCTTGGTCTCAAACCATTACACACAATTTGGATTATTAATGGTCTTGATCTCAAAACCATTACACACATTCTGGATTATTAATGGTCTTGAATATATATGGTACCATTATTTCCAGTCACTACTTGACCAACTCAGATCTAAATAGGTGGTCCTGGAGTTTAATGCGAAAAAAGACAAAACTAATGGAACCAAGTTGAACCGGCAATATTACTATTCTTTTTACTATTATAAAAAAAGGAGTTTTGTAATTTCATGAAATGTTATGTTAAGTCTAATCAATATTTTACATCAACCATTCCTAATATTACTTCACAGTATTCTACATCAACCATTCCTATTATTGCTTCTCAATATTCTACATCGACCATTTCTATTATTACCAAGACATTACTCCCACTGTTCAATTAAGAGATTTGTGTTCATACATCTATCTATCATTACATCAAGCTTAAAGCAGGATAGAGTGAAATTTATATATGATCAGTATGTACCCATCCATTATCATTGCATCAAGAGTTGTTTCCCCTTGTTCATCAGGGCTTCCTCCCCACCCCACACTGCCATCACATCGATCTGTCTCACATTTCATGCATCCAATTTCAACTGCATCGACTGCTGATTTCTTCAAGTTAAAAATGGCGTTCCAGGCTAAAATAAAAATAAGATGGATACTAGATCAGATTGATTTACAATAAACATGAATTAGGTTCAAGTCACTACCTCAATGTAGGGTGAAGAATGTTTTGTTTTATGTGCATTCAACATAATTCTCACCACACTCTGAATATGTCAGATGTTACAATTTACAGACAATATTACAAAATAGTATATGTCAGATGTTATAATTTACAGACAATATTACATGACAGTATGTCAGATGTTATAATTTACAGACAATATTACATGACTGTATGTCAGATGTTATAATTTACAGACAATATTACATGACAGTATATGTCAGATGTTATAATTTACAGACAATATTACAATGAAGCTTAACAGAGCTTGTAAATTTTCTGTTGGACTAAACATTTTCATAATAAATTTCATGTTGGACTAAAAGAACTCATGGTAAATTTAGTTTTCATGGTAAATCTCCTGTGTGACTATATGAATTCATGGTAAATTTCCTGTTGGACTATATGAATTCATGGTAATTTTCTGTTGGAATAGAAAAATTCATGGTAAATTTTTTGCTGCAAAAGAAGTTTTCATGTTAAGTTTTCTGTTGCACTAAAATAATTCATGGTAAATTTCCTGTTGGACTAAATGTCTTTATGGTAAATTTCATGTTGGACTATTAGTTTTCATCTTATGTTTCCTGTTGGACTATTAGTTTTCATCTTATGTTTCCTATTGGACTATTAGTTTTTATCTTATTTCCTGTTGGACTATTAGTTTTCATCTTTCGTTTCCTGTTGGACTACTATTAGTTTTCATCTTACATTTTGCTGTTGGACTATTAGTTTTCATCTTACATTTCCTGTTGGACTATTAATTTTCATCTTACATTTCCTGTTGGATAAGTCATTTTCATAATTTCAATAGTCTAACAGCTAATAAAGTTACATTTGTTGCCAGCGCGCTTGTATTTCTGTATTTTTCAAGAGACAAGTACTCGGGTAAAAAATGTTCTTATAAGACCATCATTGTTTTCCCAGTTTTATTCTTTCAGCTCATTAGAAGAAATCGCTCCTTATCATCAGAATAATAAAAGTGTTGTTTGGAATGCTAAATTTAGTTTTTTTTTATGCCTTTCAGATAAACTTGCATTTTTTAAAAAATAATTTCTGCAATATAATTTATAATCATTACACAAGCAAATGAAGATTTGAAAACAAATTATTTTAAACTATGAACATACAAACAACAATATGAGGGAATATATCATTGATTTAACATGCTAAAATAACCAGTCTTTCAAATGAAAATGAAGTATCATTACAAATGGAGCATATTTTGGAAATGGTGTAAGCTAGTGATTGGGTCAAAATTAAGGAGCCCAGGATATATTAACATTTCCATGGACCCAAAAGTTATTTACATTCAACAATATATTTTATTTTCTAAAATGTTATTAACTTCAAGAAATCACAATATAAATTTACTTAAATTGTATGGGCATTGACTGAATTATTTTAATATAATTAGAATTGTAAAACAAACATTATTGTATTATTCATTTGATTTTATATGAACTTTATTCAGCATGTCAAATAAAATTGAGGTTTATTTCCTTAAAAGCTAAACATATCAAAACTCTCACATTTACAACCATAACAAAACTTAATACAGCAAAACAGGTCTTGAAAGACCAGTTATGTGAGAACACCTGTCCTGAGAGACTGGGTTCTCATTGCACAGATTTATTGATTAAAGTGTTATGACTTGTTATGAGAGACCACATTGCATTGAGAGACCATATTTTTTGGACGAAGGGGTGGTCTTTCAAGACAGGTTCTACTGTGATGTAGTTTACTGTTTTCAATAAACTCAGTAATTCTGTATATTCTGGAATCACATCTCTTTCAACACAATTTTTAAATGGAAATATTAAAATTTTACAATGCAAACAATGGATGCAAACGATTGAGTTTTACTGAATGTTTTTTGTTTACATTCTTGATGCTTTTTTTTATTTAAAAAAATCAGTAAAGGTATACAACAGGGCTGGATCAGGTCAACGGGTTGATGTATCAATACTATTGCAGAAGTCCATTAGTCGTGCAATGTAAGACATATCACATGTTATTTATGTGTTGGTGCTACAAACAAAAACATCAAGTGATACATCGTACGTTCTAGGATTAAAATGTCCCTGTAGTTGGAATCAGCTGACTTTTAATTATAATGCTCCAAATCAACCTGCACCCATCACTTTTAGCATTTTCTACCTGCTGCTGTAGCGTTTGTAAATGGCCATGTGTTTATAACGAGTGGTAACTTGTCACCCGCTGCTGACAAAAAAATCACTGTAGCAAACAATATTACATATTTTAAACACCGTTTCCAACACATGTACTCCGCCATATTAACTGGACAAATATCACATGACTGATCTCAACTGATATCACATGACATTTACAATGTCAATGCTACGGATCATATATTTATTTTGCATAAATAGCTGAGGTAGTCCGAGTGCTTTAGGTCGATGCCAGTGGTAACGGCTGTTAGTAAATGCTTCTGGACAGACCTCAACGCTAATGTGGACAAGGACAAAACCAGGTACTCCATTGCATTTAAGAGATATAACTCTGTTGGAAGTAGACAGCTTTAAGATTTATTGGCTCAGGGTCATTCCGTATGAAATTATTTCGTACCGTGTGCAAATTGGTTGTTTCGTACGCAAAGTGCCATTAGTTTCGTACTCGAGTAGCTGGTTGTTTCGTACCCAAGGTGGTGGTCGTTTCGTACCCATTAATTTACAAGTTCAAATGTGGAGTATTGTCATATTTACCGCTCCCTATGTAGGCTTAACCTTTTTCCTTCCTTTAAAATTGCAAGAGGAAAGCATACCGAGCAAACAATTTACCAAACACAACCAATTGTGGTAATTGTATTGTTTTCACTGTATAATATCGTATGTGTACTAAAACGATTTAACAAAAATTCACATTGCCGGTAAAACTAAGAAGAAAACTTTGACCAGCTTTTAATAACTGTCCATGCCTGAAAAGATTGCAAATGTTTATCCTCTAAAAAGAAACTATATATAAATTCTGTGATCTTTTAATACTGGGGCTGAATGCAGATAGAACAGTGTCGCTTGATTAAGTTTTTCTTCTCCAGGTACCAATACTGGTGTTAATTTCAATTGTTCTCGCCTACTTTTAAAGATGTTGAATGTGATATACAATACGGACTATTTTTGCGTAGACTGCCGGTCAAATTACCATTACAGATTGTGCAAAGTTTTGGACACTTTCTTTTTGGCTTAATGATACATTGTAATTCTTTGTATATAAATCCAAGTTTGCTTTCTGATCATTATGCTAATTTATTACTGCCCGAGTAAAACAAAGTAAAATTCCCTAGGATAAAGTAAATTCCCAGTAAACAAATGCTGTAAATATAGTAATAATGTTAAATAATTCTTCACACTGAATTTATGAAAATTTCTCTGAATCAAAAGACTGTTGAAAAACAGAGACCTCGTGTAATTGTTTCAAAGTAAAACAAAAAATAATAAATAAACAAATACGCGTGAAACTGAATTATGCTTGAAAGCCTCAACTTACTAGATATATGTGGATTAACATTTAATAAGTTCACATTTCAATTATGCGTTAGAGTATACAAGGTCAGGTAGAATTCATATCATATTATCCCTTAATTATATTCGTATTATTATTATTATTATTTATTATTATTATTATTATTATTATTATTATTATTAGTAGTAGTAGTAGTAGTAGTAGTAGTAGTACCTACCTACCTACCGACCAACCGACCGACCGACCTACCTACCTATCTACCTACCTACCTAACTCATGCATGCATACATACATACATACATACATACATACATACATACATACATACATACATACATACATACATACATATATAGTTTAAAGATTCGTTCATTGGGTTTGTGTGTGTGACCTGTACTTTACAGAATAAACAACAGGTGTTGACCTCATTTCTGACCTGGCTTCAGAGTTGTAAACAAGCTTTGAAAAATGATTGGTTGGTTCCAAGGACATTATGGAGCTTTGTATAAACATCTTTCTATTTTACTTGGGTCATACGGTGGGTACGTGAAGTTTTGATCGTAAATTTGTTCTGAAAGGTTCTAGAAGATCACGTGACCCATTTACTGGAAATTATGTCAATTCGTTTGGATCAAGAGGAATTATTTTGTTATTTATCTGGAAAAGAATTGTGCTCATAGAATTTTATTAACAGGAACTGACTTCATCAAGTGACATCGTCTTCCATCTTGGATACTTCGCTGGGATTTGAACTTGGAATTATTTGGACATTTTATTACCAGGACTTTTTGCAATTTCTATAGTGGATACTATTTTGAATTATTTTTGGATTAATTTTGGAATTGATTCTTAAAACCGTAAGTTTATTTTTCTTTTCTGGAAAATATTTGTGCTCAATAAATTGTTTATTAAGTTTTTTTTACAAGCTTGTTATTTTCACTCTTTCTATGTTACTGTTTATTCGAGCCTAAGCACGTGACAATACATACATACATACATACATACATACATACATACATACATACATACATACATACATACATACATACATACATACATACATACATACATACATACATACATACATACATATATATATATATATATATATATATATATATATATATATATATATATATATATATATATTACAGAGGGGAAAAAGCAACATATAAATAGTTTATTTTGATGAAAGGAAAATTGCATATGCCATAATATTACAATGCTTCAACATGGCGATCCATAAATGCTCAACTTTCACATGATACTGCCTGTAATTAAACATTGAATAGCTTTAAACAGTTTGACATATGTATGGAATACCTTGTTTATAATATTGGTAGTTACATTTGTAATTTAGGAGCGTAAGACTATGACGAAAAAACAACACCTTGGGTACGAAATGGCCATTGCTTTGGGTACGAAACGAGTTATTTGGGTACGAGGAGACTCGGGTACGAAACGACTTGGGTTTCGGAATGACGAGGTTCGAGAGTTATCTAGTCACAACTTACACCTTTTTCAGCCATGTGTACCACATGTTTAAAAACAAAATCATAAAAATACAAAATATGATCTAGATCTGAATTAACATAATCTCACATGATGCCAAGAGACCTAAGATTTTTTAAGCCTAACAAAAAGTACAACTCTTAGATAATGCGCCAATCATAGCTAGTGTTGTTGATCTTTGGACAGGTGTACAACCCAATAAATAAGGGGAACCAACCTAGTATCTTCAACATTAGAGAAAGCCCCGACTACAAAATAAATTATTTAACTACTTTTTTGTTCTAAATTCTGTTTTAGCTGCTTCACAATATCACAAACTTTAGGAGGTAACATACGCATTAAATTATATTACTTTTTTCGGCAGACGGGGTGAGGGGTAGAGGTGATGTGATGCCCCAAGGAAAAAAAAATCAAATGAAGACTAATGGTGAAGTTCTTGTCATTGGTTACCCAGAATTGTTTTGAGAGGCTGGACTGTAAACAAAGCACTGTAGATTGGGTCACATACTTCACTGGCTGATCATCAGCATACATTATTCTCTGTCGCCAAAACGCCACAGCGTCGCGTAATACCTTCTTAAGACGACAACGCTCTCCTAGGCTGGTTGTTGTTCGCGAGGTACCAAGTATACTCGACCTTTGCGTCTTTTTTGTAAGGCAAGTTTTTTTTCCACATTTATCAAGTATCCATATGTAACTACTAATACTGACTAAACTGTGTTGCCTTTTGTAGTATCCCATATTCCGCAATCGTCGTCAAATCTAGAATTTTCCTTCGCTTCTAGCCCTCGAGTTATGCACTTAAGAAAACAATTAGACTTTTCATCAGGTGGCACTCTACTGTATACGTGTTCTTTTAAAGTACTCAATTTATATGTTTCATGACCAGAATGCCTAAGACGTTATATTAATTGTCCTGGTTCATAGGATCAAGGAAATTGACTGTTTTAGTATAATGTTCAACGTTCACTTCCATGTCTTTGCACCTTTGCGGAGGGGGGGGGGGCAGTCAGTCCACCTCGTAATAGAAGCGTACATCCGAGAGTTAAAAACAATAAACGCTCCATTTTGAAAGTAAACGTTTCGTTAGTCTATTATATTTACCTTTTGGAAACTTATTCGAGGTCGCGTCCTCTGCTGCCATCAATTAAAAATTATTATTATATCAATACTGGTTTGTGAAGCATTAACCACGCGGATAGGACGAGAGCAACAAGAAGCGATTAAAAAACTTCTACCATTCCATGATTCTGTCAGGAGAAAATTATAAGCCCGTTAAGAGTCACAAGCGGAATTTGCAGAGGGTTCGGAACAATTATTTAGACCTGTCACAAAAGTTATTGATAGAGTTGCAGAAGATACTGAATGTCTTCTATCATCAGTAAAACAAACTGCTGAACGAATTGAAATCTAGCAGAAAGAACTAGGAACACAAAAATGATTTGGAGCAAATTACAGCTGACATAGTCACTGCACAATAACAACTGCAAGCGGCCGCTGCTGACCCTACAAGTAATGTTATTCAAGGGTTATTTGCAAGAATGGCTCCCAAAATAGCTCCAATCGCAAAACAATTATCAATGAATCCTATTAGTGCTATTAGTGAAAAAGCTACTGGTGTTATTGGTAATATTGCCAGAAAGGTATTGTCTGCAGCCAAGGATAGACTAGCAGGATTAATACGACGAAAACCACCGTCAGTAAAATTACTATCTACTGAAATTATGCCATCGAATGTCAGTAAAATAATAATCAAGCCGTGGATCAAAACCTAGCAGCCTTGATGAATCTAGAAGCAGAACAAAGTACAAATACTAGCTCCGGAGGTAGACTTTGTACTTTGATATATATATTAAAATATTTGATATATATATTAAAATATTTAAACGAGTATCTGACCCAGCATTCTACATAGACTCATCGTTCTCAAAGATGAATCCAAACGCGATTATCAATTTTATTCTTCTGATGCAAGACAGCCAAATCAACGAGGCAGAATTGAACTACAAGTACAGGATACAAGTATATATTTTCTACCTGCTGAATCATTTATCGAAGTAGAAGGAGAAATGATAAAAACAGATGATACATAATGGGGGTGGGGGGTGGCTTTCAAAGTCGGTTTTGTTAACAACGGGATTATGGCATTGTTTGATAGCGTTACATATGATTCATGGAAATATTGAATCGATTCAGAAAGATGTTGATGTTGCTACAACTATAATTGGCCAAACAAGATAATTTGATGATAATACAAGATCAGCTGCTCCAACAATGCTGTCTCAAATAGATGGTTCTAATAATCCTGATGATGTCGATATGTTGTGAGACTACCAAATGACCGTGCTGCTCCTCCTGTTGATGTTAATGTGGAAGATATGATTATTTATGCTAATTCGGAGTACAATTTAGGATTTTAAACACGCCGATCAATGTGAAAAAATATATGAAGGAACCAATGTACCGGAGAGCGATTTGGGAAATATATAGCTTCATTAGTTCATCTCATTACGAAGAAGACCCACAAAGGGTCTGGCGTTTATTTAAAATTTTTAATATAGAGGCATCTATTTTTTAAGCATTTGTAAACCAAGCTTGTATTATTAATCTTAGAGAAAAAAACAAATGAACCCGAACTTAAACAAAAATTCGATAATTTAAATAATTATTTTTACAATTATTACACAATATTATTCTGATGGCGTAAAGCAACAAATCATGAAAACAATCCATCATTTAAATCAGGTTATATATGATATTGAACACATTAATTGGCAAGTTCATTATTATGTATTAATAAATTGCTTTAGGACTGACCTTCTAATTTTTCAAAGGGCATTTATTAATTACTATAAAATAACCGAAAAACAAATGCCAACATTTGTAATACCCGTACTTGCAAACAATGAACTAAAGAAACAACTCAGCGATCTTATCAACGAAAACTTTCCTCGAATACTTGCTGAGTGGAGAAAAACACTACCGGTAGCTGTTCTCAAATACAACAATAATCCATATGGTGATAGTAGACACATATCACCGGGAGCCAAAAATATAACCTCTGTGGCCGCAGTCAATTTATATGTGATGTAATTGATATGGGTTATCAGACAAACACAGAAATATCAAATCTGGCTCAGCAGGGTTATATTCTGTACCCATTCACCCCTTAAGTACCTCCTGAATTTTTGAAAGTACAAGACCCCGTTAATCAGGTCTATCTCCGATGTCATAAATTACTACTGACAAATATAAGAATCAAATTTACTGACCAAATCGGTAACTGATTTATCGAGGGAAAATCTACCACTGAATCTCCACATAAAATCGTAGATCTTTGATCTTTTCAACCACAGCGGAAATCCGATTTATTTTATTCTGATGTTATTAGTGTAATATTGTCAAGGAAATTCAGATTTCTTAAGCTTTAAAGGCACTAAACCTAGCGCATATTTTTGTAGCTGATTTTAGGATTATTGGTTGAAATATAATACAAAATTATTGATTTAACGATTTTTTAAAAAGAAATATTGGACAAAAGATCACAAAAAACCCCACAAAAGCAATTAGTGAATGGTTTAACCTTCAAGATTTTGGAAATTTGGTGAATTTTCTTGTTTAAAAAAACGGCTGAAATCGATGAATTTTGACTAAAAGTTGTCCCAAAAAGTCAGATTAAAAAATGTAATCGGAATTAAAAACTAACTCAGAAAGATCAAAGATTTGAAAACAAATTGTACACGTGTTCAACGACAGGGACCCAGTCTACAAATAAATCTCTACATACAATCCTAATGACACTAAAAAGAAAAAATAACCTCAGTCGAACTAAACTCCTATTTTTGGAAAGCCACTGATCTGGCAATTTTATATTTTTTTTCTATTTCTAATAATTTTTTCGTGAATTTTATTAGTAAACACCCCATCAGAATGTGCAATTCGGACGTACTTTGTGAATGTTACTTGTAAACTCCCCATCAGAATTTGCAATTCGTGAATAATAATAATATAATGTGTAAGATTTTCGCGCTGACAAAAGATACCATTTATTAAATTTTTCTGTTTCTGATAAGATTTTTGTGAATTTACTAGTAAACACCCATTAAAAGGTGTAAATAGGACAATTTTCGTGGATTTTACTACCATTTACCTTATCAGACTTTTCAAATCGTGAAGAATAAAATTATATTTTTTCTGATAAACTTTTCGCGTTGACACATCAGATGAACTTACTATTTTCACTTTATATAATCATTTTTAGTTGTCTTACACTTTATTGTTTCATAGGAGCGAGAGGGTTGTATTCTAACTTTTTCTAATGCGTTAAAAAGAGGTAACATTCTTTAAAAATCTATATAATCCGCTAATGAAACAAAGACAACTTGTTGATTTTTTTTGGGATGAATTTATATTCTGATGGCAAAGGATATCTATCTCCAGATTTAAGCTATTGCAAGTATTCCAAATCAGAACATCATAAGTAATGACAAATTCATTGATAATACTACGATGAACGACCAACTAGTGGCAATTGCCATCAATTATCTCGATAATCAAAAGTAGTTTCTCAGAGTAAAATTTATTGTTCTTGCAGAAACAGATAATTCCAAAGCAGGAATATTGATTTGTATTGACAAACCGTATTATGAAAGAGCGTATCCTGTAACGGCAAAATTTATCGTAAAGAATCTCTTCATGAAGAAATGCACAATATTGCGCATAAATTTTCAACAGAGAAAATTGAGCAATTACAAACGAAGTGTTTTACAGTTCCGTCAGTTGCAATTCACTTTGCAAGAGAGAAAATTCATGGTAGCCAACACGATTTGAACTTCTTGAAGACGTACAATTAAGATGCTGTGAATACGGACATGGTGGATTATGGAATACCAAGTATAATTACAACGACGTTATTTCTGTGGATATGGTCGCGTGTTATCCGGGAAGTTTACTTGGTACATGGAGAATATTCTGGATATTTTAAAAGATTTGGACACGCCCATCCTGAAATGACCCGAGTATCGATAAATAGATCACTACCCGATTTTGATCTAACCGGACTCGATCGTATTGTATCATTCGAGTTTGCTAAGAGTCTTCATCCAATTTGTTCTATTTTGTATGGTATGCACTTTCATGAAAAACGCTGGACACCAATAGTTTTTTTACGATATATGATTAATCGCAAAATATTGACATCGCTGATTGTAAGTGAGGCAATTATATCATATTGTAAGCAGACCAAAGTTTGGTTACCACTAGATAATGATAAAACCGAAAAAGGATCTCAATAGAAGAATAATCGGTACATTTACTGAAGGTAGGGCATATGACCATAGGCGAAATTATGCACGACTAATTATAGATAATGCTGAATATGATTTTAAAATCGCAGATGCAACAAAGAGAAATATATTTGTAAGTCGAGAAAATGCTTACTTGTCTAACGGAACACGGTTAGGTACAGTTGTTGGCTATATCAAACATATCTAGCATCAATATACACATCTAAGATCGTCTGTGCTTCTATAAACTTGATATCGATAAATAGATTCCCTACCACTACAGTCAGATTTGCAACGGATTCATTTTATATCGAAAGTAATATATAGAATGTGTGACTAGTTTTACAAGTATTGGTACGCCGTGGGATTCGTGGAGAATAAAACAAGAACTATTATATAATTATGCTGAATTTGCATATGTTAAAATCGAAGATACTTAACTGATAAAATCAGGCAAAATTAATCAGATATCAGAATTATCTCCGCCATCTATATACGATCCAGTATCCAGAGATAATACTGTTTATCTAAATGGACCTGACGGTTGCGGTAAAACAACTTAAGTTTTTTTTTAATTGCTTAGAGTTCGGATGATATGGTTCTTTTAACACCTACACACAGACTCACAAGAGAAATGAAACAACGAGGAGTACAATCATGTATTTATCATATTTTGTCGATAAGAGGACGACGCATTGACTCCTGATCAAATGGGCGATAAATATTTACCTAAAATAATAATTTTGGATGCAATATGCACAGTGTTGCTAGATATATTACAAATGTTTCTTGATTGGCTCTTGCTAAAGAACATCAAGGTGATAATGTGTGGCGATCACGGTCAAACAACACCATTTATTGGATTGTCTCCGCACGAATAGTTAAAAAAAAATTTGTAGATTATTATGAGAAGATAAATAATAGAGCGCTTGATCCAGAATAAGGAGAGTTTAAGAAATTAATCAGATTACAGTTGAATGAAATCATGTGTAAAAAAAATGCGGGAAATAATTTGAGAAACTTTCGTAAATGATTTTTGGGATAAATTCTCCATTTATCCCAAACAATTTGATAGTGGCAAGTAGAAAGATGGTTTGTGATATACTTCAGCAGCAATTATTTCAGTTACATAAAGACAAGTTTTCAGATTTGCCTGTACCGTTGTGTTATCGACCAACAGATACGCGACGACAAAATATTGATGTTGAAATTCCAGGATCGTCAGAGAAACATAATCTTGTGTTACATGCTATTGTTCTAGTTCCTGTCAGGGTTGATGAAGATGCGTTAAAAGAATAAACTTCATGGACACTAATATATGCAATGACAATCCACTCATCTCAAAGATTAACCATTTCTGATACAGTTGTTGAATTACTGATGATCGTATCGAGTGGTCAAACTTAGTCTGTCTTGCAATATTACGAGTCAGAAAAATAACGCATCTGCGGAGGTTTATCATAGATTTTACGGAAACCACTGGCGATGTTATTTTACAATGATATAGTAAGATAAAAAACCAATGGTTATAAACAGTGACACAAATATAATCGCGACTTGGATATTGATGATGGATATATCAACACGCTAAAACAACAACAGAATAATCATTGTATGAGTTGTACCACAACAATGCTTTGGCATTTTTCAAAAAATGATCCAAGTCAATTTACCGTATATAGAAAAATGATTAGTCTTGGTCATACACGTGAAAATACGATGTTGACCTGTCTTGAATGTAATAGACGTAGAGGTGCTAGTTAAGTGAAGATGGTGGTAATTCTGTATCTTAAGGACTTACATGTAACTGTTCACGTACAGATCCGCGTTGAGGAGAAGTTGAATCTAATCTATAGATTGCAGGCCTACCTGTAGATCTTATCACGCTGGAAATTGTATGTGTAGTAATACTCCAAATAGGACCAGTCGCAACTTTTTACCACCTTAAAGTTTCCCCGGCTCATACAAGTATCTTACGGTAACATTACTTAATACTGGTTGTTTCGAAAAATCATGTCGTTGTGCAGGTTATATTTTTTTGTGGTGATCGCGTTAATAGGTTTCAATGCAGTAGTACGAGTGACCTCATTACTTAACGCAGTTATCACACTTGGAAGTCTTGTAATCCATTCTCGAGATCTTAGATCTTTCTGAATTATATCCTGCGCATACTGATCCGATTGCTTGATCAGGATGCATTCAGGTGTGTCCTCGGTCTGATTGTGACATTGTTTTTTTCATCAGAGATGATACTAAACCAAGCAATTCACTGCCAATATCGACCTGTAATAGTTGTAGCCATCACAGACCACCTTGTGGTACAGATCCTCGTTGATAAATTTGTTCAAAAGATAATACAACTTCTGTTGCTGTCGTTGTTAATAAAGGTTCTGCTTCTTTATATCTACTTGCAAGGTCAACTACAGTCAATGCGTATTTGTACGTTATTTGATGTCTACAAATTGTATTGCGTGAATTAATTTTACATCTGCATTATGCTTATGCTGCAGATTGTTACTTTAAAAGCTACATCATGAGCATGACATGCTTTATAAATTTCATTTAATTGTTCTTGGATGATCATGATAATCAAGTCGGATATCACGTCTGGTTCCAGGACCACAGTTCTCCCTGATACTTAACCCATGGTATTCCCGGAAATTTTCCTAATTTTGCTGCAATATCACCTCGTGTTTTTAAATACTGTTTGGACTAGAAATAAATTTCAATTTCGTTGCACCACATTGTTCGCACTTACTCGTAAGTACTAATATGATTTGATGTTGCAATAGTTGTTAATTCACCTGTACTAGTATGCGTCTTGCATTTCACAAAATATCAATCTATGTTATTTATTATATTTATATAATATAGATGTAATTGATTTTTCAGCGACAAGAAAACGAGAACCGTTAAAACAGAATGATTATCATAGGTCCATCTGGAAGTGGTAAAACGCAACTGCTACTTAATGTAATAATAAGATGGTCAAAATAGGATAAACTGTATTTAGTTGCTCCGTCTGTGGATGATCAGTCATGCTACGATGTACTTAACGAATTTAATGAAAACGCAGCGAAGATAAATGAAGACGGTTATGATACTATTAATTGTATTACTGAAATTGATGAAGCACCGTCCGTTGATGACCTTGATTGGTTTATTTATAATTTAGTTGTGTACGATGATATAATGCTGGATAAACAGTTCAATCCAGCTCGGAAATTTTCGCGAGGTAGTCATAACAATCCTGACGTGATTTATGTTACCCAACGGTAAACTGATCGGGGATAACTGTACTATTTTAGCTCTATTGAATGGAGTTGATATACATACTCTACGAAATATTCATCAAACTAGTTTACTATGTTTTCTTCGTGTTAAGATTTGGTACAGTTTAAAATAAGCTTTCCATTAGCAATCTCTATATCACCCCCTGCACCTTATATATATATATATATATATATATATATATATATATATATATATATATATATATATATATATATATATATATAATTCAAGAAGTACTTTTTCTGTAGATTGTTTTCTGCTGGTAAGTTTTACTAACTGCGGTTGACTCTCGCTGACTAATTGAAAACAAATCTTGATAGGGTCAGTCGTAAACTCATTACTGACTTAGATTCGTTTTAAATGAACATAACAGCCTATTAATGGAGCACGTCTGTTTCAGACTGTTTGTTCATCCGTTTTATTTCTTTTTCAGTCTAAATACGAATAAAAAGGAACTTTCAGTTGTTTTCTCGTATGCTTTGGAACCGGTAAATCATGAATACTATTTGTTTTATACCTTTAAAATATATTTTCTACTAATTATTTGGCCGTTCTTTCTTACTATTCCATTTGCAACATCAGGCTTGTCCATCACCTGGTTGACCGATCTCTGAAGCTTTGATGTACGGTGTTTGCTCCATTTGGTGAGTTGAGAGGAATACTGACTTAGGGACTTACATTTAATCGAGTGTGATGTCGTTTACTTGAACTACACGTTTGAACTTAACAAATTTTTCAGCGAAACGAAACCTAGGAGTTACAGAGGAAATTCAACCAGCAGGACATACACCACAATTAATTTTACTACATGTTCTCTACATATATTTCTCAGTGCTGACCTTTCCAGTGTGTGACAATCAATACAAATCATATGTTAATCTAAAATAGATCCAAAGATGACTTCACGGTGAAGTTATTGTCAAAGGTTCACCGGGATTTTGTTTGAGAGGTTGTACTGTAAACAGAACAGCATGTAAACAGAACATATATTTCACTTCCGGATCATCACATAGGCCAGCGGTTCTCAACCTTTCTAGTGCCGCGACCTTTTTAATGCAATTCCAAATGTTGTGGCGACCCGACCGTAAAATTATTTTCGTTCATAACTGTAAAAATGTATATTTCCGATGGTCGTAAGCGACCCCTGGCAAATCGTTGTTCGACCCTTGCCGGGGTCGCGACCCGCAGGTTGAGAACCGCTGACATAGGCCATATTACTCGATGTGCACTGTCGCCAAAATACACATCCGACTACCACTCTCTGAGCTCATATTCTCGAATATATACAATTATCTTTAAATCCCTCCCAAAAATGCATCAATATACCTCTTCTACCAAAATGAGAGTGGAAAAAATGTTCTAAAACTAGACTAGAACTACATTTGTGGGCACTGAACTGGAAAAAATAATTGTGTTGCGATTCCAGCAGATATGTTGTAACTGTCTCCAGAATCTTAAGGTACAACACGGTGATCTAAACTCAATCCACTTGAATTATATATATATATATATATATATATATATATATATATATATATATATATATATATATATATATATATATACTTTTTATTTTTGTCAGAACCAGGCCTTGAAATGCAGACTCCTTAACTGAAACAGAATCAATATACTGACAGAGTTATTTAATGCAATTGCTGACAGTTATTATTATTTTATATTGCCATACAAAACGACTATATGCCATTATTAGGCCGCCAACCGTATGTCTGTGCTTTTCTGTTCCTACACTTTAAAACCTACGCTTATTGTTACTAGAATTAGTTGCATGAAGTAAAGTTGAAACTGACTGGATAAATGGAGTAGCTTTATTTATTGGAAATAAACTTGATTCGTTGAGCTCACGGCTGGATCACGCCAAGTGTTATGTCGATAAGGGGAGGGTGTTTCAAAATTTGAAAAAGGCCCTGACGTTCTTTGAAAGGGCACAAAATAGAAAGCTTGTGTGTATGTTTACTCCAGAGACGTAGCTGGGGAGGGGGTGGCCGGATGGACGGATATTCCCAGGCAAAAGACTTGTGGTGGCACCAAAACGGGCTTTAAAATAAGTTATATGTGCAATTTTTGCTTCAATAATGTGTTTCAGAGTTGAGGGGAGGCGGAGGGGGAGGGGGCGTAAAAATGAATATTGTCCCCGGGCTCTAAGCACTCAAGCTTTACTCAAAGTGTACACAATACCCATTAAACAAGCGCAAGAATAAAACGATGGTCAAGTTTCAAGTGACAAATGACAACGTTTATATGTGTAGTTGTTTGTATCGCCTGAGGGACCCGAAGACCCTCTCTTTCTGCCCCTGGAGCTCTGAAATATCTAGACTATGGTCAATGAACTTTGGTGCGTATTTTTACTTGTTAAAAACAGTGGTATATTGACGTTTAAATGTTGGGATATGCTATTTTACATTTTAACTTTAAAAATACTTCGTGATCTTGGAAATCGAGTATGATTTTGTTTTAAGCATAAATACAAGTGGTTTAAAACTTAAGTATTTTTTACGTTTTTCTCTGAAAATGACAGTACTGGAGTTAGAATGCCTTTAAACTTCTCAATTAATTTTAATTGCACGCCTGCGTTTTGGTCAAATGTCGTACTATTTTAATTTGTTACCTTCGTTTTAGGTAGGAACTAATAACACCGACTCATTGGTACATTATAACATTGGTATAAAGTAATCAAGGAATGAGACGTGCAATAATATTTTATAAGAAAAAGTGCTTTCCATTCTTGCAAAACTTCTTGTAGATGGAGCAAAACACAGTTTTTTGTTCGGAAGGGATGGAATGATTCTTTGTTGGGTTTCCTAAGCAACAAACTTAAAACTAAACATTTGTTGTAATTGTGTCTTCCTAGTTAAGAAAAAAAATGATTTTAATAGATTTCGTGGAACTGATCTCTCTTGTCTTGTAATTTTGGAATATAACGACTCTCTCTCTCTCTCTCTCTCTCTCTCTCTCTCTCTCTCTCTCTCTCTCTCTCACACACACACACACACACACACACACAGAGATAGAGACACATCACAAGGAGACCTATCGATTAGATACAGACATATATGCCTTGGGAAGAATATAGTCTACATATTAAACTGCAAGAACGAAGATTCGAAAACAAGCTTATATATATATATATATATATATATATATATATATATATATATATATATATATATAACCAGCTCTAGTTGAATCAAGCATTGTAAGCAAATAAAAATTCCTGTACTCACCAATCAGAGTAGTTAAATCAACAGTCCACATTCATTCAGCAGGAAAATTTCAATGTAACGTATTATTGTACAAGTAATAGCAATACCTGCCATATTTTCAGGACAGTAATTATAACAATGTAATGAATTAGAAAACTCCTAATGGTTACTACACACTTGGTTTGTGTACCTTGTTGTAGCATTGTCTACCGTAGAAACATTTCCAAGTTAGAACTAATGAAAGTTACAAGTTATAAAAAAATAAATAATTGCCTACTGCTATTTTCACGTGTCACGTGACATCCATGCGATAATGCCGTAATAAATATCACAAGATTGTATGTTTCTATTTTTTCATGAATACTTAGGGTGGACCGGGCACCCAATCGCCCTCATTAACATTATCATAACAGTATTCTGCGTTTATACAGAATGAAAAGGACGTGGCACGAGACGCACTTGACTAAATACTTGCTGCACGTAAAAATTATAATCTTTTTCTTCGCCGCTTACTTCTTCTTGTTTCTAAGAACAGTATATATATATATATATATATATATATATATATATATATATATATATATTCAATTAAAAGTATGAAAACTGATGACGTTTATACAGAGGGAGAGGAAATAATATCCTCTGATAAATAATATTGTATGTGTTAACTATACCGCAAAAGTGCATGATTATGTTACTTTAAATGGAAAATGAGAACAACAAAACAAATGACGGTGTTTGTACCATTAACAAGGCAATACCAGTCGTGGGGTTACATCTTTTTTGTTTTTGTCGCTTGAAGAGACAAATAATGTAAACGAAACCCTTGACTGAAATTTTCTTGTCCCGGTGCAAACCCCAACACATATCTATCTATCTGTCTATCCATCCATCCATCCATCCATCCATCTATCTATCTATCTATCTATCTATCTATCTATCTATCTATCTCTCTCTCTCTCTCTCTCTCTCTATATATATATATATATATATATATATATATATATATATATATATATATATATATATATATATGTGTGTGTGTGTGTGTGTGTCTATCTAAACAGAACAAGAATCAGATCAATTTTTATCCAGTGCATAGTATTGTATTTCGATAAATGGACAGGACATGTACCCATATATGGACTGCACACGTTCATGTGCTGATTATGAAAGACCTACATGTTACTTAAGCAATATTTCTTTTTTTTTTTCTTGCATACATTATACGAACTGATATCCGCAATAGGAATTTTATTCTGGTAACTATACATCACTCCAAGAAACAAAAAACCCTGGCAACCAATATAGTCAACAATATATCTGCTGTGATGTTACGCCTAAAGAGACCCAAACTTGAAAAATTGGCAAGTTCAGATGTTTTTATATTTGGTGTACTAGCTATCTTTCTCTCATATATGTGCGTGTATAGAGTGAGAGAGCACATTTACTATGTAAAACGCCCATGTTTAGCTGAAATCGCACGTCAGACGCTTTGATCTGAGGCATGTTAATCACTCTAGTAGATTGAACATTGGTAACTGAATACAGTGGTACCTCGGGTTACGAACGCCTCAGGTCACGAACAATTCGGGTTACGAACAACAACTTCGAAATTTTTTTGTCTCGGGTAACGAACAGTGCCTTGGGTTACGAACGAAGGCGAGAGAGAGAGCAAGGTTTAACGTTGGAGACAAACGATCGCGTACAGTACAAACGAAGGCCACGCTGTACTAACATCGCTTAGCGCTAGCCTAGTAGCCTAGATTTGCACGCGTGCGCAGCCTCGCTTTCATTGGCCTTACTACACAGCAGTAAAAGTAGCAGTCGTCCGATGATGAGGAGCCAGTGACCGTTTCAACTGCCAGGATTAAAGAAATTTTCAGCAAGTGGGCAGACGTCGAATACTTCATTGTGAACCATCATCCAAACAAACTTGTTGCTAACAGGGCAGTAAACCTGATGAATGATAACGCGATGGCCCACTTCAGAAAGATTTTCCAGCAAAGGAAGCGACAAAATTCCCTTGATAGTTTCTTGGTGCAGAAAGATTCCCAGTTGGCTGCCAAGAAACAGCGACAAGAAACTCCTGAAACTAATAATTCAGAATAGCAAACAAAGTGACAAATTTCCCATGATCGTTTTCTTGGTGAGAAAGATGGACTAAATTTCTTTTTATTTCACATTTAATTTATTTGGTTATTTTCTTTCTCTTTATTTAATACGTGAAGTACACGTATTCTTTGCGTTTTGTCAGGTAAACGACCGGATCATAATAAAAAAGAACGATTCTTTCATCTTGAAACGGATTGTCTCTATTTCATTGATATCAATGTTTCGGGTTACGAACGTTTCGGGTTACGAACCGAGTTCTGGAACGAATTAAGTTCGTAACCCGAGGTACCACTGTAATGCATTATCTACATAACAGATATAATGCTTTGAGCGTTTCCATGGATTGTTTTAAATTATATATATCTGATATAGCAATACCCGAGATGCGCATGTCAATAATTATCGTTCATAATGCATTATTTATTATGTGAGTCCAGACATGATGCGAATACCAATCCAGTGGAATACCATTTCAGTGGAATCAAGCATTGGAGTGAGGTGAAACGTTTACTTTGTCATGATGTTGAATTTTCAAGGATATGTAACCTTACTTTCAAATTTGGTCACTATATGCTATACCACTTCTGCTTGCAATGGCAATATCAACCGAAATGGCATAAAGAAGTTGTATCATGACAGATGTGTCTCTGGTCCAATAATTGGAGATGGGTATGGACTATCCCTCTTGGATTGCGTGGAAAACTGCTTAATAACAAAAGGTTGCTCCTCTATCCAGTATTCAAGAGCATATTTCAGATGTTTGAAAAGCAGCAAAAATATCAGCACAGATGTCCCAAAAGATGTCTGCCGTGGAGAAGTATCCAGTGCACGAGAACATTGGACAGAGGTGGGATCAGTTTATTGTGAAGTATTTTTAAAATTTTAAATGGTATTATTTATGTTTTCTAAATCTAAAAGGTTAGATTGAATTAATTAATTTATTATTAACAGCATCTTAGTTATATACATGGCCTACATAAAACGAAGTTATTGCAAACATTAAAACCAGATGCCTGTAAATATAGGACTTCTAATTTAGCACTATACTGAATGTAAGAATTCAAATTTAATTACTATACTAAATGTAAGACTTCTAATTTAATTACTATACTAAATGTATAACAGTCAATCACACTAACTATATAACAGTCAATCAAACTAACTATATAACAGTCAATCACACTAACTACATAACAATCACACTAACTATATAGCAGTCGATCAAACTAACTCTATAACGGCCAATCACATTAACTATATAACAGTCAATCCCACTAACTATATAACAATCAATCACACTAACTATATAACAATCACACTAACTATATTACAGTCCTTTATTTATTCTTAACTCGTTGCTAAACATACATAGTCCTCCTACTCAGATTTCCATTCTTGTAAAACCTATTCTCTTCGGTAGGGATGGTGGTGGTGGGTCTCCTTTTTGCGTTGCCCAAGCGACAAACTAAAAACTAAACATTATTGTGTTTGTGTATGCCTAGTTAAAAAGAATGGTCTTAATAAATTTCGGACAATTAATCTCTCTCGTGTCTTGTAATTATGGAATATAACAACTCTCTCTCTCTCTCTCTCTCTCTCTCTCTCTCTCTCTCTCTCTCTCTCTCTCTCTCTCTCTCTCTCACACACACACACACACACACACACACACACACACCGCCTTCTATCGATTATTGCTTAAATAATATACTGTAAGAACGAATTAGTTACAGCTCTAGAAAGTGTAAGGACTAACATAACATAAGTGGCATCGAAAGAAATTTAAATCTGAATATTACAGAGATCGGTTAGGGATAGAAAGGTCCTATAGTTTACAATATATACTATTCAAAACAGGTACAACTAAAAATAATAATAATAATAATAATAATAATAATAATAATAATAATAATAGTAATAATAATAATAATAATAATAATAATAATAATAATAATAATAATAATAATAATGCATATCTCCAATAAAAGAGTTTAAAAGTACCTTAAGTTCAGGAAACATGGCAACATAAGGATGCATAGTTGGATTAAGCAATTAAAGTTGTTTCTCATGTAAAAAGTATTTTCACATTTTCATTTGACATGTTAAAATGGTGTATTTTGTATTGCATACGATACATCTCTATACATATGACGCTCATCAATAGCATCGAAATCAAAACAAACTTATATACCGTTTCAGGGTTTTCCCGACCCATGTCAATCAGTCGACTGTCCCACAGGCTCCCTTTGCAAGTTTGACCTTTATCGGAATGTTTCGACTTGTGATATGCCAGGTATGACATTTAAATCGGCATCAATTTTAATGTTTAAAATGTGTCTGAATTACAGTATTAAAAACAAGAATCAGTGTATTATGAGTTCCTAGTCAATTTGATTTCTGTTGAATTTTTAACACCAGAATGACACGTTTAACTTCTAATACGACTTTCCTTCTTATACCCAATCGGGGCAGCCTCGGGCTTCTATATATGTTAGGTTAGAAACCGAAACTTCGAATGTACAATGCGGATTGACTTCTCTCGTGAGTTTATGATAAATAATGTATAACACAAAGTTCCTGCATAATAAAATAGCTGTTGGCTGCAAATTATTTTCTCACAAAGATGGACGGAAGAACATATTATCAATTTTCGTGTCGTCAATACAATTTGACCTAAATGGCTTCGCCATTTGAATCTTGCAATTATTGACCTGGTTCTAGAAATTAAATAGAGACCCCTACGAGGTAGTAGACAAATATTCAATAAATAAATAATATCCGGATCTATATGCAGCAAATCAACTATTGAGATAAAAACCGTAAAATTTTTCATATTTAAGACACATTTCAGAATGATCTCTTTAGGACTAATTTTCATAAATGTATTTATCAGATGCGGCTTGCAGGGACCTTTTGATCTAATTTTGTCTGACTGAGAGGAAAATCTTAATGGGCCTCCACGAAATTGTACTTGGAGATGTTCGAATCCACCAATAAAAGCATTTTTAGCGCCAATGACTACAAATTCGAAACATTCCTCATTAAAGGGCCGTTTTGTAGATTTGATCCCCTACATGTATACAATTGAGAATCTGCATTATTAGTTAGTAATCTCTGTATCTAGCGAGTCTGATAGTCGTCATAGTTATTTCAGCGTTAGTAAAAAGGAATTAGTTTTCTTTTCCTTCAAAGGAATAATTTACGCTGTTTAACAATGCCAAAATACAATTACTTACACATACAACTGTAATATTGACCGGATAGTTGTTACTGTGTAGGTCGTCTTGGATAAGTCTTCACTAAATTTTCAAGAAAGCCTCACATAGACAAATATACTCCTGAATCTGATTTATCTATGAAATTTGTCAGGTATGATATGGTATCCAATGCTTAAAACTCGTTCATGTTTTCAGGCCAACCAAGAATTGTTGTTACACACTAATGTGTAATATTAACGGTGAATATTCGATTGAAATGACAGCTGAGTGTAGACTCATGTTCACGTATAACCAATCAGTGTCTTTGCCAGTACGAATGTGATTCTTCATAGGATCTTTTCATTGGTCGATTCCATGACGTAAATTACATTGCTATTCAATACATAGCTACTGTTTCCTTGAAAAAGCCAAGACCACCAAACATCCTCAATCGTATCTTAAAGCAACAGTAATATATGTGCAACAATGGCGAAGCAATCTCGCGCGTACGAGCTTTCCACGCGGTAATTGGTATAGAAGTCACATTAAATTCTGATTTCTGTTATGCGATTTGAATCATCGAGGTAACGCTCGGATTTGTATTTACAATAACACGGTGCATCTGAATAAAAATTCAAAGTGTTTTAATTTCATCATTACTCTTTGTCATATAAATCATCGATGCCTGCAATGAGTTCTAGCATTAACAAATGAAACGATAACTAGTCCATAATGTTATTGGTGAGGAACCTCTTACACGTCGAAGCGGTTTCATTATTAACTTTTGATTCGTTGTTGCTCGCGTGAATAAATGCTGTACATGAGTCCATACAATCCTAAAGTTCGTTAAGGTTAACAATATCCAGCAATACCATTTCCTTCAACTGACTGATGCATGCACGCATGTATGGCCATTTTATTTGTTCTGTTAGCTATTTAGATTGTTCTTCGTCTGTACAAAATTCATTCACAGCTTGTTACTCTATCAACTTTTATATTTGTTAATGTTGGTTTTAAACTGTAGTTTCTTCTTTTTAGGTGTAGCTGTATGTATTTGTGTATTAACAGGTAATTCGTTCGACACAGGTATTTATTGGGGCTCAGATAAAGGTGTCTGAATTAATGGTTTTATTATCTTGCCCTCTTTTCCCTTGTTTGTAAATTTTGGGGCTAACTGTTTGATTGGGCTGGAAACATACAATGTTGTCTTTCCGGTTCTACTATATCATATTCTCAGATAAATTTTTCATGACAGCAAGTGTTGTATAATACATATCATCCAGCCAGCCATAGACTTGTCCATCTATACCCACTTGACTCATACTTCCTTTACACTCCCAGATGCTAGTTTGATTGCCAATTCATTCCAGTTATCAGTATATAAAGACCAAAATATACAGGTTTTTAAAATGTTTGAAGATTTGTTTTTGTCATTAAAATCGTACGTGGTTGGTGACATTAAAAGTTCTTCCTCTATTTCCTGTAGAATCAACCTTGTGTTGCATAGATTCCCTCGTGAATTTCGAAATATCATTGGCGCGTTTGGCTATCGTAACATCATGACTGCTTTTATTCTGTCCCTATCAATGTTTTAACATGTTTAATATTCGGTGCAACCTCTGTGAGATATTCTCATGCACTTTTTTGCGGGATTCATTAGGTGTTCAAGCGTCAAGATTGTTTTCACTAAAACTAAGACCATCGTTAGTAGAAACTTCATGGACTGGGGGAAAAATCAATGGTGATTGCTTTATGCGCTACAATAAAATATTGGAGACATCTTAACACTGTTGATCATCTGCCGACGTGAAAATCACATACATGCGACCCCACACCAACGATCCCATATTCAGATTAAACCACGCTTGAAGTGTTATTCATCCCGCTGGCTCAATGATAAGCGAGAACTGAATCTAAAAACATGCCACCGTGCTTTTGTGGTCTGAGAGTTGTCGGCGCAGATAAGTTAATGACGGTAAAAACAGAACTTTTAAAGTCTTTGTATTGTTTTTTTTTAAAGCATCATAAAATCTTTTCTTTTCTCGGGATACTATGTCAATTTTTCAATAATACCGTTATTGTATAATACAACCATTTCTTCATATTTTGAACGATATTGCTTGAAAACCTGTACCACAAATTGAAAGTGAGGTCAAACAAGGAATGTTAGAGCTGCAATCTCTGGAATGTGTTTTCAGTGTAGAGCAAAGAGATTTGTAAAACGCGGATCCCAAAATAAGTTGCATGTGGTGCATTCAGTAAACAACTATTGTGAACAGCGTAGAGTAAATATCCATACGAAATAACATCCCTGGATATAACTACTGTGGACCAAGAACACCGCTTGATATACGACTTGACTCGAACAAACAACTAAATAACTGGTGAAACGTCCATCAACCATGTCGAATCTTCATGTAACCGACACGATCATGCGTACCAAAGATGAACCAAATATATGTGCATGTCAACTTGACTGTATATCTTTCATTGTAATTAATCTATCATTCAGACACCGAATTGCCAGATAGATCATCAAAGATGACATGAAGACCAAGATTGCACTGTGAGGACCCAGCTACCGTGGACAAACCTTCACAAATTTAAGGTAGGAATAAGTTGATACAATGGTTACTCAGCGGACGTAATTCACAGCATCTTTATGGGAATGTCGAATTTGCCGTAGAAAAGTTAGCAAGCGCCACAAACGTCACTCATGGGGCTGTACGTACATGGCTGGAAAAATAAGCGTTATGGCAAATGTACCTACATACAACAAGGAAGATTACCCTTGGTTGGTTTGATGTGAAAGCACCAGACGATGTTAATCAGGTTGAGCTTTTCTTCGTTCACGTTATCGTATATTTGAACTCACATTCAATTACACGTTAAGTATCATATATATTTCAATAGATACAATGAAATAAGCCGATTCAGCAAGTGTTGCAGATGTTCCTTAATATATTTATACATGCAGATCTTTAACAATGCAACTATTACTGCAAGTCGATCCAGGTAAAGAATTTATTGAATATGTTACTGCGCCTTTAACAAAACACTGAAGGGTTCGTGTTTAGCATGTGAATATATAGTCAAGCTATTGTGGAACGACTATTCGGACATCCAAAAATTGGTAATGAGGTCTTACTCCTTAATCTCAGGAATAGACAACATAACTTCTATTGGTCATATCAGCACTCACAAATGAAATCACACTCAAGAAGGAATTAAAAACCTGTCGGTGCGATTCCAAAAATACTGTCACATTTACTGATAAAAACTGTCACAACCACTACCATTTGAATCCCATGGAAACTAGTTTATTTGGTATTGTTATGCTCCAAAGGAGTTAAAACCCAGGCAAAATCGCGCTACTGGCCAAGTATCGTCTATCGATATATTGAAAAATTTCAAACGTAGCTGATTTTCCACGACAACCAACGCTTTACCTTTGGCAACTTCTGTTTTTCCATGGGATATATGCCCATGAGCGGCAAAATCAAAAGAGGCAAATCCATGTAACTGGTAAATGAGAGCAAAGAATCCAGCTGATTTTGTGTAGCCTGTATCAAATTTATATCCGTCCTCAGATAATCATCAAACATCTTTGACCAACCAATATCTTTCGATGCGTACGGATACATTTGCTCCCTTTAAAATGAAATTCAAATCAGATGGCGATGCAAGGATGTTGACAGAGTATTCTTCTTGACTTTAAGGAAAGGGATGGGATTTGCTTTTGCTTTCTAATGAATTTCCATTGGCCCTATTCCACTAATGGTACTTTTAATTATCGCCTTCTCAATTTCGCATGATTGGTCAAAGATTTTTTTTTTCATTGTTTGTTTGTTTCATTAGGATTTTTAACGTAGCTTTATTAATTTTTCAGTCATATCGCTACGATGTATGCAATGAGTCAGTTTATAGTAATGTTTAGCACTGGGGCATCATGCCGCAGACATGTAGCATGATGTCCCACCCAGTCACATTATCCTAGCACCAGGCCGACCAGTCATAACACTAACCTCTCAATGCTGAGCGTCATGCAAGGTAGCTCTTAGTACCATTTTTGTAAGTCTTTGGTGGGAAGCGGCCGGGGATGGAACCCACGAACCCCGCTTCCGCGGCGGACGCTCTAAACACTAGGCCACCAAAGATAATTTAAACGTAGTTGATTTACGTAAATCACAGTCTATAAACATTATAAAAATATTCTTCTTCACAAATGTTTATTTTCTGCGCACTCCGAACAGAATAAGAATTCTCATCTAAATATTAGGTGTGCTACATATACAGGTTTTAGATTTCCACCCTTAACTTTTTAAATATTCAGCTTAATTGCAGTTCATTTTGTCACCACTTAGAAATTGAATATTGTTTCTCAGTTACATCAACATGTGACCTGAGATTTAAATTTGAAAAATAATCGTTTTCTTCTGTTCTGTTATATTCCCTTCACTACAGTACACTTCACTAAGGACGAAGTCCGGGGAACGAAAAAGGATGCTGTGTTACATCCGGAGTTCATTGTATCCGAAATTGCTAGTATATGATAGCTTTGACTTACGTTGCAAAAAAAATAATTTGTATTTAACATCTATTACATGTGTAAATGTTTGTTAATTTACAGATTTAAAATTTTTATCTCTAACGCTGGAGTTGATTAGTAATCGACCAGCAATTACTTTTTTGATGCTCAATAAATCCCTGACTATAAATATCTCCATAGATATGCCCAAAGTCTTTCAAGTCACAGTAACTCCACCGCAAGCACGTGCTTGCTTTTCCTTGCAGTGAATACCTATGACACTTGTTGAAGGCCATTGTACAATTTTTAGCAAAGAACAGCCACTCACAATGAATAATGTTTCAAATGTATTTACAAATAGAACAATAGATGTAGATGCGTACAAGTTTCAAATATACTGATGACACATGTATCTTTAAGTAAAACATTTATATAATCTTTAGCATGAGACTTGTCGAAGATAACACTAATCAACTATGTTGCGCTCTTCACATTACGATGTATGAAATACATATAACAATATGACAAATGACAAATATAACAGCAGAAAAATGTACCTTTCCTGAGTTCTTTATTTAGGGAGACATTATTATCTTGTAAGTGTGTGCCCAAGGACGACTGGACTGGTTTGGACGATACTTGTATTGCTTGGTTAATTAAAACACAAGATTCCCTACTAAAGATGAGGAAGTGATATTATTGTGTTTTACTAGACGTTGATCTTTGTAACTCTCTTGATATTGGAATTGTGCCAGACACGTTTGTAGAGTTTGCCGAAGGCGCTGTTTGCCTTGGCTAATCTGTTGTCTATTTCTTTGTCGATCTTTGCATCAAAAGATATCACACAGCCCAGGTAGGTGAACTGGTGGACTACGTTTAGCTCTGTCCGGTCAATGAAGATGCTTGGTGGACGGTACTCTTCCTTGGGGGCAGGCTGGTGAAGTACATATACCTCGGTTTTCTTTAGGCTTACCTCGAGGCCAAAGAGCTGGCAAGCTTCTGCAAAGCAAGATGTTACGCGCTGTAAGGCAGCTTCCGTGTGGGCAACACGGGCGGCATTGTCTGCAAATAGAAGTTCTCTAATCAGTTTTTCTAATGTTTTGGTGTGGGCCTGAAGTCGCCTTAAGTTGAAGAGGTTGCCATCAGTACGGAATCTAATATAGATGCCATCTTCGTCATCAAGGTCTTCTGTAGCTTTTCGGAGCATCGTGTTGAAGAAGATTGAAAACAGTGTGGGAGCTAAAACGCAGCCCTGTTTCACGCCATTTGCAATGGGGAAGGTCTGTGACAATTCGTTATTGTTTTTAACCTGACCAAGCTGGTCTTCATGTAGTTGGATGACCATGGTAAGGAATTTTGGAAGACAGCCGAGTTTTTCAAGGATTTTCCACAGTCCAGTTCTGCTCACCGTGTCAAATGCCTTTGTTAGGTCCACAAAAGTGATGTACATTCCTTTGTTTTTTTCTCTGCATTTTTCCTGGATCTGTCTCAGGACGGACACCATGTCAGTTGTGCCCCTATTGGCTCTGAAGCCACACTGACTCTCTGGAACATGATCTTCTGCAATGGTAGGCACTAGTCTGTTTAGCAACACTCTAGCAAGGATTTTGCCTGTAATGGAGAGCAGAGTTATCCCCCTTGTTTTTGTACAAGGTGATGATGACTGCATCACGGAGGTCTTGCGGAAGTTTCCATCGCTCCCAGCAGCAAACGAAGAACTCGTGGAGTTTGGTGTGCAATGCTATACCTCCTTTCTTCCATATCTCAGGTGGAATACCATCTTTTCCAGCAGCCTTACCTGCCTTCAGCTGTTCTATTGCTTTTACAGTATCTTGCAGTGTGGGTGCCACATCGAGTTCCATCTTTGGTGGCTGTTGTGGGATGCGATCAATAGCTGCCTTTTGAACTGTACGGCTAGTGCTGAAGAGGGTGTGGAAATGCTCTGACCAGCGGTTTAGGATAGATTCCCTGTCAGTGAGTAGCTCTTGACCATCTGCACTCCGTAGGGGGCTCTGTATTTGGAAGGAGGGACCATACACTGCTTTCAGCGCTTCATATAACTTCTTGTAGTCTCCAGTGTCAGCGTACAGTTGTTTTTTTTCTGAAAGCTTTGTCCACCATTCATTTTGTATTTCACGAAGACTGCGCTGGAGGGAGCTGCAGATAAGGCGGAAGACTGCTTTCTTCTGTGGACTGGATGGTTGTGCGAGGTGGGCTTGGTATGCTGATCTCTTACTGGCAAGTAGTTCTTGGACTGTTTGGTTGTTTTCATCAAACCAGTCTTTGTGGTTCTTACTGGTGAATCCAATGATTTCTTCTGAGGTTTGCAGATTGGCAGCCTTGATGTGATTCCACATCTCCTCCAGAGGTAGAGAAGGCGGAATGTTTGGTTCTTCAAGTCTATAGTGCAGGCTCTCTTGAAAATTTGCCTTGACGTCTTCAGACAAGAGGTTTTTAATCTGGAGCTTCCTTTTCATGGTATGTCATTGTTTGGACCTGGGCTTGAAATAGAAGTTGAGTTTGCATCGAACAAGACGGTGATTTGTGTGGCACTCTGCACTGCGCATCACTCTGGTGTGAAGGACATCTTTTAAGTCTCTCTGGCGTACTAAGATGTAATCGATTAGGTGCCAGTGTTTTGATCTAGGATGCATCCATGTCGTTTTCAGGCTGTCTTTCTGCTGGAATATGGTGTTTGTAATGGTGAGCTGTAATTCTGCGCAAAATTCGAGAAGAAGGCGCCCATTGTCATTGCAGCCACCCACGCCATATTTCCCAATAATTGCTTTCCAGGTTTCTGAGTCACGGCCCACTCTGGCATTGAAATCACCAAGGATGATTATTTTGTCGCTCTCTGGGATGCTCTTGAGAAGTCTGCGCAGGTCAGCGTAGAATTTATCCTTTTCAGAAGAATCTGCCTGTAGTGTTGGAGCATATACACTGAAGATTGTGGCGTGTTGTTGGTTTACTAACGGGAGACGCATGGACATGATGCGGTCGGTGTGACCAGTTGGAAGGTTTGATAACTTAGTGGCGATTGAGTCCTTGACCATGAAACTGACTTCTGAAAGCCGTTTTTCAGCTTTTGGTTTTCCTGACCAGTACAGGGTGTATCCAGCGCGGAGTCCTCTCAGACTTCCCTCCTCTGAAAGGCAGACTTCGCTAAGTGCAGCAATGTCAACAGCAAGGCGAGAGAGTTCGTGTGCGATTAGGGCAAAGCGTCGTTCAGGACTGTTGCTGTCAGTTGAGTCTAGCATTGTTCTGATGTTCCAACAAGCCAGTTTTAGTTTTTTTTTTCCCACGATGTGAAGCCGGTGGGACATGCCTTGTTTTTCTGTTAAGTTTTGACCGCGTTGTAAGATGCCCGTTGGCTGCGGCAGGCCAAATGGGGTGTAAGGAGACGAGCTTTGGTTAGGCCACCTTTTCTAGGCCCTTCTCCATGTGAAGCAAGCAGTGCTGTCCCTAAAAAAGGCTGCTTGGACAATCAGGCTGCTGCCGGGTGATGGTGTCGTCTCCAGATCAACACCAGACGACCAAAGGCCTGAGTCGCCTGCATGCAGGATTGGGACTGCGGCTTCCAGTGACATCTTTCACCTGCCGTTTTCGCCCCTTTCCCATCGCTGCAGGGCTTGATAGAGTCGAACATAAACAGTAGACGGTTCCTTCATGACTGCGCGATGGAGCTTTTAGGTGGAGTTCAGTCTGCACAAACTGGCCCCACCCTTTAAACCTGAGGTTCATCTGCCATGGCCTGGCAAGCTAGGACGGTGACAGCGAGGTCCACAGGCCGTAGGTTTTATATCGGAGTTTCCCTCTCCTATGCAGATGACCGACCATAGCTGAAGAGATCTGCCTTCCCTGCTATTTTGAACCATAGCTGGTCGGCCACAGCCGCAATCCATTAATACATATGGTGCGTCCTGGTCCCGAACACTTGGCCGTTGATCTGTAGAAACCTTCCGTCCTAGCCGGTGACTTCCTTGTAGAAGTTCATACGCCTAGTGATGTAGTGTTAACATCACCCCCTCAACGTCGTTTGGCCCGCTAGCTGAAGCGGTGTACCGGGGTATGCCAGGAAAAATTCCTTCTTGGAGGATGACGTGAGAGATTTGGGAGATGGATGAGGACCAGTGTGTCTGTCCATTCCAAGAGTACAGCTGCCAGACAACAAAGGTACTACCTCTATCTAGAGCCCCTATACCCTATATGTTTCGGATCAATGACGCCAGTCTAACGTATGTAAAGTAATTTTAGCAAACTGATAATCATATCCAATATGACAAGTATCAGTTGTGACATAAATCTTAACTGATATCAGTATCCGATATAAAAAATATCAGAAGTGATATAAATCTTAACTGATATTAGTATCCAATAAAAAAAAAACTATCATTCGTGATATAAATCTTAACTGATACTCATACCCAATAAAAACAATATCAGTTGTGATATAAATCTCAACTGATATCAGTATCCAATATTAAAATTTATAGTCATGATATAAATCTTAACTGATATCAGTATCCAATATAAAACATATCAGTCATGACATAAATCTTAACTGATATCAGTATCCAATATAACAAATATCAGTCGTGATATAAATCTTACTAGTAACTGATATCAGTATCCAATATAAAAACTATCATTCGTGATATAAATCTAATATCAGTATCCAATATAAAACAATCAATCGTGATATAATTCTCATCTAGGACAGTAATGGAAATAAAACTTCCGTCTAGAAAAAAAACCCCAACCATATAGTATTATGTCATGAACGCTCTTGAAGAAATGCACACAGCTGCCATGTCGGAAGACGACAGTTCATAACGATAGAAATGTCCTTATAAAATGGATTAGATACCTTTGGAACTGACAATGTTTTGACGCATTAATTTAATTCAACTCGAGTCTTGACAAAAGAAATATCGTCTTAAGACCAGAAACGTCACTGCAGCGAGGTCCACTGACTAAAATCAGGGAACAATCGATTATTTAATTTGACAGTCTTTTAGCAAGATTGTTTTAAAAGCTGTTAATCGTCGAGTATACTTATTTTTAATTTTAGTGACATGCGAGCTTCCACTCCTCAACAGACCGAACTGGCAAAACATACTAGACGATTGTGATGCTTATGGGCTTAAAGTTAGATTCATGTCCAAGAAAACTCTCCAGAAACTGGTATCTCTCGACAATGTCTGTATTTCTAAAGATAAAATCGTGGTTCGTCTGAAAATGTATAGCAGACAGAAACAGATGGTACTGTCACAGCATTCCAATTACAGCAGTCGTCACAACCTGACATTTTTAATCAACAATCATAAGAACTTCAATACTCCAAGGACCAATACACAAACTTATTTCTACCTTGGCTTCCTACCAATCTCGACCGCAAATTCAACCACTATTCAAGGTTATCGAGCAAATGATCAAGATTTTCAGTTTAAAAACTGTAATGGACACACTAACAGCTACATCGTCTTTTATACGGGGAACGACATATTTCAAACAGTGGCTGACCTAAACCCATTTATGATGGGTTGGATAGACATAGCCTATAACGTAACAGCTGAGCGGTACCTACCAGATGACTACTTCATGCAGTTTGAGATGCACATGGGTGGATGTGGCGGATTCATGATATCACCGGATGACACTAGGGCTGCTGTGGGATGCATAATTGGTAAGTTTAAAAGAAATATCTTTTAAATGTTGTAAAGTTACCTTATTCAAAACAATCCAATACAATAAAGAGGATAAATGATTTACGAATAGCAATTTATTCCATTTACCTAAGACAACACAAAACAAGGAATGTCAAAACAGACGAAAGTAGCAAAATACGGTCAGTCATCATCTATAATATGTTCTGGTCGAAACCAAAACAAACGCGATCACTTCACATAACATCACATGTACTAACCCAAAAGCGTTTTGTTCCCCATAACCTATATATTGTCTACAGTGTTAACCAGTGAAGCACAAACACTAGAAATTCAAATGACTACGAATGTCCAACGAACGCTTTGTGAATGCCTTAAGATTATAGCAGCTATCTCCGAATCTTCTATATGTATAACATAGGACCAGGATGGCGCGACAATCAATATTTCGTTCTGAGTCCTACATTCTTATAGATTCTAACAAATACCCCATAATGTAACATTGTCTGAATCCTATAGGAATTTATTCTGCGTTCTCAAGAAAATTTGAAGGTAAAAAACAAACGAACAAAAAGTGCATATATTTAGATGATTCGTTAGTGAAGGTTTCAGTTTAGAAATTGATTCCAATTATCTATCTAATAATTAATGTTCATCCCCTATAGTTATATATATATTCCTGATGTAAAATTACACACACACACACACACACACACACACACACACATATATATATATATATATATATATATATATATATATATATATATATATATATATATATATATCTGATATAAACGGCATCTTATATAAATATGAAAAGAATTGATCTAAATTAAAATGACGCCTCTAACAATAAATAAAAGCTGCCACATCTAACCTCACATTTATCGGCGCATCGTTATGCAGATTCTCTTCCGCCGCCTTTTTGTTATACATTTGACTCGGCCCGTGTACCTCTCTTCTACGAAACACGTGCTCTCGTTAACCGGAAACCAGTATTCCTTGAAGAGAAATGCCGAATGTGTATCCGAGTCATTCAGCCAATCCTTTACAAATATGGTTTGCGCATTGCATCTCACCACTATTCGTTCTGATAGTGATTTCGCGGACGTCGTTCGTGTCGTTTAATTCATAATAAGCTGCATATAACTTGAAAACCGTAAACAATATTCCTCAGTTATTCTAGTTGTGGCTGTAGTGATATAGTAGTCATATTTCATTTGACATATGAGTAGTTATTCCGCTCCCATGAACTACTCATATGCTTTAGTCCACTTAGTAAAGTAGTCGACTTGAAAAAAAATGTACTTTTTACTCGAAGATGACACATGCCAAATTTTCTATTGATATGTTTTACACGGATGCATCGATGTTGTGATTTGCATATGCAAGGTAATGTTACTTCCACCAACTTAAAACACCCAGTGTGTGTATCATACGCTAATAATAAGAAAAAGTTTATCCTTTCTAAGTGCGCCACCCTCTTATAAAATCTAATGCCAAACGGTAGATCAATTGTCACTTTATTTCTTTATTTCTTGGACTTCATTAGCTACTTAAGCTTTGGTCCACTGACTTTTCCATGGCCATTCTGATGTTGCCATCCAGTCACACCCACGTGTTTAAAATATATACTGTTTGGATGTGTTCATTGACTTTTAACCGTCAAGGTCCTTGAAGTCACTACACAGCTTGTTCAACAAGATTTCTGAATTTTTGTGTTATCAATCTCTTCGGTGCTCATTTATAGTATCTAGCCAACACGCAATCTATCAGTCTGGGTTGGGGGAAACCTGGCAACCAGAGAAGACCTCTTTGATCTTTTCTGAAACAGCACATTTTTCGAAAGAGGTGGGAATGTCTGTTAGTAAAATCAATTTATTGTATTATGTTGCGGAACTTATGTCAGCGTTCAACTAAAATACTCGATCGACCATAGTAGTAATAGGGGATACCCTAGTGTCAAGGGGAAATCAAGTCAAAAAGGGCTTGGGATACCCTGGCATCAAGGGGAATTTAACATGGGGAATAATTGGGACTATCTAGCGTCAAGGGGAATTTAACATGGTGGGACTATCTAGCGTCAAGGGGAATTTAACATGGAAACTATTTGGGCCTATCTAGCGTCAAGGGAAATTTAACATGGGGAATATTATTTGGACCTGTCTAGCGACAGGGGAAATTGAGGCAAAGAAAGCCTGAAGTCAATTCGAATTGAACGCAGTAAGAAAATTAGTCTAGCCGATGAAATTGTTTATGATGAGTGATGCAATGTTTTGTACGAAGGTAGTATGGCAAAATAATAAATACGCTCTCAAGTTGTTCCCATTGCAGTGCAGACTGGAATGTGAACTTAAATCCCTCCGTTGTGTATTGTACCATTTCTTCTTACCGCAGCAGCTACTGAACGGTTAAAGTAATGGTTCGCGTTTTGAAACTGACATTTTTTTTTTATCTCATTTAAACATTTTGACGTACACAGTCACATCGGTATAGTCAGGAGTGGTGCAGTATTAAGTTGCATGTCTTTTTTGTTTCTTTTTTCTTTTTAAGCTTGTGAATCTGGGATTTGTACGAATTAAAGAGGCAAGTAAAATGAACCTCAAGGATAAAGAGGCAAGTTGTTTGTTTATTGATGTGAATATATACATCAAAAGCAATATGACCTCAAAAACGCAAAAATATACGGCAAGCATGATTATAATAAACACAAGGACACCTAACTGTAGTAACAAAGAGATGTTTTCGTTCACGTCTGCGTAACTTAGAGTTTCAATCCTCTTTCAAAACAAACGTGGTATCCTTTTGTGGGCGTGACATTAAAATACTGAACAAACTTAAGCGCTTTGCTATAGACTAGAGTATAGATAATATCAGCAACAAACTAAACAAATAAATATCGTTACAACAATAGAAAGCCTGAAATCGTCTATTAAAAAAGAAATGCGTTTAAAAAATAAATTAAAGATTAACGATGGCTAACGAATAAAACGAATTAAGAAAGGCAATGACATTTGTATATATACACCTTTCACTTTCATATTGTATACGGATGTAAACTACCATGTATGAACAGTCTGAAAAAAGGTATACGCAAAGAGAAACCTCAATTCAAACTGACTTTTACAGACTTGTTCCTTCTTTTTTTTTTTGGGAACACACCTAAATACTATTAAAGGGTGGAACAGGGAAAATACACGTATCAAAACAAACCATCCAATTCACACACGGGCAGAAGCCAAAACGCAAATCTACTAATCACACTATAGAAATAAGTCAAAGAGCATCTATATTAATATAAAAAAATCAAAACAAACGACAGATGCATTTATTTCAAAAGACAACATTTTTATTCATTTTTTATCCAAAACACCTTGATTAAACAGAAACGTAAACCTTGACCTGATTGGCAATATTTTGCTCATGAAACAGTGACGTAACCTTGATCTGATTGGCAATAATTTGCTCATGAAACAGTGACGTAAACCTTAACCTGACTGGCAATATTTTGCTCATGAAACAGTGACGTAACCTTGACCTGATTGGCAATATTTTGCTCATGAAACAGTGACGTAAACCTTGACCTGATTGGCAATATTTTGCTCATGAAACAGTGACGTAAACCTTGACCTGATTGGCAATATTTCGCTCATGAAACAGTGACGTAAACCTTGACCTGACTGGCAATATTTTGCTCATGAAACAGTGACGTAAACCTTGACCTGATTGGCAATATTTCGCTCATGAAACAGTGACGTAAACCTTGACCTGACTGGCAATAGTTTGCTCATGGAACAGTGACATAAACCTTGACCTAATTGGCAATAATTTGCTCATGAATACATGTCTCAATTATAAATGATCTTAGAGTGCTATACTGAAAAATTGAACAAGAGTCTATCGAAGGTCTGACGCTCAAGTGGTTGGAAAGAAATTTTTCAGCAATTCATAATGTTATGATAACTTAATTTGTATCGTTTATTGGCTTTTATTAATGACTGAATGCTAGTAATATTTATAATTTGTAACTGACCTAAACCCAAGATCAAATTTATTGCGCATCTGACTGGAAACATCTGTTTTGTAAACAAAAGAATACTAATTTGAAAAAATATTCTATAATTGTGGACTAAATATTAAAATCAGTATTAATGGTGAACGTATTTATCCTCTTGATTCTGAAAGTAGAAACTTCTAGAATGGAAAATTCCACTAACGGAATATCTCCGAAAAATGGTAAGTTTGTTTGTTTGAATAGGATTTTTAACGTAATTTTAAATCGTTTTCAGTCATATCGCTATGATGTCTGCAGAGAGGCAGTTTATAGTGATGTCTAGCACTGAAACATCATGCCGCAGACATGTAGCATGATGTTACACCCAATCACATTATCCTGACACCAGGCCGACCAGTCCTAACACTAACCTCTTAATGCTGAGCGCCAAGCGAGGCTGCTGTTCGTACCATTTGTGTAAGTCTTT
This sequence comes from Unio pictorum, assembly GCA_030141615.1. NCBI lineage: Eukaryota > Metazoa > Mollusca > Bivalvia > Unionida > Unionidae > Unio > Unio pictorum. The sequence goes on from JARLTB010000349.1 coordinate 158,083, forward strand.
GGTATGACTCGGCTGTTGATCGAACCCACGACCTCCAGCTTCCACGTGAGAAAAAAAGATGTACATGCATAGATGTCGAGCGTTTTGGCATTATGCTAGTTTGTTCCATACAGCATGGTCAATTGTACCCTACATGCACCCCTTGCTCAGTACATTTTCAAGTTAGCGTCATTAAATGTTGCTAAAGCAAACTAACTACAGTAGTTTTAAATCATCATCATCATCATCATCATCATCATCATCATCATCATCATCATCATCAGTCTCTTGACTTAGTGTGGTCGTTGAGGCACTGTGCTGTTGAACATCTGACCAGTTCCCTACACTTGTATCGATCATGTGTCAATGCCTGTATCTCTGCAAAATGTTTCCTGGACAATTCTGTGATGTTGCAAGTCCACTTTTTTCTCTGTCTACCTCTCCTTCTACCACTTTGAACACTTTGCAATACGGTTGTGGATAGACTGTTGGCTCTAGTGACTTGGCCATACCATTGCAGTTTTCTCTTTTCTTTGACATTGGTGAAGAGGTTTTCATAATGGCCTACATTGTGCCTGATGGTGTTACGCACTTCTTCATTTTTGATGTGGTCCACGTAAGAGATGCCAAATGGTTCTGTAGCATCTCATTTTAAGTGCCATGATTCTTCGTTGTAATTCTGCTGTCAGGGTCCATGCCTCACATGAATGCAAAAAGACTGAGATGACTAGTGCTCTCAATAGTCTGATTTTAAGTTTTCAGACAGATAGTCTGGTTTCTCCAGAAGGGTCTTAGCTTTGGCATAGCTGCCTTTGTTTGTGCTGCTCGTGACAAAATTTCTGCTCTTGATCCCTCTTTCGTGATTATGGACCCAAGATATTTGAATTGGCTCGCTGTTTCCAGTTCCTGTCCTCTGACTTTAATCTTGGTTGAGATTTGTTTGCCACTATTTGTCGTCGGCTTTGTCTTCTCGACACTTATTTCCATGTCAAATCTGGAAGATGTTTCATCCAGGTTATTCACTAAGGTGGCAAGCTCATCTTCATTGCCTGCCAACCCATCAAGGTCGTCTGCAAAGGGGAGGTTGTTGATGTTACGTCCTCCAATGCTGACTGTCCCACAGTGGGTTTCCAGGGCTTTCGCTCATGATGCGTTCTAAGTAGACATTGAAAAGTGTTGGTGACAGGAGATAGCCTTGCCGTACTCCAACTGTTGTCTTGAACCAGTCCCCACAGAACCTTGAGCAATCGCTGCACTGGTAGCCATGGCGTACAGCTGCTTGATGGAGTTGGTCAACATTTGACCCATGTTTTACTTCTTCATTGTGGCCCACAATGCCTCATGCCACATTCTGTCAAAAGCCTTTTGGAAATCTATGAACACATAATAGAAATGTCTTGTTGATGTTGTGAGTATGTTTCAAACAGAACCCTAAAATTGAATATTTGTTCTGTTGTGCTTCTTCCACTCCGGAACCCTGCCTGTTTTTCAGCGATTAATTATTTTGCTTGTTTGTTCAGTCTGTTCAAGATGATATTCAGCATCACCTTGCTACCATGGCTGATCAAACTGATAGTTCTGTAATTTTGGCGAATCTGAAGATTGCCTTTTTTGGGGAGTGTTATAATCAGTGATTGGGTCAACTGTATTGGCCATTCTCCTGTCTGCCAGATCTTGTTACGGATTTGTTTTAGTAGTTCTATCACTGATTCCCCACCATTCTTGATAAGATCAGCTGGAATGTTGTCTACTCCTTCTGCCTTCCCATTCTTCAGTGCTCTTATTGCTGACTACACCTCTTCTTTTAGAACGGGAAAATCATCATCATGTGTTTGGAACTTCAAGCACTTCTGGGTCTCCTGTGGACGGATGTTTGTAGAGTTCGTTACAATACTTAGTCCATCTTTCTGCAATGTCACTTGCTTCTGTCAGGCATTTTCCATTTTCGTCTCGAATGGTACTGACTCTGGCTGCTTCTGTCTGGTGAGGTCTTTCACAATTTGGAATGCCTTTTTGCTGTTATTCTTTATCAGACTGCTTTCTATTTCTGTGCACTTTTGTGCAATCAAACCTACTTTTACTTTCTTCAGTCTTTATCTGATATTTTTGTTCATTTATCGATGCTCCACTGCCCTTGTTGTACGTCTGGTGTTTTTTGAGGTTTCTTCGGGCATCACCCAGATTTCGAATCTTTTGAATAACCCAGGGTTTTTTCTTTGGATGATGGAGGCCAATGATGTCCTTGAGAACTGTTGTCATGACTGTGTTTAAAGTGTCTGTCATCACGTTAACATCAACATCGATCACAAGAAGAAGTGGAGCAAATTTTCCTCCAATTGTGGCTTCAAATGACTTGCAGATGTTAGGGTCCTTAAGTTGTTCAAGGTTGAATTTGAGCCTGATTTTCTTTGGCTTGTTAGTTGTCTTCCGCATCACTTGGAAGTTTATAATGACGAGGTCGTGATCACTCCCAACATCAGCACAGCGCCTACGAACGTTCTTGTCTTTGCTCTGTTGATGCCAGATCGGTACCGGTTTTGAACGAGTATGTAGTCGATCTGGTTATGATGGGTTCCATTTGGTGCGTGCCATGTCCAGCATTGCGAAGCTTTATGTTGGACCAGAGTGTTGGTTAGTACCAAGTTGTTGTAGCTTTGCGAATTCGAGCAGCCGTCTCAGTCTTTCATTGGTAAGCTCATTGCATGAAGGTCCACAATTATCATCCCAGTCTTTTAGAGCATCTTTGCCAACTTTGGCATTCCAGTCTCCTTGGATGATGACAATGTCTTTTTTACTTACCATGTTTATTATACCCTGGAGTTTGTTGAAAAAAACCCTCTATTTCTTCATCATCATGATCAGTAGTTGGAGCATAGACTTGAATAATTGTAATGTTAAAGGGAGACGCTTTCAGATGAATGGAGATGATTCTGCAAGATATGGGGCGACATTTAAGCGCAGATCCCATGATAGCTTTGTTTACAAGGAAGCCTACTCAATTTATGGACTTATCCAACTCTCCACTATAGTATAATATATGCCCATCTTCAGTTTGGTGTTCTCCTAGGGCTTTCCATCTTACTTCACAGAGTCCCAGGATGTGCCATGTGTAGTGTTCCATCTAATGTGTCAATTCTTGGAGTCTTCCAATTTGCGCTAGAGTTCTAATGTTCCAGGTGGCGATGGCAATGCTGTCTCTCACTCTGATTTTCTTCAAAGTACCAGTAGCACACTTGACACCTCCGTCCTGGTGGACAACGGCAGGTGCAGTCCTTGTTGACTGGGCGACGACCGATCCGTTATCATCATTTCAGATTTGTCCAGCATTATCAGTGTATCTTGGGCAAAAGTCGTCTGGCGGAGCCTATCGCTCTCCAGACCAAGGAGTTGCCAGAATGGGATGTAGTACATTGTCCAATTGCCTTAGGGTCTCCACTCCGGATTTTTTTTCCGGGTTTCCTCCCTTAACCTTTGGCTAACCAAAGCCAACCTGCAAGGAAGCAGGAAACTCGTGTATAGGCGGGTTCGTCCATTTTACGAGCAGATAAGACATCTGCCACTGCCCTACACTGACATTTTAGCAGCCAATAAATAAGAAATCAGGTAAATCACAATTTTAAAAACAATCAAATTTGTCTTAAAGTACAAACCCACAATAATGGACAAAATTAGCTGTTTAATATTTTGCTTAAAATGACACCCTTACAATCATAAAGAAAACAAAATTAAACACACAATATAGATATACATAACAGTCACACAGAAGGATAGTTGAATTGAAGGACATTGCTCCTATTACATTTATTACAGCAGGGGCATAATTTATAAAATAATGCATATACTCACTCATATATCAAACTGATAAGATGTAACAAAACGGCACTCTGCCTCAAACTAAGAAACTGATACAATTCCCCATACACTACGGGAGTGAAACAACATGAAGACAACACAACTTTGACCTGCCCTACATGTACCCAATTCCTCTCTAACATGGAAAGAAAGAAGAATAAAAAAAAACACAACAACAACAATAACGGATTTCTCGAAAATAACAAAGTAGATACAAAATTTGGAAAATATGCCACGGCATACAGAATAACTATGATAACACCACACAATATAAAACACAACCTATACATACAAACAAGCGATAATACCAATAAAACGATAATATTGTGTGGTATTTTTGCGCTCCCTTATGTGTGGATAGAAGATTGTGTGATTTTTGATAATATATTTTGTGGTGTTGTTGCGCTCCCTTCTGTGTGGATAGAATATTTTGTGATTTTTGATAATATATTTTGTGGTATTTTGTGCTCCCTTCTGTGTGGATAGAATATTTTGTGATTTTTTATAATATATTTTGTGTTATTTTGCGTTTCCTTCTATGTGGTTAGTAAATTATGTGGTTTTATTTTCCTTCACTTCTGTGTGGTTAGAAGATTTTGTGATTTTTGATAATATATTTTGTGGTATTTTGCGCTCCCTTCTGTGTGGATATAATATTTTGTGAATTTTGATAATATCTTTTGTGGTATTGTAGCGCTCCCTTCTGTGTGGATAGAATATTTTGTGATTTTTTTATAATATATTTTGTGACATTTTTGCGCTCCTTCTGTGTAGTTAGTAGATTGTGTGGTTTTATTTTCCTTCCCTTCTGTTTTGATAGGAGATTGTGTGAATTGTTTTCAGGGCCACTCATATACCTCGAAAAGATATTTGCTTTCTTTGCCTCAATTTCCCTTGTCGCTAGACAGGTCCAAATAATATTCCCCATGTTAAATTCCCCTTGACGCAATATAGGCCCAAATAGTTCCCATGTTAAATTCCTCTTGACAATAGTCCCAAATATTCCCCATGTTAAAATCCCCTTGACGTCAGGGTATCCCTAGCGCTTTTTGACAGGATTTTCCCTTGACGCTAGGGTATCCCCTATTACTACTGACCATCTTTTTAAATCTGTTACAGAAGAGGAAAGGATTGGTCACATCAATAAACATTTTAACTCATTAAACGTTTCTACAAAAGTACACAATTCTTCCTTGTGAATCTTATCAAGAGTTATGTTATTGTTGCAAATCCTTGACTGACCATGGAATTATAAGACCAGAGCCCAAAGAATGATCTTACTTCAGGCACAGTAGCGTGTATAGACCGGTGATGACTTTCCTTTTAGTAGGGTCCGCGGATATCCATATTGATAAAACATATGTCAATGGAGAAAAAGGTTGGTCTAAAGCAGCTTACATTTTTCGGATTGAACCTTAATTTTCTCTCCCATAGTTTCAGAAAAACTTATCGAAGCACGATCACCTCCTGAACGAATGTGTGTGCAAACTTTCCGTATTGTCCAGGGACATCAAGCACAAAAGCCGATTTAGTCCACCATTCACCATCTGTATCAAAGACTCAACATTACGGGTTTGTTACAACGCAAGCACGATATGACGCAAAACGATTCCCTAAGGCCGGTGACAAAACCAGTTTTAGGGCTATCCTTTTAACCAATGACGATTTGATAAGAGCCATTCAAGTCTATAGTACTGGCGAATCTCCCTATTCCTTGAAGGTCAGCGGATACATAATAATCTTCGTCGTATCATCGTTCTTAGTCACTAGCAATGTATACGAACTCTCTAATGAAACCATCAAATCCAGATCAAAATAATTCTCCATCTGTTTCTCTACCTCATCCTGCTGGCTAGTGAGGATACGCTTTAGAGATAGTTGTATCGTTCATTATCTTTGTAAATACATAATGGAACCCGACCAGGATGTACTCTTTCTCCAGAAAGATTAACCTTGAGCTCCTTGTGCAAATGTTTCTAGTGATAACGGATCTTGATAATTCAGCACATTCGACGTATTAATCTGATTCTGCTACGCTACGAGAATGCTTTTTACTAGCACTTACTCAAGACGATGGCGTCTTGTAAAGGACCGTTTTTTTTATAACTTCACTGACTCCTCAGATACGTTACTCAAACACAGTAGTACGACATCTTTATTTGGCTTAAACTATCCACCATTTGTGTAATTGAGGAATCTGAGCTTACATCACCAAGAATAACTCATTCCATAAGTATAATGTACCAATAAATTATCTCACAAACGCTGAACAGTTGATTACATATACCGGAAGAATACATTAAGACTGCACATCACTCTCTGAAATGACCCGTATGTAGTATCAGACTGGGATACCGCCTTTGTTAGCATCTCCTTCTCCGTCCAGGATCCTTATCATCTGCTGAGCACACTACTGTTTCGCATTATTATCTTCAATAACGTAATCACCTCACTCGTGTAATGTCCAAATCTTAAATTCTCTTTGTAATAGACAGCATAATATTTTCCAACACAAAAAAACCCAACTAATTTACAAATTATATTACTTGTTACATGTATCTAGTCATAAATGACCAGAAACTTCCCCATCTTACTGCATACTATGGGAACACGTATTGATTGACGGGGTAAAACAATACGAGTAAATATAATATCAGTATACACATACCTTCCATATGTTGAGTAGGAATTATGCACAAACTGCATCCGAGCTTAGTTATGAGTCGGCAGACTTGATTAGTTTGATATTACACAGGGAGACTCCTAAGAATGTCAGGCAGAGATGTATTCATACGCTGTAATATCAGAGGTATTCCCCCAATTCAGAGCAAAACTCAAATGCTGGTATCTTTTTCGCTTTCGAAATATTTTTAGTTTGTCTGTATGAATGGAATTCGAAATAAATTGTTATTGATGAAAACTTTTGATTTCGATCGTCCGTAAATATATACACGCATATGTAGAGAACATACATCAGTAGGTATAATCTAGATTACGGATTTAACAGCTGTATCAAACAAATAGATCAAGCACAATATATGAGAATGTCATACATTATGAAATCAGACGGTCGACTATTACAATATTAACATATTTGCACAGTGTGGAGAATAACAGATTTTACAATACTTTGCTGAGAATTAAATCATAGTCCTTTGATACATTGTGAAAAGGCGGTTTTCATGATATTCAGCATCTTAAACTAAATATCAAAACTCTTTTTTTTCCAGGTCCGTGAGACAATTGAACGAACGGGAATCGCGTGCCTAGAGACCTGTATAAGAGCGACTATGTGGCAAAACTGGACAAATTCTTTTTTTCCATGAATAAAAAACCGGATACACTTTAAATGGCCAAGTAATGGAAGACAAAAAAAAAAGGATAAAGAGCGCGTGATTATTGTAATATTTTACCCCCTCATAATTACCGTCGTATCGTTTGTGTCGTTTAAATTGCTTTTTGAATAGTTTTTTTGGACAGCTTATAAATAAATTAGTTTTTAGGCTAGATTTAGATCAAGGCTTTAGCACGCTTTTTAAATGGTCGATCTGAAAAATAATAACATACGTTGTGACATAACATCATCAACAATAGATCCACTGCATCTGTGATTTGTTCTGCGTGGGTGTAAAGATCGTGTTTTGATACCTCGTGGGAATACGTCGAGGTCGTCAGTTCTAGATCACCAGGCCAAGACTACGTTCTTATGTTGTTGTTGTTGTTGTTGTTGTATGGTTTAACGCCATTTTAAAGCACACGATAGGCTATACATGGCGGCCAGTATTAATGGTGGAGGGAGAACCCGAGAAAACCCTGGAAATAACCACCGACCCACGAGAAGCTACTGGTAAGCTTTCTCACATACTCACAAAAGCCAAATCTGAGACTGGAACCCACGCAGACAGAGGTGAGATGGCAGTGATCTATAATGGAGAGCGCGTTAGATCATTCGAATATACGAGGCCCTGCTTAACTTAATAATATATAAAATAGTATCTTGAAAACAATATTTAAAAACCAAGCAAATTTTTCGGACCATAATTTTGAACCTCTGACGTTTAAATGGTTTTTTGCTGATTTGGTTAATTTGGATCATATACACTCTGAAATGTCTCTTCATATGTCATCGATGCTGCAACTGGAAACTAGATCACAATTCAGACGTTTTTATTATCTGTACATTTAGGTGCCCAGCTAAACAGAGATAAAGTTTTCTCCGAACTTGAGTTTGTTTCTGACCATGCCTGGAATCTTGACATGATTCCACTGTCTTTCTTAATGTGCCTGGATTTTTCAAACTTTAAATACAAGATTTGAGCGGCAAAAGACTTTGTCTCTCCCTCTCTGTCGTGTCTGGTGGAACCAGCTTCATGTAATAACTCATCGTAAACATTCTGTTCAAAATATTATTATCAATGTCAGATAACTGTAATTTCTCAGTGGTAGATACTATGAAGTGCCAATAAACTCCTCTCCCCGTTATCCCCAACGGTGGATATTTTCACCCGACTATGACTGAATTTCTTGAGCTTACAAATTGGTGTTGTGGTTCTCTCATAGTTTCAAATTTGTAGCAATAATTCCTTCCCGATATTATATAAGGGACAATTATTGAATATTTAAAATTGGTAAAAAAGTTATAGGCCGGGTGTGTGATAAGGAACATTGAACATCTATATCGAACGCCAGATCAGCCATGTAAGATTAAATTTTATCTGTAATAAAATAAACTTGTTTTGCATCAATCTTTAATACTTACCACGTGTTGGTTGACCTTACACACGACCAATAAATAATTATTCACTTATTTAAATTGTCTAAACTTAAAACCTCATTGTATTTTCCATGCAGATGTTTAAATTAGAGACAAAGTGACATGGTGTATTTACTAATACGGGCTGATGTACTTGAAAAGCAGGTTTGCCGTTTGATGTACTTGAAAAGCAGGTCTGCCGTTTGATGTACTTGAAAAGCAGGTCTGCTGTTTGATGTACTTGAAAAGCAGGTCTGCTGTTTGATGTACTTGAAAAGCAGGTCTGCCGTTTGATGTACTTGAAAAGCAGGTCTGCGGACACTTTGATAACATTAGCTAAGTGGATGACCGAGATTTGAGTCATTGTTCCCTCTCAAAGTAAAGTTTTAATAAAACAAATTATATACATTGGTATTCTGAAGAATGCAATGAAACAAGACATGGATCCTTGAACAAATCAGACATACAGGAGGAATCCAAGTGACAGACATAGAATCTTACGGACCTTTTTAATTCTAACGTCCGAAAATATAAATACAGTTAAAATAAAGAGAAGAAAAAAAGCTCAAAAGCATTTAATCCACAAAGAGCAAATACAAAAGACTTTGTAAACGTTTATTCGTCTTTTTTCAATGAAGTCTTATTAATACTTCAAACATATTAATAACGCCATTGATCCGACTTTCCCTCCTGATGAAGGTCATGTTTTGATTTCGTTTATAAAGCTGTAAACGGGGTTCATACGACAATTAATCAAGTATGCAATCGCAAGAAAACGGACGCTTATAAAAAAAAAAGTCAAATAACGTTTCATACACGTTAACAGATGTAGATCCGAATCAGTTTGTGTATTTTGTAATGCTATTTGTTATGCTGGAGTTTGCACGCTTCGCTGGTCATAGGCCGTATATCATTGCATTGCATAGTAGAGAGACTGATGGTAATATTGATAATGATAGCATAATTTATAATAACATATTGATAGAATCAATTAGTGAACATTTTCTCTATCTTGAAACTCATGATGCATATCGGGACAATAACAATCATAAATTCTTTATTCCACACTGGTTGTAATACACAACATAGGACGTAAAACAATTATTACCTCACTTTGCATGCGGCCAAATCAACGCGAACGATAAATGTATAGAACTTAAATGGTAACATCAATATAATAAGTCAAACTAAAAGAATACGAAAAGTTATAAGTTGCACAGAGCTCTACATAACATAGTACATGTAGGTTGATTTGTTCGAAATAAGTACAAATATGTTTCGATAAATCATCACCAAATCATCACCAATAGTTATGTTTGAAACTAAATACATTGGAATCACCATTATTAGTAATATTGCTTTCCCCTTAAAACATTAATAGCAAAAACAAAGAAAATAACCATATGATAAAATTTGAAGTAACAGGATTTCGTCTTTCTGTGAATAAATCTATTAGGACAGAATTTTTAGTAAAAGTTCTAAGATTGGCATTGTAAATTGGTAAATTGTATTAAAGTAAATGTTTCACTAATATATATTGAAGTAATTTTCTACTAAAATATATTAAGACTAATTTCATTTATTTATATATCACAACTATATACTAATTTAATAATATTGCGCCCTTACGAGCAAAGCAAAACTCGCTTGCATTTGTACATTTCTCTTGTATTGCAAAATCAGCAAGAAATATACTCTCAGCAAGCCACATAGATTACAGACTAAACATTCGTAGAATTCCAATTTAGCGAGTAGATTGTTAATACAGCTAACTTTATGTCGAATTACGTAAAAACTATCTGGCCAATTTCGTATAATAGAAAAGAGAGCCTCTTTCTGGCTAGAATGAAGTGAACGTTCACGAGATTCCATATTTGGTCGTATGGTTGCGCCCAGATTACACATAAAAACAGTTGCAGTCCGCGCACAGTCAGTTCCTTCATTCTGAAGCTAGAAAGACTCGCCTCTCTAATTACAGGTTGTAACTGTCTATGTTCTTAAACTTCTTTAAGGAATAATCGCTTTTTAATGTTTGAGATTTTAAATGTAAAGTTCCTATGTTTGCAACATTGTCTTTACTGAATTCTTCATTTATAATATATTGTAATGGAATGTTTAATTGTTTTAAAGAATTCATATTCATTTATATTTATGGTTGTTGTAAAAGACGAATTCGCTACCAACTTCGTGCTTAGATTTAATGTTCAAATAAATTATTCCTTAAGTAACAAAGTATACTATCTAGTAACATATTCCAAATTAGTATTCTATTTAAAATTAGTAAAATACATTTCTTCAAAATGATTGTTGCATTAATTGCAGCTATTACATTTTATAATCTTTGGCTATCATGAAATTAATTGAGATCTAACTATTTTTATTATATTTCAAAATGCAGAAATTAAACAAATGAATGAAGTTGGCAAGCTTGAATGGAAAGTGAAATTTCATATGTATATGCATTTCATGTATTTTAAATATAGTTTTAAAGATGTATTTGTAAAAGGTAGTAATATATGTATATTGATTATTTAAATAAAGTTCCTTCATTCTGAAGCTAGAAAGTCTCGCCTCTCTAATCACAGGTCCAGTACCTCATTCCACAGACGTAGCTGACACCTCTTTTAAGGAGCCTATTCTTCTTCTTCTCTCTTTCTTTCATTCTGGCATTCGCAAATTGGTACGACCAAACGTTTATGAGCACACCCATCTCATAAAACATCGACGATTAAAAATGCAAATAAAGATGGAAATAAGATGCATGATAACTAATATTGTATAAACCTGTTTAAAGCTGGAATAGGGCATTATGGGTAATATCTTTCTTTTGTATGGCCTCTATTTGCCCAATATATGAATTTTGGTATGAGATAGTAATATATTCACTTTAGAAAAGCATTGATATTTTTAGGGGGAAGTGTGTGTGTGTGTGTGTGTGTGTGTGTGTGTGTGTGTGTGTGATAAAAAGGATAAGTTAGACTAGATGCTACTGGTAATAGCTATTTCTGGCGTAGTAGTGAGAATCCTGATATTTGAGAATACGTCTACCTCTGGCATAAAATACACCGGTATAATAAAGTAACAGAAGGTGACTTGAAAATTTAAACGTTGGTATAAGTTAACATTTTGATAAGCATTTGTTTGAGATCCATAACAAGTGTGAATGAAACGTGTTCTAAACGTATTCAATCTGCCATGGGATATATTCTAAGATTCTTGTTTGTGATAGATTAGACATTCATTTTGTATGGTTCCCCAGAAAAAAATCTTAGTTTTCAAATGAGAATACATAGTCGATTGGGTTACAATATTTCTTCATACAATCTATGGGACAGAAAGGAGCGATGGCTATGGATAATGGACTTTGATGGAAGAAAATATGACCGAGACCCCTTATATAGAATATATTTATTATTATTATTATTATTATTATTATTATTATTATTATTATTATTCACTCGCGTGGACGCCAAAATATAGCATACTCTTATACAATACAAAAGGCATTGACCCATTCAAGAATTCACCCTTGCTTCTAAGGCACAAAAGGACTGAAAGTGCTTCGCATCAAAGTATTCAAATATAGACACTATATATTTCCATTATCTATAACGTATGTTAATCAAAGCCAAATTTGCATTAGTTTTTGTTTCTAAAGTGCCTTATTTGTAGTAGTTGTTTCTAGGCAAAACAGAGTTGATGCTAATATTTTTTTTCGCTTTGGAAACGTTTTTTTTACACGGTAAATTCTCTGATAAATCATTGGTTCCACTGAACTAGGTGAATCGCCTGTGAACGAGGAATGTAATGTCAAAGCTATCCTTAAGCAAGAAATTTATAGCATATCAGGATAGAAAAAAATTTAAATCAAAATTATCTTTTAAAAAAAATACTCTAATACAGCAACTGATGCATACCGTTCTCGCGCACGCTTGATGAATTGTCAATTATGACACACCTGATGACTTTTAATCTCATATCACGTCACGATACGAGTGCCGGAATAATAAGAATATGATATTTCAGTTCAATGCAGTATTAAATATAGAAGCTAAAGGATTTTTTTTAAAAGTTAGCACAACCGCATATGTTTTGCCAGGTCGAATGCTACCCTAGCTTGACTGTTTGTCTTACTGTGTCAGCTTTAGTTAACTTATACGTATTCAACAAGCAGCATAAACTTTATCACTTGACAAACGACATAAGAATAGGAAGAAAAAGAAAGATGAAAATTTACAATTATGACGACAGTATTGTCTGTCCTTTTACCCAAATTCCGCAAATTTCCTAAATGGAAAGACGTGGATTGAGATTCTCTCTTCAAACGTCACGTGATCATTTCTCGTTGAAATATATTTATTTGTCTCTTTCATACGTGACTGCTGCAAAATATATTACTTACGTACCTAATATGTTATGTTAAATATCACTTATATGGTAACAGAGATATTGACCTGTAAAATGACTGCTGCAACTTGAGTACGATAGATAATAAATTAATAAATACAAACTGTAATTTGAAACCCGATTTTAAACAGAATCACTCAATAGGCAATGAGTGATATGAATATTCATAACGTGAAAAAATAAATATTTTGTACGGAATCAACTGGCATGATCACTCGAGGTCATACTGTACGAAAAATTAGACTTTGTGCTGTAAGATATGTAGATAATAATTTCATAAATATAACCAAAAAAGAATATTTTCTTTTCTCCATTCTTAACTGAGTTAGCCGTGATGAATCGATTGCTTATCAAAAACATGTGTCAGTAAATTACATATATCATTTGATATTACTCATAAAAGTTACACTCACTGAGTAGCATAAGTCCAGCAATCAATAAAGCGAGAAATTGCCCGTATTTCCCCGAGCGATGCATTTATACTTGTTACTTTATTTTTGTATCTTACTACTTCTTATTTCTTTTTAATGTTGCATGTTCTTTATAATAAAACGATTTAAAGGCCTCAATTAATGCAACGTTGATGGGTGTCAAACAGTAACTTTATGAAGCTATTTCACTTTAAACAGGTTAATGGCAACATATCACGTTTGAAAATATAACTATACGCATTTAATATCAGGAAAATAATTTAAAACAATGACAGAAAGAACTCAGGATTGGTTTCTTAGTGGCAATATTAAGCCTGTTATTAGAAATATGATCCGTAAATCTCATGATTTTATTTTTAAAACAAGCAAGAACAGAAAGAAATCAGACTTGACCTCTCTATATCAATATTAGCGATGCATGTGCTCATTTTGCCCAAGTATTCCGTCATGGAAAATCGCATTGTTCTCGCATGTTTTCCAGAGATACAAATATATGATATAAGAGATCAAATCTTCTTCCAGTGACTTTAGATTTAAAACTGGTTTTGGTAAAAAAAAAAGCTAACAATGCAGTTTAAAACAGTTTAAAACAGATAATTATTCAGTCATGTGTGACTATATCTTTCCTCGACGACATTAGACACATATCTTAAAAGAAGACAACACTTGATTTAATTATGTTAGGAATGTTACAGTATATGGACATAAACTCGTTACATTAACATGGCAGATAACACAATATATGACAATTTTTACAATCATCCACATTTAAGGTAACTTCATGTTTAGAAGCAAATATTCATACGACTTGAACGAATATATATATATATATATATATATATATATATATATATATATATATATATATATATATATATATATATATATATATATATATATATATATATATACATACATACTTACATACATACATACATACATACATACATACATACATACATACATACATACACACACACACTCATTTATTATTCTTACGCAACATATTATTCTTGTGGTGAATTCCCCCAGTAAGCCTAACATATATTAGTCATGAATCTTCTACACGTATGTAACCTGAAGCTGTTTATTGATCTTGCACAAGAGCTTGTTTGTAGAATTTTCACCATGTTATCAATTGGTCTCTCTCTCTCTCTCTCTCTCTCTCTCTCTCTCTCTCTCTCTCTCTCTCTCTATATATATATATATATATATATATATATATATATATATATATATATATATATATATATATATATATATATATATATATATATATATATATTAAAAGTTTCATAACTCTTGTTTTTATGCTGGGATGGCGCTTTAATAATAAATTGTTAAGCATGCATTGTCAAACTGATACCATGGTTTAATATTTTTGAATTATTATTCCGAAATAAAGCATAAACAAATTTACGATGGCATGTATGAATATTGCAACAGTTCGCTCTCCAGTATATATTTCCAATTGTAATAAATTTACCGAGTCGCATCTGAGCTATAAATATTTGATCAAAATGAAATTTGCCCCTCAAACGAACACATAAATTTACTTCTAATTAATATTTTAATGTGCCTAGCTCTGAAAATACTAATGCTTATTTTAAAAAATACCTGACGTTTCAAATCCTGGAATACATTGCACGAAATATTAATTCACCGTATGATATACACAAATTATGTAGCAATCTAACTCAACACATGCTGAAAATAGCACGTGCTACGCTACAAAATGTAATTATAAAATAGGAACATAAAGATCTCATTTCATGTGTCATAATAAGTAAAGCAAATGCTATTTACTGTGCATTATATGTTAAAAGCAAATAGGTATTGCTAGTGACGCCATGGTATCTGATTCCTTGAATGAAATTAAGGATGCGATTGAATGTGATATACGCCTCTTCTGGCAACTTATTATTAGACTCAAGCCAAAACAAACGCAAACAAGTGTTGAAATATTTCATGGTGATCGAAAAATTTATTATTCGTTCTCAGTAGTCGATGAATATTAAATTATAATTTTACAAACTATTTTATTATACTGAAGAGCAAACAGTTTCAAACCTCAAACAGTATTTGAAGAACAACTATTTATGCAAAACGAACTTGCACATCTTAAAATTACTCTCGAAGACCTGTCCAATGCTACTCAATCCTGCAAATATTAACCCAAACATAAATGCCAGTCTATACAATAAAATTTCGCATAACCGTGCAAACTCGGAAATGTGTTCTAATAGAGATGCAGGTATGATTTTATTGCAAAACGAAATTAGTGGATTCCATGAATTTGGTTATGGGCGGTCTAATAAGAAACATGTGGCCTCCCAAAACATTATGGCTTCAATCAGATTTGTCTCATATGTCTTTATTTGTTTGTGATAGCATACTGTGACTTCAAGCTGTATATATGCCTTATTTCTGGATATACGCTCTATTTCTGGGTATACGCCGTTTCTGGGTATACGCCCTATTTCTGGTGTAGAATTTCAGCATATGTCCCTACTGACTTCCTCTTAATAATCATGAAGCAGTCATGCTCATCAGATAAAACTTAATAGAAAATAATAGATAACAAAGCTATACACAAATATGTTGAATTTGCTCATCGAGAAACAATGCGCATTGACTGTTACTTCTCTCAATTCCAATTTCTTCATTCAGAAACGAATACCTCCATTATGTGTATTCCGCTGCAATGGAATGTTTACGAAGGCGAACAAATTTCATAGATTTTCTATGGTATTACAACCAGGTCGCTGTGTCTCATGTTATGGCATCTTGCTTCTAGTGAAACAAGTTGCCGTTGATTTGTTTTATTGTACATTATCCGTTTGGCCACGTATTAAGACCTGGTGACCTTTAGCTACAAAAACTACTTGGTTTATCGCTGACGCTCCAATGACTGTATGTACCAAAGAAACTCTCATGGATGTAACTATTCGGGCTTATCTCTATTTATAACATCTCCTATAAACCAGAAAAATTAATACAGTATGGCTGGATGCTATTTTTTTTATTATGAAATAAAAAAGTGACATTGTTTTCATTGTCTGACTGTCACAGTAATTTTTACTTCCAATTTTAGTGTTCTTAAATAAGGAATAGCATTTTATACAGATATGAGTGATCTGGTTATATATAATTTCAATTTTCAAAAACACGCATTTGCGTTTAGTCTCTCCCTTCTCCGGCGACAATGCTGAACTGGTGATTTGTAATACTGACTGTTGTAAACGGTTCAGTTGGGAACGTGAAATGATGGCCTTTCAGTTTGTGTTTATATTTATTTTCAATGTTAGTGTTATCATTCCCTTCTACGATGATGCTATACATACATGGCAATACGAGAGTATTTCTGAGCTTTTATTTTGACTTTCTTCCTGATCAAGTAAAAAGTACTTGAATTTTAATTTGTTTATATTCTCATATTCCTAATACAGGATACAAGTAAAGAACACAAAGGCCCCACCAAACTTAGGACTAATTAGGTTCCAGCGTAATCTTAATTCAGGAACTCAAATTTTGACATTTACATTAGCAGGAATTCACTTATTAATTCTGTCAAGGGTTGCGATGTCTGAGACAACGTAAAAATATTAACAATGTTTAGGTAAATAAAACCCAGAAATAATAAATATTATATAAACAGTCCGAGACACTTTTCGCTGCATTAATAATTACCACTGTTAACATCTCTTTGTGTTTTTTATGTTAGTTCACTCCTTACTTACACGAATTATTCAACTTCAAAGTGTCAGTTGATAAGGGGTGGCGGTAGAGTGACAGGGTCAAAACCAATGTAAAATGACACTGGAATCCAAAAGCTGCAGTAGATTCATATACACTGAGTTGTGTGTATATATAAAGGATTTGCAAATCCATTTGCCCAGCACCCGGTACAAGTTCAAACTCTGTTCGAGGAAACTCATCTTTGCAAGGAAATAGCCCGTGGGCAAGTCCATAAAAGTGAGTGAAAGATGAAAGTTTGTATAACGTCCGTGTCCTGGCATAATTCAATAACTCCATGCAAGGGGTCTTGTAGTAACTACCAAAAGGATTTCGTTCAAAGCGCAATTATGTTTGGAAAATATTGCACCCACAGCAGGTTAATGTTGTTTACGTATTAATCAAAGGGGATTCGATGTGTGATCCTTAGCAATCAACTATGTACAAAAAAAAGTTTCCTCAAATCATTCTCAAAGGTCAGGTTTTCAAAATATTTTGATGTACCTTTTAGAGATTACTACATCATGATAGTTAAATAAAATAAGTGTACACACATTATTGACAGATGAATATAAATAATTACCAACGGTCATGCTCTCTCTCTCTCTCTCTCTCTCTCTCTCTCTCTCTCTCTCTCTCTCTCTCTCTCTCTTTCTCTCTCTCTCTCGATTGATTGATTGATTGATCGAACTCGAACTAAAAAATATTTTCTTCCAACTATGTCTCCAATTAAACTCTTTTTTAATCAATATATTTATTGACGTGCAAATTGGCATACGGTTTAAAGCGCCATCAACATTCGAAGGAATGAAAGTGTTAAAAAATGTAATTTCCTTAAAATATATTATATTGGTCTTGTTATTTTGCTCATGTTGGGGTAGCATGTTTGAGACAAACTCAAATTTACCAAGGCAATTTCATTCTACAGTCAGTATTCCCTATACTAAGACAAGTTCACCAAATAAATACTTGGAAATATAAATAAGTCGGTTTTGTCTTTGGCTTTGTTGCTTTGGGTTGTTTTGTATTTCGGAATTAGTCTTTACACAAAATCTTAAATATCTCGTCCAAGCAACATTACTCCACTATCGTCAATACTCTTACAGATATGTAAGTGTCAACTGACATTATTTCATAAGCGACGAGTCTATGAACAATTATATATGTACAATGCAGGCGTTCAACACTTGAAAATTCTGTTTTTCTAATCATTTTTACAAATGTATCTTACTTTGAAGTGCATGTTACGGAGGATTTTAACACGTCCGTGTGGTGTTGAAATACAGAACCCAATGCCATTTCCGAGTGTATACATGCATACACAGAGAGATTAAGAGACTAACAGGCAGACAAGTAAACTTAAGCGTATTTCCACAGAACACAGATAAGATTGTGTCTAGACAATATACAAGTGTTTGATTACTTCATCATCATCATCAGTCTCTTGCCCTAGTGTGGTGGTTGAGGCACTGTGCTACTGAACATTTGACCAGTTCCCTCCTCTTGTCTCGATCATGTGACAATGCCTGTGTCTCCGCAAACCTTTTTCTGGCCCATTCTGTGATGTTGGCAGTCCACATTTTACTCTGTATATCTCTCCTTCTGCCACCCTGGATACTGCCCTGCAGTACTGTTGTGGATAGGCTCTAGTGACGTGGCCATACCATTTCAGCTTTCTCTTTTTCTACAGTGGTGAGGAGGTCTTCATAATGGCCTACTTTGTGCCTGATGCTGTTACGCACTTATTCATTTGTGATGTGGTTCATGTAAGAGATGCCATGGATGGTTCTGTAGCATCTCAATTCAAGTGTCTGGATTCTTCGTTGTAATTCTGCTGTCAGGGTCCAGGTCAAGGCCTCACATGAATACAACAAGATTGAGATGACTAGTGTTCTCAATAGTCTGATTTTAGGTTCAGACAGATATTATAGTTTTTCCAGATGGGTCTTAACTTTGACATAGCTGCCGTTGTTTGTGTTGCTCGTGACAAACGTTCTGCTCTTGATCCCTCTTTGGTGATTATGGAACCAGGATATTTGAACTGGCCAACTGTTTCCAGTTCGTGTTCTCGGAATTAAATATTGGTTGAGATTTCTCTGCCACTATTTGTCATCAGCTTTGTCTTCTTAACGCTTATATCCATGTCAAATTTGGAAGATGTTTTACCCAGGTTCTTCCCTAAGGTGGCAAGCTCGTCTTCACTCCCTGTCAGCACATCAACGTCGTCTGCAAAATGTAGGCTGGTGAATTTACGCCCTCCAATGCTGACAGACCCACAGTGGTTTTCCAGGGCTTCGATCATGATGCGTCTAAGTAAATGTTTAAAAGCGTGAATGAACCAGTCCCCCACAGAATCTTGAACAATTACTGCACTGGTAGCCTTTACGTACAGCTGCTTGATGCTATTGGTCAACTTTTGACCCATATTGTAGATCTTCATTGTGGCCCACAATGCCTCATGCCACACTCTGTCAAAAGCCTTTTTGATATCTATGAACACTTGATAGATGTTGTGTTGATGTTGCGAATACTTTTCACACAGAACCCTAAAACTGAATATTATGTTGTGCTTCTTCCACTCCGGAACCCTGCTTGTTCTTCAGCAATTATTTCTTATGCTTGTGTGTTCAGTCTGTTCAAGATGACTTTCAGCATCACGTTACATGCATGGCTGATCAAACAGCTAGTTCTGTAATTTGGGCACATATGGAGATCTCCTTTTTGGGAGAGTGTTATAATCAGTGACTGGGTCCACTGCGGTGGCCATTCGCCTGTCTGCCAGATTCTGTTGCATATTTTTGTTAGTAGCTCTATCACTCATTCCCCGCCATTTTTGATAGGTTCGGCTGAGATCTTGTCTATTCCAGTTGCCTTCTCATTCTTCAGTGCTCTTATTGCTGATTCCAACTCGTCTTTGAGAATGGGGAAATCATCATCATTTGTGGAGTTTGGGACTTCAAACACCTATAGGTCTCCTGTGTATGGATGGCTGTAGAATTCGTTACAATACTCAGTCCATCTCTCTGCAATGTCACTTGCTTCAGTGTAGTATTTTCCATAGTCGTATTGAATGGTACTGACTATTTGGTTGCTTCCGTCTGGAGAGGTCTTTCACAATTTCGAATGATTTTTTGCTGTTATTCATTGTCAGACTGATCCTTATTTCTGGTCACGTTTGTCCAATCCAATCTTCTTTTGCTTTCTTCAAGTTTTGTCTGATATTCTTGTTTATTTCTCGGTACTCCATTGCCCCTGTTTGGTGTTTTTATGTCTCTTCGGGCATCATACAGATTCAGAATCTCTTATGTAACCCAGGGTATTTTCTTTGGGAGATGGAAGCCAATAATGTCATGGACAGCTGTTGTCATGACATTGTTGAAAGTGTCTGTCATCACTTTAACATCAACATCACACGGAGAGGAGCAAATCTTCCTCCAACTGTGGCTTGGAATGACTTGCAGATGTTAGGGTCTTTCAGTTGTTCAAGGTTGAATTTGAGCCTGATTTTCTTTGGCTTGTTAATTTTCTTCATCCTCACTATGAAATTCATAATGACAATGTCGTGATCACTCCAACATAGGAAGTTCTTGTTTTTGCTCTATTGATGTCAGTTCGGTAATGGTTTTGAACCAGTATGTAATCGATCTGGTTATGATAGGATCCATTTGGTGCGTGCCATGCCCAGCGTCGTGAAACTTTATGTTGACCCAGGATGTTTGCATTTACCAAGTTGTTGTAGCTTGCGAACTCGAGCAGCCGTCTCCCTCTTTCATTGGTACGCTCATTGCAAGACGTTTCACATGATGATCCACGTCTTTTAGAGCATCTTTGTCAACTTTGGCATTCTAGTTTCCTTGGATAATAAGGATGTCTTTTTTACTTACCATGTTTAGAAAACCCTGGAGTTTGTTGTAAAACGACTCTATTTTTTTCATCATCATGATCGATAGTTAAAGCATATACATGGATACATGTGATGTTAAAGGGAGATGCTTTCAGACGAATGGAGATGATTATTCTAGATATGGGGCGGCAATCAAACACAGATCCTTTGAGTGTCAAAAAGAAACCATGATAAAACAGAGATCCTAAAAATTGGAAACTGACGATGAAACCACCACGAACTCCACTAGACCTAATACAAGATAAAGTCAAAGCACTAGGTACTTTCGAACGAATGGAGATAATTCTGCTAGATATGGGGCAGCATTTAATCACAGATCCTTTGATGGCTTTGTTTACAATGAAGCTTACGCCATTTATTGACTTGTCCAACTCTCGACTATAGTATAATATATACCCATCTTCAGTTTGGTGTCCTCCTATGGCTTTCCATCTGGCTCGGTCCGTGACGTTTTGGCGCCGCCGGTTTGGCGCCGACCGGTTTGGTGTGACCGTTTTGGCGCTTGGATGTTTTGGCGAGGGCCGTTTTGGCGCCGGACATTTTGGCACCGACAAAAGTATGAACATCAAAAGATTACACATTATCCTTAAGATAATTAGAGGCCATGTTGGCATTTACAAAAGGATTCAGAAATAACAATATAAGTAGGACACTTAAGATAATTGACTCTATTGGTATATTGTCCCATGAGTCATGACCACTTAAGGATTGAGAATTTAACCTTTTGATGTCTAACGTGTTATTCATATTTGAAAGCGAAACCTATGATAAGGTAAGAAGTCCACGCAAAGGATTAACGATTTAGCCATTCAGGCTCAAACCAACTTCTATATAGTTGTTTGTTTATATGTGTGCTCTCAAATAAATTAACGTAAAATATTTTTCGGAAATGAGCGTTATGAAATCAAAGCGTGGTCAAGAAAAGTACGTGCACAATGGATATTAATACGTTTTTGATAAATACAGTGCCGACAAGATTAAACATTTTTGGCGATGCGAGTTTAAAAACAAATGTAAAGCCCGTCCTCACACAACTGCAGATGACTGCCAATTTATTCTACTGATGAATGAACATAATCATGGGAGTGATGTTGCAAAAGCAGAAGTGGACAAGATTGTGAATGATATGAAGAAAAAGGCACCCGATACAGTAGAAATCGTATCGGTGATACTTAACAGCACTTTGCAGGGAACATCAGTTGCTGTCCGTGGAAAGATGCCGGTTCGCAAAGCAATACAAGTTCGAAACCACATTCAAGAAGCACCTCCTCAACCAAAGGAGCGAGCGTCTATTGTCATCCCTGAAGGCTATCGAAGGTATGTGGTTTCAGCGGGTCAAGTAGAAGAAATTATTTTGTAGGATTCAGGCGAAAACAACAATGATAGGATATTGATTTTTGGTCGACATTCATATAGGAATTGGAGTCAACACATGGAGAAGCTGTATGTTGATGACACGTTCAGCCTGGCTCCTGCTCTCTTCGCACAAATGTATGCCATCTTGGCGGTAAGAGAAAAATTTGTTCATCCGGTACTGTATGCTCTATTGCCTAACAAGGAAGGCAGTACATACTTCCGACTGTTCGAAGCTTTGAAGGCAATGTGGCCAAACCTGAATCCTACTTCAGTATCAATTGACTGTGAACAAGCGGCGATAGGTGCAATTCGAGCAACGTTTCCTTCCACTGAAATCCACGGATGTCTGTTTCATTTGACGAGGAAACTTGCAGATGGCGGTCTCCTACATAGGTACAACACGGATTCCGTATTTGCTGTGCACTGTCGAATGATCGTCGCCCTTGCTTTGGTACCAAAAAACGATCTAGACATTGGGCTAGAATCAGTTTCAAATGAGATACCAAATGACCTTTTAACCGACCATAAACTGGTTCGAGGACAATTACGTTGGTCGCCCAAATCGCAACCGAAGTCGACGTCGACCAATGTTTCCGCTGGACTACGAATCGGTAGAAGGGTCACGACCAATTTTATGAGGAATTCATTCGCGGAGATGAACAGCCTGTGAAGCGCAAGAAATAAATGGACACGGAAACACGAATCAAGATAATTGTGGAGAGCACATTAACGAATATATGCGTGGACTGGCTCATAAATTTCCTAATGGACTAAACACAATAATTACTGAACAATCAGCTTTCAGACCTTTTTAGTTATGTTGCTATTTGAATAAAATTTACAAATCAATAACTTTTCACTTTTATATTTCACTTATAGTTTTAATTAAAGTTATTTTAATAACACATAGGCTGATCATTGGAATAATTTTACTTTTATATGTCACTTTATATTTCACTTACACAATACGTCTCTTTGATCGCTGAGCTAATCAATGTTATTTTTACCTGCTCCACTAATGTAAGGTTACCTCTCAACAGGAATAACAATTGCTCGGCGCCAAACCGGCCCGTGCAAAAACCGCCAGCGCCAAACCGGTCGCGCCAAAATGTCCTGCTTCGTGGTTAGATAATAACAATGAGCACCAAAGAGATTGATAACACGACAATTCAGAAATCTGGTTGAACAGACTGTGTAGTGACTTTAAGGACCTTGACATTTAGAAGTCAATGAACACGTCTAAACATTCTCTATTGTAAACTCGTGGGTTCTGCTGGGTGGCTACATCAAAATGGCCATGGAGAAGTCCAAAGATTTAGTAGTTGCTGAAGTCCAAGAAATAAAGTGACAATGGACCTGCCATTTGGCAGTAGATTTTGTCAGAGAGTGGCGAACTTATAAAGTTATTGGCCATAAAATGATGTTTTCTCTTATTAATAGCGTATGGTACATGCACTGGGTGTTTAAAGGTTAGGTAAGTAACATCACCTTGCATATGCAAATCACAGCAACGATGCATCCGTGTCATGCATTTCAATATATAATTTTGGCCTGTGTCATCTTCGAGTAAAAAGTTAATTTTGAATCTAGTCGAGTACTTTAGTAAGTGGACTGAAACATATGAGTAGTTAATGGGGGCTGTATAACTACACATTTGTCAAACGAAATATGATTACAATAACACTACAGCCACAACTAGAATAACTGAGGTATATGTTAATAATGTTCTTTGTCGGTTATTCGAAACGCAATTTTAAAATAAAAAAAAACATCCTGAGAATATGCTTTATGGCCTATCAATGAGCCAGAATGACGGCCATTTACTTACCTTCGGCACGTTGCAACGTTTGTTTCAATTCTTTCAAACGCTTCGAGATTTCAGATTCAGTCCAAATTTGTACAATTCCTATGACTGCGTCTAGTCAAGATGCCTCATGTACAGATTTTCCATGTAGTGTTTAAGTCTAACTGTGTCCTCTGAAAATTATATCACTTTTTATTGAATCAATATGAAAAAGATCATGTCAACCAAACGACATCTTCGATCTGTACTGGACTGAGTATGTAAATTTACAAATCTATGTATTTAGTTAAATCAGGTACGTAATTTATTCCTTTGACGTTCGCTACGGTTTTAACTATTTGTCTACCATGACTTGTGCTATTTATGTCGATGTCATCTTTGTTCTAGACAATGTTCTAATCTGTAGTATTTCTAACACCCTGGGTTATATCATTTTAATGTTTGGAACAAATCAACACGTTTGTTTTATTGCATGTCTGTCTCTAGCACAGCCTGATTAGAGTTCACGTCTAAGCTTGTAAACTTTGTCAATATATCACTATCGTTTGATAGCTGCATTTTTGCAATCGCGGTAAGAAATGAAATATTTATAACACCTCTCTTAAAACACTCAACATGATATGGCTTTATGACATGATTTATTATGTGAAAATGTACATTAATAAATGTATATACAATTGTCTTGATAGAGCGACTGCGCCAGTAAATGTTTATTTTGAAATGTCCTTTTCTTTGTATGACTCAGAACGGGATAACAATATATAAAGATATTATTTAGCATAGTGAATTTTGATTTCAATCTTTTTAAAACATGCACTCTTTCACCCTAAATGTGTGTCTCTCATTCGGCAATGCTTGTCTGGAAATTAGTAATTCTGATTTGTGTCATGGGCGAAGTGCACCTTAAGTGAACATTCGTCTAAATGGTTATTGCGGGCCACTTAAAAAAATATTTATTTTTTATTTAACGTTTTCGTATCATACACAAATACAAGATGGTGGTATCCTATGGTGGCACCAAATAAGGATGTGAGGGGCCGTCTGAGCTTTGTTTTGGAATTTCTTGATGTCTTAGTAAAATTATTTTAATTTTTATTTATTTTATATTCTCGTAACTCTAATATGGGAATATTTTTATTTTAAGAAAAAAAACTTCAAATGGAGGCTACTACTAAGGTTTATATGTTGGAACTTAAATTTCATTTTAAATCTCTTTCAATTCCTGAAACGGGTTTCGGTATCGGAGTCAGCGTAAAAATCGTATGCTGTAGAATATAGGAGGTTAATGAAACCAACACATGTACAAGATTATATAAACGGACAAATACATTTTTGATTGCATGAATAATTACAATTATTAAAATAATTTGGTGTTCTTGATATTATAGTGCACACTTTACTTATATGGAGTATACAAAGTCAAAGCGTCAGTCTACAAGGTAAAGTAGTGGTAAGGGAGTCAAAACTTTACTTACATGGACTATACAAATACAAATAAAAAGCGTCAGACTACAAGTAAAGTGGTGGTAAGGGGGTAAAAATCTTACCTACATGGAGTAAACAAATACAAATTCAAAGCGTCAGTCTACAAGGTAAGGTGGTGGTAAGGGAGTCAAAACTTTACTTACATGGACTATACAAATACAAATAAAAAGCGTCAGTCTACAAGGTAAGGTGGTGGTAAGGGAGTCAAAACTTTACTTACATGGAGTATACAAATACAAATTCAAAGCATAAGTCTAAAGGTAAGATGGTAGTAATGGGGTCAAAACCTTACTTATATGGAGTATACAAATTCAAAGCGTCAGCCATCAAGGTAACGTGGTGGTAATGGGGTCGAAACTGTACTTACATAGAATATACAAATTCAAAGCGTCAGTCAACAAGGTAAGGTGTGGGTAAAACGGTCAAAACCGTACTTATATGGAGTATACAAATACAAAGCGTCAGCCTTCAAGGTAAGATGTAGGTAAGGGGGTCAAAACCATACTTACATGGAGTATACACATTCAATGCGTCAGTCAATAAGGTTAGGTGGTGTTTACCGGGTCAAAACCGTACTTATATGGAGTATACAAATACAAAGCGTCAGCCTTCAAGGTAAGATGTAGGTAAGGGGGTCAAAACCATACTTACATGGAGTATACACATTCAATGCGTCAGTCAATAAGGTTAGGTGGTGTTTACCGGGTCAAAACCGTACTTATATGGAGTATACATATACAAAGCGTCAGTTTTAAAGGTAAGGTGGTGGTAATGGGGTCAAAACCGTACTTAAATGGAGTATACACATTCAAAGCGTCCGTCTACAAGGTATGGTGGTGGTAAGGGAATCAAAACCGTACTTACAGGGAATATACAAATTTAAAGCGTCAGTCTACAAGGTAAAAAGGTGGTAAGGGGGTCGAATCCTTACTTACATGGAATATACAAATTCAAAGCGTCAGTCTACAAAGGTAAGGTGGTGGTAAGGGAATCAAAAAAGCACTTACATGGAGTATACACATTCAAAGCGTCAGTCTACAAGGTAAAGTGGTGGTAAGGGGGTCGAAACCTTGCTTACATGGAATATACAAATTCAAAGCGTCTGTCTACAAGGTAAAATGGTGGTAAGACAGTAAAAACTTTACTTACAAGGAC
Organism: Unio pictorum; assembly: GCA_030141615.1. Taxonomy (NCBI): domain Eukaryota; kingdom Metazoa; phylum Mollusca; class Bivalvia; order Unionida; family Unionidae; genus Unio; species Unio pictorum. Next base: position 184,944 of record JARLTB010000349.1, read on the forward strand.
TATACAAATACAAATTCAGAGCGTCAGTTTGCAAGGTAAAAAGGTGGTAAGGGGGTCAAACATTACTTAAATGGAATATACAAATTCAAAGCGTCAGTCTACAAGGTGAAGTCGTGGTAAGGGAGTCAAAACCTTAGTTACATGGAGTATACGAATACAAATTCAAAGCGTCATTCTACAAGGTAAGGTGGTGGTAAGGGAGTCAAAACTTTACTTACATGGACTATACAAATACAAATTCAAATAGTCAGTTTACAAGACAAGATGGTAGTAAGGGGGTGAAAACCTTACTTACATGGAGTATACAAATTCAAAGCGTCAGTCTACAAGATAAAGTGGTGGTAAGGGGGTCGAATCCTTACTTACATGGATTATAGAAATTCAAAGCGTCAGTCTATAAGGTATGGTGTTGGTAAGGGGGTCAAAACCTTACTTATATGGAGTATACAAATTCAAAGCGTCTGTCTACAAGGTAAAGTGGTGGTAAGGCAGTCAAAACTTTACTTACATGGACTATACAAATACAAATTCAAAGCGTTAGTTTGCAAGGTAAAATGGTGGTAAGTGGGTCAAACCTTACTTACATAGAATATACAAATTCAAAGCGTCAGTCTACAAGGTGAAGTGGTGGTAAGGGAGTCAAAACCTTACTTACATGGAGTATACAAATACAAATTCAAATAGTCAGTCTACAAGGTAAAGTGGTGGTAAGGGAGTCAAAACTTTACTTACATGGTCTATACAAATACAAATTCAAATAGTCAGTCAACAAGGCAAGATGGTAGTAAGGGGGTGAAAACCTTACTTACATGGAAGATACAAATTCAAAGCGTCAGCCTTCAAGTTAAGGTGGTGGTAAGGGGGTCAAAACCGTATTTACATGGATTATACAAGTTCAAAGCGTACTTACAATGAGTATACAAATTCAAAGCATAAGTCTACAAGGTAAGATGGTAGTAATGGGGTCAAAACCTTACTTATATGGAGTATACAAATTCAAAGCGTCAGCCATCAAGGTAACGTGGTGGTAATGGGGTCGAAACCGTACTTACATAGAATATACAAATTCAAAGCGTCAGTCAACAAGGTAAGGTGGTGGTAATAGGGTCAAAACCGTACTTATATGGAGTATACAAATACAAAGCGTCAGCCTTCAAGGTAAGATGTAGGTAAGGGGGTCAAAACCATACTTACATGGAGTATACACATTCAATGCGTCAGTCAATAAGGTAAGGTGGTGTTAATTGGGTCAACACCGTACGTATATGGAGTATACAGATACAACGCGTCAGTTTTAAAGGTAAGGTGGTGGTAATGGGGTAAAAACCGTACTTAAATGGAGTATACACATTCAAAGCGTCAGTCAACATGGTAAGATGGTGATAAGTGAGTCAAAACCTTGCTTACATGGAGTATACAAATTTAAAGCGTCAGCCTTCAAGGTTAGATGGTGGTAATGCGGTCAAAACCGTACTTACAAGGAATATACAAATTCTAAACTTCAGTCTACAAGGTAAAGTGGTTGTTTGGGGGGGGGGGGTAAAAACCTTAATTACATGGAATATACAAATTTAAAGCGTCAGTCTACAAGGTAAGATGGTAGTAAGGGGGTCAAAACCTTACTTATATGGAGTATACAAATTCAAAGCGTCAGCTTTCAAGGTAAGGTGATGGCAAGGGAGTCAAAACCGTACTTACATGGTGTATACAAATTCAAAGCGTCAGTCTACCAGGTAAAGTGGTTGTAAGGGGGGGGGGGGGGTAAAAACCTTACTTACATGAAATATACAAATTCAAAGCGTCAGTCTACAAGGTATGGTGGTGGTAAGGGAGTCAAAACTTTACTTACATGGACTATACAAATACAAATTTAAAGCATCAGTCTACAAGGTAAAAAGGTGGTAAGGGGGTCAAACCTTACTTACATGGAATATACAAATTCAAAGCGTCTGTCTACAAGGTGAATTGGTGGTAAGGGAGTCAAAACCTTACTTACATCGAGTATACACATTCAAAGCGTCAGTCTACAAGGTAAAGTGGTGGTAAGGTAGTCAAATCGTTACTTACATGGAGTATACAATATCAAAGCGTCAGTCTACAAGGTAAGGTTGTGGTAAGGGGGTCAAAACCTGATTAAAATGGATTCAGTGTCCAACATCTCCAGTCTATCTCCTATTCGTTATCTTTTCTGTTTGCATTGCTATCATCCTACCATCCCAAAGGACACATGCAAGCTAAATCATGTGCGCCCGCGGATACTGGCAAGGGGGGTGCACTACCTGAACCATTGCACTTCAAATAAACAAGGCCATATGGCTCCCCGCCCTTCCCTCTCCCGCTCCTCCCCCCACCCCAACGAATTTCACTACTAAACATGTTTTTGCATACATCCGTAAAACATAATAGCAGACCACCACATGTTTTCTCGCCCCTGCCGAAAATAGTTCTGCGGGAGCGCCTAAGGTAAATCCATATTTTACGACATACTCAATAACGACCTCAAATTTTGAACAATGCTACTGAGATAAGTGATACCATCAATACCATTAAATCAGGTTTGTCTTTGACTTTGTTGTTTTTGGTTTTCTACTCTTTTATTGTTGTTGCTGTTTTTATTTTGTGCAGGATTTTGTCTTGCACAGATCTTAAATATCAACATCAAACAACGTGAATAAACTAGAGTCTGTCGTATAACTAATAAAAGCGTCAACTCCTGGCGTTACGTAAATATCTACTGTAGGATTTGGCAAGCGAATTATCAGTTTTATATATAGTTTATACATGTATAAAGGACACACTATTAGCACTTGACATTTCCGATTTCTGCTTCCACTCATTCTATCACGTTGATACACAGTGAGCAATCGGAACACGTTCTAGCTTGTGTTTTTCAGATCATAACCTAAATTCATTGGTATATGTTGATGCGTACATTATGGAGTTTTATGGCAGAAGTCTATGTGGTGTTGAACTACAGGACGTCGTAATGCATACAAGCGTACATATATAGACAGAGATATCGATCGACAAGCATACAGGTGAGCGTGTGATCTTTCAACATAACACAGATTTAATTGCTTGCAAACAGGAAGTAGGACACCAATAGCTTCCCATTCTTCAAAGTGAAAGTAGAGACTTATTCATGCACAAATGATATTGTAGACATTTCATAGTATGACGACCTTCACACTATATAAGGTACGTTCCCAGGTGTGTGTGTGTGTGTGTGTGTGTGTGTGTGTGTGTGTGTGTGTTAATATCCTATTTATATTTAACTGATATGTTAGGTGTTTCCCATTCTAAACGACTGGAATTGAAAATAGAAATTCCATTTACTCTGTTATCTTTTCTTGTTATGGTTTTATTGACACCAGGGTATTTAGCTAAGACGGAATACATTGATGTACTCCAGTTTAAAAACTCTCTCTCTCTCTCTCTCTCTCTCTCTCTCTCTCTCTCTCTCTCTCTTTAATGTTGAACGTAACGGAAAATAATTGAAGAACAAGATTTTAAGTAAAGATTATTAGCTGATTCAGAATAGATTCACAGCAACAGATTAATACCTTTTATGTTGGTTTTAAAGAGACAAAAAATAACTGACATTCAGATTCGATTGTCCCTTGTTTATCTCTTGTTGGCTTTTAGGTATCCTTAAACGTGAATCTTAATATTGGGATCAGGTTAACTTTCTATTGAAGAGATACACAAAGGAAATCGTTCCACAAATAAAATAACACAATGCAGAGAATGGTATTTAATTAACGGGGTCGGAACGAAAAGGCATGATAATTGAAAATATAACTATTAACGTGTATTTTTATTACCATAATAATTTTAAATAGCGTTGATTGTTTAATTTATTTTGTAGACTATGTTCTACACATTTCTGAATTCATAATCTTGACCACATACATATTATTAATTATGAAGTGAATTACACCAATAAAAGGTTTGTATGTACCTGACTTCAACATTAAAATGCAGTTTGTGTTAGCATCAATCTTCTTTGTTTAGTTTTGTTGAATACTTCAGCATACACTTTAGAATATCCTGTACAATGGAAAAAAACCTTCAGACTTCGACATCCAGCTGACTAATACATGAAGATAGAGCCGACAAAGGAGAGGCAGGCAGGGCAACCAGAGATATATCCCCGGCGCTGCATTTGCATCAATGTATCGTACATATTATTAATTATGAAGTGAATTACACCAATAAAAGGTTTGTATGTACCTGACTTCAACATTAAAATGCAGTTTGCGTTAGCATCAATCTTCTTTGTTTAGTTTTGTTGAATACTTCAGCATACACTTTAGAACATCCTGTACAATGGAAAAAAAAAACCTTCAGACTTCGACATCCAGCTGACTAATACATGAAGATAGAGCCGACAAAGGAGAGGCAGGCAGGGCAACCAGAGATATATCCCCGGCGCTGCATTTGCATCAATGTATCGTACTGTAAATTAATTTACATTCCATCCATTCTAAAAACCCAAAGACGCCAATGTAACTATATATCCTCAGTCGTTGAGTGGTGTCTCTATTGTAAAATCATTAGTGGCCCTGAAAAGGACCGTTTTCTCCACCACCACTCTTTCTTAGTGGTTTGATCTCCCAGTTCTCACAAACCGCACATCCTCAAGCCAAATTGTTACGCCAGACACAATAAGCCTAAAAGAATAAGTTGCCTCTTTACACCGGTCCGCTTTCTCCTCCAGGCATCCAATCCTTATCTCCCCGCTGCCTAATATTTTTAATGTTCGATCTTCATTGATCAAGTTTAGCCCAGGTGTCTAAGTCAGGCTGTCTCTAACGGAAAGGTATGTGTTTATCACATATCGCAATTGTCTTCATCTATATAGTTAAAAATTTACGTATTTCATTAAAGTTTAGAATTTGTGTACTGATGGTCCGCGGATGCAAATTATCCCACAAGAATTTAACTTCATAGTTTTGTTACGTATATTTGATTTAAGTCATTTAATTTTTTTGTCAGATTCAAATTTGACATTTTGGGTTTAAAATTCGTTAGTTGGGAGAGATTTTCTAGAAATGGATGACCTATATACTTTACGAATAAACACCAGGTGTTAATCTCATTTCTGACCTGGTATCAGAGTTGTAAACAAGGTTTTAAAATGATTGGCTGGTTCCAAGGACAAAATGGAGTAAAGTATAAACATCTTTCTAATTTAGTTGGGTCATACGTTGATTGCGTGATTTCTTGAACGTGAGATTGTTCTGAGAGATTCTGGAAGGTCGTGACCCCTTTCATGTTTACGTAAAAACAGGTATTTCAATTATTGTTTGGGAGAGTTCAGTAGTTAGTCTGGGCTTTGGAATACAAAGATATGTGTTTTATTGTTTGAGTGTAAATAATTTCAATTCGTTTAGGATCAAGAGGAATTTATTGTGTTATTTATCTAGAAATTGCTTGTGCTCATTTGGATTATTATAAAACTAAAACTGACTTCATCACGTCACATCGTCGTCCATATTGGATTACATCGTCAAGATTCGAACCGGGAACTATTAGGACATTTTATTATCAGATCTCTTGCAATTCCACTAGTGGATTATATTGTGAATTCTTTTTGGATTAATTTTTGGACTTGATTATCTAAAACCGTAAGTTTAAATATTTTATTTTATGAAAATATTTGTACTCAATAAATTGTTTGTTAAATTTTACAAGCTTGTTATTTTCACTTCTTTCTATGTTGCTGCTTATTCGAGCCTAAGCACGTAACATTTGTGTTTTAAAGGTATCTCAAAAGGTCATATTTGTAACTTAAAAACTTCTAATTGAAAGGATTTTCAAAAGTCAAAAAGAAAACTCCATACCATTCATCTAGTCCCTAGGGGGGTGGGGTATGCTGCTCGGCTGTCATCAATGGTCAGCACCGCACTCTAAGTTTCAGTTTTCTCCTCCAAGTTTTGCAACTCTTTCTCGAGCCCTCATTCGGCTTCTCTGCAGCTTCTTCGTCTTCATCTCATCATACCTCCAACAATCTCTCTTGACAACGATGCAGCCACTTTTAACAATGATCAGAACAGAATGGTTAGAAAACCTTCTCATTAAACGAGTATTTGTTTTCGATTTCGATTGATGAGAGGTTTCATTTTCCCATTTGGCTGATAGGCGGCGTTGTCTTCTAAATCGCTGTTTCTTTGTTTTGGACAAATGCGCAATTCCTTTAAACAAAATCACCTAAGATCAGACCCGATATCAATAATTTATTTATGTGCTTTTTGGATAATTTTCTTCGCATGTGAGCACTTGGTTTTGTCAGTACTCTCACAACATCCAAAATATTTAGCTAAACAAGGATGAACTAAAATTTGTCTTTTTAGGGTAGGGGTGGGGTGGTTTATTTGGATAATGAGGTGAACGTTTTGGCGAAATCCTTCTGATTGCAGTGAAAAAAACTTAAGCGAATCTTGTCCTGCACTCGCTCCTAGTTATACTGGAAATCGTGTCCACTGAGTAGCTATCAGTCCGTTGTATCATCTGGACATACTAAACCTTGCCAGTTCTTGTTTAGAAAAATCAAGGAAACATTTGTGTTTTGTACTTTGTACCTATTATGAGGTACCACCTTTTTGCTTGCAACTAATACCACTAAAGCAGCGGTACAAGTCGTCGTCGTCGTTGCCAGAGATGTTCCTTTAGAAATTGGTTTCCATATAGTTTTCAAATTAGGAAACACTGGTCTTCAGGAAGGCATGTTAGGCAACATAATGAACGAAGAACAATAAGGAGTGGTCGGAGAAAACAGCAATTAGCCAGGTGTTCTTGTGAACGTTTGGGTTCTAGTGGCGGTACCTCTCTTTTCTACATGATATGTATTTTGTCTTGGGATTGTTCTTGGGGCTTGCCTTTTTCTTTTTGCTACAGTATGAACTTGCTGCAACGCCTCTTTTCATTTTGTATTTTAGGGAGTTTGGCCCATCTTAAAAGTTAATCATTACCGACACCTTGTAGTAAGCCACTTCAACCTGAGTTCAAGGCTTTGCTGGGTTTTAGGAGGTGTTTGCGGTTTCTTTTGGCGTCGTTTGTGTAACGATCCTTGGATCAGGCAATTTTTTACAAAGCTACTTTACTTTTTTTTTCAAAACACGTTTCATGTGTTACGTGTTTAGACTCTAATGAACAGAAACGCAGAAGGGCGTGACCTCAAGTAAGTGTCGTGTCGGGTAAACTCACGCTAGTACAAATTGATTTTTAAAGAAAACGACGACAAAAAAGAGAAACCCCCAAGAAAGACTATTGGAGAGATATTCTCGGTTAGTTAGAGGTTTCGGTTTGGTGGTATTGGCTTCATTTTTCTCGTTTTTAAAAAGCCTTAGTTTAGCAAATGGATCCTTATAAAATTGGTCTGTACGCCCTCCCTGCTGCTTGAAATTATTTCTCAAACAACCTTTATACCGTAATCTAAAACGCAGTTTTGGAAATCCTCAAGTTGCGAAATCGAGGGGTCATGTGATCATGCTTTTATTTTAATGTCACGTACTCATACTATGGCCTTGACAAAACCAATCGTTTTACTCTAAAATTAAAAAAGTTGTTTACTTTAAGTTGTTTACATTAAATTTACATAGCCAGTACAAAACCTAGGTCTTACTCTGGACAGTACTTTTACATTGCACCAACGTGTCATAAACATGTGCAAGGCTGCATATTTTGAGCTGAGACGCATCAGCTCCATTCGCAGATATCTTTCAGTTGATGTCACTAAAACAAGATTATATTATAATAGCATCTAATACAAATTTAAAACAAAGAATTAAGGATTAAATTAAATTAAATATAAATTAAATCAGATATAGGTAGCATTTGATGTTGTATGCGAAAGATGCCTTGAAGTAAGTGATGTGTTATTAATTGCAGCCATCCTAAATATTCTGTCAGGATGGCTTCTAACAAATGCCAACAAATGTTAACGTATGTATTCGCTCCTGGTGGCATACAGTGTATGAATCAGTTTTAAGGACAATCAGACTGAATGGAAGTCATTAAATATTATTAGATTAAAGATCTCAATGGGAAATTAAAATTGTTTTAGACAGACACCAAAAGTAACCCGTAAAAATTGTATAACCTGCTTCTTGACACCCATTCGTGAAAACCAAATTTGTTCGAAATCTCAGGGGTCCATCTCACATCTGTCTGCGTGGATTCGAGTCTCAGATTCGGTAATTGTAGGTATTTCAGAAAGCTTGACAGCTGATTCTCGTTGGTCGGTGGTTCTTTGAGGGTGTTTTTCCGGGGTTTGTTCTCCACCTTTAATACTGGCCACCATGTATGGCCTATCGTGTGCTGAAAAAATGGCGCTAAACCATACAACAACGAAATGTCGAATAATCATGAACGGTAGGTTCTAAATTGATAAGAAAATACCCATGTAATGATTTACATGGTGATAATGGAGCCAAGATGATCCTAACTGTTCAGCCACCACTTGAAACTGAGATTTTCCTCTTAGAAATTTAAATAATATGATGGGCAATGAGACGTATAATGTGATGTGCTTAAAATTGATAACATGAATTTTCACTAAAGTAAATAATGCTTAGATTATGATGCTCTCTTTTCGTGTAAACCAAAATTTAATTTCTTCCGCTTCTCCTAAAATGCCATAGAAGATGACAAGATGTGCTTGAAAAATGCCAGACAATCGCATCGCCTTCACAAGGAATTCCTTCTACATATGAAATGGATTCTCCTTGACGTTTTTGGGAGTAACGTCTAAGCCAATTGGCACTCTTTGCAACATCAATGAATACTTTGAGGACGAAGATAGAACAATGTAGATTTGGTTTTATTCAAACATATTTAAACAATTTTGAATTATAGTAGTTTTATTCTTATTCCTGAATCTAATTTATATCTTGTCAACTGTATAATTAGTATAATTAATTTTGTTCGAGGGGTTATTTTCTTCTAAAAATAAGGCAGAGTGGAATATTTTTTCTAGCTTTCGGAGGACAGGAATATTAAATCGAGACTTTCCACTACTTTCCACCCGAATTGAAGACATATATAAATCACCTGCACCTAGAAAGAAAAAAGAAGCTGAACTTTCCGACCCAGTTTCCTGGTTTTGCGAAAGAACGAATTGCTTCAAATGAATGATACTGTTGACTTCAGACATTTAAAGCATTTGAATCGTAATGTCGTTGACTGATGCTGGCATACCGATTACGCCCTACCATAAAATTCAACCCTAAAGGTTAAGTCGGATCAATATTAGACTAAAAACGTATCAACATAAATGAGCCTAGCTGAACCCATTGTATGTCTCACGCACCCATCATTCGATGTTGGTGGTGAGAACAAGTAATCTTTTAAATTTCTACACGATATCTGTACCTGATTATAATTATACAATCAGATACTTGTTTTCTATCACTAAAGAGGTGACATAACTGCTTCATGTAATTTAACCTGGCAATATTCTCTAACTGCATGTCGATTTCATCCTTGTTTATTTGCTTTGAACCTAAAATGATGTCTCTTTTACAGATTTATATGAAAAATGTCTTCTGAAAAGCAATATATGCTTGTTGCGGCCATAGATTTCGGCACTACTTACTCTGGGTATGCTTTTTCTTTCCGTGAGGAGTTCTTGAAAGATCCTTTAAAGATATCTGCCAACATATGGAATGCTGGTTCACGTAGTTTGGTCTCAATGAAGACGCCATCATGTGTACTCTTTGAACCAAGAAAGAAGTTACATTCTTTTGGTTACGAAGCAGAGGATAAATATGCGGAACTTGCTCTGGATAATAAGCACCAAGACTGGTTCTTCTTTTGGAGGTTTAAAATGTCTTTATACAAACAGAAGGTAAGAAATCGACCTTAATGTAACGGTCACTCTGCTGTTATAGATAACCTTACATATAGTTTGAATTTCTTCCATATCTTGATAATCATTCTTTGTATGAGACGTCTACAAAAGCAGAGAAAGCAGACATCAGCAGGCATCTAGACAGACATATAAATGGGGACAAATTCGAGCGCATGAATTAACACAGGAAGAGACAACATTACAATATATGGATAGATAGATATATAACCTTCCTGTTTTGCAGCACCTCTCGCGGGACCTAATGATCCCAGATGCAACTGGAAAGACGATGCCTGCAATCAACGTCTTCACAGGCGCCATACATTTTCTATCCAGCCATCTTCTTAAGACGTGTAAAGACCAAGTTAGCCAAATAAAAGAGTCCGACATCCGTTGGGTATTGACGGTTCCCGCCATATGGAGTGATGCCGCCAAGCAATTCATGAGGGAATCAGCAGAGAAGGTAGATTGTCTACGACTGTTTACAGCTATTATAGTCATCATGCTATCAGATTTAAACACTTGCACACACATGCATTTTTATTCAAGTAGGTTAAATCACGATGTCAGTTCCGAGTGCAGGGTCATGTTTTCTTATTGAACTTTAATGATCGCGCTTGGTCACAAAGGTGATAAGCCGATACTCCACCAAAGAATTCATCTTTTTCTTCCGGTTGTGGTCCCAGAAGTGTATTTTAATAAAACTGTTTTTACTTCACTGAAAATTTCTTCGACTCGTCGCCTGCTTCCAAATGTTGTTTAAACTGTTCCCGATACACACATCCCAAGGTAAGGATGCTACATTGTTGGAACGTTTCTTATATGAGTCCGTTCTGAAAAAGGTCTGGTAGCTGGCAAAAGAAGCGGACTATGTTGCGACATATTTATCAGTCTCGTGGTACAAATAGTTATATATTTCGAGCTGTGGGAATTTGTATGCGCTTGGATGGTAACGTTGTTTTCTCTTTGATTACTTAGCCCGCAGCCACTTCTGAAAGCAGAATATTTAATGTATCTAGCTGTCACCCGGTTCTCTTCCTGTTCCAGTCATCGCAGCGGTCTATTCACGTTCTACTTTTCGCGACGCAAACATACCTCAGTCAATCCCGGGTAGCTGTGTCGCGTCGGTCGACATATTTGGCTATGACATCGCTGGCGGATCTCTTTTGTTATTATCTATAATGCGTGGTTGCTAAATTATTTTTTAAACCAACAATCGAGTCAATTGTGAGCAAACCGTGTTGTGGGGATCACCTTAACTATGCCTCAACTGTTGTATCAATAGTAATGGGAAAAACTTAACTCGGTCCATTTTAGGTAAATGTTTTGTTATACTGCATGTGTTGGAGCTATTTCAATTTTCCTCTTTTAGTTACACTTGTTATATCAATAGTAGGGGTACCTCCCGAACTAGAGTTCCATTAGTTAGTCTTATTATTGTTGTTGGTACCTCCTGAAGTAGGCCACATTTAGCAACACTTCTTATACCACTGGTGTGGGTACCTAATTAATTACATCCCATTTACTGGATTTTCTAAAACACAAAATCTTTTCTAAATTCAGCTACAGTCAGTCACTCAGGCTTGATGGTACTAAATACACATATACAATGAAAGTTTAAATATTAAAATTTAATGTGTGATAGATAAACTAAGTAAATGCCCCTAATGGTATTATATATATATATATATATATATATATATATATATATATATATATATATATATATATATATATACTTTTGGCAATGTCAGACAAAAGTCTTGCCGTCAGTAATTAAAATGATTAAATTCTTCTTTAGCCATTTACCCTATTAAAAATGGAATATCTACCATTATGGATGATACAATAACCAAGACTTTAATTAATGTTCTCCATTTCAGGCCGGAATTCCTAGTAACCAACTATTAATTTCACTTGAACCAGAAGCAGCAGCGATTCTTTGCCGGTATCTTCCTCTGGACAATCTCTCAGCTGTCAGTAATGCTTTATCTCCCTTAGAACCGGGTTCCAAGTACGTGGTTATTGATGCCGGAGGTATCTATTCTTCTTTTTCCTTCTGATATTGTTTTCCAAAAGAAATGTGCTGATTCTCCACAAAGACTGCTATCTCTGCAAATGATAAAAACATTTGAATTCAGGAACACGTCCGTCAAGAACAATTATTTCAGTAATTTAATAGTACACTTACGGTGATATACATTTTTTTTACCAAATGGACATTAGTTGACTCGAGAACAATTGATTTGTCCTCTCGTTTGTCTGTCTTATTTCAGGAGGAACAATTGATATGGCAGTGCATGAAATTCAACAGAGTGGTAAGATCAAGGAACTGAATAAAGCTAGTGGAGGCCACTGGGGAGGAGTAAATGTTGACAAAGCATTCATAGATCTTATTTCGGAGATCATGGGCAAAAACGTTATGGAAGAGATTTCCAAGTCCCACACATTTGATCTTATGGACCTGTTTAGAGAGTTTGAGGTTAAAAAGCGCACACTTGCTCCTGGTCAAAATGGAAAAACTGTCTTCAAAATTCCCTACGAGTTTATTGAGGTCTATAAGCATTTCACTGGAAAGGATGTAGCAAAGAGCACAGAAAGTATACAAAAATATAAAGATTCCATCGCTATGAAAGGAGACAAACTGATTATTGATTCAAGAGTGGTACATGATATATTTAGCCTGTCCTGTTATGAGATAGCAAATCATTTGGAGGATCTACTCGGAAAATGTGAACGCTATGATATCAAAACTATTCTAATGGTTGGTGGCTTCTCAGAATCAAGATTTCTTCAAGAGCAAATAAGAACAAGGTTACCAGACTGTAGGATAATTATACCCGCTGACCCTGGTCTTGCTGTGTTGAAAGGGGCTGTCATTTTTGGTCATGATCCCTCTGTTGTATCAACCCGTGTAAGCCGCTATACATATGGAACATGCACGATGGTTCCTTTTATGCGTAGCATTCACCCACACTCAAAAATGATAACGAATAAACGGGATGAAACATACTGTAAAGATATCTTTGCAAAAATTGTCCAGATTGGACAGTCAGTCAGCAGTGATGAGCTGCAAATATTGCAAATTAACAGCCCAGTTGAAGAAGACAAAGATGTGAGAGACGTTGAAATCTATGTTTCCACTGAGGCAAATCCAACCTTTATAACTGACCCTTCTTGCAAAAAAATTGGGTGCTTACAGCTAGATATCAAATTACCAGAACATACTCAAAAATCAAACGTGGAGGTCGCCATTTTAATTAGTGGAACTGAGGTGATGGTACGGGTGAAGAATAAGAACACAGGAGAAACTAAATCAGAGAAGTTTGACTTTTTGGCATAATGACAACCTATGGAGTATAGAAATGCTTAGTAATAAAAGTATATGGATAAAGAATTGAAAACCAACTCATTTACTGTAACCAGCCGATCAACTAATCTTCTACAGCTCTTCGAAATTTTCATATAAAAATTGAGATAATTTAATTTTAAACAGCTTCTTATTGCACACCTTAATTATACCAAAATAAAGCATAAAATAATTACAACTTTTCACAAAAAAATACATGAGGCCCAGAGTAGGTTTTTAAATTTGAACAGTATATCAATCAAAGACACAATGAATTGATTTATACTTTTCTCGCAACTCAGAATAATCTATGTGCCGTGACAGATAGTTTAAACAAACCTCTGCTCATCGCTTGGTACTGTTACTAAATACAACTCCCCTTAGATTATAATTCTGATATGAAATTGTATATTTAGCAAACAAATTCCTGGGTAACAGGTTAATCTTTTTCTAGGAATCGTAAGATATTAAGTTATTAAACAAGGGCAACGCACCATATAATTGATGTACTGCGATATTTATAAGTGTAATTAATGGTTAATAATCAAGCGATCATTGAAATATAATAAGAATTCGAAGTCGTCATTTAGTACTGTTTCGAATCATTAAAAAACTTCAACAGATGTAGCAAAATAATGAAGCAAAATACACACTGTCTTTCTTCGAGAATCCTTCCGTAGATACATAATGAATCTGCAACAATATCTCATTTTGTTATCTTTTATACTTATCACATAATTGTACGACTGTACATGAGGTGTCCCGTATTTTTTAAATATCATAAAAACATTGTATGATCTAAAATTTTCAAACAAATCAAAAATTGACGCCATACAAAAATGCATTATGTGTATACCGTAGAATAATTATTTACAAATCAATAGCTGAGTAATGTAAAAAAAAAAAAAACAATTATAATAAAAAGAAAAGATGCTGAACATTTTAGATTACCATAATTGCATATGTAACTTTGTTAGTCTCCTTAAAATTATCAATGTTACCATTAATACAAATGAAACAGATCAACTGCGCGCAAACCCACAAATATGTATATTGCCTACTCCATCCCCACTCTCCACGAACTAACGATTTCAGTCCATATCCTGTTTCCTCCTGCTGTGACTCAGTATATACATCTATAGTTCAAACGTTTGCTACCATAAACCAAGGGGAAAAGCAAAACTTCCGCATTGATTTTGGATGGTTAAATTATATAACAAGTTTGACTTGGTACCGCCATGCAGTTTAGAAGAAATTGTGGGAGTCAACGGAAGGCTGTTATGCGGAAGGTATTGCAGTATCCGCAATACGTGTTAGAAAGCAAAGTAAATCGTAAAGTTATATTCATACCTTTAAATTCATTCCAGATACGTTTTTAGTATGCATGATTCATAAAAGAGAGTACACTGTAACAAAAGATAAAGCAAAATTTATACTTGCACCAAAGATATAGTATAACTATTGAGCTGTAAGGGGGGGGGGGGGGTAGACTGACAATATGTCAATAATACATGGAACGGTGTCCATTAGGAAAATAAGGTTACTGTTTGATAGGATATCAGAACATTTTGACACAAGCATATAAAATAGTCCCACATATATCTGCTTATAAGGCCAACAGCAAACTGCACATATCTAAATATGACATCACATGGAGTATCGGCACATCTGGGTCTAAAGGAATATCTGGAGTAAACATATAACAAATAATTTATATACCCTGATCTGCTGGAGCATGATGCATCGGTAGATTAGAGTCTATGCTATTTATAGCAGAAAGTGAGTAGAAGAACCTATCACATATTTCTTGTACGATTATTTACAGAATGTAAAAATAGGACATGGTTGTTTTTTCATCGACTGAACTGGGCATAACTACTAGTACAAATGCCTACTGAGTCTAATTTTGTTATATTTACTACTAGTACAAATGCCTACTGAGTCTAATTTTGTTATATTAACTACTAGTACAAAAATCTACTGAGTCTAATTTTGTTATATTACTACTAGTACAAATGCCTACTGAGTCTAATTTTGTTATATTAATTACTAGTACAAATGCCTACTGAGTCTAATTTTGTTATATTAACTACTAGTACAAATGCCTACTGAGTCTAATTTTGTTATATTTTGTTATATTTACTACTAGTACAAATGCCTACTGAGTCTAATTTTGTTATATTAACTACTAGTACAAATGCCTACTGAGTCTAATTTTGTTATATTTTGTTATATTAACTACTAGTACAAATGCCTACTGAGTCTAATTTTGTTATATTAACTACTAGTACAAAAATCTACTGAGTCTAATTTTGTTATATTACTACTAGTACAAATGCCTACTGAGTCTAATTTTGTTATATTACTACTAGTACAAATGCCTACTGAGTCTAATTTTGTTATAGTAACTACTAGTACAAATGCCTACTGAGTCTAATTTTGTTATATTCACTACTAGTACAAATGCCTACTGAGTCTAATTTTGTTACATTTTGTTATATTAACTGCTAGTACAAATGCCTACTGAGTCTAATTTTGTTATATTCACTACTAGTACAAATGCCTACTGAGTCTAA
Source organism: Unio pictorum (assembly GCA_030141615.1). Lineage (NCBI taxonomy): Eukaryota > Metazoa > Mollusca > Bivalvia > Unionida > Unionidae > Unio > Unio pictorum. Next base: position 200,722 of record JARLTB010000349.1, read on the forward strand.
TTTTGTTATATTCATTACTAGTACAAATGCCTACTGAGTCTAATTTTGTTATATTAACTACTAGTACAAATGCCTACTGAGTCTAATTTTGTTATATTAATTACTAGTACAAATGCCTACTGAGTCTAATTTTGTTATATTCACTACTAGTACAAATGCCTACTGAGTCTAATTTTGTTACATTTTGTTATATTAACTGCTAGTACAAATGCCTACTGAGTCTAATTTTGTTATATTCACTACTAGTACAAATGCCTACTGAGTCTAATTTTGTTACATTTTGTTATATTCACTACTAGTACAAATGCCTACTGAGTCTAATTTTGTTATATTTTGTTATATTAACTACTAGTACAAATGCCTACTGAGTCTAATTTTGTTATATTAATTACTAGTACAAATGCCTACTGAGTCTAATTTTGTTATATTAACTACTAGTACAAATGCCTATTGAGTCTAATTTTGTTATATTAACTACTAGTACAAATGCCTACTGAGTCTAATTTTGTTATATTTACTACTAGTACAAATGCCTACTGAGTCAAATTTTGTTATATTTACTACTAGTACAAATGTCTATTGAGTCTATTTTTGTTATATTAACTACTAGTACAAATGCCTACTGAGTCTAATTTTGTTATATTTACTACTAGTACAAATGTCTACTGAGTCTAATTTTGTTATATATCCCTAGAGTATATCAAACAAGGTAAAAAACAGCAAAGTCATTTTGTAATTTTAGTTTATACCACAACATGCCGATATTTTAAAGGTAATTTTGCTTTCAAAGGTTAATGTAGTGACATTGTGCCAATGTGTCCTGCGAGTACTTATAGGTTACAAACTTTAGAAATTATGCCTTTCGGATTTTCAGAACTAAGAAAGTACATTTTCAGGAAATTCAGGATGAAAAACTATAAAAAAAAATATTTATAAAATTCATTTTATTACCAGCTAAAGAAAATACGTGTATGCCTTATCACTTGCATGTTATTTTTAGGTATCCAGCAATTGTATGACCTATCTGGCGTCTATCACTAGCCGAACAATTGTATCAAAAACGTAAACGAGGAATACTGCAAAGCAGCTGGTATGTGTCTATTCATGAAATGTCTGCATTAATTCATTCAGAAGAAGAAGAAAAAAATAATCAACCAAAACGTATAACGTCAATTACGTGCATGTACGTGATTTGTTTACAAATAAGTTTCTAATAGACTATTGGGCACACGTGTTGTTCGTGTGAGTGCAATACTAAAGTGTGCAATATCGTAAAATATTACATGAATTTTATTTACATTGTAAAGTTAACGGAGACATAAAAGAGCACATGATGATGATGTTTACTGAATTTATATGTTCAATATCAACAAATATGACAATGCTGACAAAAATATGTGATATTGTTGAGGATAATGCAGGCACTACATTGTGGAAGACAATATATTTCTCATTGGTATTACTGATTACTTGTGAACAGGTACAATTATAATCTCGTGTACTATCTTTGTTCCCAAATATACATGTATAAATTTATAAGACATCAAAATTCAGTTGCAGCTCAAATAACCGCTTATACGGTCAAAAACGATTATGTGACTTTAATGACAGTGGAATTGCACACATTTGTATCCTCATTAGGAACAATTGTGGATTGTTTATAGCCATGATTGTAAATCCACACAATTCACGTCAATATATGACTGTGCATATGACTATTACATTCAATATTAAATGTGTCCGTATTACATTGCTTGAGGTAGTGTTTAGTTAAATTCACGTCAATATATGACTGTGCATATGACTATTACATTAAATATTAAATGAGTGTCCGTATAACATTGCTTGAGGTAGTGTTTAGTTAAATTCACATCAATACATGAATGTGCGTATGACTATTACATTGAATATTAAATAAGATGTGTCCGTATTACATTGCTTGAGGTAGTGTTTAATTTTACTTTGAAATAGGTAATTCAGCACTACTTGTGTGTGTGTTTGTGTGTGTGAAGAATTGAGGACTGTTCTAATTATGGAGGGTAAGCATACAAATTGGTATATGATTATGTGTAAGCTTTTGATATGAAACGATTTTTCAGCTCGAGATAAATAAAGGAACAAATATTAATTACACACCGATACATTATATAGACATGAAACTCACTAAAATAAGTTTGCTGTAATATTGAACAAAAAAAATAACTTCATATTTTTTTAAAATGCGTAATGTTGTTTGTATCAAGAGATATATTCCATCATGACCCAAGTATTAAATAATTTCATACAATATCATGATGTATACATTATAAACATTATTATTCATTTTGTTTTGATTGGATAAATTGATGATCCTACTTTCTAGTCTAATGTTTTAATAAAAAAAGAGGAAGTTCAGGAGTTCATAAAATTCCCACTCCCCCCCCCCCCACCACCCTCAAAAATTATTTTTATATTAAGATAAGTATTACAAACCTCAAATGTTCTACTACCTCCACCCCCAAATATCATTACTTTTTATTCCTGTACTGTAGAAAGGTACTATTATATTGCTAAATTTACCATTTAGGACTAATACAGACTGGTACTATTATATTGCTAAATTTACCATTTAGGACTAATACAGACTGGTACTATTATATTGCTAAATTTACCATTTAGGACTAATACAGACTGGTACTATTATATTGCTAAATTTACCATTTAGGACTAATACAGACTGGTACTATTATATTTCTGAATTTACCATTTAGGACTAATACAGACTGGTACTATTATATTGCTAAATTTACCATTTAGGACTAATACAGACTGGTACTATTATATTGCTAAATTTACCATTTAGGACTAATACAGACTGGTACTATTATATTGCTAAAACAGACTGGTACTATTATATTGCCAAATTTACCATTTAGGACTAATACAGACTGGTACTATTATATTGCTGAATTTACCATTTAGGACTAATACAGACTGGTACTATTATATTTCTGAATTTACCATTTAGGACTAATACAGACTGGTACTATTATATTGCTAAATTTACCATTTTGGACTAATACAGACTGGTACTATTATATTGCTGAATTTACCATTTAGGACTAATGCAGACTGGTACTATTATATTGCTAAATTTACAATTTAGGACTAATACAGACTGGTACTATTATAATGCTAAATTTACCATTTAGGACTAATACAGACTGGTACTATTATATTGCTGAATTTACCATTTAGGACTAATACAGACTGGTACTATTATATTGCTGAATTTACCATTTAGGACTAATACAGACTGGTACTATTATATTGCTGAATTTACCATTTAGGACTAATACAGACTGGTACTATTATATTGCTAAATTTACCATTTAGGACTAATACAGACTGGTACTATTATATTGCTAAATTTACCATTTAGGACTAATACAGACTGGTACTATTATATTGCTAAATTTACCATTTAGGACTAATACAGACTGGTACTATTATATTGCTAAATTTACCATTTAGGACTAATACAGACTGGTACTATTATATTGCTAAATTTACCATTTAGGACTAATACAGACTGGTACTATTATATTGCTATATATATAGTCAAACCCATACTTACATGGAGTATACAAATTCAAACCGTCAGTCTACAAGATAAAGTGGTGGTAAAGGGGTCGAATCCTTACTTACATGGAATATGCAAATTCAAAGCGTCAGTCTACAAGGTGAAAAGGTGGTAAGGGAATCAAAACCGTACTTACATGGAGTATACACATTCAAAGCGTTAGTCTACAAGGTAAAGTGGTGGTAATGGGGTCGAAACCTTACTTACATGGAATATACAATTTCAAAGCGTCAGTCTACAAGGTAGGGTGATGGTAAGGAAGTCAAAACCGTACTTACATGGATTATACTAATTCAAAGCGTCAGTCTACAAGGTAAAGTGGTGGTAAGGAGGTCAAAACCTTACTTACCTGGAGTATTTAAGTTCAAAGCGTCTGTCTACAAGGTAAAGTGGTGGTAAGACAGTCAAAACTTTACTTACATGGACTATACCAATACAAATTCAAAGCGTCAGTTTGCAAGGTAAAAAGGAGGTAAGGGGGTCAAACCTTACTTACATGGAATATACAAATTCAAAGCGTCAGTCTACAAGGTGAAGTGGTGGTAAGGGAGTCAAAACCTTACTTACATGGAGTATACAAATAAAACTTCAAAGCGTCATTCTACAAGGTAAGGTGGTAGTAAGGGAGTCAGAACTTTACTTACATGGGCTATACAAATACAAATTCAAAAGAGTCAGTCTACAAGGCAAGATGGTAGTAAGGGGGTGAAAACCTTACTTACATGGAATATACAAATTCAAAGCGTCAGTCTACAAGGTATGCTGGTGGTAAGGGAATCAAAACCGTACTTACATGGAGTATACACATTCAAAGCGTCAGTCTACAAGGTAAAGTGATGGTAAATAGGTCAAAACCTTACTTAAATGGAGTATACAAATTCAAAGCGTCTGTCTACAAGGTAAAGTGGTGGTAAGGCAGTCAAAACTTTACCTACATGGACTATACAAATACAATTTCAAAGAGTCAGTCTACAAGGCAAGATGGTATTAAGGGGGTGTAAACCTTACTTACATGGAATATACAAATTCAAAGCGTCAGCCTTTAAGTTAAGGTGGTGGTAAGGGGGTCAAAACCGTATTTACATGGATTATACAAGTTCAAAGCGTACTTACAATGAGTATACAAATTCAAAGCATCAGTCTACAAAGTAAGATGGTAGTAATGGGGTCAAAACCTTACGTATATAGAGTATACAGATTCAAAAGCGTCAGCCTTCAAGGTAAGATGGTGGTAATGGGGTGAAATCCGTACTTACATTCAAAGCGTCAGTCAACAAGGTAAGGTGGTGGTAATGTTGTCAAAACCGTACTTATATGGAGTTTACACATTCAAAGCGTCAGTCAATAAAGTAAGATGGTGGTAAGGGGGTCAAAAACTTACTTACATGGAGTATACAAATTCAAAGCGTCAGCCTTCAAGTTAAGATGATGGTAAGGGGGACAAAACCATACTTACATGGAGTATACACATTCAATGCGTCAGTCAATAAGGTAAGGTGGTGTTCATCGGGTCAAAACCATAATTATATGGAGTATACATATATAAAGCGTCAGTTTGCAAGGTAAGGTGGTGGTAAGTGGGTCTAAACCGTACTTACATGGAGTATACACATTCAAAGCGTCAGTCAACAAGGTAAGATGGTGATAAGGGGGTCAAAACCTTGCTTACATGGAGTATACAAATTTAAAGCGTCAGCCTTCAAGGTAAGATGGTGGTAAGGGGGTCAAAACCGTGCTTACATGGAGTATACACATTCAAAGCGTCAGTCAACAAGGTACGATGGTGATAAAGGGGTCAAAACCTTGCTTACATGGAGTACACAAATTTAAAGCGTCAGCCTTCAAGGTTAGATGGTGGTAATGCGGTCAAAACCGTACTTACATTGAATATACAAATTCAAAACGTCAGTCTACAAGGTAAAGTGGTTGCAAGGGGGGTGAAAACCTTACTTACATGGAGTATACAAATTCACAGCGTCAGTCTACAAGGTAAAGTGGTTGCAAGGGGGGTGAAAACCTTACTTACATGGAGTATACAAATTCACTGAGTCAGTCTACAAGGTAAAGTGGTGGTAAGGGGGTAGAAACCTTACTTACATGGAGTATACAAATTCAAAGCGTCAGTCTACAAGGTAAAGTGGTGGTAAGGGAATCAAAACCGTACTTACATGGAGTATACACATTCAAAGCGTCAGTCTAGAAGGTAAAGTGGTGGTAATGGGGTCGAAACCTTACTTACATGGAATATACAAATTCAAAGCGTCAGTCTACAAGGTAAGGTGATGTAGGGAAGTCAAAACCGTACTTACATGGAGTATACAAATTCAAAGCGTCAGTCTACAAGGTAAAGTGGTGGTAAGGGTTTAAAAACCTTAGTTACATGGAATATACAAATTCAAAGCGTCATTCTACAAGGTAAGGTGGTGATAAGGTAATGAAACCCATACTTACATGGAGTATAGAAATTCAAAGCTTGAGTCAACAAGATAAAGTGGTGGTAAGGGGGCCGAATCCTTACTTACATGGAATATAGAAATTCAAAGCGTCAGTCTACAAGGTAAAAAGGTGGTAAGGGAATCAAAACCGTACTTACATGGAGTATACACATTCAAAGCGTCAGTCTACAAGGTAAAGTGGTGGTAATGGGGTCGAAACCTTACTTACATGGAATATACAAATTCAAAGCGTCAGTCTACATGGTAAGGTGATGGTAAGGAAGTCAAAACCGTACTTACATGGAGTATACAAATTCAAAGCGTCAGTCTACAAGGTAAAGTGGTGGTAAGGAGGTCAAGACCTCACTTACCTGGAGTATACAAGTTCAAAGCGTCTGTCTACAAGGTAAAGTGGTGGTAAGGCAGTCAAAACTTTACTTACATGGACTATACCAATACAAATTCAAAGCGTCAGTTTGCAAGGTAAAAAGGTGGTAAGGGGGTCAAACCTTACTTACATGGAATATACAAATTCAAAGCGTCAGTCTACAAGGTGAAGTGGTGGTAAGGGAGTCAAAACCTTACTTACATGGAGTATACAAATTTAAAGCGTCAGCCTTCAAGGTAAGATGGTGGTAATGCGGTCAAAATCGTACTTACATGGAATATACAAATTCAAATCGTCATTCTACAAGGTAAAGTGGTGGTAAGGGGGTAAAAACTTACTTACATGGAGTGTACACATTCAAAGCGTCAGTCTACAAGGTAAAGTGGTGGTAAGGGAGTCAAAACTTTACTTACATGGACTATACAAATACAAATTCAAAGAGTCAGTCTACAAGGCAATTTGGTAGTAAGGGGGTGAAAACCTTACTTACATGAAATATACAAATTCATAGCGTTAGCCTTCAAGTTAAGGTGGTGGTAAGAGGGTCAAAACCGTATTTACATGGATTATACAAGTTCAAAGCGTACTTACAAATGAGTATACAAATTCAAAGCATCACTCTACAAGGTAAGATGGTAGTAATGGGGTCAAATTCTTACGTATATAGGGTATACAAATTCAAAGCGTCAGCCGTCAAGGTAAGATGGTGGTAATGGGGTCAAAACCGTACTTACATGGAATATACAAATTCAAAGCGTCAGTCAACAAGGTAAGGTGGTGGTAAAGTTGTCAAAACCGTACTTATATGGAGTATACACATTCAAAGCGTCAGTCATCAAGGTAAGATGGTGGTAAGGGGGTCAAAAACTTACTTACATGGATTACACAAATTCAAAGCGTCAGCCTTCAAGTTAAGATGGTATTAAGGGGTCAAAACCATACTTACATGGAGTATACACATTCATTGCGTCAGTCAATAAGGTAAGGTGGTGTTCATCGGGTCAAAACCATAATTATATGGAGTATACATATACAAAGCGTCAGTTTGCAAGGTAAGGTGGTGGTAAGTGGGTCAAAACCGTACTTGCATGGAGTATACACATTCAAAGCGTCCGTCAAGAAGGTAAGATGGTGATAAGGGGGTCAAAACCTTGCTTACATGGAGTATACAAATTTAAAGCGTCAGCCTTCAAGGTAAGATGGTGGTAATGCGGTCAAAACCGTACTTACATGGAATATACAAATTCAAATCGTCATTCTACAAGGTAAAGTCGTGGTAAGGGGGTAAAAACCTTACTTACATGGAGTGTACACATTCAAAGCGTCAGTCTGCAAGTTAAAGGGGTGGTAAGGGAGTCAAAACTTTACTTACATGGACTATACAAATACAAATTCAAAGCTTCAGTCTTCAAGTAAAGTGGTGGTAAGGGGTAAAAACCTTACTTACATGGAGTATACAAATACAAATTCAAAGCGTCAGTCTGCAAGATAAGTTGTGGTAAGGGAATCAAAACCTTACTTACATGGAGTATACAAATTCAAAGCGTCAGTCTACAAGGTAAGGTGATGGTAAGGGAGTCAAAACCGTACTTACATGGTGTATACAAATTCAAAGCGTCAGTCTACAAGGTAAAGTGGTTGTAAGGGGGGTAAAAACCTTACTTACATGAAATATACAAATTCAAAGCGTCAGTCTACAAGGTATGGTGGTGGTAAGGGAGTCAAAACTTTACTTACATGGACTATACAAATACAAATTTAAAGCATCAGTCTACAAGGTAAAAAGGTGGTAAGGGGGTCAAACCTTATTTACATGGAATATACAAATTCAAAGCGTCTGTCTACAAGGTGAATTGGTGGTAAGGGAGTGAAAACCTTACTTACATCGAGTATACACATTCAAAGCGTCAGTCTACAAGGTAAAGTGGTGGTAAGGTAGTCAAATCGTTACTTACATGGAGTATACAATATCAAAGCGTCAGTCTACAAGGTAAGGTTGTGGTAAGGTGGTCAAAACCTGATTAAAATGGATTCAGTGTCCAACATCTCCAGTCTATCTCCTATTCGTTATCTTTTCTGTTTGCATTGCTATCATCCTACCATCCCAAAGGACACATGCAAGCTAAATCATGTGCGCCCGCGGATACTGGCAAGGGGGTGCACTACCTGAACCATTGCACTTCAAATAAACAAGGCCATATGGCTCCCCGCCCTTCCCTCTCCCGTTCCTCCCCCACCCCCCACCCCAACGAATTTCACTACTAAACATATTTTTGCATACATCCGTAAAACATAATAGCAGACCACCACATGTTTTCTCGCCCCTGCCGAAAATAGTTCTGCGGGAGCGCCTAAGGTAAATCCATATTTTACGACATACTCAATAACGACCTCAAATTTTGAACAATGCTACTGAGATAAGTGATACCATCAATACCATTAAATCAGGTTTGTCTTTGACTTTGTTGTTTTTGGTTTTCTACTCTTTTATTGTTGTTGCTGTTTTTATTTTGTGCAGGATTTTCTCTTGCACAGATCTTAAATATCAACATCAAACAACGTGAATAAACTAGAGTCAGACGTATAACTAATATAAGCGTCAACTCCTGGCGTTACGTAAATATCTACTGTAGGATTTGGCAAGCGAATTATCAGTTTTATATATAGTTTATACATGTATAAAGGACACACTATTAGCACTTGGCATTTCCGATTTCTGCTTCCACTCATTCTATCACGTTGATACACAGTGAGCAATCGGAACACGTTCTAGCTTGTGTTTTTCAGATCATAACCTAAATTCATTGGTATATGTTGATGCGTACATTATGGAGTTTTATGGCAGAAGTCTATGTGGTGTTGAACTACAGGACGTCGTAATGCATACAAGCGTACATATATAGACAGAGATATCGATCGACAAGCATACAGGTGAGCGTGTGATCTTTCAACATAACACAGATTTAATTGCTTGCAAACAGGAAGTAGGACACCAATAGCTTCCCATTCTTCAAAGTGAAAGTAGAGACTTATTCATGCACAAATGATATTGTAGACATTTCATAGTATGACGACCTTCACACTATATAAGGTACGTTCCCAGGTGTGTGTGTGTGTGTGTGTGTGTGTGTGTGTGTGTGTTAATATCCTATTTATATTTAACTGATATGTTAGGTGTTTCCCATTCTAAACGACTGGAATTGAAAATAGAAATTCCATTTACTCTGTTATTTTTTCTTGTTATGGTTTTATTGACACCAGGGTATGTAGCTAAGACGGAATACATTGATGTACTCCAGTTTAAAAACTCTCTCTCTCTCTCTCTCTCTCTCTCTCTCTCTCTCTCTCTCTCTCTCTGTAATGTTGAACGTAACGGAAAATAATTGAAGAACAAGATTTTAAGTAAAGATTATTAGCTGATTCAGAATAGATTCACAGCAACAGATTAATACCTTTTATGTTGGTTTTAAAGAGACAAAAAATAACTGACATTCAGATTCGATTGTCCCTTGTTTATCTCTTGTTGGCTTTTAGGTATCCTTAAACGTGAATCTTAATATTGGGATCAGGTTAACTTTCTATTGAAGAGATACACAAAGGAAATCGTTCCACAAATAAAATAACACAATGCAGAGAATGGTATTTAATTAACGGGGTCGGAACGAAAAGGCATGATAATTGAAAATATAACTATTAACGTGTATTTTTATTACCATAATAATTTTAAATACCGTTGATTGTTTAATTTATTTTGTAGACTATGTTCTACACATTTCTGAATTCATAATCTTGACCACATACATATTATTAATTATGAAGTGAATTACACCAATAAAAGGTTTGTATGTACCTGACTTCAACATTAAAATGCAGTTTGTGTTAGCATCAATCTTCTTTGTTTAGTTTTGTTGAATACTTCAGCATACACTTTAGAACATCCTGTACAATGGAAAAAAAACCTTCAGACTTCGACATCCAGCTGACTAATACATGAAGATAGAGCCGACAAAGGAGAGGCAGGCAGGGCAACCAGAGATATATCCCCGGCGCTGCATTTGCATCAATGTATCGTACATATTATTAATTATGAAGTGAATTACACCAATAAAAGGTTTGTATGTACCTGACTTCAACATTAAAATGCAGTTTGTGTTAGCATCAATCTTCTTTGTTTAGTTTTGTTGAATACTTCAGCATACACTTTAGAACATCCTGTACAATGGAAAAAAAAACCTTCAGACTTCGACATCCAGCTGACTAATACATGAAGATAGAGCCGACAAAGGAGAGGCAGGCAGGGCAACCAGAGATATATCCCCGGCGCTGCATTTGCATCAATGTATCGTACTGTAAATTAATTTACATTCCATCCATTCTAAAAACCCAAAGACGCCAATGTAACTATATATCCTCAGTCGTTGAGTGGTGTCTCTATTGTAAAATCATTAGTGGCCCTGAAAAGGACCGTTTTCTCCACCACCACTCTTTCTTAGTGGTTTGATCTCCCAGTTCTCACAAACCGCACATCCTCAAGCCAAATTGTTACGCCAGACACAATAAGCCTAAAAGAATAAGTTGCCTCTTTACACCGGTCCGCTTTCTCCTCCAGGCATCCAATCCTTATCTCCCCGCTGCCTAATATTTTTAATGTTCGATCTTCATTGATCAAGTTTAGCCCAGGTGTCTAAGTCAGGCTGTCTCTAACGGAAAGGTATGTGTTTATCACATATCGCAATTGTCTTCATCTATATAGTTAAAAATTTACGTATTTCATTAAAGTTTAGAATTTGTGTACTGATGGTCCGCGGATGCAAATTATCCCACAAGAATTTAACTTCATAGTTGTGTTACGTATATTTGATTTAAATCATTTAATTTTTTTGTCAGATTCAAATTTGACATTTTGAGTTTAAAATTCGTTAGTTGGGAGAGATTTTCTAGAAATGGATGACCTATATACTTTACGAATAAACACCAGGTGTTAATCTCATTTCTGACCTGGTATCAGAGTTGTAAACAAGGTTTTAAAATGATTGGCTGGTTCCAAGGACAAAATGGAGTAAAGTATAAACATCTTTCTAATTTAGTTGGGTCATACGTTGATTGCGTGATTTCTTGAACGTGAGATTGTTCTGAGAGATTCTGGAAGGTCGTGACCCCTTTCATGTTTACGTAAAAACAGGTATTTCAATTATTGTTTGGGAGAGTTCAGTAGTTAGTCTGGGCTTTGGAATACAAAGATATGTGTTTTATTGTTTGAGTGTAAATAATTTCAATTCGTTTGGGATCAAGAGGAATTTATTGTGTTATTTATCTAGAAATTGCTTGTGCTCATTTGGATTATTATAAAACTAAAACTGACTTCATCACGTCACATCGTCGTCCATATTGGATTACATCGTCAAGATTCGAACCGGGAACTATTAGGACATTTTATTATCAGATCTCTTGCAATTCCACTAGTGGATTATATTGTGAATTCTTTTTGGATTAATTTTTGGACTTGATTATCTAAAACCGTAAGTTTAAATATTTTATTTTATGAAAATATTTGTACTCAATAAATTGTTTCTTAAATTTTACAAGCTTGTTATTTTCACTTCTTTCTATGTTGCTGCTTATTCGAGCCTAAACACGTAACATTTGTGTTTTAAAGGTATCTCAAAAGGTCATATTTGTAACTTAAAAACTTCTAATTGAAAGGATTTTTCAAAAGTCAAAAAGAAAACTCCATACCATTCATCTAGTCCCTAGGGGGGTGGGGTATGCTGCTCGGCTGTCATCAATGGTCAGCACCGCACTCTAAGTTTCAGTTTTCTCCTCCAAGTTTTGCAACTCTTTCTCGAGCCCTCATTCGGCTTCTCTGCAGCTTCTTCGTCTTCATCTCATCATACCTCCAACAATCTCTCTTGACAACGATGCAGCCACTTTTAACAATGATCAGAACAGAATGGTTAGAAAACCTCCTCATTAAACGAGTATTTGTTTTCGATTTCGATTGATGAGAGGTTTCATTTTCCCATTTGGCTGATAGGCGGCGTTGTCTTCTAAATCGCTGTTTCTTTGTTTTGGACAAATGCGCAATTCCTTTAAACAAAATCACCTAAGATCAGACCCGATATCAATAATTTATTTATGTGCTTTTTGGATAATTGTCTTCGCATGTGAGCATTTGGTTTTGTCAGTACTCTCACAACATCCAAAATATTTAGCTAAACAAGGATGAACTAAAATTTGTCTTTTTAGGGTAGGGGTGGGGTGGTTTATTTGGATAATGAGGTGAACGTTTTGGCGAAATCCTTCTGATTGCAGTGAAAAAAACTTAAGCGAATCTTGTCCTGCACTCGCTCCTAGTTATACTGGAAATCGTGTCCACTGAGTAGCTATCAGTCCGTTGTATCATCTGGACATACTAAACCTTGCCAGTTCTTGTTTAGAAAAATCAAGGAAACATTTGTGTTTTGTACTTTGTACCTCTTATGAGGTACCACCTTTTGCTTGCAACTAATACCACTAAAGCAGCGGTACAAGTCGTCGTCGTCGTTGCCAGAGATGTTCCTTTAGAAATTGGTTTCCATATAGTTTTCAAATTAGGAAACACTGGTCTTCAGGAAGACATGTTAGGCAACATAATGAACGAAGAACAATAAGGAGTGGTCGGAGAAAACAGCAATTAGCCAGGTGTTCTTGTGAACGTTTGGGTTCTAGTGGCGGTACCTCTCTTTCTACATATGTATTTTGTCTTGGGATTGTTCTTGGGGCTTGCCTTTTTCTTTTTGCTACAGTATGAACTTGCTGCAACGCCTCTTTTCATTTTGTATTTTAGGGAGTTTGGCCCATCTTAAAAGTTAATCATTACCGACACCTTGTAGTAAGCCACTTCAACCTGAGTTCAAGGCTTTGCTGGGTTTTAGGAGGTGTTTGCGGTTTCTTTTGGCGTCGTTTGTGTAACGATCCTTGGATCAGGCAATTTTTTACAAAGCTACTTTACTTTTTTTTTCAAAACACGTTTCATGTGTTACGTGTTTAGACTCTAATGAACAGAAACGCAGAAGGGCGTGACCTCAAGTAAGTGTCGTGTCGGGTAAACTCACGCTAGTACAAATTGATTTTTAAAGAAAACGACGACAAAAAAGAGAAACCCCCAAGAAAGACTATTGGAGAGATATTCTCGGTTAGTTAGAGGTTTCGGTTTGGTGGTATTGGCTTCATTTTTCTCGTTTTTAAAAAGCCTTAGTTTAGCAAATGGATCCTTATAAAATTGGTCTGTACGCCCTCCCTGCTGCTTGAAATTATTTCTCAAACAACCTTTATACCGTAATCTAAAACGCAGTTTTGGAAATCCTCAAGTTGCGAAATCGAGGGGTCATGTGATCATGCTTTTATTTTAATGTCACGTACTCATACTATGGCCTTGACAAAACCAATCGTTTTACTCTAAAATTAAAAAAGTTGTTTACTTTAAGTTGTTTACATTAAATTTACATAGCCAGTACAAAACCTAGGTCTTACTCTGGACAGTACTTTTACATTGCACCAACGTGTCATAAACATGTGCAAGGCTGCATATTTTGAGCTGAGACGCATCAGCTCCATTCGCAGATATCTTTCAGTTGATGTCACTAAAACAAGATTATATTATAATAGCATCTAATACAAATTTAAAACAAAGAATTAAGGATTAAATTAAATTAAATATAAATTAAATCAGATATAGGTAGCATTTGATGTTGTATGCGAAAGATGCCTTGAAGTAAGTGATGTGTTATTAATTGCAGCCATCCTAAATATTCTGTCAGGATGGCTTCTAACAAATGCCAACAAATGTTAACGTATGTATTCGCTCCTGGTGGCATACAGTGTATGAATCAGTTTTAAGGACAATCAGACTGAATGGAAGTCATTAAATATTATTAGATTAAAGATCTCAATGGGAAATTAAAATTGTTTTAGACAGACACCAAAAGTAACCCGTAAAAATTGTATAACCTGCTTCTTGACACCCATTCGTGAAAACCAAATTTGTTCGAAATCTCAGGGGTCCATCTCACATCTGTCTGCGTGGATTCGAGTCTCAGATTCGGTAATTGTAGGTATTTGAGAAAGCTTGACAGCTGATTCTCGTTGGTCGGTGGTTCTTTGAGGGTGTTTTTCCGGGGTTTGTTCTCCACCTTTAATACTGGCCACCATGTATGGCCTATCGTGTGCTGAAAAAATGGCGCTAAACCATACAACAACGAAATGTCGAATAATCATGAACGGTAGGTTCTAAATTGATAAGAAAATACCCATGTAATGATTTACATGGTGATAATGGAGCCAAGATGATCCTAACTGTTCAGCCACCACTTGAAACTGAGATTTTCCTCTTAGAAATTTAAATAATATGATGGGCAATGAGACGTATAAAGTGATGTGCTTAAAATTGATAACATGAATTTTCACTAAAGTAAATAATGCTTAGATTATGATGCTCTCTTTTCGTGTAAACCAAAATTTAATTTCTTCCGCTTCTCCTAAAATGCCATAGAAGATGACAAGATGTGCTTGAAAAATGCCAGACAATCGCATCGCCTTCACAAGGAATTCCTTCTACATATGAAATGGATTCTCCTTGACGTTTTTGGGAGTAACGTCTAAGCCAATTGGCACTCTTTGCAACATCAATGAATACTTTGAGGACGAAGATAGAACAATGTAGATTTGGTTTTATTCAAACATATTTAAACAATTTTGAATTACAGTAGTTTTATTCTTATTCCTGAATCTAATTTATACCTTGTCAACTGTATAATTAGTATAATTAATTTTGTTCGAGGGGTTATTTTCTTCTAAAAATAAGGGAGAGTGGAATATTTTTTCTAGCTTTCGGAGGACAGGAATATTAAATCGAGACTTTCCACTACTTTCCACCCGAATTGAAGACATATATAAATCACCTGCAACTAGAAAGAAAAAAGAAGCTGAACTTTCCGACCCAGTTTCCTGGTTTTGCGAAAGAACGAATTGCTTCAAATGAATGATACTGTTGACTTCAGACATTTAAAGCATTTGAATCGTAATGTCGTTGACTGATGCTGGCATACCGATTACGCCCTACCATAAAATTCAACCCTAAAGGTTAAGTCGGATCAATATTAGACTAAAAACGTATCAACATAAATGAGCCTAGCTGAACCCATTGTATGTGTCACGCACCCATCATTCGATGTTGGTGGTGAGAACAAGTAATCTTTTAAATTTCTACACGATATCTGTACCTGATTATAATTATACAATCAGATACTTGTTTTCTATCACTAAAGAGGTGACATAACTGCTTCATGTAATTTAACCTGGCAATATTCTCTAACTGCATGTCGATTTCATCCTTGTTTATTTGCTTTGAACCTAAAATGATGTCTCTTTTACAGATTTATATGAAAAATGTCTTCTGAAAAGCAATATATGCTTGTTGCAGCCATAGATTTCGGCACTACTTACTCTGGGTATGCTTTTTCTTTCCGTGAGGAGTTCTTGAAAGATCCTTTAAAGATATCTGCCAACATATGGAATGCTGGTTCACGTAGTTTGGTCTCAATGAAGACGCCATCATGTGTACTCTTTGAACCAAGAAAGAAGTTACATTCTTTTGGTTACGAAGCAGAGGATAAATATGCGGAACTTGCTCTGGATAATAAGCACCAAGACTGGTTCTTCTTTTGGAGGTTTAAAATGTATTTATACAAACAGAAGGTAAGTAATCGACCTTAATGTAACGGTCACTCTGCTGTTATAGATAACCTTACATATAGTTTGAATTTCTTCCATATCTTGATAATCATTCTTTGTATGAGACGTCTACAAAAGCAGAGAAAGCAGACATCAGCAGGCATCTAGACAGACATATAAATGGGGACAAATTCGAGCGCACGAATTAACACACGAAGAGACAACATTACAATATATGGATAGATAGATATATAACCTTCCTGTTTTGCAGCACCTCTCGCGGGACCTAATGATCCCAGATGCAACTGGAAAGACGATGCCTGCAATCAACGTCTTCACAGGTGCCATACATTTTCTATCCAGCCATCTTCTTAAGACGTGTAAAGACCAAGTTAGCCAAATAAAAGAGTCCGACATCCGTTGGGTATTGACGGTTCCCGCCATATGGAGTGATGCCGCCAAGCAATTCATGAGGGAATCAGCAGAGAAGGTAGATTGTCTACGACTGTTTACATCTATTATAGTCATCATGCTATCAGATTTAAACACTTGCACACACATGCATTTTTATTCAAGTAGGTTAAATCACGATGTCAGTTCCGAGTGCAGGGTCATGTTTTCTTATTGAACTTTAATGATCGCGCTTGGTCACAAAGGTGATAAGCCGATACCTCCACCAAAGAATTCATCTTTTTCTTCCGGTTGTGGTCCCAGAAGTGTATTTTAATAAAACTGTTTTTACTTCACTGAAAATTTCTTCGACTCGTCGCCTGCTTCCAAATGTTGTTTAAACTGTTCCCGATACACACATCCCAAGGTAAGGATGCTACATTGTTGGAACGTTTCTTATATGAGTCCGTTCTGAAAAAGGTCTGGTAGCTGGCAAAAGAAGCGGACTATGTTGCGACATATTTATCAGTCTCGTGGTACAAATAGTTATATATTTCGAGCTGTGGGAATTTGTATGTGCTTGGATGGTAACGTTGTTTTCTCTTTGATTACTTAGCCCGCAGCCACTTCTGAAAGCAGAATATTTAATGTATCTAGCTGTCACCCGGTTCTCTTCCTGTTCCAGTCATCGCAGCGGTCTATTCACGTTCTACTTTTCGCGACGCAAACATACCTCAGTCAATCCCGGGTAGCTGTGTCGCGTCGGTCGACATATTTGGCTATGACATCGCTGGCGGATCTCTTTTGTTATTATCTATAATGCGTGGTTGCTAAATTATTTTTTAAACCAACAATCGAGTCAATTGTGAGCAAACCGTGTTGTGGGGATCACCTTAACTATGCCTCAACTGTTGTACCAATAGTAATGGGAAAAACTTAACTCGGTCCATTTTAGGTAAATGTTTTGTTATACTGCATGTGTTGGAGCTATTTCAATTTTCCTCTTTTAGTTACACTTGTTATATCAATAGTAGGGGTACCTCCCGAACTAGAGTTCCATTAGTTAGTCTTATTATTGTTGTTGGTACCTCCTGAAGTAGGCCACATTTAGCAACACTTCTTATACCACTGGTGTGGGTACCTAATTAATTACATCCCATTTACTGGATTTTCTAAAACACAAAATCTTTTCTAAATTCAGCTACAGTCAGTCACTCAGGCTTGATGGTACTAAATACACATATACAATGAAAGTTTAAATATTAAAATTTAATGTGTGATAGATAAACTAAGTAAATGCCCCTAATGGTATTATATATATATATATATATATATATATATATATATATATATATATATATATATATATATATATATATATATATACTTTTGGCAATGTCAGACAAAAGTCTTGCCGTCAGTAATTAAAATGATTAAATTCTTCTTTAGCCATTTACCCTATTAAAACTGGAATATCTACCATTATGGATGATACAATAACCAAGACTTTAATTAATGTTCTCCATTTCAGGCCGGAATTCCTAGTAACCAACTATTAATTTCACTTGAACCAGAAGCAGCAGCGATTCTTTGCCGGTATCTTCCTCTGGACAATCTCTCAGCTGTCAGTAATGCTTTATCTCCCTTCGAACCGGGTTCCAAGTACGTGGTTATTGATGCCGGAGGTATCTATTCTTCTTTTTCCTTCTGATATTGTTTTCCTAAAGAAATGTGCTGATTCTCCACAAAGACTGCTATCTCTGCAAATGATAAAAACATTTGAATTCAGGAACACGTCCGTCAAGAACAATTATTTCAGTAATTTAATAGTACACTTACGGTGATATACATTTTTTTTACCAAATGGACATTAGTTGACTCGAGAACAATTGATTTGTCCTCTCGTTTGTCTGTCTTATTTCAGGAGGAACAATTGATATGGCAGTGCATGAAATTCAACAGAGTGGTAAGATCAAGGAACTGAATAAAGCTAGTGGAGGCCACTGGGGAGGAGTAAATGTTGACAAAGCATTCATAGATCTTATTTCGGAGATCATGGGCAAAAACGTTATGGAAGAGATTTCCAAGTCCCACACATTTGATCTTATGGACCTGTTTAGAGAGTTTGAGGTTAAAAAGCGCACACTTGCTCCTGGTCAAAATGGAAAAACTGTTTTCAAAATTCCCTACGAGTTTATTGAGGTCTATAAGCATTTCACTGGAAAGGATGTAGCAAAGAGCATAGAAAGTATACAAAAATATAAAGATTCCATCGCTATGAAAGGAGACAAACTGATTATTGATTCAAGAGTGGTACATGATATATTTAGCCTGTCCTGTTATGAGATAGCAAATCATTTGGAGGATCTACTCGGAAAATGTGAACGCTATGATATCAAAACTATTCTAATGGTTGGTGGCTTCTCAGAATCAAGATTTCTTCAAGAGCAAATAAGAACAAGGTTACCAGACTGTAGGATAATTATACCCGCTGACCCTGGTCTTGCTGTGTTGAAAGGGGCTGTCATTTTTGGTCATGATCCTTCTGTTGTATCAACCCGTGTAAGCCGCTATACATATGGAACATGCACGATGGTTCCTTTTATGCGTAGCATTCACCCACACTCAAAAATGATAAAGAATAAACGGGATGAAACATACTGTAAAGATATCTTTGCAAAAATTGTCCAGATTGGACAGTCAGTCAGCAGTGATGAGCTGCAAATATTGCAAATTAACAGCCCAGTTGAAGAAGACAAAGATGTGAGAGACATTGAAATCTATGTTTCCACTGAGGCAAATCCAACCTTTATAACTGACCCTTCTTGCCAAAAAATTGGGTGCTTACAGCTAGATATCAAATTACCAGAACATGCTCAAAAATCAAACGTGGAGGTCGCCATTTTAATTAGTGGAACTGAGGTGATGGTACGGGTGAAGAATAAGAACACAGGAGAAACTAAATCAGAAAAGTTTGACTTTTTGGCATAATGACAACCTATGGAGTATAGAAATGCTTAGTAATAAAAGTATATGGCTAAAGAATTGAAAACCAACTCATTTACTGTAACCAGCCGATCAACTAATCTTCTACAGCTCTTCGAAATTTTCATATAAAAATTGAGATAATTTAATTTTAAACAGCTTCTTATTGCACACCTTAATTATACCAAAATAAAGCATAAAAAAATTACAACTTTTCCCAAAAAAATACATGAGGCCCAGAGTAGGTTTTTAAATTTGAACAGTATATCAATCAAAGACACAATGAATTGATTTATACTTTTCTCGTAACTCAGAATAATCTATGTGCCGTGACAGATAGTTAAAACAAACCTCTGCTCATCGCTGGGTACTGTTACTAAATACAACTCCCCTTAGATTATAATTCTGATATGAAATTGTATATTTAGCAAACAAATTCCTGGGTAACAGGTTAATCTTTTTCTAGGAATCGTAAGATATTAAGTTATTAAACAAGGGCAACGCACAATATAATTGATACACTGCGATATTTATAAGTGTAATTAATGGTTAATAATCAAGCGATCATTGAAATATAATAAGAATTCGAAGTCGTCATTTAGTACTGTTTCGAATCATTAAAAAACTTCAACAGTGGTAGAAAAATAATGAAGCAAAATACACACTGTCTTTCTTCGAGAATCCTTCCGTAGATACATAATGAATCTGCAACAATATCTCATTTTGTTATCTTTTATACTTATCACATAATTGTACGACTGTACATGAGGTGTCCCGTATTTTTTAAATATAGGATCATAAAAACATTGTATGATCTAAAATTTTCAAACAAATCAAAAATTGACGCCATACAAAAATGCATTATGTGTATGCCGTAGAATAATTATTTACAAATCAATAGCTGAGTAATGTAAAAAAAAACAATTATAATAAAAAGAAAAGATGCTGAACATTTTAGATTACCATAATTGCATATGTAACTTTGTTAGCCTCCTTAAAATTATCAATGTTACCATTAATACAAATGAAACAGATCAACTGCGTGCAAACCCACAAATATGTATATTGCCTACTCCATCCCCACTCTCCACGAACTAACGATTTCAGTCCATATCCTGTTTCCTCCTGCTGTGACTCAGTATATACATCTATAGTTCAAACGTTTGCTACCATAAACCAAGGGGAAAAGCAAAACTTCCGCATTGATTTTGGATGGTTAAATTATATAACAAGTTTGACTTGGTACCGCCATGCAGTTTAGAAGAAATTGTGGGAGTCAACGGAAGGCTGTTATGCGGAAGGTATTGCAGTATCCGCAATACGTGTTAGAAAGCAAAGTAAATCGTAAAGTTATATTCATACCTTTAAATTCATTCCAGTTACGTTTATAGTATGCATGATTCATAAAAGAGAGTACACTGTAACAAAAGATAAAACAAAAGGAATACTTGCACCAAAGATATAGTATAACTATTGAGCTGTAAGGGGGGGGGGGTTAGACTGACAATATGTCAATAATACATGGAACGGTGTCCATTAGGAAAATAAGGTTACTGTTTGATAGGATATCAGAACATTTTGACACAAGCATATAAAATAGTCCCACATATATCTGCTTATAAGGCCAACAGCAAACTGCACATATCTAAATATGACATCACATGGAGTATCGGCACATCTGGGTCTAAAGGAATATCTGGAGTAAACATATAACAAATAATTTATATACCCTGATCTGCTGGAGCATGATGCATCGGTAGATTAGAGTCTATGCTATTTATAGCAGAAAGTGAGTATAAATACCTATCACATATTTCTTGTACGATTATTTACAGAATGTAAAAATAGGACATGGTTGTTTTTTCATAGACTGAATTGGGCATAACTACTAGTACAAATGCCTACTGAGTCTAATTTTGTTATATTTACTACTAGTACAAATGCCTACTGAGTCTAATTTTGTTATATTAACTACTAGTACAAAAATCTACTGAGTCTAATTTTGTTATATTACTACTAGTACAAATGCCTACTGAGTCTAATTTTGTTATATTACTACTAGTACAAATGCCTACTGAGTCTAATTTTGTTATAGTAACTACTAGTACAAATGCCTACTGAGTCTAATTTTGTTATATTCACTACTAGTACAAATGCCTACTGAGTCTAATTTTGTTACATTTTGTTATATTAACTGCTAGTACAAATGCCTACTGAGTCTACATTTTGTTATATTAACTGCTAGTACAAATGCCTACTGAGTCTAATTTTGTTATATTCACTACTAGTACAAATGCCTACTGAGTCTAATTTTGTTATATTCATTACTAGTACAAATGCCTATTGAGTCTAATTTTGTTATATTAACTACTAGTACAAATGCCTATTGAGTCTAATTTTGTTATATTACTACTAGTACAAATGCCTACTGAGTCTAATTTTGTTATATTAACTACTAGTACAAATGCCTACTGAGTCTAATTTTGTTATATTAACTACTAGTACAAATGCCTACTGAGTCTAATTTTGTTATATTTTGTTATATTTACTACTAGTACAAATGCCTACTGAGTCTAATTTTGTTATATTCACTACTAGTACAAATGCCTACTGAGTCTAATTTTGTTATATTAATTACTAGTACAAATGCCTACTGAGTCTAATTTTGTTATATTTTGTTATATTAACTACTAGTACAAATGCCTACTGAGTCTAATTTTGTTATATTCACTGCTAGTACAAATGCCTACTGAGTCTAATTTTGTTATATTTTGTTATATTAACTACTAGTACAAATGCCTACTGAGTCTAATTTTGTTATATTCACTACTAGTACAAATGCCTACTGAGTCTAATTTTGTTATATTACTACTAGTACAAATGCCTACTGAGTCTAATTTTGTTATATTACTACTAGTACAAATGCCTACTGAGTCTAATTTTGTTATATTAATTACTAGTAAAAATGCCTACTGAGTCTAATTTTGTTATATTAACTACTAGTACAAATGCCTACTGAGTCTAATTTTGTTACATTTTGTTATATTAACTGCTAGTACAAATGCCTACTGAGTCTAATTTTGTTACATTTTGTTATATTAACTGCTAGTACAAATGCCTACTGAGTCTAATTTTGTTACATTTTGTTATATTCACTACTAGTACAAATGCCTACTGAGTCTAATTTTGTTACATTTTGTTATATTAACTGCTAGTACAAATGCCTACTGAGTCTAATTTTGTTATATTTTGTTATATTAACTACTAGTACAAATGCCTACTGAGTCTAATTTTGTTATATTAACTACTAGTACAAATGCCTATTGAGTCTAATTTTGTTATATTAACTACTAGTACAAATGCCTACTGAGTCTAATTTTGTTATATTTACTACTAGTACAAATGCCTACTGAGTCAAATTTTGTTATATTTACTACTAGTACAAATGTCTATTGAGTCTAATTTTGTTATATTAACTACTAGTACAAATGCCTACTGAGTCTAATTTTGTTATATTTACTACTAGTACAAATGTCTACTGAGTCTAATTTTGTTATATATCCCTAGAGTATATCAAACAAGGTAAAAAACAGCAAAGTCATTTTGTAATTTTAGTTTATACCACAACATGCCGATATTTTAAAGGTAATTTTGCTTTCAAAGGTTAATGTAGTGACATTGTGCCAAGGTGTCCTGCGAGTACTTATAGGTTACAAACTTTAGAAATTATGCCTTTCGGATTTTCAGCACTAAGAAAGTACATTTTCAGGAAATTCAGGATGAAAAACTATAAAAAAAAATATTTATAAAATTCATTTTATTACCAGCTAAAGAAAATACGTGTATGCCTTATCACTTGCATGTTATTTTTAGGTATCCAGCAATTGTATGACCTATCTGGCGTCTATCACTAGCCGAACAATTGTATCAAAAACGTAAACGAGGAATACTGCAAAGCAGCTGGTATGTGTCTATTCATGAAATGTCTGCATTAATTCATTCAGAAGAAGAAGAAAAAAATAATCAACCAAAACGTATAACGTCAATTACGTGCATGTACGTGATTTGTTTACAAATAAGTTTCTAATAGACTATTGGGCACACGTGTTGTTCGTGTGAGTGCAATACTAAAGTGTGCAATATCGTAAAATATTACATGAATTTTATTTACATTGTAAAGTTAACGGAGACATAAAAGAGCACATGATGATGATGTTTACTGAATTTATATGTTCAATATCAACAAATATGACAATGCTGACAAAAATATGTGATATTGTTGAGGATAATGCAGGCACTACATTGTGGAAGACAATATATTTCTCATTGGTATTACTGATTACTTGTGAACAGGTACAATTATAATCTCGTGTACTATCTTTGTTCCCAAATATACATGTATAAATTTATAAGACATCAAAATTCAGTTGCAGCTCAAATAACCGCTTATACGGTCAAAAACGATTATGTGACTTTAATGACAGTGGAATTGCACACATTTGTGTCCTCATTAGGAACAATTATGGATTGTTTATAGCCATGATTGTAAATCCACACAATTCACATCAATATATGACTGTACATATGACTATTACATTAAATATTAAATGAGTGTCCGTATAACATTGCTTGAGGTAGTGTTTAGTTAAATTCACATCAATACATGAATGTGCGTATGACTATTACATTGAATATTAAATAAGATGTGTCCGTATTACATTGCTTGAGGTAGTGTTTAATTTTACTTTGAAATAGGTAATTCAGCACTACTTGTGTGTGTGTTTGTGTGTGTGAAGAATTGAGGACTGTTCTAATTATGGAGGGTAAGCATATAAATTGGTATATGATTATGTGTAAGCTTTTGATATGAAACGATTTTTCAGCTCGACATAAATAAAGGAACAAATATCAATTACACACCGATACATTATATAGACATGAAACTCACTAAAATAAGTTTGCTGTAATATTGAACAAAAAAAATAACCTCATATTTTTTTAAAATGCGTAATGTTGTTTGTATCAAGAGATATATTCCATCATGACCCAAGTATTAAATAATTTCATACAATATCATGATGTATACATTATAAACATTATTATTCATTTTGTTTTGATTGGATAAATTGATGATCCTACTTTCTAGTCTAATGTTTTAATAAAAAAGAGGAAGTTCAGGAGTTCATAAAATTCCCACTCCCCCACCCCACCCTCAAAAATTATTTTTATATTAAGATAAGTATTACAAACCTCAAATGTTCTACTACCACCATCCCCAAATATCATTACTTTTTATTCCTGTACTGTAGACTGGTACTATTATATTGCTAAATTTACCATTTAGGACTAATACAGACTGGTACTATTATATTGCTAAATTTACCATTTAGGACTAATACAGACTGGTACTATTATATTGCTAAATTTACCATTTAGGACTAATACAGACTGGTACTATTATATTGCTAAATTTACCATTTAGGACTAATACAGACTGGTACTATTATATTGCTAAATTTACCATTTAGGACTAATACAGACTGGTACTATTATATTGCTGAATTTACCATTTAGGACTAATACAGACTGGTACTATTATATTGCTAAATTTACCATTTAGGACTAATACAGACTGGTACTATTATATTGCTGAATTTACCATTTAGGACTAATACAGACTGGTACTATTATATTGCTAAATTTACCATTTAGGACTAATACAGACTGGTACTATTATATTGCTAAATTTACCATTTAGGACTAATACAGACTGGTACTATTATATTGCTGAATTTACCATTTAGGACTAATACAGACTGGTACTATTATATTGCTGAATTTACCATTTAGGACTAATACAGACTGGTACTATTATATTGCTGAATTTACCATTTAGGACTAATACAGACTGGTACTATTATATTGCTAAATTTACCATTTAGGACTAATACAGACTGGTACTATTATATTGCTGAATTTACCATTTAGGACCAATACAGACTGGTACTATTATATTGCTGAATTTACCATTTAAGACCAATACACTATCAAATTCGCACTGATGCATCAAAGCAATATAAGGTACAAGGATGGGAAGATATTGCAAGACTATCAGATGGCATTTCTCCTCTCTCTCCTCTATAATCTTTAGATTATAATCTAAATCCGTCCTACTGATGCCATATTAGCCCTAAATTAACGGGCTACAATTATCGTTAAAGAGTAGTAGATCTCAGTGATACGCACTCTTCAGCTATAAAGAAACCATTAATACCTTCTTTTTTGTCTAGAGGAAGACAAATAAAATCAAAAGCTCAGTAAGTGGGCAAAGGTGTATATCTTGATCATCTTCAGCACAGATATGATTGAAAATGTTTACGTCAACAAGAAGTGGAGCTAATTAAAAGCCGGAAACCTTTGTTTTCAAAAAATGGATAAACGATTCATTATTCCATTGAGCGTAAACAATCCTTTACTGCTGACAAGGCATGCACCTTATTCCTTCCCCTCGCTGACAGTAAGGAGAGTAAGAAACAAGTCTTCACGGTAAGGTTCTCAAAGAAATGCTATCTCTGCAAAATGACACAACGAACATGTGAAAAGATTTCTTCCATGTATTAGTGAGTAATATCGTGGTTCCGGAAGCTAAACATTCCTGAAGAAATCAGAAAGATGATGGTCTGAACTAAGAACGGAACCATTACAGAAATTAAAAACGGCTGCCCCTAATATTTGACTCAGATAATTTCCGAGGATTTTACATCATGCATTGTAAACCCAGGAAGTGAAATGCCTCCTAACCTGATCGCATGAGATAATCCAGGTATGAAGCTAGATCACCTTTAGACCTTTGTTCAAG
The DNA here is from genome assembly GCA_030141615.1 of Unio pictorum. Classification (NCBI taxonomy): domain Eukaryota; kingdom Metazoa; phylum Mollusca; class Bivalvia; order Unionida; family Unionidae; genus Unio; species Unio pictorum. The sequence continues at coordinate 227,112 of JARLTB010000349.1, forward strand.
AAACCCCTCTTTGGAAAGAACAGTTACATCCTTTGTTCTCTTCTTTCAACATCGTATGTTAATGAGCCATGACCGTTGGGCCACATGAACCTACCAAGAGGAGATAATCTCTGCGTCTGGAAGTGCAATGAATGCATTACCAAGTATATAAAATGTAAATTAATTTATCGCTCTTGTTCTAAAATTGACCCCTGATATCCCGAAAGTGAAAATGACCAAGTGGAGCTACAAGAATATTGATAGATGCACATTTGAAGTAAAGCTAAGCTGTATACTCTACAGTCCAACTTACATCCATCAGTCGCGTGGGTGAGTGTTAGTCAATATAAGTTGTCAAAATATAATTTCCAAGTAACTTTATTTCCACACTTTATATGGAGGTCTACAGTGTGCATCGAAAAACAATCGATGAAGTTGGACGTCTGTCTTGATTGAGAATATGTTTTGTCATTTCATTTTAATAACTAGTGCATCGGAGTTAAAGCTATTCACAGTTCCAATATCAAATCAGCCAGGCATTCACCATTTAAACAAATAGTCTGGTTCCCTGCTTAGTATTCATTCTGCCGTAGATAAAGTGAATGGTTTAGTGACTTGGGGACAATTCAGGCAATACATCCTAACAAAGGTTACTCGAAAGTGCAATTACGTGTCGTTGTTACATGTCATTACAATATCTAAATGAAAACCACTGTAAATTATATCTATTTCTATAAAGATGGTACAGAACCTCTACAGAAACATTGCACAAAATACTTCGGCTCTAGCGATGATTGCTTCAAGATGCCAGTTCTCTTTAAAATTAAGTTATACGTTTTTGCAGTATATACTATGCTGATGAATACACTCCAGAATGACTATTGTCGATATGGTTTGCATATCAAATAAAATGCTCCCCTTTCCTGATGTGCTTCACAGAGTAAAATTGCACCATTGATTCTGAAATTTAGTTTTGCTGCTTTTGGTGATAATTCATCCCTGAATCACAGCTGCGTTTCAATATGTTGCCTTCTTAAATTAATTACATTTGCACACCATTCCAATTACCAAAAGTATGTCCTGCAAATTATCATCAGTCTCTTGACCTAGTGTGGTCGTTGAGGCACTGTGCTGCTGAACATCTGATCAGTTCCCTCCACTTGTCTCGATCATGTGCCAATGCCTGTGTCTCTGCAAAACTTTTCCTTGTCCATTCGGTGATGTTGTCACTCCACTTTTTTCTCTGTAAACCTCTCTTTCTGCCACTTTGGACGCTGCCCTGCAGTATGGTCGTGGATAGACTGTTGGCTCTAGTGACATGACCATACCATTTCAGCTTTCTCACTTTTGGCAGTGGTAAGGAGGTTTTCACATAATAGCCTACTTTGTGCCTGATGGTGTTACGCACTTCTTCATTTGTGACGTGGTCCATGTAAGAGATGCCAAGGATGGTTCTGTAACATCTCATTTCAAGTGCCTGGATTCTTCGTTGTAATTCTGCTGTCATTTTCCAGGTCAGGCCTCACATGAATACAAAAAGATTGAGCTGACTAGTGCTCTCAGTAGTCAGATTTTAGTTCTCAGAAAGATATTCTTGTCTCACCAGATGGGTCTTAGCTTTGACATAGCTGCCGTTGTTTGTGCTAAATTCTGCTATTGATGCCTCTTCGGTGATTATCGAATGACGATATTTGAACTGGCTCACTGTTTCCAGTTACTGTCCTCTCACTTTAATCTTGGTTGAGATTTGTTTGCCACTATTAGTCATCAGCATTGTCTTCTCGGCGCTTATCTCGATGTCAAATCTGGAAGATGTTTCATCCAGGTTTTTCACCACCCAGCTCATCGATGTCGTCTGCAAAGTGTAGGTTGGTGATGTTACGTCCTCCAATGCTGACTGTCCTACAGTGGTTTAACAGGGCTTAGCTCATGATGCGCTCTAAGTAGATGCTGAAAGCGTGGGTGACAGAAGACAGCTTTAACGTACTCCAACTGTTGTCTAGAACTAGTCCCCCACAGAACCTTGAGCAATTAACACACTGATAGCCTTGGCATACAGCTGCTTGATAGTATTGGTCAACTTTTGACCCATGATGTACGTTTTCATTGTGGCCCACAATGCCTCATGCCACACTCTGTCAAAAGGCTTTTTGAAATCTATGAACAAATGATAGATATCTTGTTGATGTTGCGAGTTTTTTTTCCACACAGAACCCCAGGATTGAAAATTCGTTCTGTTGTCTTCTTCCACTCCGGATCCTGTCTGTTCTTCAACGATTATTTCTTCTGCTTATGTGTTCATTAGTACTTTCAAGACTGGACTAGTGTAACTCAATTCTCTCTGGTTCGTCACAATATTTACTCCAGAAACTTCAAAAAGTTCAAAACACAGCTGCACGGATCATCTTTAGAGTACCTCGATCAGAGCACACCTCACCACCGCTCTGTACCCTACAATGGCTATCCATTCGATACAGAATCAAACACAAAATTTGTTCTCTGTGCTATGTTTCAATGACAGACTCCAGTCCAACATACCTATCCAGCCTCACCCATGTGTATACAACTGCTAGATCCTTACTCTCTTCTTCTGATAATCGTATACTCATTGTTCCCAAGGTGAAAACAAAGTTATATGGACAACGTTCGTTTGCACACCAGGGCCCGGCGACGTGGAACGAATAGCCCATTGAAATTAGACACAAAGACAGTGGTCCCGTTTAAGAGTGCTCTTAAGACTCGCCTGTTTCGACTGCAGTGACAAACTTAGCGACCTAATCATGTTTTGTATCTTATATGTTTTCAGCATGTTTTTGTTTTCCAGTTTCATTGTTTTTGTCATTTGTTGTTCTGTAGTGTAGTCATATCATTATTGATGGTGTAAAGCGCTTAGAGCTTTTAAAGATTAGGCGCTATACAAAGTCCTCATTATTATTGTAATAAATTTGGAGTAAGTGTTAGTGAATTTGAACCATGCTTGGGTCGTTAGTAGTGAATTTGGATACAAGCCGAATGACTGTCCCTGTGGTAACATAGTCCATATTAAAATTCCGCGGTATATACAAGTATTGTGATTGAAAAGGCAGCATTTATGGTTGGAAATCAGTAAATTATAGAATGGAATCAACAAGTTGGAACTTGGTAGGTACCGTTTATGTGGCCATAGTGGGAAATGGGCGTATGTATATGAGCGTGATACGTCGGAAATTCTGTGGATTGACTGGCCTAGGGTCGCGCAGTTAAATATTTCCCAGTTAGTAAGGGAATACTAGTGGAATTTCTACGGCATGACAGGCTTGCGGTACGAAAATAGGATTATAATGAAGAAAAACCATGCTAAAGTGCGGTTAATGGACTCTTGGGCAAGTTGTCTCCTATGGGTCGCTCATTGATTACAGCAAAGATTATTAGTTATAGCAGACACGTCTTTCTTTCCATTTTACAACTCAAGTTGTATGGAAGTCTTTGGAAATTTGGGGAAAACTTATGACTTCCAGCGTGACTCGCGCCAGGGTTTTGACACCGCTCGGTCAAGTGAATACCCCTGTGCTTGTAACATTATTATTATTATTATCATTATTATTATTATTATTGTGGGTTCAGTCTGTTTAAGATGATCTTCAATTGAAACCCAAAATTTGGCATATCTGGCATTATTTAAATTTTAGCGCGCTTTTTAAAGGCACGACGAAATATTTAAATTGCATTTAATCTTTTTATTCTGCCCAATACGCGCTGCTATGCACATACATTTTTAGAAAGAGCAACGATTTAACCATTTGTTAAGTTGTAAATTTTTAGCTGATGCGACTTGCCTTAAATTAAATTTTTAATTAAGTGGATTAGATTTGTAATTCAAACAGGAACTAACTACAATGTCGTAGCCACAATACGATTTATTTTGGTTGTCTATGAGGTTGTTGTTTTAGTGTATGGTTTAACGCCATTTTTCAGCACAAGATAGGCTATATACATGGCTGCCAGTAATTACTAGTGGAAGAAACACCAACCCACGAAAAGCTACTGGAAAGCGTTCTCATATACCCATATTGGACGAATCCGAGACTCAAACCACGCAGACATACGATATGGTAGTGATCCGTAAAGGAGAGCGCTTTAGACCACTCGGAAACTCAGAGGGTGGAGGTCCCGGTTGTTCACGAGGTAGAAGTATAGGAGTAGGGGTGCAAATATTAGTACTAAACAGGAATATGCATTGCCAATATAACGGAAGTAGTACGACGTCATTCTCATAGCTTGAAAATCTAACAGCATATTAATAAATACTTTGACCAAATCGGTACATCAAATAGCAAATTCATAACATTTCCAAGATACGCAATTATAATAAAGCTGGTAACCAGCTTAAGAGGTATATATACTCTTCTGGACTGCTAGTTTGCGCAAAAATAAAAATATTGTTAAATCTCAATTTTTGGACAGCTCATGGCGTATATCGTAGGATTTATGGGGAAAATATAAATATGTAAAAATGAGACCATGATAAATCCAAATAAGTTGACATTATACCTTGAACTCAAAATACCTAAAGCACATAGCTTTTTTAACTAGCAGCGACACTTACGTTTTTGAGTTGCCGTGAATCACTGAAAGACGAGTAGGAGGATTATTGCATCCTGCCAGACGAGTGTGTGCCTGTATTAACCGATGATGGCCATAAAAAAAAAGATTTTGTATCTACTACCTGGATATTATAAGCTAGAGAATTTGTACTGGTGGCATCCGCCTCCCAAATCTGAAAGTAGTTATTCAGCGACTACTTACTTACCTTGCCTCACAGCAATGCAGACTATGATAGACCTTTTTCTATGATGAAAAACATACATAATAATAATAATAATAATAATAATAATAATAATAATAATAATAATAATGAGGACTTTGTATAGCGCCTAATCTTACGAAGCTCTAAGCGCTTTACACCATCAATAATGATATGACTACACTACAGAACAACAAATGACAAAAACAATGAAATTGGAAAACATAAAAGCATGCTGAAAACATATAAGATACAAAACATGATTCGGTCGCTAAGTTTGTCCCTACATACAGATTTTAGGAAGTCCCTGAATGCAGACACACTATTAACATCATTTTAACAGTGTAAAATAAACATTGGCACCTGCTGCATGGACTTTAAAACTATTTATTACATTTTGATATAATATATATAAATACATTTTTTTGTGTAAGTTTCTTTTGGTCTTTGTTAGGTTTTTATTTTTCTGGAGTACAGGTTTTCATCTCAAGAGGTTGATAGGTATGCAGAAACAGCAATTCTTTGCTGGTATCTTCCTCTGAACAAGCTATCTAATTGTAATAATGTCTGATGTCATTTTGAAATGGGTTCCAAGTACATGATTATTGCAATAATGCTTTATGTCCTTTTGATTTTTGATGATTGCCTTATGTCCTTTTAAAATGAGTTCCAAGTACGTGGTTATTGATGCTAGTGGTAACTATTCTTCCTTTTCCTACTGACAATTTTTCTAACAAATGTCATGAGTTTCATGTCATAAGAAATGCCATCTCTGCAAAATGATAAACATATGGACTCAGGAACATGTCCATCAAACAAATTATACTTGCAATGCAAATTTCAAACAACTGAGCACCTAATACTAGATGTAGAAACATCATAACATGCCCAAAAAACTCTTAAGTAGGTCACAATCTTCATCAGCAGACCTGAAGAAATGACGCATTCTATGAGTAAAAACAATGGAAAAACTACACTTGAGAGTTTGACTGTTTGACATAATGTCTCACTATGGAGTGAATAAGTTCTTTGTGGTACAGGTTGAACCCACTGAAAACCCAGGGAGTGAGGAAGCTCTTTGCAGTACATGTACAATATACTGACAACCTATCGAGTGAAGCTTGTTGTAGTACATGTTGAACATACTGATAACATATACATTGTAGCTCTCAATATTTTTGTTTGTTTTGATTAGGTTTTTTAACATAGCTTTAAAAAACCTTCAGTCATATCACTATGATGTATGCAGTGAGGCAGTTTAAAGTGATGTCTAGCACTGGGGCATCAAGCCGCAGACATGTTACATGATGTCCCACCCAGTTACATTATCCTGACATCAGGCCAACCAGACCTAACACAAATCTCTTAATGCTGGGCGCCAAGCAAGGCAGCTGTTAGTACCATTTTTGTAAGTCTTTGGTATGACTCTGCTGGGGATCGAACCCATGACCTCCCACTTCCACGGCAGACGCTCTAAACACTAGGCCACCGAAGCGGTTTGCCCTCTACAATATATGTATAATCTATTGACAACCCGTGAAGAAAGAAGTTCTTTGCAGTACATGTTGAACATACAGATAACTGACAGAGTGGAGAAGCTTTCAGATATACATGTACATTACAGTAAAAATGCAGAGTGAAGACTGAAGCTCTTTGCAGTCCATGTGCAGCATATTGACAACCCATTGTGTGAACAAGTTCTTTGTATTACATGTTAAACATACTGACCTCCTATGGACCAAAAGTTAACTCTCTGTGATACATGTATTAAATCCTGACAATCTATAGAATGAAGCAGCTTTCTTTAGTACCTGCACTAATATTGCCAATCTGCTGAGTGAATAAGCCTTATCAGTATAATGTTGAACATACTAACAGATTATGTAATGAAGGAGTTTTTTCTAGTTCATGTAAAATATACTGACAACCTATGGAGTGAAGCTTTTTTCTGTGGTTCATTGACAACATATCACCAACTGATAGAGTGAATAAGCTTTCTGCAGTACATTTTGAACACATACTGATAACCTATAGACTGAATAGAGCTGAATTAGTGAACACAACTTATTACCAATAAAAACCCATCAACTAGTCTTAAACACTGCTATATCAACTAGTCTTAAACACTGCTATATCAACTAGTCTTAAACACTGCTATATCAACTAGTCTTAAACACTGCTATATCAACTTGTCTTAAACACTGCTATATCAACTAGTCTTAAACACTGCTATATCAACTAGTCTTAAACACTGCTATATCAACTTGTCTTAAACACCGCTATATCAACTAGTCTTAAACACTGCTATATCAACTAGTTTTAAACACTGCTATGTCAACTTGTCTTAAACACTGCTATATCAACTAGTCTTAAACTCTGCTATATCAACTAGTCTTAAAATTCAAGATTTGCTTATCAAGATTCAGATAAATTCTTTAACAGCAATTCTTATCTTAAGTGCCACCAAAATCAGGCAAAAATAATTTGGTCTGTTCTAGTAAAGGCATATAAGAGACAAAGTGCAAGCCCTATTTTAAAAATCTGAACTGTCAGTAAAGATGCAATTAACAAGCTTGTGTATAATTTTCACTTAACTCAAAAAAGAATCAGTGTGTTATAGCAGATATTTTAAAAAACTGCCTTCCCTAGGTACCACTGAGAATAAACAGAACTATGCTCAAATTGTTATTATGATATGACTCTGTACATTAACAAAACCTATCTAGGTGTCACATTCTCTCTTCTCGTATTTGAGACAAACAAATCACAATATAACTGATCCAATGCAATCTTGCTAAGCAATAAATAATGGACAATAATCAACAGGTCATTGAAATATAACAAGAACTCAAACTCACCATTTAATACTAGTACAGATTCCACATTTAATACTAGTACAAATTCCGCATTTAATACTAGTACAGATTCCAAATTTAATACTAGTACAGATTCCAAATTGCTAAAAGACTACAACATATGTAAAAAAATAATGAAGCAAAATTCATATTGAATTATTTTCCAGAATCCTTCAGAAAGATAAATAATGAATCTGCTAGAATGTCTCATTGTTTTCTTATTATATAATTCTACTGTAAGTATTTTATGACTGTACAAATTTCCCACATTGGTAATACACAAAAGCATTTTATTATGTACAATTTTCAATCAAAACTCAAAATAATGACTATACAAAAAAGCACAAATGTAACTGCTATACAGCAAACATTTACAAATCAGTAACCAAGTATTGTACAAAATATATTGCTAAATCATACAGATATCACCATAACAATTGCATATGTGATTTTCTTCAGTCCCTTTAGACATATTGATCTCACCATTGATACAAATTGAACCAAATGTCTTGGTAGCTCAAGCCCCTCAACTATACATAAACATATGGCAATTTTATCCCAGGAACTCTACAGGAAAAGTCCAAATTAGGACCACACTTGTTGTTATATTGTTAGGATATAAATAAAATTTGATCAAATATGACCTAGCAGTTTAAAAGAAAGCAGGGTAAAACACTTAAGTTATGCCAGCAACTTAAATGCTTTCTTAAGAGATGTTGACACTCACAACACAGCAAAGGATAAAGCTTTGTACATACAATTCATTTCAGTTTACTTATTGTACAGAACATCTAACATAAACAAAGTAACAAAAGAATAACCAAATAGAGTACTTTGTGCCAATATTGTAGAATGTACAGTATAATAAAACTATTGAACTGTAGCAGGCAGACTGGTTTTGGTGATAAATATGTAACTACCTAGCTGAAGACAGTAGTCTGGTATTGCATTTTCCAAAAGATCAATAATAAATATTATTTATATAAATATCTGATAGAATAGAAAAACCTTTGGACAGACAAACACAACAATATATACTTGCTTACAATTCTAATTGCAAACTGCACCAATCCAGATCTGCCATCACACAGACCACTGCATCAAGTGCCAGCAGATCTGCCATCACACAGACCACTGCATCAAGTGCCAGCAGATCTGCCATCACACAGACCACTGCATCAAGTGCCAGCAGATCTGCCATCACACAGACCACTGCATCAAGTGCCAGCAGATCTGCCATCACACAGACCACTGCATCAAGTGCCAGCAGATCTGCCGTCATACAGACCACTGCATCAAGTGCCAGCAAATCTGCCATCACACAGACCACTGCATCAAGTGCCAGCAGATCTGCCATCACACAGACCACTGCATCAAGTGCCAGCAGATCTGCCATCACACAGACCACTGCATCAAGTGCCAGCAGATCTGGGTCTATGTAGTATGTTTGGAGTAATCATCAGAACAAACAACTTAGACCCAGCTAGCACATGATGTATGAGCAAAATGTCTATTTTATTTGCAGTGGGACTTTACTTACAAGTATGATCATGTTTATTTACAGAATATAACAGTAGAAAGTTTATTTTTTTCATCCATTTTAGTTAGAACTAGTAAATATGCCTACTTTGACTAATTTTGTTAAATTGATTTATTTTGATCTCTCGAGTATAACAAACAAAGTCAAAACAACAAAGTGATTTTTTTTTATTTTGGTATGTTACAACATGCTGATATTTAAAAATGATATGTCTTTAGTTTATTCAACTGTTTAGTATTTGAAGTAATTACATAGTTCAGTAAATATTTGGAACCAAGGTGTATGTAAGAGCACTGATATATTTAATGAATTTATATTTTCATAGGTCAGTGCTGGATAAATTTGAATTTATATTTTCATAGGTCAGTGCTGGATAAAATTATGCAGTACTGATAAAGTCAATACAGACCTCACATTGTGGAAGATAACATCTATTTCATAGGTTTGCAGACTGCTGTATATAAGCTGAATAATTTAGGAAAAATTAAAGGCCTGGAAGAAGGGTGGTCAGCTTAAATCCGTAAATCTTGGGACATAATTTGCTTTGAGTCCTAAGATGTATATGCATGTAAAAATAAAAATAAAAACATTCTCCGTATCCCATCACTTACTAAACTTATAAACTACTATGATTGCTTTTCATTATTACTTTGCATGTGCATATTTTTTTATTTCTCCACCATGAAATTAAATACAGGTAAATAAAGACTTCATAATTCAGACAGGTTCAACTTAACCTGGGAGACCAGGATGTACTATAATGTACAGTAATTACACAGTGCAAATCATGCCTGTACTATAATGTACAGTAATTACACAGTGCAAATCATGCCTGTACTATAATGCACAGTAATTACAGTGCAAATCATGCCTAGCATCACTTTAACCCTTGTTTATTCCTAAACATATTAGATGCAGATTTTGCATTATTCATTTTTCAACCCAACTGCATTCTTCCAGATAACTTTTCAGCTAGTCAGTAATAGATCTTTCATTTATGTTGATCTGCGCACTCATGAGTTACTCCTTTTCAATGATAAAAGCGATGCTACAAATTGAGGTAATCTTTATGAAAAGATACACAGGTTCAGTTGTTCAAGGCACAACCAGCATAACTTACATGTTCATGTAAGAATGGTCATAATAAAGGCTACAATTTAGATCAACTAAGATCAACAAACTATTTTAGTTTTGTTGTTGTTGTTGTTGTATGCCATTTAGTTTTGTTGCTGTTGTTGTTAATGCCATTTTTCAGCACACGATAGGCTATACATGGCCACCAGTATTATTGGTGGAGGAAGAACCTGGGAAAACCCCCGGATAGAACCACCGACCGACGAGAAGCTACTGGCAAGCTTTCTCACATAACTACATTAGCCGAATCTTAGACTTGAACCGACGCAGACAGAGGTGAGATGGCAGTGATCAGTAACAGAAAGCGCTTTAAACCACTCACCCACTCAGGGCACCTATTATAGTTTTGTATTTTGGCAAAAACAAAATCATAATTTTCCACACAATGGAAAGCTGAATGTTTCGGCATCTCCTTTGATTATAACTGGTGGATTTGTCTTTCAATTTCTGACAGCAATACAGGCTAGTTAATCTTTAAAATCCTGAAACTGGCTTGGAGTAAAAGAGAATTTTGACCAGGAACTAAACAAGAACTTTGATGTTTTATTGCATTTCACTCCACAATATCAGCACTATTACCAGTCTTGTAAAACGGGGTGTCATTTACATCTAATAAACTACATTTCTGTTTTTATAATATTAGCATACTTTTCAAAGCATTATTTCTGAAACTTCATTTTTATATTTTTTTTATCATTAAGTTTAGCTCATTGGTGTCAATTATTCAAATCCATGTGACGTACTTCATTCTGCGGATAGTACTTCTACACATGTTCAAACCTACAATATACATGTGGTGGCACCATTATGAAAATATGCTCACTAGCGTAATTGCAAGCGTTGAATCAAACCCTATTGTTGTTCATTGTCATACTGGAATAATATCTTAAACAGTTAGGTATTTACAATTTCAAGGCAAAATAAAAACGTCATTACTGGTGTACTGATATAAAAAAATTCTAATGCAACAATGCATAAACAATAATTGAGTCAAAAAGGAGAGGCAGTGTTACAGCAAAAGCTCAGTTGTTGTCATTGTCAAGTAATACACATATCTGAATTAGGCAATAAGAAAAAAGGAAAAGGAAATAAATTTATTGACTTTTCAAAAACAAGTTATACCACTTCATGTAATAACTGTACATGTCAACCCAGAGTTTTATTGGGAATTTTTGCAAATGTAAGTTTGCCTAAATAAATGCATTTTGAACTTATTGCAAGCATCTTGTGATGTTGTCTCAGACTTTTGGGTCGGCTTATTCATGGGTCATTCACTTTTTAGTGTTTATACCCATACAATTTGGGGGTCAGCTTACACGTGAACGGGTTTATATGCAAGTATATACAGAACTTGTGGACTTTCACAGTTACAAGCTCAAAAGTAAACATTTTGTATTCTGATCTCCATATATATATATATATATATATATATATATATATATATATATATATATATATATATATTTGATATTTGTAAGAACTCCAATTTCAGGTGTAGCTTAGATAACCAAGTCCAATACTAATTTCTTTAAAAACTATCATGACAGTGGAATTCCTTACATTTTTATACATATTAAGAAACAATTTGAATTGTTTCTTTTGAAGATGGGACATATCCTAAATTTACATCAATCTATGAGGGTACAAGTAGAATGTACATGTAAAATGTAAAATCATATAATTCACAAATCATTTCTTCTAAACATAAATCTAAATAAAAACATGGATTACTTGTTAGAGTCAGTGACAGCTCTCAGACCGATTATTTAAAAAAAAACATTTTCAGTGAAATCAATGACAAAAGCTAACTAATAAAAAAATTTTAAGTGTACGCTGAAACTATAATGAATAATGAATGAAAAATGAGTGAAATTATAATGATATGAATCTGTAATTGTCATATTGCAAACAATCAATCACTGCACAACTTTATTTCAACTAAATCTGCATCTTGGCACAATTGCAAAATGATTCACAAACTTTGAAGATTGAAACTGTCTTGGAATGTCCAAAAAGCAATATGCCATTCAGTGCTCCATCAAGAATCTAAAAAAGGCCAGGGCTCCAGTCCTTCAAAAAGGCACACAACAGATTAAATTCTTTCAAAAAGTCAATCAGGTTCCCGTCAGTGTACAGAAAACAACATATCCATCTAAAATTATTTACCATTTCAAAATTATATACCTACTTTTACTTCACTTTAAAATACATTTACTATCAAGAATAATTGTATAATTTTTACTTTCAAACATTTCATGCATTGCATCACGAGTGAGAACCACTGGACATTGAAATTTTTTTTCTCAGGATTAAGTCTCCCATTTTGTAATTTGTGAGAATCAAAATGAAAATCAGTCCTGTAAATTGCAATGAAAAAGTCCATACTTTTATCAGACTTTAAAGAGCACATTGTATTGAAAAAGTCCTGACTCGTATCTGGCTTTAAATTAAACAGCACACTGAACTGAAAAAAGTCCTGACTCATATCAGACTTTAAACAGCACACTGAATTGAAAAAAAGTCCTGACTCGTATCTGACTTTAAACAGCACACTGAATTGAAAAAAGTCCTGACTCGTATCTGACTTTAAACAGCACACTGAATTGAAAAAAGTCCTGACTTGTATCTGATTTTAAACAGCACACTGAAATGAAAAAAGTCCTGACTCGTATCTGACTTTAAACAGCACACTGAATTGAAAAAAGTCCTGACTCGTATCTGACTTTAAACAGCACACTGAATTGAAAAAAGTCCTGACTCGTATCTGACTTTAAACAGCACACTGAATTGAAAAAAGTCCTGACTCGTATCTGACTTTAAACAGCACACTGAATTGAAAAAAGTCCTGACTCGTATCTGACTTTAAACAGCACACTGAATTGAAAAAAGTCCTGACTCATATCTGACTTTAAACAGCACACTGAATTGAAAAAGTCCTGATTCGTATCTGACTTTAAACAGCACACTGAATTGAAAAAAGTCCTGACTCGTATCTGACTTTAAACAGCACACTGAATTGAAAAAAGTCCTGACTGTAATCAGACTTTAAACAGCACACTGAATTGAAAAAAGTCCTGACTCGTATCTGACTTAAAACAGCACACTGAATTGAAAAAAGTCCATACTTTTATCAGACTTTAAACAGCACATTGTGTTCCAGTCTTGAAGCCTTTTTTTTTTACATTTGGGAATTCACAAGCTTGTACCATAATCATTGCAGACAACACAGTTATTAATATAGTAAAATATGCCAATCCAGAAGGGACACACTAACCAGGATAAAAAAGATTAAGGGCAATCTAAGAAATAAAGTATGAATGGAATTCAAACAGAAGGCCAAGAAAAACAGCAGTGCACAAGTTGGGGACATTGAATTGTACCATATTGTACACTGCGATGATGGTTTATTACAAGAAGAAAATCGGCTTCATTTGGACAACAAAATGTCTTTTACTGAAACCACTGTTGACATGAGCATCAATTCTGGATTAGTGACATGTTTTTCAATATGGCCACTGTGGCAGCCATAATGGATGTCCAATTGTAACTTTTCATTTCACACAAACCAGATATCATAAAGAGTTTCTGGTGAAAACTCCATGTTCCTATGAATTTCCATTCAGGATAGTAGTAGTGACACAAACTGGATGCTGTTTGGGCCAAATTGGATGTCAGATTGGTACCATTTTTATTTACAACCAACCAGAAATCCCAAGAAGTATTTTTGTGAAAATGCCACATTAATATTCAGGAGTAGCAGCAATGATTTTCAGGCCACATCTGACATCCTTTCGGACGATCCTGACATTTGAATGAATGTTTGGTGTAAAGTGTCATAACAATTGTACATGTAGTTTTGGAGGTGCAAGAATAACAAACTTGTCCTAATGGATGAATGAATGTTACATGGTGTATGAGACAACTGGTCATCCTCACAGATCTTCTGGTCTATTACAAACAGCTAAAAAAATGTGGTTTAGTTGTTATATTAAATTTAAGAATTGGAACTTATTTGTGATTAACACAATGAATATCACCACAAGAACTACTAAAATTGTAGAGGTTATTTTACATTTCAGAATTGGAACTGGATTAATACAACGAATATCACTGCATTTAAGAAATGCTAAAACAAAACAAAAAACAGTTACATGAAATACAGAATTACTTTCTAGGTATAGAAATAAAAAAGTTTCTTGAGAGCATTTCTCAGTTTCGTCCATCAAAAAACAATGAAGGATACAAAAGATACTTAAGTATGACTGAAATCTGTTCATATGTAATCAATATATCACTTTTGTTCCTTCAGATACTGAATATAGCATGCACTGCTACAAAACTCTAAAATGGTAGAAATCACAAAGTCCTTTGCTAAAGTTCCAACCAAGGATCAGAGACAAAACGTAAACTAATAAAAGACCCATCACTGGAAACAGAAGTACTCTTGTGTTCTTCAAGAAGGGTAATGCTGCAAAGAGACAAGTGAAAAAAAGGATAAAAAGAAATGAAACTTTATAAAAGCATTAAAGTCCGATTCAGAAAAAAATTGATGTTTTCAGCAAGAATGGTAACTTTGAAAATATGTTACAATCCAACCCTGGTGACATATATTGAGGCACAAGTTCACTATGAACAACTGTGTATGATAAAATATAAAAAATACTTTACCTTTTACAGCGATAAAAAAATGAAAAAAAACTTTACCTTTTACAGTGATAAAATATGAAATAAACTTTACCTTTAACAGCGATAAAATATAAAAAAATACTTTACCTTTTACAGCGATAACATATGAAATAAACTTTAACTTTTACAGTAATCAGTCTCTAAATGTCCACAAAATAATAATTTACTCATAATTGGAATACAAATGTTTCAATCACTTTCTCAAGTAGCATGTGTGAATAATTTTAAGTGAAGATTCAAATGCATGTATAAATAATCAAAGAACAAACAGAACAAAAAGTTTGTTATAAACCATGAAAATATGCTTAAACTGCTTTACATAGCTTGTTTAAAAGATGAGAGACACAAGATCTGATACTGTACATAGAATGCTAAAACTTTCCAAAAAGAGAGGGTGGAGACACAGACTAAAAAAATGGTGAAGTCAACCACACTTTCTCTGCATAACTAGATGAACTGTTGGTCACCGAGTTGACTATTCTGCCTGATACACCTTCTAATATTGACATGGAAATGAAATGTTAGGACATTTGTGTGAAAGATTTTCAGAGTTACTAACTATAATATTGAAAGCACATATAAAATTGTATGATCACATTTTCCGATGCCTGGACATATACTAAATAACAAAAAAATTGGTAAGCAATTTGGTTTCTCATTAACTATCCTGAATATAATAAATGAAAAAAGCACTTTTGACTTCCATGTAGATGTTCATTTTATTGGTTTAATGGACAAAAATACTGAAATAATTTAAAATAGCTAATGGGAGCAAATAAGCTTTCCCATCTGAAAATGTGCTGAAAAAACAGTATATAATGTTTTGGTTAAAAATATATCTACTGATCAGAACTATGAAATACAGCAAAGATGACTGCTGTATTGCAGATGTACTGTGTTAAACATATAGTCCTTACAACAGACAAGCACTGGATGAAATATAACTACATATCATAGGCAGAGAACATTACTTAGAACTTTAATAAATTTATGCTGGAACAGCTGAACATTACATATTCCTTTCATAAATTTACAACTGGGAAAATGCTGTAAATGTTCATGAAAAATATTGTGGTCATTTGCCAAAGAAGAACAATCGACACAAGTAACAAAGAACAAAAATCTCACTGAGAAGGCTTATGGCAGGTCAACAGCAATGGCTGATAAATTCACAGTTACTATAGGCAGCAGAGTTTTCTTACAGTCAGTCTACCAGTGAATTATTTTCCATTATTTCAAAATCAAAGCAACATAAAAACAAATTACAACAAGAGAAAACATTCACATTGATACAATAAAGTAATTAATACAAAGCCACAAAAACTTCGGTAGAAAAAGTTGCAATTCATGAAAACAACATCTTCAGTGAGGAATATTTCTACACTGTTTACTTATTCTGATATTTACAGCTTGGAGATTACATATAAATCATTCATACACCAATGTGTAAAATTGACATACTTTTCCATTTCTACCTTGAAAGTGGCTAACTTATTCAAATACAGCGTAACTAAACAACAGATACGAGGTCTTGTAGTCTTCATGTGCATGTGAATATGTACTGAATTGTGCTGGGGCATTTTGAAAAAGTTGTGATTGCTGTATCACATCTGACTACATTGTATATACATCAATTAAAATTAAATAGAGAAGGATAAGGTTTTAAAATGCCATACCGCTATATCCAAGAAATGTGATATAAACGTAGTATCCTAGAGCAATCAACCATAACGTGTTTCCAAAGAATCGTCCAAAGAACCATTCACGAATAATGATAGCTGTAAAAAGAAAAAAAATTTCTCATTTAGGTCTTGACCATTTTACAAATGGAAAATACTCCTGAATGAATAATAAAATAAAGTAAGACCACAGATGAATGAATAATAAAATAAAGTTAGACCAAAGATGAATGAATAATAAAATAAAGTAAGACCACAGATGAATGAATAATAAAATAAAGTAAGACCAAAGATGAATGAATAATAAAATAAAGTAAGACCACAGATGAATGAATAATAAAATAAAGTTAGACCACAGATGAATGAATAATAAAATAAAGTAAGACCACAGATGAATGAATAATAAAATAAAGTTAGACCACAGATGAATGAATAATAAAATAAAGTAAGACCACTGATGAATGAATAATAAAATAGAGTAAGACCACTGATGAATGAATAATAAAATAAAGTAAGACCACTGATGAATGAATAATAAAATAAAGTAAGACCACTGATGAATGAATAATAAAATAAAGTAAGACCACAGATGAATGAATAATAAAAAAAAGTTAGACCACAGATTCAAATACCATATGCCCCATTGAAACTAACTCGAAAAATGTAAAGAATATTGTGAAAGTCTTAACATGCTAATAATATAGTTATTATATATGGTCATGCATTATGTTAATACAGTTATTATATATGATCATGCATTATGTTAATATAGTTATTATATATGGTCATGCATTATGTTAATATTGTTATTATATATGATCATGCATTATGTTAATATAGTTATTATATATGGTCATGCATTATGCTAATATTGTTATTATATATGGTCATGCATTATGTTAAGATTCTTATTATATATGGTCATGTATTATGTTAATATTCTTATTATATATGGTCATGCATTATGTTAATATTGTTATTATATATGGTCATGCATTATGTTAATATTCTTATTATATATGGTCATGTATTATGTTAATATTCTTATTATATATGGTCATGCATTATGTTAATATTGTTATTATATATGGTCATGCATTATGCTAATAACTTATAAAAAAAAAATTTCTGATTACTGTATTAGCAATATGGCAAATACATGAAATAGCTAATTGACAACAGTAGTAGTTTCCAAGAAAAGTAGGCTTAAAAGTGACTTCTAAAGATAATAATGTGGGTAAAATTTTAGTATGCTATATAATCAATATTTAGGACTTTTTTTCTATTAAAACAAGATTATTTGATAAAAATAAAAGACCTATCCAGGTTTCCAAATTCCTCCTGAAGAATAGCATGCAACTTTTGAACCCGATGTAATATACTTATACATACAAAAAAATTGTACATAAAGCTTTAACAAATCACTGTATGAGAGAGAGAGAGAGAGAGAGAGAGAGAGAGAGAGAGAGAGAGAGAGATTAAACATACAAACAAATGCCAACTGTAACAGATGCAGGATCATCAAAACTGGAAAAAATGCATTGAGATGTACATCAAAACAAAATCCCCATTCAACGTCTTGTCCTTTTGGTGGTGCTAACATCATGTATCTGTTTGTGATAAACCTACAAATAAGAAATAAAACTGTGATGCCTTGTTCTCGTTTGTTGTCAATGATTTAAATGGAAATTTATAGCTTATTATCTAAAAGCTAATAAAAGAGTAAGAAAGGTTTTTATAGAGCTGATAATTTTGGGGCAATCTATTTTCTATAAACATATATATTTTAATGGTTCAAAATCTAAAATATTCATAAAATCTTTTATTTCTTAATCATGACTAATAGAAGATTTTTATTTGACAGTATACACAATAAATATTTCCATAACAGGGCTCGAAATTAGCGGTAGTCTACTAGCCCAAGGCTAGTAGATTTCCCATCGGGCTAGTAACTTTCATAATGTTAATAGTCCGACGGGCTATTAAGTTTTTGGTTATCAACAGTCAGCATTTATTTACTCAATACCCTAATAAAGATGTGACTTCGGCAATATTCTTTAGAATCAATGCAGTGACCGTTGTAAACACAGTCATAAAATATTACCATGTGAAGATGAAGTGAATTTCTGCCTCAGAAATGTGTTTCTATTACAAGAAGCCATCTGATTATGTGCGTTTCACTTAACAGCTCCAATTGAGGTCCCGTCATTAACAACGGAAGTTTGGAAATTGATCCGTATTAATCTGATAGCAAATTAAATGGTATCACGCTTTATTCACGCGACCATAGTAACAAATTATGAAACGTTACACCACACAAAAGAACATAGCATCAACTATTCAAAGAAATTAGTTTACATGTTTGTTTCTTGAAGGTATTTTTTTTTGCTTGCTCCGAGTCACAAACAGGTAACTATATTTTACGCTTGCATCGAAATAATTAAATTAGATCAATTTATTATTGTAACATTACTGACACATCATTTTCCAAGCAACTACTTTTTCTATGATAATAAGAATAGCTTTTATATTTTTCTCCCAAAAACGATTGAACAAATAATTGAATACACATGGAGATATCCAAGCATTTGATGGGAATTAAAATCTCACATGGGCATCTAAGATTGAAAATATTCATGCTTATTACTAATTTCAACAATATACTGAGGTTCGATTAATTAGGAACAATTACCAAACATGTTATTAATGATGAGACCGTAATTGGAGCTGTTAAATACCACAGGTGATCAATGCGCTCTTGATGTGAAGGGGGAAAAAAAAATCTAAAAAAACAAATCATACAGAGTGACAAAATACCTTAGAAAAATATCTCAGGAATATTTTTGGTATTTTTGTCGCTATGTATGATTTTGTTCCTTTTGATTATTGTTTTCTTTTTCACTCACATCAAGCTCGCGTTGAGCACCTGAGTTAAATACAATGTACCGAGTCAGCTGGCTTCGTTTGATGGAAGCACACATTTTCCAAGTTGAAACTAACATTATCTTTTGATGTTAATATTTTATAACAGTGTTTACTTTAGCCACTGCTTTGATCATGCAGAACATCCGCTGAAGTCAAGTCTTTATTTGGGAGAAGCCATTTGATGGGGGGGGGGCAACGGCACGTGTTTTTATACGGGTTTCTTGCTCGGACTTTTTTCTAAATAAAGGACGTTGTATAGAAGGTGTTCAGCCTCTGGAAAAAAAAGCAAAATTCATTCTGTTATCTTGCAGTTACAAAGACATCTATGCTTTGACTTGGACCACAGTTGTACAATCATATGCTGCTGACTGAAAGAATATTCTGGCATTGATTGACCTCATCCTGACAATCCCAGCATACTCTGCTGATGTTGAAAGGGGTTTCTCAAAGATGAAAATGGTGAAGAGTGACTGGAGATCTTGTTTACGACCATGGGTTCTGTCCGACCTACTCTTCATCATGTTTCATACAAATGACATTCCAACATATGATCCATTATCAGCAGTACATTTGTGGAATGTTTCAGGGAAACGGGTATGGAGACCAGAACAAACCCCATATGGACCCAGAGTGCAGGTGGAGGACGAGAAAGGACACCTGGATCCCTTTCTGGAATTGGATCCAGATTATCTTGATAAAAAAGAAATGTGAATTTATTGATGATTTAAAGTAGAATTTATACTTCTGAACTTCTACATTTTATATGATAATGCTATTTATGAAATAAAATTGTTGTTAATCTCAATACGAGTGTGTGACATTGTTTTGAGGACAGGGCTAGTAAACGTTTGGCAGGGCTAGTAAATTTCTCAGTACACTAGTCCTTCGGGCTACCAGGAAATTTGTGTTCAATTCAAGGCCTGCATAATATCAGATATTGTTTAATCTAGTCGGCATGCAAGATCCACATCATAACAATATTTAAGGGGACCTTTATATTTTGATCCCAGTAATTTGTCTTAAAGCTTTTAGAAGGCATCGGCTTTATTAAATACATGTGTAAATGGTACAGGCAGGTATTTACAACAAACAATTTTATTAAATTTATGGAATCTTTCGAAACAGGAGTACATTGAATGAAAAGACTCCTCTCCACAATAAATATCCAGAAATCCAAAATAAACCAGTTTATTTAAAGAAACTAATTGAGCAATAACACGATATTCAACATAGTTGTCATGGTGACCACACTGTTGTAAGTTTGGCACAATTTTTATTAGGACATACTGATATCATAAGAAGTAAAAAGTTAAAGTAGGCATGCTTTATTTAAAAAGTTAAAGTAGGCATGCTTTATTTAAAAAGTTAAAGTAGGCATGCTTTATTTAAAAAGTTAAAGTAGGCATGCTTTATTCAGGAAGTGTTTTGGTAAAAAGTTAAAGTAGGCATGCTTTATTTAAAAAGTTAAAGTAGGCATGCTTTATTTAAAAAGTTAAAGTAGGCATGCTTTATTTAAAAAGTTAAAGTAGGCATGCTTTATTTAAAAAGTTAAAGTAGGCATGCTTTATTTAAAAAGTTAAAGTAGGCATGCTTTATTCAGGAAGTGTTTTGGTAAAAAGTTAAAGTAGGCATGCTTTATTCAGGAAGTGTTTTGGTAAAAAGTTAAAGTAGGCATGCTTTATTCAGGAAGTGTTTTGGTAAAAAGTTAAAGTAGGCATGCTTTATTTAAAAAGTTAAAGTAGGCATGCTTTATTTAAAAAGTTAAAGTAGGCATGCTTTATTTAAAAAGTTAAAGTAGGCATGCTTTATTTAAAAAGTTAAAGTAGGCATGCTTTATTTAAAAAGTTAAAGTAGGCATGCTTTATTTAAAAAGTTAAAGTAGGCATGCTTTATTTAAAAAGTTAAAGTAGGCATGCTTTATTTAAAAAGTTAAAGTAGGCATGCTTTATTCAGGAAGTGTTTTGGTAAAAAGTTAAAGTAGGCATGCTTTATTTAAAAAGTTAAAGTAGGCATGCTTTATTTAAAAAGTTAAAGTAGGCATGCTTTATTTAAAAAGTTAAAGTAGGCATGCTTTATTTAAAAAGTTAAAGTAGGCATGCTTTATTTAAAAAGTTAAAGTAGGCATGCTTTATTTAAAAAGTTAAAGTAGGCATGCTTTATTTAAAAAGTTAAAGTAGGCATGCTTTATTTAAAAAGTTAAAGTAGGCATGCTTTATTTAAAAAGTTAAAGTAGGCATGCTTTATTTAAAAAGTTAAAGTAGGCATGCTTTATTTAAAAAGTTAAAGTAGGCATGCTTTATTTAAAAAGTTAAAGTAGGCATGCTTTATTTAAAAAGTTAAAGTAGGCATGCTTTATTCAGGAAGTGTTTTGGTAAAAAGTTAAAGTAGGCATGCTTTATTTAAAAAGTTAAAGTAGGCATGCTTTATTCAGGAAGTGTTTTGGTAAAAAGTTAAAGTAGGCATGCTTTATTCAGGAAGTGTTTTAGTAAAAAGTTAAAGTAGACATGCTTTATTTAAAAAGTTAAAGTAGGCATGCTTTATTTAAAAAGTTAAAGTAGGCATGCTTTATTCAGGAAGTGTTTTGGTAAAAAGTTAAAGTAGACATGCTTTATTCCGGAAGTGTTTTAGTAAAAAGTTAAAGTAGGCATGCTTTATTCAGGAAGTGTTTTGGTAAAAAGTTAAAGTAGGCATGCTTTATTTAAAAAGTTAAAGTAGGCATGCTTTATTTAAAAAGTTAAAGTAGGCATGCTTTATTCAGGAAGTGTTTTGGTAAAAAGTTAAAGTAGGCATGCTTTATTTAAAAAGTTAAAATAGGCATGCTTTATTTAAAAAGTTAAAGTAGGCATGCTTTATTCAGGAAGTGTTTTGGTAAAAAGTTAAAGTAGGCATGCTTTATTCAGGAAGTGTTTTGGTAAAAAGTTAAAGTAGGCATGCTTTATTTAAAAAGTTAAAGTAGGCATGCTTTATTTAAAAAGTTAAAGTAGGCATGCTTTATTCAGGAAGTGTTTTGGTAAAAAGTTAAAGTAGGCATGCTTTATTCAGGAAGTGTTTTGGTAAAAAGTTAAAGTAGGCATGCTTTATTCAGGAAGTGTTTTAGTAAAAAGTTAAAGTAGACATGCTTTATTCAGGAAGTGTTTTGGTAAAAAGTTAAAGTAGACATGCTTTATTCAGGAGTCTTGACAAGATTTTCAAGATGGACTTCATGCTGATCACATTGGCTGTAAAATTCGGCACCATTTTCACAACAACTAGATACCATAAGGCTTTTAGCAAGAACCAATGTGACCAAAATACCAATCAATAGCAAAATGTCACCAATCAATAGCAAAATGTCACCAATCAATAGCAAAATTAAAGTTCTATAAAATGACCTGCAGTTGCATGTGGAACATGCCTGACAGACTTAAGTGTGTGATATAGCATATGTACATAACCGGGATGTAAAAGTGACAGACTTAAGTGTGTGATATAGCATATGTACATAACCGGGATGTAAAACTGACAGACTTAAGTGTGTGATATAGCATATTTACATAACCGGGATGTAAAACTGACAGACTTAAGTGTGTGATATAGCATATGTACATAACGGGGATGTAAAACTGACAGACTTAAGTGTGTGATATAGCATATGTACATAACCGGGATGTAAAACTGATAGACTTAAGTGTGTGATATAGCATATGTACATAACCGGGATGTAAAACTGACAGACTTAAGTGTGTGATATAGCATATGTACATAACCGGGAAGCATAAAACATTGGACAATGACCTTATTTTATGATCAGGGTGTAACACTCAACAAGTTTCAGTTTACACAATGCAAAAAACAACAACAATATCTAAGTGCATAAACCAAACCAAATATGTACAAGAAATATAGATCTATGTACTGCTGAGATATTGTACTTACCAGAATATTGTTGCAATAACAAGTCCAACTCCTATACAGTCTACAAACACCACCCAAAATATGAATTTTAGAAACCCAAGGAAATTAAGTCCCAAGACAATGGCAAATCCAACAGACGAAACTGAAAACAGAGAGATGATCTTTTAATATTATTTCATATACAAAACAATGCTTCAAGTATTTATTAAAATACAAAATAAAGAATGCATAAATATGATTAGTTTTTTTGCAAGACAGCTCTTTCGAGAACAGGGGACCCCCGAGTAGCTTTATGGTCTAAATCGCTTTCCCTACCAGATCACGGCCATCTCACCTCTGCATGGGTTCGAATCTTAAGATTCGGCTAACGTAGTTATGTGAGAAAGCTTGCCAGTAGCTTCTCATGGGTCGGTGGTTCTTTTCAGGGGTTTTCCTGGGTTCTTCCTCCACCAATAATACTGGCTGCCATGTATAGCATATCATGTGCTGAAAAATGGCATTGTAAAAATAATGGCTATTCCATTTAAATCTGCCCATGATAATACAAGCATACTTTAAGAAGTGGCATCTTAACTATTGTTTTTCTCTTTTTTTTCTGAATAACTATCATTTCATTTTTATTAGTTGTACTAAATAAAAAAGTATACCCACCCATCCAGGTAGATTATA
Organism: Unio pictorum; assembly: GCA_030141615.1. Classification (NCBI taxonomy): domain Eukaryota; kingdom Metazoa; phylum Mollusca; class Bivalvia; order Unionida; family Unionidae; genus Unio; species Unio pictorum. The sequence continues at coordinate 251,256 of JARLTB010000349.1, forward strand.
TTAAGAGTTCTCTTAATACCAAATAAGTTATTCAAGTGCCATAACTCTGAAGTTGCAACATAATGTTTATAAGGGTACCATGAATATAGACAAGAAAGTCTCATGTTTAATAGTCTTCTATGTCAGTACAACATATCTGACCTTACTCAGCTACAAGTCTCTATGACCTAGGTCTTTGATCAAGTCTCTATGACCTAGGTCTTTGATCAAGGTATATGATCATGAATTAAACGTACTGTGCAGAAACCATAACTGTGTTATCAGACATACCATGATAATTACTTATGACCTTTTGACCCCCCTGGATCATTCTGCAACTTTTTCTAAATGCAAGCCATCTGCATATTTTGGTTGGTTTTCATGGATTTAATGTTAAATTTTTTAGCACATAATTTGTATACCAGTATATTTACTGGAGTTAAAACCCTGAGTAGAACCACCAATGCACAGGAAACTACTGGCAAATTTTCTCACATACCCACGGTGGCTAAGCCTGAGATTCGAACCCACAAAGAGGCTATATCAATGATCTGTAAAGACAAGCATCTTAGAAGACTTGGTCGAAATTCGGATACAAATGGTATTAATGTTCTTCCTTACCTTAAGTGCAAGTCATCCACAAAAAGTGGTCAAGGTGAACTTTAGATATTAAGCCAAAACAAAATTATCTTCTTTCAGTAACAATGACCATAACCTTTGACCTTTTAACTCTTAAACTGATAGGTTTCTTTCTTCCACTGAGGACAACTTACCTAGTATATGGCAAAAGTAGATGTTGTAGAAGTGAAGTTATGAGGGAGAAAAGGAATCATTACTTGACAGACTAGGTCATAGACTAATACATTACTTCACAGACTAGGTCATAGACTAATACATTCTGCAAGTAGAGTCAGCATACAAAAGGCTAATTTTTGCAATCAGCCAGAAATAAGTCAACTTCACCTGTTAACACCAGTTTAATAAAAAGTATATTAACATAATAAATTAAATTTTGTAAACCTGCTGAGTACTAGTCACCTTTCTAAAAAATTGCATATGCTTTTAACTTATTTAAATTTAAACTTAATTAACTTTAATTCAAAAAAGAATAATATGAAAGAAAATTTCAACATAAATACTTACCGACAAGCCAAAAGCTTAGGAGGACAAGAAAGGCTGGGTCATCTCTAGCCCACTGATTTTTTGTGTCTGTAAAATAAATCTTAAATTATCAAGTACAGAATGCATTAAATCTATATGGTATTTACCATATATACATGGTAATACAACCTCTACTTGAATATTTATAGTATAATATACCACCATATAGTGAGACAACGAGCATGTGTGTGTGTGTGTGAGTGTGTGTGTACAATTTCAATATGACATAATACAATAGGATCCATGATCCATCATACAGATCCTATAATAAAACCAGTATTGAAATGAAAGGTGTCCTGGTGAAGGAGGATGTGTAGTATAAATAATGGGAACTAAACTACTCCAGATCTTCCATCCTTGATAAAACTTCATAAACTTCATACTAACATGACACAGAGTGAGAAGAACAAACAGTAAACTTTATAGACCCTATTATGCCAGCCCAATATAGGAAGGCAGGTCTAACTACACTTGTCACCACTGGTTGGGTGTTATTATATTTGTGTACATATGACACACATTCTGAAACATCTTCAAAAATTTATTATTAAAATTTTCAGTCTCTTTGTCTCATTACTCGAAAAGAAAAAAAACCAATACAAATTTAGGGTAATTAAAATTTAACAAAAGAGTTGGATAGCAATATGAAGAATTAAGTTTTAAGAATTCAGAATTAAGTATGAAGAAGAGTTAAGTTTCGTCAGTACAATAAAATGTATCAGAGGCCTTCAGACATCCTTAATAAAGAAGTCCATTCAGTCACTAAATGTATCAAAATTCTTCAGATATCCTTAATAAAGAAGACCATTCAGTCACTAAATGTATCAAAATTCTTTAGATATCATTAATAAAGAAGTCCATTCAGTCACTAAATGTATCAAAATTCTTCAGATATCCTTAATAAAGAAGACCATTCAGTCACTAAATGTATCAAAATTCTTCAGATATCCTTAATAAAGAAGACCATTCAGTCACTAAATGTATCAAAATTCTTCAGATATCATTAATAAAGAAGTCCGTTCAGTCACTAAATGTATCAAAATTCTTCAGATATCATTAATAAAGAAGACCATTCAGTCACTAAATGTATCAAAATTCTTCAGATATCCTTAATAAAGAAGACCATTCAGTCACTAAATGTATCAAAATTCTTCAGATATCATTAATAAAGAAGACCATTCAGTCACTAAATGTATCAAAATTCTTCAGATATCATTAATAAAGAAGTCTATTCAGTCACTAAATGTATCAAAATTCTTCAGATATCATTAATAAAGAAGACCATTCAGTCACTAAATGTATCAAAATTCTTCAGATATCCTTAATAAAGAAGACCATTCAGTCACTAAATGTATCAAAATTCTTCAGATATCATTAATAAAGAAGTCCGTTCAGTCACTAAATGTATCAAAATTCTTCAGATATCATTAATAAAGAAGTCCGTTCAGTCACTAAATGTATCAAAATTCTTCAGATATCCTTAATAAAGAAGTCCATTCAGTCACTAAATGTATCAAAATTCTTCAGATATCCTTAATAAAGAAGTCCATTCAGTCACTAAAGTATCAAAATTCTTCAGATATCCTTAATAAAGAACTAAAATCAATAAATAAAATTGGAGATGATACCCTTTGAACCCTTAATAAAAAGTCCAATAAATAAATGTATCACAAGAATTCAGAGACCCTTAAACCCAATAAATAAATAAACAAATAAATGCCATAAGACTTGTGGCACCCATTATAAAGTCCAATCACTAAATAAATGCATCAAAAGCCTTCAGACACCATTTATATACCATTCATATAAAGTCCAATCACTAAATAAATGCATCAAAAGCCTTCAGACACCATTTATATACCATTCAATCATATAAAGTCCAATCACTAAATAAATGCATCAAAAGCCTTCAGACACCATTTATATACCATTCAATCATATAAAGTTCAATCACTAAATAGATGCATCAAAAACCTTCAGACACCATTTATATAAAGCTCAATCAATAAATAAATGTATCAAAAGACTCCCGACACCCCTTATAAAGAAGAGGTAACAAAATTTTTAGTAAATTTATTGTTTCTATGAGAAAGTGTACCAAATCACAGTCATGTTTGGGACATTATTGTCTTTTCCTGTTTATTTCATATAGACAAAGGGCAATAATTCTTGACATTACCTCCACCTACCACTGCCAGATGTCACTATCTTTAAACTGTGAAATTTGGTTCTTCCTGCCTCTGTATGGTAACCGTTGTTGTCTCCTAACTTGTTTAGACTGTTTCCTGGCATTGGACTGGGAACTACAACGCACATTGACTAAAAAAGATCTCTTGTCCCTATTTTCTGGAGTAGCAGAGGCTGATTTTTCAAAATTCCTGTGTGGGTTGAGCAGTGAGTTGAACGGGGCAATTCTTGAGCTGCCAGCCTCCAAACTTCTTCAATTTTTCCAGCAAAGTGTAATGGCAACCCAAATGGGGTCATCCATAAGGCCAGGGTGTAATATCAGACCTAAGTTGGGTGAAGCAGTCAACACATTGGCCATGGCATGGCAAGCTGCCTTGCTAATGACAAAAGCAATCATGGCCTTTGCCTCACAAGCATGGTCATTGCCAGATTTATTCACTGTCAGAATATTGAAAGTGAGGAAATTCTAACACTGAAGAGGTAGTGACTACATTTCAGACTAGCTTTGACATAGAATGGAACATATTCTTGTCCACTTTAAAAATAGTGGAGTAGACATATGAACTGCCACTAGAGTATTGTGAAGGCCAGGGCTGTAGGTGTCTTGAGAAAGTTTTGTACCAGCAAAACAAGAATGTCACTGGAACTTGGCTTTCTGAACAAAAAAAGTTTTCAAATTCCCTGGGTCACCAATTCTACCTTATAGTTGGTCACTGATCTTAATTTTAGCCAATTGGGGAAGGAGCCAAAAGAATAGTGTCTCTTCCTGAAATCTATAGATGCTTTCACTTTATAGTCTTGAGAAGTGGTAAGAGGTGGAGGGCATTCTGAAGTTGCCAACACCCTATAAATTTCCCTGACTGTAGCCTTGAAGCTACATTCAGTCAATTCCATGGATGATTCATTGGAGCTTCACACTGATCTGGTTCTGCATGCAGCTCTAGAAAAGTCATACCAAGCCACAACAGTGACTCAATTCCATCCTCTCAGAAAATGTCACTAACTCTCCCATGTGGATAAACAGTGAATACATGTATATGGATATGGACCAACACTGCCAGAATGACCAGTTGGATGCTAGCAGTATTGAAGACAGTCTGGGTACTACCAGTACTGGCTTCTAGCCTGACATGACATAGTAAGGGTTTGTGACCAACAGTACATCTGCAGTGTATCCCCCTAGGAGTGCAAGACTAAGAGTGAAAAATCTTCTTGGTTTCAAAAATGGGGGCAGACTGAAGAAAAAACAAACTTTGGAATCAAAACTGGGGGTCAAATTAAAAATCTGGGGGTCTAAAGCGCAAATGAGGGTAAAGGGAAACTCTGATCTGTCACTAAATGGATAGATCTGTCACTAAGATACCCACAAGTCATATTTTGCTGGATTGTTTTATCAAAAACATTCCCCATGATGAGATGCTTGTATAGCTGGTGACTGCAAGGCTGTAATAAGAAATGGATCCATTACAAACCCCATCTGTCTGAACTTACATGCTTGAAGGCCATTCTTGGACATGCTAGGGGACTTAATGCCCACTGGGCAGCATAAAATTGGGTGGGGTGTGGGTGAGTCAGAAAAGGGTAATAAAGGTAATATCTGGCCTGGTCATTTCCTGCTGAGTCATACCAAAGACTTACAAAAGTGGTACTAACAGCTACCTCACTTGGCGCTAAGCATTAAGAGGTTAGTGTTAGGACTGGTCAACCTGGTTTCAGGATAATGTGACTGGGTGGGACATCATACTACATGTCTGCGGCACGATGCCCCAGTGTTAGACATCACTATAAACTGCATCACTGCAGACATTGTAGCGATATGACTGAATTTTTTTTAAAGCTACATTAAAAATCCTAATCAACCAAACAAACAAACAAAATTACCAATACCATCATTTTTCATAAATTTTACAATTCTTCCAATATACCAAAAATTTGGAATTTGTTAAAGTGTTTCTTGAAAAATGTAAGATGTTAGGTATAAATGACATTCAAATATTCAATGCCACTTCTTTATTCCATCAATGAAGTTGCTCAAAGTTCCATTCATTTTTGAGAGTGATCCATAAGTATTAACGTCATGCATTCTATAAATTCCACAACATTCGCACAAAAAACCTAATTAAAAGGACAGAGGAAAGGAAATGGATCTGAGAATTTTAAAATCAAATAGGATTGTACACATATCATAAACAACATGCTTGACCTTTTTTCATTCATTTAGTATACAATTTATATTTTGTTGTTGCTGTAGGGTTTAACGCCATTTTTCAGCACACGATAGGCTATACATTGCGGCCAGTATTAATGGTGAAGGAAGAACCCGGGAAAACCTCCGGAAAGAACCACCGACCCACGAGAAGCAACTGGCAAGCTTTCTCACATAACTATATTAGCAGAAATCTTAGACTCGAACCCACGCAGACAGAGGTGAGATGGCAGTAATCCGTAACGGAGAGCGCTTTAAACCACATGACCACTCAGGGCCCCATTTAAATTATTTTTTTTTGAATAAACTAAAATAAAAAATAAAAATAAAAATAAAAATAAAATAAAAATAAAATAAACTAAAATAACATCACATAAGGATCACCTACTGTATCCAACATATCAATGTGTTAGCATGATATTATCGAATCAGTTGATAACATCAGATTAATTTATTTGCATATTCAATCGGCCACATTTCTCATTTCAAGGGATAAACTACATGGCTCAATGTGATGAAGATGAATTGTCAATAACTTTTAAAGACACCCAATGATGTGATGAATCATGGACATGATCTAGTTTTAAAGGTACCAAAAGATGTTGAGGACCAATATTTTTCAAGATTAAGCATTATTCGTGTGATTTGGCCAATACGGCTATTAGCATGTAATGGCACCATTGGGGCTTTAACACATTCTTTCAAACAGGTATATTTTCATGTACTTACTTTTTCTATATTGAAAATTCCTGTACCTGTAAGACAAAAATAAATAATTTACAATACTTAACTGCAATTTTGGGACTTTCCATTAAAAGCAACATGTGTGATCTAGGAACTAACATCATACCAGTCAATTTTTCACAACTGCAATTTCTTACATATTTTAATGACTGACATCAAAGCAATTAAAGCAATTAAATTAATTTTAATATTATGCATTTAAGCAAAAATCCAGCAGAATGTTCCAATAAAATTTCAAGGCCATTACATTATTATTACTTTTGCCCATGGTAAGATCTACCTCCAAAATGAATGCACTCATCCAGAGGTCTCACTAAGATTTCAAAAACTAGGAGTCCAGGACACCCATTTTGGTAAAATTAGGAATCCCACCAACAAACGGTGCAGTCCCCTGCCAGAAGATGTGAACTTTTCAGATTAGAAGAACTAATGGTTGCCAATGAATTTAATTTTCACATTCTTAATAACACTAACATACAGCTCTTGTTTGTCCATCAGAGTGTGACTGAATTTTATCATTTTTGCTATGCAATTAAAGGTCTTCATCCAAACACCAAGCCAGGCATCACACACTTCCTTAGAACTGGCTAATGTCCCATCCAAGCTATCAGTTCTTGCAACTTTAGCCTCCATTGAATCTCGTTACAATCTCCATCAATTTGACATTTAACCCCACAACACTACATATGTACATATGCCATTTAACAACACTTATCCAAATATACTACATGTAAATTTCTGGGTCTTTCTGTTTATGAATTCAATCATTGTAAATAACAGCACATTTTCGCACAAAGAAGCCAGTCAAAGTCTTTGAACTTGCCAGCCAGCTATTGTCTGATGTACTCTTATAATGGCAAGATGCTCAACATGGGTTTTGTAAGCTAAAAAGTTATGTAATTGTAAATATCAGCAACAGAACAGCTAATTGATCAACACATTTCCCACTAAACAGCTAATTGATCAACACATTTCCCACTAAATAGCTAATTGATCAACACATTTCCCACTAAACAGCTAATTGATCAACACATTTCCCACTAAATAGCTAATTAATCAACACAAGAAGGTGGATAAAGCAAGTCTGGCAAGTCTCTGAATTTTGCCGCCCACCTAATACCTGCATAAAGAGGACTTCCGACAAAGTGACTTTCTGTGACCCAGGTAAAAAATCTGCATCCAAATATGTGTGATTCAACATTTCAGCTACCTCTGTCAGATACCTTCTTAGCTGCATGTACAACCAATTAAATGCACAACAAAAGTTCCTCAAAGTGACAATTGCTCTACTGGGAAACAGGAAATTCAAGACAATTTCTTCTTTTTAACTGCTGAGTGTTTAATTACCGGTAAACCATCTTTGATATATTTGAGTTGTAAGATATTTAAATAAGCTATTGATGCAACAATATTGGATAAATGATTGGCATACAAAGGTCACAGAAATATTTAATAACCCATATATGGACACAAATTATTTATCTGGGATGCAGAAAATCATGTATGCAAATTTAGACACTTATTTTTGGGTTAAAGGGCAAATTGATGAAGACTTTAATGAGAATTCTGATGATAGTTCAGATGCAACAATAGACTAGTTTAAGAAAATGTTTGATGCCTGGTTTAGTGTTCAGAATAATGCCCTTCCTTAAATTGACAAAAGTTTCTGTCGGAGTCTAATGGACAAACAAGAGCTAAATGTTAGTGGTGAAAAGAATTTGGAAAAGTAAGCTCAATACAACCACGGGTCATCTGGACATTTAGCCACTTTGGTAGACACAATATGCTGATGGGAGAGGACTTCAAACTTTTGCTAGGACTACTAACTGTAAAATCCAAGCAAGACCTCTGGCAAGATTTTCATTTAGGACATACTGGGCACCAGTGAAGATCTTTAGTGAAAATATGATGTAGATATGACCATCCATTCAGGAGAATTGGTGACAAGATTTTTAATATGTTCTTTATAGCAGCCATATTTGAGGCCAGATCAGCATTAAAATGAAAGAAATTCAGAAATACTAAATCTCATAAATAGCTTTCTAATGAAAACCCCATGTTGATATGGCTATCCATTTAAGACCAGGTCTGGAGCAAAAAAAAGGATATCACAATGTTTGACACAGTGGCCAAATATACAGTATTTTTATTTGGTACATTTTTCTGATAATTTTATTTAATAATCTTTTTACGTATAAAAACTTTAACATTTGTTTTCATTTTGTCATAATAAAAGTAAGCTGCCAATGTTAAACTTTGATTATTATGGTGATTGAAATTACATGTTGTTGAAATTTTAAGTTCTTTAAGTAAATTAATCAGTCATTTCAATTAATTAATTAATTAATTAACCAATTAACCAATTTATAAAACAAATCCTTGCCAGTATACAAGAAACTTACACTTTCTGCGGTGCAACAAAAAGATAGATCATTTGCCAGAAGGCATATTCAAAGTCCATCTGTCTAAACTTTAACAGCTTTCTCAGATACTTGTGTCTTTTTGCTGTTGCTGACAACTGAGTGTCTTGCTGACTTTTGTTGAGCCCATTTTTATCTCCTTTAAATGGTGAAATCTGTGGTGATATCTTTGGTGACACAGGTGGAGAAACACTAGTATATGTAAAAGCGTCTCTCTGACTCATGGCTGCAATTTTGTGCACTAAAATGAAGAAGAAAAAAAATATATATATATATATATATATATATATATATATATATATATATATATATATATATATATATATATATATATATATACAGTAATACAGCAAACATTTGCATTTCTGGATTCATAAATTCATGGATTCACAAAATTTTCATTGGAACCTAACTAATTTGCATCCGCAATTTTTTTTCACAGATCTGCAAAATATTTCCCATTCATTACTTGGTTTTACCTTACTGTGAGTAAAACTAAAAATGAACATCAGGTAATTTTATTTTAAATAAATGAAGAAACATAAAGTTCCCAAATATATTGCACACTTAATTCTCAACATATTTATTTTGTGAACAACGACCAGGTACCTGCTGGGATCGCAGATGAGTGGTAAAAACCATTTTCATGAAGTGCCGAGCACGTGTCAGCTGTTTTTTTTTTGTTTGTACAGTATCATGTGACTGCCACATTTCTGTGCTTCTGCATAATGAATCTGCTTTTATTCAAATTGTCACAACATTTTCATTTAATTTACATTTTTCGCTTGTTGTTTTCGCAACAAAATTTGGGAAATTTATGTTTCTTCAATTTCTAATCAAAATTACCTGACATTCATTTTTATGATGGATTTGTTTTCCTACAGAACACTACAAATGGTGTATTGTTGATATCACGTGACTGTCTGACCTCTGATGTCATTAATATGTAGGTTGCGAGATTTGTGTAATCATGTGACTAAGAATGCAAATGGCTAGATCAGGTCAAATTTCAGCAACGATGTACTTTTGTCTTGTCTATCAATGGACTAAAGACATAACGAATGTTATTCTTATGATTATTGAGAAAATAAATCATATTCCTATCGATTTCATGCAGGTATATATCGATGAAAGATCATTCAAGTTTGCTGGGCCGGCAAGAAAGCGGCTACCCCATGCTGACACCAAATGGTGACGGCGAATTCCAACTTTTTTTTATTGGGAATGCGCTCTGACCCTACACCTCAACATAAATGTCCAAATATCAAAAATGGGGTGGCAAGGGTCAGAGGAAACTCGGACTAATACCCATTAGGCGATATTGTACTCTATTTTTACGCCAACCATTTATTTCTTTTTTTTTAAGGGTAATGTGTTAGGCTAACTTTTTAAATTAAATTAAAGTGCTTTGCTAGCATGTATTGGGTCATATTTAGGGTTTAAACTCTATAATAAGCATTTATTAGCATTTTTAGTGACTCGTACCAAACATTCGCTATTCCTCCTGATCCGCGACGGGTTCTGCAACCTAACCTTGCGAATGTTTGAGGTATTACTGTACACACACACACACACATACACACACACATACACACACACACATACACACACACACACACACACATAAAGTATCTCGAGACCTTCTTGATTTGTGACGCATATTCTACTTTATATCGTCTACTGTAAATGAAAGCTAAGAAAACTATGCAACATACCAAAACAATTTATTGTTTCCAACCTTCTACTTATTAAACAGCCAATTCTTCGACAATATTTTCGTTCAGTATGGACACAACTCAGGCAGTCTTTAAATTAAACTTCAAAAAAGTCGTGTGTTTACTGATATTTCATACGTTACATGTCAAACCTTAGAGTTGTCAACGGAAGCGGAAATATCAATTATTTGGCTTTTTGAAGGGTGTAATCCTGGTGCATTGTGTCTATACTCCGCACAGATCCGGATAGTAGACAGTTGTAGATAGTAGATAACGTTTATTTAAGAGTCGTAATTTCTTTACATAATAAGAAACATTTGCTTGGTGTGTGTGTGGGGGGGGGGGTGTGGTTGTGGGTGTGATAAAGTATTACGTAGCTTTAACAATTTTAACAACTCTACCAGTGCAGTAATTGCCCAAGGTCATGTGGAGGACTGGTTCCAGACAACAGTTGGAGTACGTCAAAACCGTTTCTTGTCACCCACGCTTTTCAATGTCTACTTAGAACGCATCATGAATGAAGCCATGGAAAACCACTGTGAGACAGCAGTGGAGGGCGCAATTTCACCAACCTCGCTTTGCAGACGACATTGATGGGCTGGCAGGCGTAAAGACGAGCTTGCCACATTAGTAGAGAACTTGGATGAAACATCTTCCAGATTTGACATGGAGATAAGCGCCGAGAATACAAAGCTGATGACAAATAGTGACAAACAAATCTCAAACAAGATTAAAGTCAGAGGACAGGAACTAAAAACAATGGGCCAATTCAAATATCTTGGTTCAATAATCACCGAAGAGGGATCAAGAGCAGAAATTTTGTCACGAGCAGCACAAAAAACGGCAGCTACGTCAAAGCTAAGACCCATCTGGAATATCTGTCTGAAAACTAAAATCAGACTATAAAGAGCACTAGTCATCTCAATAGTTTTATAATCGTGTGAAGCTTGGGGACCCTCACAGCAGAATTACAACGAAAAATCCATGCACTTGAAATGAGATTCAACAGAACCATCCTTGGCATCTCTGATGGACCACATCACAAATGAAGTAGTTCGTAACACCATCAGGCACAAAGTAGGCCAATATGAAAACTTCCTCGCCGCTTTAAAAAAAAAAAAAAAAAAAAAACGGAAAGCTGACATGGTATGTCCGTGTCACTAGAGCCAACAGTCTATCCACAACAGTTCTGCAGGGCAGCGTCCAAGGTGACAGAAAGAGAGGTAGACAGAGAAAAAAGTGGACTGACAACATCACAGAATGGACCAGGAGAAGTTTTGCGGAGACACAGGCATTGACACATGATCGAGACAAGTGGAGAGAACTAGTCAGATATTCAGCAGAACAGTGCCTCGACGACCACGCTAGGTTAAGAGACAGATGATGATGATGATGATGATGATGATGATGATGATGATGATGATGATGATATATCTTTACTGTGGTTCAAGTCATACTTGGTCAACATGACACAAATTTTATCTGCAAATGCATTACACTCCAGCCCAGTTGACTTGTGGTGTTCCACAGGTATTTGTTCTTGGATCTGTCTCTTCATTATATACAATCAGCCGCTCAAAAGTGTCATAGATCATCATCCAGTGTCTCACAATTGTACTCTGATGACTTCCAAATATACAAATCTAGCTAACCAGCTGAAGTTGATGCTACCATCCAAGGAGTTGAGAGATGCCCTTCCAATGTGAAACCATAGGTGACATGTAACAAGCTGCAGATAAATGATGATAAAACTGAATCCATTCGGATTACAACACAAAGACTTTCTTATTTACATCCGTTATTTCAAGTAATAAAAAATATCAGCAACACCAGCACTAAATTGACACAGTCAGTACGAAACTTAGGTGTTACTTTCGACAGTTTTCTCGCTGCACCATATGATCATATGCAATAGCTGCTTAGTATCAATATCTACTCCAGAAACTTCTTGAAGTTCACAACAAAACTTCTCAGATCATCCTTAGAGTACCAAACTCTGAGCCCCCACCCCACCCCCCTGCTCTGTACACTACACTGGCTATCCATTCGATCCATAATCAAACACAAAATTTGTTCTCTGTCCTACGTTTCATTGACGGGCTCCAATCCAACATATATATTTGACCTCATCCATGTGAGCACACCAGAAAGATACTTCTGACACTCGTATGTTCTATGTTCCCACTAGGGAAATGAAGTCATATGTACAATGTTATTTTGCATACCAGGGCCCAGCAACGTGGAACAAATTACACACTGAATTTAGAAACAAAGACAGTGATGTCTTTCAAAAGTGCTCTTAAAACTCACCTATTTCGACTGCAAGAACAGATTTAAAGACATAATAATGTTTCCTGCTTTAAATATTTTCATCCTGTTTTCTGTTTTCTTATTTCATTATGTTTGTTTTTGTTTTTGTTATCATTACATTATTTCTATTTTAGGTGTTACCTAATGTTGTAAAGTGCGTTGAGATTCTAATGATTAGGCGCTATACAGTCATTATTATTATTATTATTATTATTATTATTATTATTATTATTATTATTATTATTATTCAACTAAAACTAGATTTCAAGAAAACTGGAACTACCCCAAGTTCCGACATTTCCTGAACATGTACGAATTTGCCTCCGAATCAAATCGTTGTGGAATTTCTAAATAAACTGGTGTGGGTTTTTTTAAAATATTATTATTAAAAAATCCACCTTTTGTTCCCGAGACGATCTTTACATGTACCGCTCTAGTTACCTAAGTGGCCAGAGTGTTCACCTAGGATGCGGGAGGTCGCGGTTTCAAGACTTTTAACAAAATTGTAGTTTGGTGCAACACATGGAGCATCTGAAGCAGGAAACCAAGCTATATAAATAATAGTTGTTTCACTTTGCGCTCAGTATTAAGATGTTAGTGTTAGGACTGCTGAGCACGGTGTCAGGATAATGTGACAGTGTGGGACATGATATGACTGAAAAATTGTTAAACATAACGTTAAAAATCTAAGTGAAACACACACGCGCACTAAGTGGGTGCGTAGAAAAAGGATTACTTAAGAAATAGTTACCAGTCTACAGGCCGAGTATTCTCAATCATCCGGCTCATCTCTCGATGCTGGACTACTTTGCTTACTTACAAAGCAAACATTAAGTCATAAATGCATCGACTTCTCTCTTTATTCGCAACTTTTGGGTGAATTATATAGACTTGTAGAATTAACCGTGATAAGATTGCGGTTTCTTTTTTTTGCTTGAATAAAGGTGGAGCGGAGAATATGTTTCTATTTTCTTTCTTCTTATTGTGTAAATTACTGCGCCGACTGTCATCCCATGCGTACCTCTATAGATATAAACAGAAGGCATTCCGGTTATAATAGAACGAAGTGTTGCGAAACATTTCGTAAGACAAACGTGCGTACTGGCTTAATGAACGTTTTCTTTATATTTACGCACAGTAAAACCACGTTTTGTTTTATACCAGAATTAATTTAGCTTGCATACATTTAGATATACATGGAAACAATATCACATTAGAATAGTACAGTAGAAGTAATCAAGGTTCACCCAATTCTCGTTAATATAGTCTCTTTTCGACATTTCGTCTGGACTTAATGTGGCTGACGCAAGCCTTGTGTTAATAAAAGTAATCGTCATCAGTATAAAGAAAACCCACACAAAACCGAGAGAGATACATTCCACAGATTACTCCAGTGACTAGTTCTGTTACTGGACACTGTTGCGATAAGGTAAGTTACTAATAAACACTCCGTTCCACACACACCCTTGAAGGCTTGAGCGAAGTTCATGACGGCACTCATCCATAATCTATTACTCGTGATATATTTTTCTATGCATTCAACCCAACACATAAGACTTGCCTGATTTATTTCACCGCCTCTACGAAGTTGTGCTCGCCAACAATTTACCAGTACTTGAAGATATACGTGACTGTTGAAAATGCCTTCATCAGTTTGAGATCGGGCAGTTTATACTTTTCTTTCATTCGAAGCAACTTTAGGAATTCTGCAAGAATTACACATGTGTTTACAAATATCCGCTAAATTCTAAATTTGTGAAAATGGCTTTCAGAGACTTAAGCTTCTTGCCCAAACACGTATAAAGTTCTCAAAGGATGTAATGCATCCCAGAGGCTGAGAGACTTGACTCGGTTTCCAACAGGACACTACCACATTTCAGTTTTGGACATGGCCAATCTGCAGAATAGCTTGAGTTAAGTAAACAGGCATGAAACTAAGTAACAGTTCTTATTATTGTAATTATCTTGTAAAAAGACTTACTTCAAAGAAACCACATGCTACGGTAAGCACCAGTAATTGATTGGTACATAAATTATGCCTTAATTTGTAGTTTTGTTTATATTAAATTGGTGATGAAACCATGAAAGTTGTTAAAAGCTTTCTCAGTTTGATTTGGATAATATTGTCCAATCTTCAATATTCCATAAATAATAGCTATTTAAGTATTTTTAATTTCAATAGGACATGATAGTGTTAAAGCTGTATTAATGTCACTTTTTGCCGATACCATGTATAGCTGATTATTAAAATGCTGAGACTGATTATTTCATTATCAATATCACAGTATATATTCGTGTATAAGCTGAATAATTTAGGAAAAAAATAAAGGCCTGGAAGAAGGGTAGGGGTGGTCGGCTTATCAGCTGGCCAATGTCTAAACTTTAAACAGCCACACAAGGCTTCTTTGGGATGAGTGCATGAATGGTATTGATAATTTGTTGTGTGCAGACAATCAGCGGTAGTTTACAGCAAGTGTGTTAAAAAGTATTTACTTTTAAGAATATATTGTCTTTCAGTTAACCCCCAAATCAAATCAAATGTTTATTCCATAAATTCCACTATTTAATTCTGATTTAAAATTCAAGCCATGTCAAGATGAATGTTATGATTGAATTTATGTTTTAGAAATTTGTTACTTTTTAAATTTGTTTACATCAGCACCGATTATTTCTGCAGATACCAATTACACAGATTGTTCTAATGATCGGCCTGATTATGAGTACAGCGGCTGAGTCGATTAATTGATACAGCTTTAGATAGTGTCAGTAGAGAATTTTTAGAAAAGTAGTAAAAAGAAGTCAACAAAATGTATTGTCATTTTTTTAGGAAACAGATGTATAATGAAAATGACACTAATGCCAACAAAACGAAAACAAACACAGGCAAAAGTTCTAATTGAGTATCAGTATGTGATGCTGTAAATTCATCTTCACATTTATGTAAATGTGTCAAAATTATTTCATCTTTTTATAAAGCCCACGTTATATCTCACCTTTATTGCATTAAGATATTTAACATTGTTAATTAAAGTATTTATTTTGAATTAGGTTTCTTGCACATACCCGGTATGTTTCTTGGTTTCTATTTTATCATAAATCTTTTTATTATTTAATGATGGTACTTTACATTTAATCTATGCTGTAGATTTTAATATCAGGTGTTTACTCATGTTAGTTTTCTTTGGTTTAAAATGTTTATACTATTTTACTTGCTGAGAAATCGACACAGCATTCTAAGTGATCATTCTTTTGATTGAAAATACCCTAATTGTTGATGATTTTGTTTTTGTAGTTTATTTTTATTTGTAGTATTCTGGAGGTAAAATGAAGTTTCTTAATGCACCTTCAATATCTTTGAATGCACTTGGATTTTGAAATACGTTTTCATGTGCTTGAATTCTGGCCCAACTTTGTGTCCTTGATTATATGCAAAAATGAGAACAAAATAAAATATTTTAGCCATATTTTTATGCATTTCATATGATATTTTCTGCATGTAACAAAAACATTGAAATTAGCCAAATTTGGAATATTTCTCAGTAAAATTGCAAAACAAAGATGTAAACCAATTCTGCCTGTATTTTTTAAGCCGATGATTATTCATTTAGAGTGTTGTATTTTATATTTTGTTTTTGGAAAAGCAGCAATGGTGTCCTGTTATATCACCAGCAACTTATTGATTACAGTTTTCATAAACAGAACCAAATGTTCAATATGGGTCTTTAGTGTCTCCAGTGTCACAAAATCATTTGGATACTTTCTAATCATTTCTTTTTTCCGATCATAACAAATTTTAATTTTTTTTACACACAACCAAATAACAAACTATGTCTTGTATGGAAAAAAATTGCCCTAATCTGCTGTATGAGAATTTAATGACACAGGCAACTTTAAATAATTGACATTTTTAGAAAAGCTTTTCTTGGATGCTAGTTGTTTTATGATACTGTGTAACATATATAACTGGGAAAATGAATATATTTTTTTTATAGATTAATAAATCTATGATCAGAGTGAGTCTGCTCTTGAAAGCTTTCCATTGATATGAATTCTCATCCTCAAGTAATCATTCCCCTCTATAATAAATTTATTTTGGAAATCTGACTACAATTCTCCTCCTTGTAAACTAATTTGGAAATAAATTCAGTGTTTTCAATGAAGATTTAATCAAATAAATACATGTCAGCCACTGACATTTTTTGTTTTGTGCTTATTTGACAATGATCACTCTATTAAAAAAAGCATGGGATGCAATCATTTCAGCCATGTCACCCTTTTACATTTATTTTCTTTTTCCTTTTTGTTTGATACGTATGGGCATCATGGCAGGAACTTTCACCAAAGACAACATGTAATAGTCACTGGTGCATGGACACAGTCTTTGATTAACCCTGATTCAAGTTGAGATTTTAAGAATGCACATTGGTCCTGGTCAAGAACTGTGACTGTAGTTTAGATATGTATTGGTGCAATTCAGGAAATTCTTGTATGTCTTGTACAGATTTCGCTTGATAGTACTGACCCAGTTAGTGTATAACCTTGTGCATGTTTGACAACAACATCGAAGGCCTCACAGCAGATGGTAACCCAGATGTTAGATTGTAAGGTGACCTTCGGATGGCTACCCGACCCAGTGGTCAACCTATTAAAAAAAAAGTTCATTTAAAAAAAATGGTAACCCAGCCTGGAATAAATCTATCACAGATCAATATTCAGACAATGGAGGAGCACAGGCTTGAATTTCTGTGTACCACCTAGATGTTGCACTGAATTTGAGCAATTAGTTAACAGGTGCATAAACACATGTTACAGATGATCAATACACTTTGTGTGCTTTTTTCTGCCAGCGGTATAAGTAGTATAAGGTAAAAGATTAAACAACTAGGAATTCACATCTGTTCTACAACGGTTCCTGTTTTAAACTTCTGCAGCCTGATAGAAGTCTTAAGTTTATACTCTGATATGTTAGGAGTTTCTGTAAACATACATGTATAAACATAATCAAACAGACATAAAGGTCTGACACTGTCTTTCATTGAACATTTGTTATTTTTACCCAATTTTTCCATTTTCAGAATATTATGACAGATCAAGAGGAACAGGAAGACGAACTGTTAGCACTAACCAGTATATATGATGAGGAAATACTGACACTGGCAAAGGAGGGGGATGGCAGAGGAGGACAGCTGCTAGTGTATCCTCATCTCCCAGACCAGTTCATCATTAAATCCATTGTTAAAGAAACTAAAAGTAATGATGCGTATAATAGAAGCATATGTTGGTGTGAGAGTGTATAGACAGATTATGAATCTTAAAAAATGTTAAATGCATTCGACCTTTACTTGAAAGGTAATTCTTAATTATCCAAATGTTTGACTAAAGCAAAAGTTTGTACAGTTTGCATAAGGCCTAATCGTTTACCTTATATGGATGGAGATTTAATAACCCATTCATGGAGAACAGAAAAAGTATTATAAAAAAAACTTAAATTACTGTCAAAGCACCTTTTATGTTTGTGTTTTTCAAATTACTTATGAAATCCACCTATTGGATCTGTACATCAGAATGGGCCTGAAGAATTTAATACACTTTTTTCTTTCTTTCAGAAAATGAAGAGAACAGTATTGAAATCAAAGAAGAGAAGAGTCATGAGATAAAGTATCTGCCACCATTATCCCTCAGCTTCCAACTTCCATCAAATTATCCATCACACAGCCCACCAAACTTTACCCTTGCCTGCAAGTGGCTGAATAGAAAACAGGTGCTTCTTTCACATTCCAACCATCTTGGTGATTTGTGTCTTTATGCTTTTCAAGGAGAGTAATTGGTCACCTGACTTAAATGTATTTCATTTCATATTTTAATACAAAACTTGTAGCATGTGTCTAGGTATATTTTTTTTTTTACTCCAACAAATTTAGGGGGCCCCGAGTGGTCTAAAGTGCATTCCGTTATGGATCACTGCCATCTCACCTCTGTCTGTGTGGGTTCGATTCTAAGATTCAGCTAGTGTTATCTGAGAAGCATGCCAGTAGCTTCTCGTGAATCGGTGGTTCTTTCCAGGGGTTTTCCCTGGTTCTTCCTCCACCAATAATACTGGCTGCCATGTATAGCCTATCATGTGCTGAAAAATGGCGTTAAACCCCACAACAACAACAAAATTGGAGAGTTGTCTTGCCACTTCCAAAACATGCTAAACAGAATTTAAACCAGCTTTCTCAAAAACTGCTTTCTAAATTTAACCAAATTTGAGAAAACATCCTGGCAATGAATACCCATAAATTTATGCAAATGATGTTGATACTGATATCAAATATTGCTTCTCTTACTGAAAACAGTAAAACTTGTACTTATATAATCAAACACTGCTGAACGGAAATTATCTGTTTTCTCAAAAAGTGTCCATCATCATAGCCTTTTAAATGTCTTCACACTGTGCTACAGCCATTTTCAGTAATGCTGTTTCATTTATCAAGATGACATATTTTTTGTTGTTTATTGCCTTGTCTGTATAAGCTTGGTGAGACAATAATTTTTGCAGTGTTTTCATCAGTGTTAAAGTTATTACATAGATACAGGCAGGTTCCCTAAAACAATTAACTTTGCTTACAATTAACAATCAAGCTCTGGCAGCCAGTATTATTGGTGGAGGAAGAACCCAGGAAAACCCACGGAAAGAACCACTGACCCACAAGAAGCTACTGGCAAGCTTTCTCACATGACTACATTAGCCGAATCATAGACTCGAACCCATACAGATATGTGAGATGGCAGTGATCCGTAACAGAGCACTTTAGACCACTCAGCCACTCGGGGGCCCAGTGAATAATTGAAATTAAAAAAATTAGTACTTCTGACATGAAACACATCTTATTGATTCCCTAAAACCCGATGTTTTTTTTTTATAAAATGAGTATTTATGAAGTAAAAAGGTAAGATCAATAACAGAGGGTCATTTTACAATTAAATTTGTAAACAGTTTGCTTCTAGAACATTAGTTACTATTAAAAAAAAGCTTGAACTTAAACTGAACACAAGTAAAAATGTTTACCTTCAGTTATTGATCTTAATATATAATCTAAAAGCATAGAGAAAAATGTTATATTTGTAGTAAATTGATATAAAAAAATGTGAGTAGTCATTATTACTGTGTAACATGGGGGTGGTAAATATCACTTTATTTTGTTGGTCTTTAAAAAATCTGTCTCTGTAAACATTTTCAGTTTTGGAACAACTCAAACAGTTATATAAACCAGACTTGGTACATATGTCAGATAAGTTGCACAAAGATGCATTTTAATACTGAAGTAAATGTTATTTGTGACTTTATTTTAAATCAGGTCAAAGGTTATTATTAGATTTCACATCTTCAGCAACATCGTAGTAATAACATGAATCTTTACATATGAGTGGCCATGAAGATTTGAATACATTCAGGAAGCAATTACTTTTTTTTGGTCAAAATTATTGCATTGATATAAATTTATCAGTTACTTTCAAATTGCCACTTAACATGCAGGTATACATTTTAAGAGAGGCTGTTGTAAAGAGTTTCAT
Source organism: Unio pictorum (assembly GCA_030141615.1). Lineage (NCBI taxonomy): Eukaryota > Metazoa > Mollusca > Bivalvia > Unionida > Unionidae > Unio > Unio pictorum. Next base: position 271,535 of record JARLTB010000349.1, read on the forward strand.
TAGCAAGACTGGGCTGTTGTAATACTACACAGTTTCAGAGAATACACTCTATCATGTGAAGTTTTAAATTCCTGCTTTCATTAGTTTTTAAGACAGTGTTGAAATTTTTGGGGGGTAATTGCAGACAAAACACCAGGTTGTGCCTTGTGACTATATGCATATTGAAATTTTGGGGGGTAATTGCAGACAAAACACCAGGTTGTGCCTTGTGACTATATGCATACTGAAATTTTTGGGGGTAATTGCAGACAAAACACCAGGTTGTGCCTTGTGACTATATGCATATTGAAATTTTTGGGGGTAATTGCAGACAAAACACCAGGTTGTGCCTTGTGACTATATGCATATTGAAATTTTGGGGGGGTAATTGCAGACAAAACACCAGGTTGTGCCTTGTGACTATATACATATTGAAATTTTTGGGGATTTTGTGTATTTTACATTTTCAAATTTAAAAAGTACAATCAAATCTACAACATTGTATTTAATTAATTGATTAAAAGACAATACACTTGATACTGGCATGCATTGATCTTGTTGGGGTGGGGGTGGATTTTTGTTTTGATTGAAAACTAATGTGTCAATCGCAACAACTGAAAAGTGCTCAGAGGAGTTTTATGTAAACTTTTCTTTTTTTCAGTTGACAGAGCTTTGTAAAAAGCTGGATTATACATGGAAGGAGAACCAAGGAAGTGTAGTTCTATTCATGTGGGCCAACTTCCTTCAAGAGGAACTCTTTCAGTTTCTGGAAATCAGTTCACCAATGGAGCTTGCCACAGTTATCACCCTTAGAAAAGACTCGTCATGTTTAGATACTAGAGCAATACAAGAAGTTGCCTCTCAAGGACTGCTGCTTCCTACTATATTGGAGTATGACAAACAAATGAAGAAAAGGGAATTTGACAGATCCATATTCACCTGTAAAGTGTGTTTTTCAGATGTAGTGGGTGCTAAATGCATAAGCTTCCTGGGCTGTGGCCATATTTATTGCTCAGATTGTATGAGAGACTACTTCAGTGTACAGATACAGGAAGCAAATGTAAGGGGGCTTGAATGTCCTGAGGAAAAGTGTGAGTCACAGGCACATCCTTCACAGGTATTAATTTGATCAGTTTATATTAATTTATTTTTAAAAAAAACTATATCAGTATCTAAGACGACGTTAATTTTTAACTCACCTGGTTGTAAGACCTAGTGAGCTCATGATCTGACCCTGCATCCTTTATGGGTCAAGCATCCATTAAAAATTGCTATTTTAAACTGTTAAAAAATCATTGAACCAATTTTGACCGAATGTAGCCAGAACATCCTGGCATATAGGTCCTTCAGATCCGTATCTTTGATGTCGATCTGCCATCAACTGTACTGCTATTTACAAAAATTAGTGACTGGTCCAGTGGCTTAGTGATTTGCGCATCTGCCTCAGATGTCGGAGGTCATGTGTTCACTCCTCAGTTGAGTCGTACCAAAGGCTTATAATATTTGTACTAACAGCTGCCTTGCTTGGCTGTCTGCATTAAGAGGTTAGTATTAGGACTGATCTGCCTGGTGTCAGGATAATGTGGCTGGGCAGAACATCATGCTACATTTCTCTGGCATGATGCCCCAGTGCTAGACATCACTATAACCTGCCATACTGTAGATATCGTAGCGTTATGACTGAGGAATTGTTAATTGGGTCAAGGTTTCATTGTATAGCATCACTAGTCATTATCATTGCATTTATAAACTGAAAAAGTATTTTTTTTCTTTTTTAATGTTGTTTTCTCTGATTTGAATGTACAGTGTAAACTGTCTGATTATTGGTTACCAGTCAGTCGGTTAATTATAGCTTAGACTTTTATGTTAATTTTGATGTTTTTTTTGTGGAGTTTTCATAGTTTAGATTTTTATGTTAATTTTGATGTTTTTTTATAGTCTTCATAGCTTAGATTTTTATGTTAATTTTGATGGGGTTTTTTTTGGAGTCTTCATAGTTTAGATTTTTATGTTAATTTTGATGTTGTTTTTTTAAAATAGTCTTCATAGCTTAGACTTTTATTTTAATTTTGATGGCTTTTTATAGACTTCATTGCTTAGATTTTTATGTTAATTTGTTGTTTTTTTTATAGTCTTCATAGCTGAGATTTTTATGTTAATTTTGATGGGGGTTTTTTTTGGAGTCTTCATACAGGCCTGCACCTAGGAAATTCTGGGCCCCAGGCAGCTGACAGAGTTTGGGCCCCTTTCATGTTTCAAATATGTGCGTATATGTGCCTATCTAGCTCGGCCCCCTGACAAGTGCCATGGTTGCCCCCCCACCCCCCAGGTGCGGGCCTGCTTCATAGTTTAGATTTTTATGTTCGTTTTGATGGGTTTTTTTTTGGCATCTTCATAGCTTAGACTTTTATGTTAATTTTTTTGATGGTTTTTCTTATAGTCTTCATAGCTTAGACTTTTTTGTTCATTTTTTTGATGTTTTTTTATAGTCTTCATAGCTTAGATTGTTATGTTAATTTTGATGGTTTTGTTTTAGTCCAAATAGCTTAGATTTTTATGTTAATTTTGATGGGGGTTTTTTTGGAGTCTTCATAGCTTAGATTTTTATGTTTATTTTGATGTTGTTTTTTTTATAGTCTTCATAGCTTAGATTTTTATGTTAATTTTGATGGTTTTTTTTATAGTCTTCATAGCTTAGATTTTTATGTTAATTTTGATGGTTTTTTTTTTAGTCTTCATAGCTTAGATTTTTATGTTTATTTTGATGGTTTTTTTTATAGTCTTCATAGCTTAGATTTTTATGTTAATTTTGATGTTTTTTTTATAGTCTTCATAGTTCAGATTTTTGTTAATTTTGATGGGTTTTTTTGGGGAGTTTTCATAGCTTAGACTTTTATTTAATTTTGATGTTTTTTTATAGTCTTCATAGTTTAGACTTTTATGTTAATTTTCTTTTGAGTCTTCAGGTGAAACAGTTGGTGTCTCCAGAGCTGTTTGCAAAGTATGAGAAACTATTGCTTCAGACATGTTTAGACATGATGGTGGATGTAATCTACTGTCCACGCCCTGCATGCCAGTGTCCAGTACTTCTGGACAGGGAAAGCAACATGTCTGTTTGTCCAGACTGCAGATTTGTTTTCTGCACCTTGTGTCTCTTTACATATCATGGGTTATCTCCGTGTAAACTCAAAGCAGGTGAGAACATACTTTATTATATTAGATGCCTGTATGCTTGAATAAAACTGTTCCGCAATCACATTAGTGTTCGGAATATAAGCCCTTCTCCCTCCTGAAACCAGCCCTTCCAAATTTTAAATTAATATGCTATAGACAAAGGGCAATAACTCTTGTCCATTAACCCATTTTGTCCCGCTTACCAATTTCAACTTCAATGTCTGATTCCTGAGAAACAACTCTAAATACATTGTGGTAAATGCAGCATCATACAGCACAAATTGTGACGACCTTCACCATGTTTGCTAAAAATGTTGTAACATTGTTATTTCTCTTTTAAAGTATATAAAACTATGTATCTCTGAAAAGGTAATACAATTTTCAACACAGTGATATATGTTTTGTTACCATTTAGCAATGTACATGCTCACAAATATATTTTAAATTATGACATGAAAGGGAAAAAAAACAAATTAAAAAACTTACCATGATGTTCAGTGAATCTTTTTTTCATGAAGATGAATGAAATGTTTCTAATAGTATATGAATAAAATTAAGATAATTCTATTGCTAGTATTTTGGTCTAAATTTAAAGTTCAATTTTTGTCCACATCATCACTATGTCAGTAATAACAATATTCAATCAATTTATATCGAGGCGAAAAATCATCTCAGACCCATTCCTTTTGAATGCCTTCAAAGTCAGCTTTATTCTCGGAATCACTGTTGAAAAGTGCATGAAGCTATGCATCATCTCTTTCATCAGCTTGATTCAAATCTAATCCATCATTTAAGTCAATATTGTTACCAGAATCATGCAAGTAATCAACTTCAATTTTGCTATCATTGTCAACATTCATGTTTACATCTGAGTTGTCGTCCACAAATTTATCACTCAATTTTTAAGCCAACAACTTTTTAAAAATATTTCACTGTGCATGCGTGCTTTATCCATTTTCATGTGTTGGTGAAGAAGTGCACAAATATTTGTGATGTAGAACATATGTTTCTAGAAACACCACACATATACATAGTAAAGTACAGCCGCTGTCGTATTCAGGATAAAATGTCGTATTCAGGATAAAATGGGATCCTACAACCGCAGATTTTAGGATTGAATGGGGCATTACGACTCAGTCCATGACGCTTGGATGTTTTGGCATGGGCCATGACAAAAGGATTAACATCAAAAGATTACACATTATCCTTAAGATAATTAGAGGCCATGTCAGAATTTACAAAAGGATTAAGAAATAATAATATAAGCAGGACGCTTAAGATAATTGACTCTATTGGTATATTGTCCTGCAAGTCATGACCACTTAAGGATTAACAATTTAACCTTTTGACATCCAACGTGTTATTCATATTTGCAAATGAAAGCAATGATAAGGTAAAAGAAGTCCACACAAATGATTAATGATTTAGCCATTCAGGCTCAAACCCACTTCTATATAGTTGTTTGTTTATATAAGTGTGCTGTCAAATGTATTAACGTAAAAGTTTTTTTTTCAGAAATGAGCGTTATGAAATCGAAGTGTGGTAAAGAAAAGTATGTGCACGATGGATATCAATACATTTTTGATAAATACAGTGCCGATAAGCTTAAAGTTTTTTGGCCATGTGAGTTGAAAAACGAATGTAAAGCCTGTCTTCACACAGCTGCAGATGATGCCCAATTCATTCTACTGATGAATGAACATAACATAGTTCAAGTTATTTTAATAACACAAGGTTGATCATTGGAATAATTTTACTATTATTTTTCACTTTATATTTCACTTACACACTACATCTCTTTGATTGCTGAGCTAATCAATGTTGTCCTTACCTGCTCCACTAATATAAGGTTACCTCTCAACAGGAATAACAATTGCTCGGCGCCAAAACGTCCTGATTCATTACAACTTGTCATATTCAGGCTAAAATGGCCCCAGTTTGAAGCTTTTGCCGGTGAAATGACTTCTTTCACTTTGCCTCCCAAAATCCATTGGAAAATTATTGCTACTTTTCATCCCATCCATTGGTGATTTTGTTATTTTCAGATGTATTAAGGATTATTCTATAGGTGGTATACATTGTCTGAATTTTTTTCTTTCTTTTCTTTGTTGTTTCAAAATTAACTGTTATGACTAAGCTAAATTTAAGAATGCAAAGCCATAGAGGAACTTTCGTGTCTTGTATGTACAACTTCACTATAGTACAAGTCACATATACTTTTGTACGGTCATTATTTAGACACTCCTTGAGGTATTTACTGCAAAATCACTGTTAAAGTATGTATACATTTTTGGATGAAATGAACCTAAAGGTGTGATCCAGTACAATCTGGATTGAATGTCACGCACTGTGCTGTCACAATGAAATTTACTCGTAAACAGATTCATACTACCCTCTATTGTGATGATTCCACTTGACATGCTCTTATTTTGACCCAAGATTAGGACATGGCCACTATTGTAAAAGTCCATAGCAATAGATATTTTTATTCTGGAAGTTTCTTTGTGACAGTTAAGATGCAGAATATCCAGTAACCAGGATTGAAAAGGCTGAGTAAAGAAAACTTGTAAAATTTAAAAGAACAATCTAAATTTAATTTAATATGATTAAATATGCATACATGACCTATGTGACTTGTACTTAGATAAGAGCAGCATGTACATCAGTTGATCAGAGATTACATTGTTAACGGAAGCAGGAGGTTGTGGGTTTGATCCCCGACCGAGTCATAACAAAGACTTGCAAAAATGGTACTAACAGCTGTCTCGCTTGGAGCTCAGCGTTAAGAGGTTAGTGTTAGGACTGGTTGGCCTGGTGTCAAGATAATGTGACTGGGTGGGACACCATACTACGTGTCTGCGTCATGATGCCCCAGTGTTAGACATCACTATAAACTGCCACACTGCATACATCGTAGCGATATGGCTGAAAAATTGTTAAAGCTACATTTAAAAATCCTAATCACACACACATACACACATTAAACAGCTCTTACTTTAACTTGGTTCAGTACATTACATTTATTAGTAGTTATGGACCCTGGCCATAATAATTGTGATACTTTAAAGATGAATCGTCAGCTAAAGTATAAGTTGTAGTGCACTAATATATACTATTTTCGGAGTCCCAAGTGGTATAAAGCACTGTTCGTTATGGATCACTGCCATCTCACCTCTGTCTGCATGGATTCGATTTTCAGAATCGGCCAATGTGGGTATGTGAGAAAGCTATCCTTCTTGTGGCTCGGTGGTTCCTTCCCATTGGTTTCCCTGGGTTCTTCCTCCACCAATAATACTGGCTGCCATGTATAGCCTATCTTGTGCTGAAAAATGGCGTTAAACCCTACAACAACAACAATATACTATTTTATCAACAGATGCACCTGTATACTCATTTTGTAAAAAAAGAGATGGATTATCACTTATACTTTCTTTTTCCTTCTTGTTTTCTATGACAACATAAAGTATTATGTAAATAGAATCAATTTATATCTTGAAAGGCATGTAAATGTTGAAAAAGATTTTAAAAATGTAACAGACCTGATACACAGTTGGTTCTTATATCATCATCGGTCCTCTCTGCATTGAGGCGACAGCAAGGGAGCACCATTTTGGTCTATCGGCTGCTGTTGCAGGAGTGATATGCAAGGTGAGGCCTCTGGTCTTAGGTTCTTGCTCCACGGTTCGTCACCAGGTCTCTTTGGGTCTGCCACGGTTCCTTTTTACCCTGTGGGGTTCATCTCAGTGCCACCCTTGGTAGTGAGTCAGGGGGCATTCTGCAGACATGACCGAGCCATCTCCATCGACGAGTTGCAAGAAACTCAGCGATGGTGCTTGCGCCCGCTCTGTGTCTGAGTTCCTCGTTCGAGATCATGTTTGGCCAAAAGATCCTCATGATCCGTCACAGGCACTTGGTTTGGAAGATTTTGAGCTTGAATTCTATGTTTACAGTGGTCTTCCAATATTCTGACCCATACAAAAGGACACTCAACATGTTGCTCTTGAAGATACAGATCTTCGTGTAGACACTGAGGTTTCTTGTCCTCCAGATGGGGTTCAGAATTGTGAAGGCCTGATTGGCCTTGCTGATTATTGTGGTGACTTCCCAGGTACGTAAAATCGTCTACTTCTTGCATAGGCTGGTCGTTGATGGTGATTGGGTTGCCCACTCTATGTTCTTCTTGAAGACTTTTGTCTTCCCTATGTTGACTCGAAGACCTGTGGTGCTTGCTGTTTTCTGTACCAACTGTTGTGTCTTCTGTTGGATATCGTGGTGTCTGCTTGCCAGCAACCTGATGTCGTCTGCATAGTCCAAGTCATCCAGCATTGAGGTCAACATTCACTGTATTCCTTGTCTCTTGCCCTCTGTGGTGTGGCACATGATCCAGTCAATGGCCAGTGAGAAGAGGATCGGAGACAGAATGCATCCTTATATGCAGCCTTTAAATTTGGGGCCCCGGGTCATGTGGCTGAGTGGTCTCCAGCTTTTACCTTTTCCAATCACTGATATCCCACCTCAGCACTGAGTTCAAGTTTCAGACTTGACAGTTGTGCATGTGAGAAAGCTTGCCAGTAAGTTCCTCTGGGTCAGTGGTTCTTCCTGAGGTTTTCCTGGGTTTTTCCTCCAACAGATAAACTGGCCAACATGTATAGCCTATAGCTATACTGCAAAATGTAATTTAAACCCATAACAACCAACCAACCAAGTTATAATTTCACAGCTACTATGCATATACAAGACATTAACATGCCATTCATTTATGAATTCTATGTTGGTCTGAATGATTTCAGAGATAATTTTATTCAGCTCATTTTAATTGCCTGATCTTGAATGTGTATATGACAATATAATAATTTATTAATCAGTAGGATAAAAAATATGTTGATTAATGTGATGCCTCAATCTTTACAGATGGGATAAAGAAACTGAAGGAAGAATATGAAAAAGGGGATCAAGCTACACGGCAGTTATTGGAGAAGCGGTATGGTAGAGCTACCATAAAGCAGGCACTGGAAGAAAGCTTCTCTCGAGAGTGGCTGGATAAATTCTCTAAGCAATGTCCCAGTTGTGGATCATATATACAGGTTAAATTTTTGTAATATATACATCAATTTTGTGTAATGTGGTATAATAATGCTCTATTAAAAACTGCAGGCAAATTTATGTTATATCCATGATTATTGTTTTTGTTGATGGCATTCACATCAACCAAATAAAAGTTTGTATAGGTTAATCCCCACACTCTTCACGAAGCCTTTGTGTACACCTTTGTTATATACTAAAACTAGGCTTCTGTAATCTGTTGTCTTTGGGTTTAACGCCATTTTTCAGCACAAGATAGTCTATACATGGTGGCCAGTATTATTGTTGAAGGAAGAACCAGGGAAAATCTGCAAAGAACCATTGACCCACAAGAAGCTGCTGGTAAGCTTTCTCACATACCCACATTGGCTGAATCCTCGACTCAGACCCATGAAGACAGAGGTGAGATGGCAGTGATCTGTAACGGATAGCGCTTTAGACCACTCTGCCACTCGGGGCCCCTGAATGCTGTGTGAGATATTAGTTATAAATTGCAGGGTATGATTATGGAAGTGCCAAATAATTTCTGAATACAGTTAAATGAGGTATGTTTGGTTTAGGAGATGGGGGTAATTTGAATGAATACAGTTAAATGAGGTTTGTTTGGTTTAGGAGATGGGGGTAATTTGAATGAATACAGTTAAATGAGGTATGTTTGGTTTAGGAGATGGGGGTAATTTGAATGGATACAGTTAAATGAGGTATGTTTGGTTTAGGAGATGGGGGCAATTTGAATGAATACAGTTAAATGAGGTATGTTTGGTTTATGAGATGGGGGTAATTTGAATGGATACAGTTAAATGAGGTATGTTTGGTTTAGGAGATGGGGGTAATTTGAATGGATACAGTTAAATGAGGTATGTTTGGTTTAGGAGATGGGGGTAATTTGAATGAATACAGTTAAATGAGGTTTGTTTGGTTTAGGAGATGGGGGTAATTTGAATGAATACAGTTAAATGAGGTATGTTTGGTTTAGGAGATGGAGGCAATTTGAATGAATACAGTTAAATGAGGTATGTTTGGTTTAGGAGATGGGGGTAATTTGAATGAATACAGTTAAATGAGGTATGTTTGGTTTAGGAGATGGGGGTAATTTGAATGAATACAGTTAAATGAGGTATGTTTGGTTTAGGAGATGGAGGCAATTTGAATGAATACAGTTAAATGAGGTATGTTTGGTTTAGGAGATGGGGGTAATTTGAATGGATACAGTTAAATGAGGTATGCTTGGTTTAGGAGATGGGGGTAATTTGAATGAATACAGTTAAATGAGGTATGTTTGGTTTAGGAGATGAGGGTAATTTGAATCTTTTTGTGAGGATAACAAGTTATTAAGTTCAGTATATATTTGTTTCAGAAAATAGATGGATGCAACAAGATGACTTGTATGAAGTGTCGAGCATACTTCTGCTGGATTTGCATGGGTCATTTGTCCAACTCCAACCCTTACAAGCATTACAATACAGAGGACAGTCCGTGTTTTAATCGTCTTTTTGAGGGTGTTGACGTAGATGATTTTGATGAGGATGATGAAGACTGGTGGAATTAGAACTTCATAATACACATAGCTAAATAACGCGGTATAGAATGTAATTTAATTTTTCAATTCCCATTATTCAGAAAAATACTTGGATCACGTTCCCTTGAAAGCATTTGTGTTGAGATTATTGGTGCCTACAAAAATGGAAACTGTAGATAATGCCATATTAAATTGAAAAATAAAAGACAAAAATTAGGTCTAGTCAGAGTGTACTTTACAAATGTTTTTGTCTAATATAATGTGTACCATTACAGCATCAGTCTTGAATAACACTTTTTTTAGTTGCATGTTATTCCATCTTTACATGATATTCCATCTTTACATGTTATTCCATCTTTACATGATCTTTTGTATGCTTTAATGAAACTTGATCTAAATTATGGAAGAAAATTGGCTACCTTAGGTCTGCAGGGTCTGCATTATGTGGGAATAAATTCCAGAATACCTCACACAAAGATGGGAAAGATTGGGTGATGTCATTGTCTCCAGTAACAGGTTGAGTCTTCACCCTGAGATGTCATCAGTAGCTAGTGTCGTGTTGGATGCCTCATCTAAGAGGTGTGAGCCATACCTACAGTGTTAGTTACAAGTAAGCATGATGCAGAGGATCAGGACACTTCTAAGATGCCCTTGACACCAGTCTTGCTAGACTCTACATCAAACATCCAGATGGACACCTAGTCAACTGCACAGCATGCATTCCAATCACCAGCAAGATGAGATGGGACACCTGTTTTGTTACCAGTCTAGCTGAAGGGCCTGTTGTTCATGGCATATTGAGTACAGTGATGACCAGTCTAACTGAAGGGCATGTTGTTTATGGCATATTGAGTACAGTGATTACCAGTCTAGCACAAGGTTTTCATGGCATATTGAGTATGGTACAAAGGGATAATGGCAACATTTAGTCCCAGGAGAGAATGTCAAGTCTTGAAGGCCCCCTATTTTAAAGGCTTACTTGGAAAAGTGGCATATTTTTAGGGACTGTTGCAGGGACAACAACATTATCCATCTGAATGCCTTCAAGTCTAAATAGGTCAACATTTTTTTTGTTGAGGATATAAGGTTATTTTTTTAAAGTGGATATAAGCAACAGTATGGAACTAAGAACTGGTTGTTGCCTGTAAATAACAAGAAAAAAATGTTATCCACTTTCTTTCCTTTGATTAATTGATGTGTTGAGAGAGAAGGTATTGCAAGACTTTGTTTGTATTTGTTGTGATCAGAAATAGTTAAAAAGTGATTTTCATGAAAATGTATGTTTCTGGCACGATTTACTAATCTAAGACTGTAAAATAGCTGATGTAAAAAATATACAGATCATAATATAAGTAGAGAGCCAATAGTTTGTGCTCGAATAGAATATATTATTTATAGACTGGAAATTTCATATCTTCATTGGAATGCATGTATGAGTAGTTAAAAGTAAAATTTTGTTGATGAAAGTAACAAGACATGGGATAGTGTCATCATGCTAATGTTTTTGTTCCTTTCTAATTGTGAATACTGTTGGTTTTGGTGTAAACCAAAAATTAAAACTTGAAGCTTTTATGGTTTTATTCATTGATGGTCTGGAAAATTGTTCATCAGAATAGATTTGATGAAACTGCTATATAATATCCTGGCAATCAGAAACTTAGAAGACACTGTAGATGTCACTGTTGTCATATATTATTTCTGGTTCATCTCTCACCTGCATGGTACAGATGGTTCCAGGCATCATTTATTTCTGGTTCATCTCTCACCTGCATGGTACAGATGGTTCCGGGCATCATTTATTTCTGGTTCATCTCTCACCTGCATGGTACAGATGGTTCTGGGCATCATTTATTTCTGGTTCATCTCTCACCTGCATGGTACAGATGGTTCCGGGCATCATCTTGACTGCCTAGTCATATTTGTTACAATATCAGTGAATTTATTGCTTTGAAGTTTTTGTTTTTAGTACTTATTTTTACTTTACTACAGAAGGGGGTACAGTGCATAAGGGAGATAATTTTGAGCATGAAATTATGTACTTGATTTGTGCTGTAAAACAATAAATGAAGTAAAGCTTTTTCTTTCTTGCCACTGCTGCATATTTTGAAACTTTTTTGATTTTGGTTGTTCTTTACTTTTGAATTATTTGAAAAGTATTAAAAGGTTCATATTTACTACTCAGTTCATGTTTCAAATGAGACTTTGCTTGATTTCATTTTAATTTGCCAGATTTATATTCTAGTTAATAATAATTTCATTAATACAAATAACTACACACTTAATATTGTACATCTGAAGCCCTACTAATAATATTGTGTTATGTTAATAATTCAGGTTATACACAAATTAAAAATATTTTGTGAAATGAGATAAAATGCTTGATTTCAATACATTCTTCTTGTAAGCTGATTGTTATCATTTGTAATGAAAGCTTATTTTGCGCATTCTGAAATGCTGTATTTATTTTGTTCTTGTTTCAAAAACACAACATGTACAAAATATTACAGTGAAGACAAGACATTGTTAACTGCTTATGCAGTTGAAATTCTTTGGTAATGGAATTTAAGATGCACTTTTTTAATGTGAACTTTTTAAAATCGTTTTTGGCTAATATAGTTTACATTATCCAAAATAGTCTGTTTTGTTTCATGCTGTTAGTGCAAGTTAACATGTTAAACCTTTTGAAACTGATTATGTTCAATGCCGATGTACACTGGTCTGTTTTCATTATGTTAGACCAGGTTAACATGTTTAACCTTTTGAAACTGATTATGTTTAATGCCAATGTACACTGGTCTGTTTTCATTATGTTAGACCAGGTTTAACCTTTGAAACTGATCATGTTTAATACCAATATGAAGTTTTATTTTCTTGACGCTAGATTAAGTTCACATGTTAAACCTTTGAAATGATCATAATTGATTCCAACAAAACTGTATGTGTATATAACATTTTGTTCACATGTCTTTCATTTTAATGTTGCTCATGTTGTAATTGGGTCAGGTTTGACAGTTTACCTCTATTTATGTTTGGTGATTTTAAATCTTGTCTGTTTTTTTAAATCTTGGTCAGCAAAAATAACTGAAAATCTGTGATTTGTGTGTTATAATTGTACAGTGTGATACAAAATAACTTTATATTGACAGAGAACATATAATGATTGATTCATTGTTTTTGCTTTCTTGATACTTGTTGGAGAGAATAGGCAACAGAACACAAGCATGTAACTAGCAGTTTATTGTAATGTTTTATTCTGTATTGATGCTTGTTTTCATATAGTTTGACTCCATGAATGTGATAAATAGTGAACGATTAATTCAAATAAAATTTGCTTTGTAACAAATATCATTCTTGATCTGTGTTGAGAAATTTGTAGATAGTTGTAAAATGATTATTAAAAGATATTATAAAGATTGTCTTATAAACATCACAAATCATGGACGGGACTAATTTTCCTAATATGCTCCTTCATAAATTGCCCTGTCACATAATTTACAAAACTTCTCCATATTTTCTAAGGACTATTGCAGTGTAAGTGTGTTGGATTTTTAACGTGGTTGTAACACTTTTTCAGTCATATCTTTACAATATCTGTAGTGTAGCAGTTTTATAGTGATGTCTGGCACTGGGGTATCATGCTGCAGACAAGTATAGTAGCAGCCTGACCCATCCAGTCACATCCCGACACCAAGCCGACCAGTCCTAACACTAACCTCTAAATGCTGACTGCCATGTGGGGCAGCTGCTTGTATCATTTTTATAAGGGTTAGTATGACTGACTGGGTTCGCACCATGAACTCCCGCATCTGAGGCAGAATCTGTAACTACTATGCCACGAGAGCGGTGGTTATTCAGTAAAATGTACTTGGGATCAAGTGAAGACGATTTTAATGTGGATTAGTCATCGATGGATGCAATTTAAATTTTCTATCAATTTTCGTATAACTCTGAGTATTGATTGTACCGTGGTATATGTTTTAAAAGAGTGGTGTCTACCGGGGGCACCTGTCCCTTTTTAAGTGGATCAGGCCTCTGGGTGGGTGGGTGAGACAAACTATAAGAGCATTTTTGGCTCAAGTATGGTAATATTGTGATATCTGTTCAGATAGATAAGTGTGACGTTATTATGCATAACAAAATTTCAACTTTTATCAGGAAATATGTCTATTTTGGCTAAATTTAAAACATTTGTAATAAGCAATTCAATCAAGAATTAGGTGGGGGGTTTAATATGATGTAATTCCTGTCTATATCTCCAATATATTCAAAGATCTTTTATGATTATTCACTCATGCTGTTACCAAAATAGAAGAAAAAAACATTGGTATTTTATTTTGCTCAGCTGCAGTATGCTTAATTGAGCTGCGGCCCAGTCAGCTTATACAATGTAATATGTTCTGTCGGTTGTCGAGCATCATCTGCCCTTCGTCATTGCTATTTCCAACTTGACAAAAACTGTTAAATCAATATCAACCAAACTTGGAACAAACCATTCTTGCATAAAGTCATTGTACATTTGTACAGATGATGTCGATCTGTCATAAAGTCCTTGTACATTTGTACAGATGATGTCGATCTGTCAAATATGGCCACTGTTACATGAGGAAAAGAAAAAACTTTAAACGACTTCCAAGAGCCCCATGAAAGACTTGATGCTCAATTTTCCAAAACCAGTTTCCAGAAATAGAAATGAAGGCAATCTCTTCTTTTTATTGCTGACAATTCAAACCATCTGTTGTTCTTGACAAACTCCTACCTAGCAAATAAGATGCCTGTAGGGGCACATTTTCTTGCCGCGGTCATTGGTCTTTAGCTAGATACCATGAATTAAAAAAATTGTTGAACAGACATTGTCAGGATATACCCATGTGCTCAGTTTAATTACAACTATTTATAATAGTAAATATAAAATATAAATCATAAATAAATCAAAGTTATGTCAGTGGGATAATTCATGGTATTGTTAGTTAGTAAATATATTAAAATAGGTATCTACCAACTGGATTTGATACCATTCATACGAGTGTATGTTATGCTCATAGCGCAGTACAGCTAAAACTTCGAGCCATAGACATGAAACATAGACATGGATTTGATACCATTCATACGAGTGTATGTTATGCTCATAGCGCAGTACAGCTAAAACTTCGAGCCATAGACATGAAACATTAAAACATGAATGAGTACCAACTATCGATATATTGATTGAAACGCAACGTCTGGGCAAAATTCACTTTCACAAGTTACTGTGTTCACAAGCTCATAAAAGTATACAGCTGCCAGTTAATTAATGGCTTTTGACTTGACTTTGGGTTCAGATTAGAACTACTTTTCAATCCTCCATTGCATAAGAGAAGATTTATTTTTCATCAGATCTGCATCATTTTCTTTCATAATTAAATATTGAAAGAAGAAACTACCTGAAAATTTGATGTTATGTTATCATTCGTGCACAAGAAATAGTGATAAAATAATTGTCAAGACAGTCATATATTGCTTTGAAAATATTTTAGTGAAAACCCGATGTTGATAAGATCATTCATTCAAGAGTAAGTAGCCATATCAAAATTTTCATAATGCTGTCAAGGTGGCCAATTGTTAGCTCGGAATCGTTAATATAGAAACCATCTACTGCCAAGAAAAATGTTTGCTTATTTTATTTTTGTTTTATAAATGGGTATGGACATCCATTTAGAAGCTCTAACAAGATTTTTCATAATTTTCACTTGTGGTGGTGGTGGTCGCTTAACTATCATTTCATTTCGAACTTTATATACATTTTGTAAACTGTTCCAGTGAAAATCTTATTTTGATAAAATCATTCACTCAGGAGGTAGGGATAGAATGGTTTTCAAGATGACTACCATCGAGTTATAAATGTCAGCATTTTTTTAATAGACCAACTCTACGTCATAAGAAGGCTTTTGTTGAAATCTCTTTGTCACCATCCATTCATGAGTAGTAATGATCATACTGTTTTCGAGATGATCACCATTTGTGGACATATTTGATGTCATACGAGCCAGATTTTCATTTTAAGGCCAGCGGGAAATTATTTGAAGTTTTTAATGAACATTCAGAAAGTCTGGAGTAGAGATATGAAGATATTTTAGATGGCCATAGTGGTGTCTATATTGAACAAAAGACTGGCAATCTTTACACTGAGAACCAATTGGACATCGTATGCATTTCTTAGTGAATATCCCATATTGATAAATAAATAAATAATAAATAAATAAATAATAATAATAATGAGGTCTTTAGCAGCAGCCATGGCAGTGTCTCGATAACTTCTCTGGAAGGATATGTATATATTATTTAGTTGTATGTCTTCGAGCTAACTGGATTGACGAATGTTTTTCTTTAAGAAAAGTGAAAAAGGACAATCTGTACACTGGTTGTCTACGACAACTTTGTATTAGACATAAAATCATGTGTTCTGTTTCATGTTCCTTCCAACTAAGTATAAACTACTTTGCATGACAATAGCTGGTGATCAGGCAAAAGAGAAATCCCACAAAAATTCATTTTGCCAGGGAACTTAGTAAATTCATATTAAATGTGACGCTTTGAAATAAACATCCGGAATCCTGCATAAAAACAACTAGACATCCTAATGAAAATGAAAGATGAAAATATGTTTCAAAAGGGAACCAACGCCAAAGCCTTCTCGTGATACCAATAGATTATTACACCTTTGGGCCTTTCTATTTTCAAAATGTCATCAAGGACACACAACGTTTAAATCTACGACAGCAGATTTCCTGGAATCTTCTAATTTTCTTTCATGTTCTAGTATCTTGTTCTTTGTTTGTCTCCGAACCTTGTGAATTGTTTCCTTCCTGTTTATAAGCCCTAAAAATGAAGAAAAAAAAGTTATTTCTTTTTCACGGATCATGCCTCTAAACGTATGTACTCTTTTGTGAGGAACCCTTAAAACATGGAAGTTTCACGTATTATACAACATTCATTTTGCACATGTATAATCTTCTCTTTATTTTTAACACCATAAAGAAACGTTTATATAATGCTTTAATCATTTGACCGAGTGAATTGGTAGGAATCAAGTAAATAAAACAAAGTTCTGACTTGATCAGTCTCTACTCGTTTTGTTGCCGTGTATTTTAAAGCCACATCCAAAACAGGTTTTTTTCCTTTTACTTTTCTATTGGGTCTTGATTTTTGCTTTTGTTCAAGAAAAGGGGCTATGTTTTATATGTATGGAAATGGGACAGCATTAGAAGGAGAAAGTAAACTTCATACCCAGCTGAAGACGATTTGCCTGTATCCTTGTCCTGCGGTTGTGGTGAATGGACTGGTTTTTCGGTTTCAGTCGCACTGCATTTCAAATTAATTTACACCATTTAACTTGTACATTCCTTATAAATTCATAAATACATTATAAATATTTAATGAATGCTGGTAATATCAAGACATTATTCAACAGTATGTGGGTCATACTGTCTGGTGTATCAAAATAATAGTGGCTATTAACAAGGCATGGGTCATACTGACTGTTATATCAATATAATAGATGCTTTTAACAAGGCATGGGTCATACTGACTGTTATATCAATATAATAGATGCTTTTAACAAGGCATGGGTCATACTGACTGTTATATCAATATAATAGTGGCTATTAACAAGGCATGGGTCATACTGACTGTTATATCAATATAATAGTGGCTATTAACAAGGCATGGGTCATACTGACTGGTATATCAATATAATAGTGGCTATTAACAAGGCATGGGTCATACTGACTGTTATACCAATATAATAGTGGCTATTAACAAGGCATGGGTCATACTGACTGGTATATCAATATAATAGTGGCTATTAACAAGGCATGGGTCATACTGACTTATACCAATGTCATGACATTATTCAACAGGATACGAGTCCTCGTTACTGTGTAATTTCAATATCGTGACATTATTTTAAAGCATAAGGATTCTCATTACTGTGTAATATCAGTATTGGGAAATTATTCAACGTTATATGGGTCATAATAACTGTGTAATAACATTATTTTTTTCGTATTCAACAGATAAATTCCTGACCTTTGCTTTCATATGATACAATTAGTGCATATTTTTCAAATTACACCCAAGAAAGAAATTCGAAAATCTACACAGATTTTAAAATTGCAAAACATAATTTGTATTAAATATTTTCGTGTAAATAGAGCAATTTACCAAGAAACTCCATCAGTCAGATCGCCTGTTGTATGGTCTGTGTTCCCAGAATTCGTATTCTTCGAATCTTCTGATCTATGCATTTAATAATTTGATAAAGGTTTTTGATAATTTAAACATATTCAAATTCAAGGAGCACTAATGAGTCACCTCGTAATTTGTTTAAATTTTTAAGAGTCCATCTTCAAAGGAAATTGCACGACTATATTCAGATAAGTTCTTAATTTATATTTAAATGCAGTGCTACTTCAACAAGACTCGAGGTGCTCCAAATCATTCCCGTAAATCCCGAACCATGTTCATCAATGTGAAATTCCCAACATGTGCTTTTCTTCTAATTTGCTGCAACACCTCATCGAATCGGTTCACTTCTATTTACATCCAACACATTCCACATT
Source organism: Unio pictorum (assembly GCA_030141615.1). NCBI lineage: Eukaryota > Metazoa > Mollusca > Bivalvia > Unionida > Unionidae > Unio > Unio pictorum. The sequence continues at coordinate 289,886 of JARLTB010000349.1, forward strand.
TTTAATTTAATCTACATGTGTTTTCGTGTGATTTTATCTCCAGATTAAAATGAACTTTCATTACTTAAAATGTCCTTTAAGTATTAAGATGTCTTTTAGTTCATACTCTTATACAAACATACCGTAATACTGACTTCTCATATCTATGATGCATATCTACATTAAAAGATGATGGTATACAATAGTAACTTTAGTTTTTAATTTAATTCCTGCTCAGATACTAATAGTGTACCAAGTTGTAAATTATTTTATGTAATTCAGAGATGTCTCGTGTATTTACATTTTTCAAGACACTTTTCACATAATAGATGTCTCGTGTATTTACATTTTTCAAGACACTTTTCACATAATAGACAGAAGCATACTGCTAATAGAGGTTTTAATGTACAGTTTATATTTATATTATTATATATTATTTATATTTATCTATAAGCTGAAACATATACTATTTGAAATGAGAAGCGATTCTGGAATCCGTAAAATCAAACAATGCTATTTACCCTGTATCTTCTGAGCTCGATGAATCCGTACTTTCATCCTCAGAATGGATCTTCTTAGCTGCTTCCTCTAATTTAGACTTCAGACTACAAACATAAACAAAAAACGACCAACATAAGCATAAATGTCTACGAACATAAACAAAAGACCACGAACATTAAAGACAGTAAACCATCTTGTGATGAATAACGACTATACTGTTGCATCCAATGGAGTTGTATAATACTAATACCAGCCTCGAATCTCTGTTTCGTCGTATTGTATGAAAACGTTTATCATGGTTAACCCGATTAAAATGTGATCTTTATTATACAGTATATGCGCTGGATGGTAAACGCTGGTTAAAACACATAAGAAATATTATATCAAGCTTTAAACGTGTGTGTGTGTGTGTGTGTAATTACCCTCCTTGTAGATAAAAGAAAAATTTTTGCAAAGGGGAAGTGTGTGTGGAAGTGTTGCTAAAACGGAAATGGAAACACCTTGCTCTAAGTCTGTCTTTTTATGGCACCGTGTAATTATTGTTTATGGTGGTAAGTGCAAAAAGAACGTGTGCCTGTAATTTACGACACTGGACAAAAAAGACTAACATAGCAAACCTTTCATTGTCATGCCGAAGTTGTTCCATTTCTTTTTCTAGAGACTCAATCTTTTGAGTTCTTCCGTCATCTTTTGCACTATGTAATGACAGAAGAAGAAAAACAGATACACTTGAATTTCGAAGATAATTAAGGGACCCAATGTATTAACAAAATTGTATGCCATAGAAACTAAAGTTACTGTCCAGTAGTTTTGTATTTTATAACCCATTCATAAGTTTACAAACATAGTCATATTTGTTTCCAGTATAACTTGCACTTATGTAAAACTAGAGTTTTTGAACAATTTATTTTCATGCAACAATTTGTGAACTTCTACCACGGCATACCCTAAGTTATTTCATTAAAAAAAATCTAACAGTGATTAATGTTACGTTATACTGGTGAAGGGGGATGGGGGTGGGAGATGGATGAAATTGTCGAAGACCAGTAATATATTTTAGCTAATTCTGTCAACGGTTGTGTAGCTGGCATTTCAAAAGCAATATCAGGGTTAAATATTTCTACATAAATATTGCTCTGAGAGAATCTGCTGGCTAAACAAACTGCAAGATAATAATGACATGACTAAAATAGTGTAAGTTTAATTCAAAGCAAAATACAATATGGATACTGGGTGCACATGTTCAAAGCAAAATATATTTCAACAGTATCAGAAAGGGCGTTTAAAGACAATTAAGATAGTATATCCAAGTCAGTGACGTTGCGATACAAATGAAAACATGATGTCCAAAGTCCGGCTGTACATTAAAGAGTCAACAGTGAAATGGAACTATTCATTCAAAAGTGAAGTTTACTATTTGGAACCGAGTGCCGTGGTTGTGAACATGTAAAATTAATAGCATAAAACAATAATTTACAGAAATGCAAACCCATTCCTTTGTATACCTGATGTAATATATTTGTTTTTAAATGATTGGTTGTTGTCAAGGTCAAAAAGGCACTAGTAAATTAAGAAGTAAACAACTTTTTATTCTTAAAGTAAAAATGTTTGGTTTTCGTCAGGGTCATGTTAGGAGTATGTGATATAAACGCTTGATCACGTAACTCCTCCCCAACCCCTTCATGATTTCGGAATTTGTGGATTTTTTTCGAAACTGCATATGAGAGTACGATAAAATCATGGTTTTACTGAAACATTCTAAGTTGCTTTTTTATACAAATGACGATAAGTCATTTCTTTTGTTGTAGCCAGTTTTTGAATCCATGTTACCTTTCCCTCAGTTCAGTTTGATTTTAAAGGATTAATTTGTATCTCTGGAGATATTTGATGTGCTCAGACGTAATTCTTAGACAAGGACAGCTTATCAAAATTTTATTCGGATTTCCAACACCGAATAAAATTACCGACTGACACTATATTTGCCTTCAATAATACATTGACCTACTTCAATATATTTACCTACTAATAATATATTTACCTACTTCAGTATATTTACCTACTTCAGTATATTTACCTACTAATAATATATTTACCTACTTCAGTATATTTATCTGCTAACAATAGATTTACCAACATCAGTATATTTACCTGCTTCAGTATTTTTACCTTTTGTAATATATTTACCTACTAACAATAGATTTACCCACTTCAGTACATTTACCTATTTCAATATATTTAACTACTAACAATATATTTACCTGCTTCAATATATTTACCTTCTTCAATATATTTACCTACATCAATATATTTATTATTAATATATTTACATACTAACACTAAATTTACCTACTTCAATATTTTATCTACTAACAAAAGATTTATCTACTTCAATTTATTTACCTACTTATGTATATGTACTTACTTCAAAATATTTACCTACTAAAGTATATTTAGATACTTACCTACTTTAATATATTTACATACTAACAATATATTTATGTACTTCAGTATATTTACCTACTAACAATAAATTTACCTACATCAGTATATTTACCTACTTCAGTATATTTACCTACTAAAATATATTTACCTACTAACAATAGATTTATGTACGTCAATATATTTACCTATTTTAATACTTTTACCTACTTTAATACATTTACCTACTTCCATATATTTACCTACTAACAATATATATATATATATATATATATATATATATATATATATATATATATATATATATATATATATATATATATATATATATATCCTACTAACAATAGATTTTACCTCTTACAATATATTTACCAACTTACAATAGATTTACCTGCTTCAATATATTTCCTACTAAAATAGATTTACCTCTTACAATAGATTTACCTCTTACAATATATTTACCTCTTACAATAGATTTACCTGCTTACACTATGCAACAAGAGTGTAAATATCATAAGTTCACCTTGCTTCTTGAGATAAACTTTCTTGGTTTCCCTTTTCCACCACAGATGACAGATCTGCTATAGTTTTATTTCTGCCCTCTGTCATCGAGTGAATTAATGGATCAAAACCACTGTAATTAATTATGATATCAAAAGCATAAAAAAAAATGAGTAAGAGAACAATGCCCTTTTAATAATAATAATAATAATAATAATAATAATAATAATAAACATCTTTCACATATTTCTCCCGGAAGCTAGACTGTATTTTCAACTGGGCAACCGAATAATTTCCATAGATATGATCATATCGTAAATAATAAGACCTCTGTGATTATAGATTATTAAAGTTTCAATTACAATAAAATTTGTCGTTAGGCAAATACACCCACTTAGTAACGAACAAAAATTAACAACCAGCCTTTCATTTACATTTTAAGAAAAACATAAATATCAGAGCAAAACGAAGAAAGAATTTAATTTCTAACCCCTCTAATAAAGGGCAACAATAATGTTTTATTAGGTTGCATGGAGAAAATATCCTGCCTAGTAATTTTTTTACTACTACCACTACTACTACTACTAATAACAACAATGGCAATAATACTAATAATACTTGTAACAATAATAATAACAAAATTAACAGCAACAACAACAACAACAATAATAATAATAATAATAATAATAATAATAATAATAATAACAATACTGATAGTTTGTTAATTGGTTCACTCTTTACAATTGCATCTATATACCTTTGTTTGGAAATCAGATAATGGTAACGGTCTTGCTGCAGAGATCTCAGTGCAGTTTCATAGTTTTCATGGTGTTCTTTTAACCTGTGCAAAGATGTAATGTACATGAATTTATCTATTTTATATGGTTAGACATTGTTAACGCATCTTAAACAACAAGGCAGTTTTCTCCAAATCTCTTCCTCCCATATTGGTATTCCTACGAAGAAAGAAAGAAAGAAAGAAAGAAAGAAAGAAAGAAAGAAAGAAAGAAAGAAAGAAAGAAATGAAAGTAGCAAATATCCTGGTATATGTATTGTTTGAATTCTCGTTGTTAGCGGCCATTCTGAAAGTCCAAATAATTTTTTAAAAAGTCTGCTGTCGTTTTCAATAATTATTAATAGATATACATTACCATCTAAGTGTTGTGTTTTTTTATTGACTTTAATTGAAAATATTCCTTGATGTTTCCCGAACAATTTGGAAGGACAGATTCTATACTAATATTAAATCTATTTGTTTCGAAAGTGTCCGATCATCTACGTTAAATGACCGTATAGACTTCCAGAAATGTCCCACAATCCAACCAATATTTTGCACTTTCATTAACTAACTCTAGATGGGAATACGCTGACAATAAGACTGTACAGAAATGCCCTATAAACCTACTAATGATTGCAGCACAATACACAGACTAACTTGATTAACTCTGCTAAGGTACATATTAAAGATTCCAAGAAGAATGTATTTTAAATTTAAACTTATTTTCGACTAAAATTTACAAAACATTAAGAAATGTAAATCCATAGGTACGAGAATCCTAAGAATAGTATGCGCGTGCATATAATTGGAATCTAACATTATTCACGCAATTACCAGCAATTACTTCATGATAATACTGTCTATACTCACTTAATGGTCGATACCAATTACAAACGGCACAGACCAAGATATGTCGTCGCATAATGCGTTAGTAGATTAGGGTCTACATTGTTATTACTCCTAACAAACTGCATAAACCCACATCTGCCGGTGCACCATGCCACAGCAGATCTTAGTATGTTCAGTTCGAGGTTGACTCGACTTATAAGCGTGACTCGACTTATAAGCGTGACTCGATATATAAGTGTGGCTCGATCTATAAGTGTGACTCGAATTTTAAGCGTGACTTGACATATAAGCGACAACAGACGCAACTTGAAATACACAGCATATAACACGTCAGTATGTTACAATTTTCAGACGTGCATAAAACATTTTTTGGGGTAATTATATTCTACCGTTTGTTCTCAAGTTCGAGTTCGTGGTTTTTATCTGTTAAGGTTCTAATTGTCTCTTCATATTCGTAATTAAGTCCTTTAGACCTGCAATGAAGAAACAATATATTTTGACATATATTAAACAATTTAACAATTTAAAAATTTAGACCTTTAGACCTGCAATGAAGAAACAATATATTTTGACATACTTAAACAATTTAACAATTTAAAAATTTAGACCTTTAGACCTGCAATAAAGAAACAATATATTTTGACATATATTTTATCAACAATTTAAATTTTTTTATCATTTATAACAGTTATTAATTATGCTTATAAATTATTCAGAAAATTCTGCAACATAAAGCATGCTAATTGTTGATAACTGGGAAAATTCGTTTGGATTTATTAATGCAAATTATACTACTCATTGGATATAAAGAATGCATATATTGTATCTTACTTTCTGTTACACTCTTATGTATTTCCAGCTTTATGTGCTCAATTGTTCCATCAAAAACTTTTGGATTAAAAGGAACGACCCATATTAAAGAATATTTGGAGCGACAACTATAAAACATATACATGAGCTCGACATTGATATGTGTGAGACGATTTCGCGTACACGTATTTTCTTTCCACTGTACAAGAATTAGAAGAGGGTATCAGTTTGAATCCATATTTATTATAAAATATTAAATATAAAATATTTTCATGTCGCAAATTCTCACCTTTGCAATAGAGTCAAGACCGTGTTAACCTCATCTTTAAGAGATCTGATTGCAATGCCATCTTTGTCCGTCTGAACTGAAAGTCTGCAATATTACAATCAATCTATTGAAAAGGTACAAATCAAAGTTATAAAAATACTAAATACATGTATTGGACTTGTGTGAAATTACCATCAGTGCCATACATATCACTGTGTGTGAGTCTTCAATGAGATTCGATGACAAGACATATGAGATTGGTCCTAAGTGAGATCTGATAACATGAGATATGATAGCATGAAATATGAGATTGGTCTTAAGTGGGATCTGATAATATGAAATATGAGATGGACCTTAAATGAGATCTGATAACATGAAATATGAGATGGACCTTAAATGAGCTCTGATAAAATGAAATAGGACATGGACCTTAATTGAGATCTGATAAAAAATACTATAAGATGGACCTTAATTGTGATCTGATAAACATGAAATATAAGATGGTCATTAATTGGGATCTGATAAACATGAAATATCAGAATAAACGTTCATTTTTCACTTACTTTACCTTTTTTGTGTTTTTAGGTTTGTTACCAAGATAAGGGAAGTAACTTATTAACGAAAGGAATCACCTTTTTGTAATTAATCTTTTGTTACTATGGGAAAAGGCTGCAGATTAATTTCTGCTTTTGATTTGAATAGGAAATAAATCCTATGTAATGCTTAAAACAATTTATAAGCATAAAAGAAAAATCTGAAAAAGTCTGAAAACTTACCTATTGACTTCTGACTGCAGTGAAGCATTCTTTTCTTGCAACTTTCTGTTGTGGTCTTCCTGTTTTTCCATATCTCTGGTAATTCTTGAAAATTAAATCGATATGTTGCAACTAAGTTATAATTCTATAAAAACCTGTCTAACTTTTTTAAAGAGATTTAAAAGCGAAGGAAAGATATTTATTAAAATGAATGGAAGAATTATATTGCGCAATGATGCAACGGAATACCAACTTTCATGCCTGTGTGTGTGTGTGTGTGTGTGAGAGAGAGAGAGAGAGAGAGAGAGAGAGAGAGAGAGAGAGAGAGAGAGAATAATGTTTGCTTTGCTGGACCCCCATTCCATAAGAGATCTGACAGCAAGCCAGCTTTAGGCAACACACATTTTATGGCAAACAACACAATATTCATGGAAATAGTGATGAGATAGAATTTATTATTTGTCGTGTGTATGTTACAATTTAAAATAAATGTTGTGGTAAGGATTACATTTACTTTATGTTCGTCATTGTATACTTCATATGGTCGCATCCCAATACAAGAATTAATTTTGTTTTCGAATAAATTCTTTTACCTGTCTGTTACATGTCTCTTGTGCTCACTCTCTTGCAAAGACTTTGCTAGATCATCGTGGTCCTCTCTCCTGAGGTTTAAGCTGAGTAAGGTAAAACACATATTAGGTCTCATCCATGATTATAAAAACTAATTAATAATTTCTGTTTAGAAAAAAATTTAAATAGAAAATGAAAACTACCTATTTTGCGATACACGGTATGGATAAAGACTGATACATATGAAGTCGATTTTATTTAAATGTTGTTTGGTTTATTGTAAAAATATGTTCGTCTTTCTTTATTCCAGATTAATGGCTATTGAATGAAAAAATGATTAAACCTGGAGTTAAAGTTTTTACCTGATTTCTTACCTAATACAGAAATGCGTGAATTGCGAAAACCAAAATGACTACAAACTGCACAAAAAGAAATGAGAGAGAGAGAGAGAGAGAGAGAGTCAAGTCGAAATCAAAATGGTATAATAAGGTTTTGAAAAAAAAAATAATGTTTCAGTGTTGTCACCATTTCTATTTAAAAATTTGCTTTTACAGGATACTAAATCATGGTACAGTGGTGGCGGTAAGATAAGAAAAATGTGTCCCTCAAAAAATACGTGTATTACCAGTTGATGCTTGTTACCTCTTCTTTTTAGTAGCCGACAGAGACCTCTTAGGTTTCACCTCTCTCTCAGCTTCCAGCAATATCTCTAACGTTGAAATCTGGGAGGCCGATTCTTGTATAATTCTTTGAAAAAATTATTGTTCTTTTACAAGTTTTACAATTGGTGGTAAAAGTTTTTTGTAATCAGCCAAAAGCTATATTTCTTCTAATTCTTTATCCCCATATCAAATAATTATAGTTATGACATATTGGATTGCTAGTATCTGATTTTAGCTAGCATGTATAGCACATCTTGGGCTGAGAAATGGCGTTAATTACCCACATACCCCACACAAATTCTGACTGAAGAGTTAATTGCCCACATACCCCACACAAATTCTGACTATAGAGTTAATTACCCACATATCCCACACATATTAATTCTGACTATAGAGTTAAATACCCACATACCCCACACACATTCATTCTGACTATAGAGTTAATTACCCACATACCCCACACACATTCATTCTGACTATAGAGTTAATTACCCACATACACCACACAAATTCATTCTGACTATAGAGTTAATTACCCACATACCCCACACACACATTCATTCTGACTATAGAGTTAATTACCTACATACCCCACACACATTCATTCTGACTATAGAGTTAATTACCCACATACCCCCCAACACATTCATTATAACTATAGAGTTAATTACCCACATACCTCACACAAATTCTGACTATAGAGTTAATTACCCACATACCCCACACACATTCTGACTATAGAGTTAATTACCCACATACCCCACACACATTCATTCTGACTATAGAGTTAATTACCCACATACCCCACACACATTCATTCTGACTATAGAGTTAATTACCCACATACCCCCCACACATTCATTCTGACTATAGAGTTAATTACCCACATACACCACACAAATTCTGACTATAGAGTTAATTACCCACATACCTCACACAAATTCTGACTATAGAGTTAATTACCCACATACCCCACACAAATTTATTCTGACTATAGAGTTAATTACCCACATACCCCACACACATTCATTCTGACTATAGAGTTAATTACCCACATACCTCACACAAATTCTGACTATAAAGTTAATTACCCACATACCCCACACAAATTCTGACTATAGAGTTAATTACCCACATACCCCACACAAATTCATTCTGACTATAGAGTTAATTACCCACATACCCCACACACATTCATTCTGACTATAGAGTTAATTACCCACATACCCCACACACATTCATTCTGACTATAGAGTTAATTACCCACATACACCACACAAATTCTGACTATAGAGTTAATTACCCACATACCTCACACAAATTCTGACTATAGTTAATTACCCACATACCCCACACAAATTTATTCTGACTATAGAGTTAATTACCCACATACCCCACACACATTCATTCTGACTATAGAGTTAATTACCCACATACCCCATACACATTCTGACTATTGAGTTAATTACCCACATACCTCACACAGATTCTGACTATAAAGTTAATTACCCACATACCCCACACAAATTCTGACTATAGAGTTAATTACCCACATACCCCACACAAATTATGACTATAGAGTTAATTACCCACATACCCCACACAAATTATGACTATAGAGTTAATTACCCACATACCCCACACAAATTCTAACTATAGAGTTAATTACCCACACAAATTCTGACTATAGAGTTAATTACCCACACAAATTATGACTACAGAGTTTGTTTATGGCAATTAGTTATGCAATGTAATGTAGGCAAAACCTGCACACAGCAGCTGTATGTCACAGTTTTTATAGCATCACGTGACTAACATTTAGGCCAAAATATTTCATCATGTTTAAGATGTGATATTTCCGTACTTTGCTGAAAGGTGTTTTCGCCATTTAATTACGAAGGTAGGCAAATTCTGCATTTTATCAGGCATTTACCCCCGTGAGAGTTGCATTAATTCATTTCATAGAAGTTCTATTTGTAATATTTTACCGGAAACTAAGTCATACCGTTTTCTTTCACTTTCGAAGTCGTTCTCCTTTCTGGCATATCTATAATAAAAGAAGAAAAAATAAAAAACCGATGACATCAAATCTTTGTATTATTTATTGCTGGCACGTTTATTTATGTATGCATGTTATCAAGATCGCCTTTGATGAGTGTAGTATATGATCAGGATCAGCGCCGGATTAAGCACCGTGGAGGCCCATAGGCAGTCAAATTTTTGGGGCCCCAGAGTCGCGGGGCCCATAGGCAGTTGCCTACTCTGCCTAATGGGTAATCCGGGACTGATCAGGATAATCAAATATTTCAATGACGTAGTTTACCTTCAAACTGCTTAGAAGCCGCGCTTGACAAAATTATATTGCAACATTGTATGTGTGTTTAGAAAGGAAGCAAAGAACAAACTGTGAAGAATGTGAAAGCATCTGGACCATACGCCTTTCTGCCATATTATATTTTGTGATAAGAACCACGTGTCAAATTATTCTTCTGTAGAACGTTCGTCAAAAAAAGGTGGACACTGTATCGTGGGGAAAAAAAACCCATGTAGTTAAGAAAGCTATGAAACTATTTCATTCTGTTCTTTAGATTTATGGTAAGGCAAGTAATTTATTTTTCATACGGTTCATTATTCCCTATACAGTGTAGAACGCGATGACCAAATGTCTCTTTAATGTTAATTGAAGCTGTTATAAAATAAACAATAATTAGAAAACCACAAAAAATCATGTTTTACATACTTGCTTGATAAGGCTTTTATTTCTCTCTGTGCTTCAGAATACTTCTTTCTATTGAAAAGAAAACGTTAGTGTGTTTGAAAACAAAACCTATTCAATAGCAATAATTAAAAGTAAAGAAATTGGACAGAAACCATCATATTTTCATTACGTTTTCGTCTAAAGGGGACATGTTATAAACACTTGGTAAAGATAATTGCTATGTATGGATCCATCATCAGTACTATATAAGAAATAAATGTTCAATCCTAAATTATTTAACCTTCAAAGTAAATAAATACATTTGAGAAACCTGGCTAATTACCTGAAACAAAAGTAATTACTTCTCAAAAGGTGAAAGAAATGTTCCGTAAGACAATTTATCATGAAATGATAATTTTCTAGCATATATATTTTGTATATGTAAAAAATATGCACTGTGCTGAAATTGACATATGCGTTGCAGCTAAACAATAAATAAATAATTCCTAAAGATTTTCTAATGCAATTAAAGTTTTCAGGCATTTGTGAAGACGTAATGTGTACCATGGTGTGTGCGAAATGCAACACGCTAAGTAGGTGTTAAATACAGGTCGCTCGTTTTATCATCGTAGGTATGAAATGCAAGATGCAGTGTACCAACATGGGTGTGGAATTTAGGATGCTATGTGCACTCTAGTGGGTATGAATTTCAAGAAGATACATGTACCCTGATGTGTGTGAAATTCATGACGCTAAGTATAAGCTAGTGGTTGTGACATTCATAATGCAAAGTATGTTGTAGTGGTGTGAAATTCACGAAGTATACGCTTTTGGCGTGACATTTCAGACACTAAATATACCATAGTAGGTGTGAAATTCATGACGCCATGTATTCCCTAGGGGGTGTGAAATTCAACACGCAAAGTGTGTAAAATTCAAGACGCTAAGTATACCCTAGTGGGTGTGAATTTCACAACGCTAAGTTTACCATAGTGGGTGTGAAATTCACAACGCTAAGTTTAACATAGTGGGTGTGAAATTTATTACGCTAAGTTTATCATAGTGGGTGTGAATTTCACAACGCTAAGTTTAACATAGTGGGTGTGAAATTTATTACGCTAAGTTTAACATAGTGGGTGTGAAATTTATTACGCTAAGTTTACCATAGTGGTTTGAAATTCACAACGCTAAGTGTACCCTATTTGGTGTGAAATTCTAGGATCTAATTGAAAATGTTTAAAATATTTGCTGGAAAATTACCCTTTCCCATGCTAACCGATAACAAATGCAAATAAAAATGTACTGATATCTAGCTTGTGCCGCATATTGATATCTAAATATATTTGCATATACACAGCAATACGAATGCACGACAAGGAAGTATTGTATTATTTAGCTTCTTGTTGGCCTGAGCACACGCACTAACTTGCAGGGACGAGGTAAGAATTTATGCAGGTTCTCCCACCGCCACCATCACCCCCTCCTTCCGCTATGTGCGAGTGCCATGCTAACTTCGAAAATTTACAAACTGAACATTTTCTTAAAAACAGTAAAGATACACTACATATGGCAAGGTGAGATGATTACGAAGTATATAGAAGTAATAAAAGTACGCATATCTTTTCCTTCCAAACGCGAAAACGACATTCCAATAGCCATGTTTTCTATTGGATTACTCCATTTCAATTGAAATACAAACTTCCGATGTTGAGAATTGCAACCATCAATCTAAACATTTCTAAAGTTTATTTAATCAGTCAATAAGATTACGTTGGCTCTATGAGACTTACCTTTCCTCATATAACTCCCTCTCAAGTCTTTCTATATATCCTCTGAAAATAATTGTAAGAAAATAAAACACCAGCTTTTGGAATATTTACCCAAAAAATATCCTTGTCAAAAAGACACTGACTTAAAGTCTGCAAACATAGGACGAAATGAAAACTGACAGGACACATGAGCATACACCAGCACTGTTCTGTCAATTTTAAACAATAAAACCTATCGATTGATCGATCGATTAAACAATAAAACCTATCGATTGATCGATCGATTAAACAATAAAACCTATCGATTGATCGATCGATTAAACAATAAAACCTATCGATTGATCTATCGATTAAACAATAAAACCTATCGATTGATCTATCGATTAAATTTGTATTGTACTCCTTTTATAACTTGTAAGTCTCTGACACCGGTGGCATGTACGAAATTATGACTTGAGATTTGTAATTCGTAATCAAGGTCACTTGCCCTTAATGAAATAATATATATATATATATATATATATATATATATATATATATATATATATATATATATATATAAAGACAAAATCTATTACGAGAAGGGTACATGTACATATTGTGTTTATATTAGACATTGTTTTGTAGTTTCTTGTCGAGATAGTACATGGTATATAAAAAACTCTTTAAAATAACCAAAGGATTCTGTATTGACATAAAGCCATAAAACTTTCCTAGAGATGGATTATTATACCAATATTTGTTTCAATTATTTTCTCGTAGATCCTGATAATGTTATTAAAAAATATGGGCATGATATTCATCTTCTACTAACTTAAATTACTGTGACAAAAATGACACAAACGATGTGAAGCAGTTACACCATTATGCTTACCAATATCTATATACAGTTTAGGATTTAAACATCTGAATCGATAGAGCTTTATATGCATAAATAGGTAAACCTATCGAGAGATGATACTCAACATTTGATAATGTTGTATAATTAATTGATAATACTTACACTTCGACAACTGCGTAAATATATATATATATATATATATATATATATATATATATATATATATATATATATATATATATATATATATATATATATATATATATATTTAAAACACGTAGATTAAAGGTAACATAAGTATTCGTAATCCGTGAGATACAAAGAAATTGTTTACAGAAACGGCTATTGAACGCTTTCGATAAATTCTGAATACGCGTGTCCCTAGATTTCAGAACCATAGCATAATATAAATTTTACCATAGTATCAAATATTTTACATCTACACTTCGAAACTACCCAAATTCATTTGGAAAATAACATATAGTAGATGTAATACTCTAAGCTACGAAAGTATGTTTGGGTAGACACATACAATTTTTAAAACCTGACGTAAATTAGATCTTGTCAAAATTCATACGTTTATGCATTTAGAAATGTTTAATAAGAGACAAGGATCTCAGTATAGGTCAAATCTAAGATTTCTCTTATTCGGTATATATTAATTGTTTTAATGTAGAATAACCGTTCTAATGACGTAGTCTTGGATACTGGTAATGCATAGTATGGATAAAAACTGTTTCATTAGGGACGCACGTTTCCACGAAGGGCCGGACACTAATTCAGCTTCTACAAAAGTCGAATTTTTATTAAGTTAGTACGCTATATTTGATGGGGAAGGGGTGAAAATAGGTGTAATCACAGGAGTCTGACGTTTTATCAATAAAGTACGGCGAAATCTCTTACAACACGAATTACCCTTATCGGTAATATAAATAAACACAAGGAGTGCAAGCGTGACCACAACCCTTCGCTCGAATCGACTTTTTCTCACGAGTTTTTTATCGCTTCAGAATCGCAAGTAGACTGAAAAACTACACATATACATTCAAAAGACAGTGACGTACATACGCTTAACTGATTTATATTACTGAGAAGGGTAATTCGTGTTGTCAGAGATTTCGCCATACTTTATTGATAAAACGTCAGACTCCAGTGGTGTAATACACTTGGTAGTAATAGTCGTATAGTGCACGAGCTGAGGTGGAGTCATAAAAGACCTCGCCACCGCGCCAAAAACTCGGTGCGAGAGAGGAAGATGACAATTCCAAGAGATTTTAGTCTCCGAAATGATTAACAATACTTAACTGTCTTGCTTTCGGATGGCTTCAATACGCTGGCGTATTCAAGAATTAGAGCAGTTGGTGATGTCATAAAGTTTAATCTACGTTTTATGTTATATCTTCCATCTATGTTTTGTTTCGCTTATACAGAGATTTTATTTTAAGGATAACAAGGGATTTTTTTAGTACACACAATTTCTTCATTGAAAACATAATGAATGTGATGTTACCAAGGAAAAAACTAAAATATTACTTTAGGAAAATGCTGATGTTGCGATTAGGATATGGTTTTTTTTTTTGTTCCTGCGAACGTACTTTTTCTGTTTAACATTTTATCCATTTCAATTAAGCTAAATGATGTCTATTTCTTTCAATTGTTGTTTCTTAGTATATTTTGTTTTTCTATTTCAGTTACAACTGTTACCTTTCTTCCAACGTATCATATCCTTGAGTATCATATTCGTCCGACGACTCTTCGTAGCCTCTTCGATACATCTAGAATTAAAAAAGAAAAATAGGTTCCGAAATTCGCATCTTATTGTGACAACCAAATTGCAGATAGCGCAATGGGATAGTAACAGAGTTAATTCAAATGATCGACAATGCTTCCCTTAAACGTTTTAATTTTTAACATACACCAGTACGTCAGATAATATAAAGCGATTAACCTACAAGTGGCAAATAAGTCGCAGAGAAAGCATTGACCAACAAAATGATGGCAATATGTGAAGAAAGAGATTATTAATAAAATGTATAATGGAAGTATAAGAAAAAAGAGTCAGTAAAACAATAAATATCACTAAATGGGTTAAAAGCTAAAGAGGAAATAAACTGCAATGAAGACCGTACGATAATTCAAATATAGGCGTTACCATCGAATAGCATTAGCGTTTGTTTCAGATATATTTTGACTATCTGATGGTGATTAATCAATGTATCTGTTTATAAGGTTTTAAAACAGCACGAGGAAGAAACGCATTAAAAGTTCAAAATAGTCCTACTTTTTACCGTTAAGGTGTAAACAAAATTACGAATAAAAAGGTAATGAATTTTGTTAACTTTACAATTTGGTTTAGTATTCAAATTTTTGTTCTCCAGATCAATATAGGAGTTTCCAAATTTGTCTGGCCAGGAAAAAGAACGATGAAATAAAACGTTAGTGTGCCTTTAATAATACAAATTTCTAAACAAATGCAAAACAAAACAAAACAAACTCATTCACATACGAACAATGTTAGTTTCGGCTTCTGTTTAACAGTGAAGTTACAGAAGCTATTGGGTTAACTCCCCTAGAAATGTGTTTTGAAGGTTCAGACAATTAATCCCGTTGATGATAACTCTATGGATTGAAATATTGTTGGGCCAACCGTCGATGTACAAGACGAAGCAACAAATGACTAATGCTCCCAAGTTTTCACAAGGAACACAATTTGCAAGTCATCTGTCGTTGCCATGTGTGTGTGAGGTAGCTTAAAACATTGAAAGCAGGAAGAAAAGCTACATAACAACATGCGCAATTTTAATAATAAACGATGCCTTTTCGGTGACCTGTACCAATTATCGAAATTAAACAAAAATTAAATTATACCCTTAATTAATTGCCAACGAAGGTTAATATAAACGACTTTCGTTCACTACCTTTGTACAGAGAACAATTAAGAAAAGCTGTATAATCGTTATGGATGTATCTTCTGCCATTATATTTTTCCTATAATAAAAGCAAGACAAAATAATGCGCAACAATTTGAATATGCAAATTAATTTCAACGTGGGTTCCAAAATATGGGTCCCACACTGGAATAAGAAGTACGATCATGCTTGACGCATCTGGCGTCCTACAACTCGAGAAGATTATAGCATCAATAGCGTATTTCCATGTTAAGTAAATATGAGATTTAAAAACGCTGATTTGAGTCATTGTATCAGTACCAGAAAACTTTTTATTAATGTAATGTTGATAGACAAAGGTTATCTTTTCTGGTTTCACCTTTATTTCACTGTATTTTTGGCGTCTTTGTGTGTTAAAACATGGATAATGCAGAGCGCATGCATTTTAAGACTTCACGTGTTTTCCCTTGCTAACGTAAATTTTATTCATAACAACTGATTATTTCTCACTTGTGTGAAAATATACAGCAACAAAAATGGATGCCTCAGCATGTGTTGGTATGAATGTGCTTGTGTTTACTTATCTGATAGTAACTTACGTGTATTATCTGGGAAACTAGCTAAGTGAATAACGAAAAAGATGACGATAATGACAATGACAAACAAGTCACAACATCAATCAAACCTACAACAGCGACCCAGTGTCGTATTATCCATAAGACTGACTAGGCTGAAGTCTAAGGGCCCACCAAGAGCAGGGGCCCATGCAACCTTTAGCCATGCCATGGCAATGCTGCGTAATCGATAATTCCACATTTAAAAAAATTCCTACTCCCTGCCACAACCATCAGACTGCTGCTAAATTCCACCTTATTAAATCATTTTTGGTAAGTTGGTATTAATTAAAAGAGCGCGAAATTCGCGGGTGTATGTCGAGGGGCCCGAAGAAGCTCGAAGCCTTGGGGCCCTGCCATTCGCGGGTGGATGTCGCATGGCCGAAAGAAGCTCGTAACCTAGGGGCTCTGCCACGGCACTGCAGCGACCACCTGCATAAAATATTATTTCTTATCCCGGCATATATAATAAGACAACCTACATAAAATGATATAATTGTTTGCCCCGATTATGTACTAAGACAACCTGCATTAAAGGATATGTTTATTTACCTGGCATATATAATAAGATCACCTGCGAACAATGATATACTAATTGACATGCTCACGAAGACAGCTATCAGATGTTCTTGAAGAAGAGGGAGGAGAAAGAAGAGGAACAATATATTTTTTAGTGTTACCTTATACATGAAATCCAGTCACATGCTCTAAATCTCTGTCATTATCCGGCGGTCCGTTTTATTCGGGAATTCATTAATTCATTGAAGTCATAAATCCTAGTCCAACCATTATTTCTGTCCACGTTAATATCGAATCACTTCGTGTTTGGGGTTCCGTTTCTATATATTGTCGGCGATCGTGAACGTTTGAGCTGCACCATCAGTTAACGCAATAACCTTAGTTTGAAAAACGGTGTTTGAACAATGCTGATATCGCAGTTCGGTCGCTAGATACACTTCAAATATTTTGAATGTATATTTGTTTACTTGTTATGGAAGCGTTTCACAGTGGCTGCGTTCGAAAGGTCTGCATTTGGCGATTTAAGTGGCGTTATGGGCTCTATCATCGATCGATAATACTCGTTCAGAGAAAAAGCATGTGGTCTTATCTGTGAGGTAACGTCAGTAAATATTCACTTTGAAAATCTCATGTAGTTTTAATTGCTCGTGATCCATTCAACATGTTGCATAGATGCTCCGTTTAAAGTATTCGTATCGTGTACTTCTTTAGTCCTAAGTTATAGGCCTTGTCAATCAGTTGATTGAACACTAATTAATGTACATGTAGATCTAACCCGGATAGGGCGGGGCTTCTTCTCAGTCATTATTTTACCAAGTTATGAGCATGCCAATCGATTTCAAATCATTACTAATAAAAGCCGTTTCCTTTTTTTTCTACTGAAGGTTTGTAAATTAGGATTACAATAGTATTCATTCTTTAAACAATAGACACGCCTTACCTAGAGTTCCAGTGACATGTCATTCAGACTTAATAAGGTAACTTTGAAAAGATGTGTTAATGGGATTTGCAGAAACTTGATTTAGGAGTATGCTAAACTGATTTACCATATTACTGACTACTACGTCAGAGCATGTGTGTTAATTGCATACGGCAATAACGCGCGCGCGAGAGAGAGAGAGAGAGAGAGAGAGAGAGAGAGAGAGAGAGAGAGAGAGAGAGAGGCTATACATGACGGCCAGAATGAATGCGGAGAAAGAACCCGTGAAAATCCCGGAAAGAACAACCGACCCACGAGAAGCTACCGGCAAGCTTTCTCACATACCCACATTGGCCGAATCCTAGACTCGATCACACGCCTTCAGAGGTTAGATGGCAGTGATCCGCAACGGAGAGCGCCTTAGACCACTCAGGACCTCGATCGATTGTTGTTTTAGGGTTTAACGCCATTTTTCAGCACAAGATAGGCTATACATGGAGGCCAGTATTAATGGTGGGGGAAGAACTCCGGATAGAACCACCGATCTACGAGAAGCTACTAGCAAGCTTTCTCACATACCCACATTGGCCGAATCCGAGACTCGAACCCTTGCAGACAGGTGAGATGGCAGTGATCCGTAACTGAGACCACTCATGGCCGCGCGCGCGCGCGCGAGAGAGAGAGAGAGAGAGAGAGAGAGAGAGAGAGAGAGAGAGAGAGAGATGTAATTGTAATGAGCAATCAGGAATCAAAGTAATGGCAATACTGTTTCTTGTCATTATATAGAACTATATAAAAAAATCTGTCGCATGTTAATATTTATAGTTGAGTAAGTAATTAGTTACTCATCATTATCATTCCCAAAAAATATTAATGGTAATTTCCCCTTTCTCATTTGCTTATAATCATTATGCTGTACGAATTGTATTATGACATACAGTTAATTTAGTTATAACTGTAACTTAAACTAGATTATTTTCTGCAGAGTGAGGTGGGGATGGTAGAAATTTAGACCCATTCTCAAAATCCACTACTTTCCTCCACAAGTTTACAAATCATAAATATTAGTAAATGACACAATTCACAAAAGCATGGTTCACATTATGCTATTTTTGTACTCTATATTATACAAGAAAATAATCGGTAATTACATAGCCCACTTCTATGAATCTTTCAGCTGCCTTTTGATAATAACTAGGGCCTCTTCTTCGAAGAAACTATTTTGGAATTCTTTAAATTTTGTTATAATTCATCTTAACATCTTCTCTAAGTATAAATAAACTGAAAACAGTGAAGCATGTAATACGAGTTGCAGTGGCCTATTTTTGTTGAGGTTATAGTACTCTGTAAGATTCATCCTCTTGCCATGTTTCAGTTCCACATATAACAGAATTTGCCTTATGTGCAAAATGCCTGAACTAATTACACTCTCTGAACTCCGAATGTACATGCTAATATAAAGTTACCCCTCCCCAAGGGCTAGTTGCTATGATACCAAATTCAATGTGTTCTTTCTTAGACTCTAGGAAGTGTGTGTGTGTGTGTGTGATTAGGATTTGTAATATAGCTGTATAAAATAATGCAGCCACATCACTCCAGTATTTGCAGTGTTTATTGTGATATCTAGCACTGTGATATCTAGCACTGGGTCATCATGCTGCAGGCCTGTAGCACAATGTCCCACCCAGTCACATTATCCAGACACCAGGCCAACCGGTCCAAACACAAACCTCTTAACGCTGAGTGCATATTGAGCCAGCTGTCAGTACCAATTCTGTAAGTGATTGGTATGAATCTGCCTGGGCTCTAACCCGCTAACTCCTGCAACTATCTCAAGGTTTAGGAGTAACAGGATTTAAAATTAGTTTAAATACTGTGTACTTGCAAGTTTAATAATTTAATGTGCATTGGCTTGAAACAGAGAACCCTAACATTCAGGTGAATCTTATATAAAATACTTAAGGATCTGTTACAAAGCACTGCAGTTTTAAAACAGCATGCCATCAATTGATGAAATCTCAATGGTGTAGGCAGCAAAATTAAAGTACCCATTGTCAAAATGGCCAGAATCCTAATATGACGTGGATTGCTTGAAAATGAATCTATTTTTAAAATTTTAAACAAATTTTTGAAGAACATTTAAAATCTTATAAAAGTTATCAAAATGTAAAATCTATTAATGCAGCAGCAGAACAGAAGCAACACTATACCAATTAATAGGCCATACAGGCACAAATATAACCTATTACATCAATATCAACGTTTGAATATAGACTGGTTTCCATTTGGTGGACCTGCAAACATAACAGGTATTTTGCAAAATCCAATACTTGCTAGTCGTAACAAGTAAATTCTTAAGACCTACAGAAAAATATAATCATGAGGCACTGACACCAGTGAGCTTTGTAATAGGCTATAATCATTACTAGCTTTGTAATAGGCTATAATCATTACTAGCTTTGTAATAATCATTACTAGCTTTGTAATAATCATTACTAGCTTTGTAATAGGCTATAATCATTACTAGCTTTGTAATAATCATTACTAGCTTTGTAATAGGCTATAATCATTACTAGCTTTGTAATAATCATTACTAGCTTTGCAATTGGCTATAATCATTACTAGCTTTGTAATAGGCTATAATCATTACTAGCTTTGTAATAGGCTATAATCATTACTAGCTTTGTAATAATCATTATTAGCTTTGTAATAGGCTATAATCATTACTAGCTTTGTAATAATCATTACTAGCTTTGTAATAGGCTATAATCATTACTAGCTTTGTAATAATCATTACTAGCTTTGTAATAGGCTATAATCATTATTAGCTTTGTAATAATCATTACTAGCTTTGTAATAGGCTATAATCATTACTAGCTTTGTAATAGGCTATAATCATTACTAGCTTTGTAATAATCATTACTAGCTTTGTAATAATCATTACTAGCTTTGTAATAGGCTATAATCATTACTAGCTTTGTAATAGGCTATAATCATTACTAGCTTTGTAATATGCTATAATCATTACTAGCTTTGTAATAGGCTATAATCATTACTAGCTTTGTAATAGGCTATAATCATTACTAGCTTTGTAATAGGCTATAATCATTACTAGCTTTGTAATAGGCTATAATCATTACTAGCTTTGTAATAATCATTACTAGCTTCTGGCACAGCAAAGTTTGAGTGATCACTGTCTTGTATCATTTAAACCAACACATAAAATCAGTCAAACCCTACACAAATGAAGATGGCAAGCAGTGCTAAAATGCTCTACAGAAAATAAAACTCTTTATTACTTAACTTTAGTTTTAATTTTTAGAGATACATGCATATTGTAATTAACAATTAATTAATTTCTCCTTGAGAATGTTACTAATATACTATATGCATTGATGGAAAGCATTATTGAAGAACTTTCACTTTAAAATCAGTCTACAACATGTACATTTCACTAGGTTCATTGCGGAACCAAAACAACTTCCCTAAACAACTACATTAATTTACTGCAAAACATCAGAAAACCTTGTCACTTTTAAATTACACTGCCATTTATAACGTCAAGGAATCATAACTGCTTCATAAATTAGGCTTTTTTTGTTAGGTTTATTTTTCCAATTAAATTTTTACTAAAAATTTTTTTACTAAAAATATCATTCCAGTTCTGAAACTTCAGAGACACCAGATTGTTTATCAAGTCTTCTGACAATGTAATTCGATGAATCGATGAATCTGTTGACACAATTCAATAAACAGCTCTCAGTTTTGGAATCCAACTTGGAGCCAGGTCTGTCCATGCAAGAATCCCAACATCTGTAAATAATAATAATAATAATAATAATAATAATAATAATAATAATAATGTGTAATAATGTTATTGATGTCTTCATATATCAATAAAAATGACTGCATTAAAAGACATCACTGAGAAGTACTAGTTTAGTAGATTTCTGTTTTCATAAATCATTTGGCACATATATTCAGAAAAAATATACAATTCATAAAAACCAATGCCTATTTATTATTTAAGATTTAACTTTAACATGCTACTAATTACAATCAAAATATTTTATAAATTGTTCTTTTGACTGATTATGGACAGAAAATGCAATTTTCCAATATATGTTATAATGAGTTATCAATTGTTACTTTTCTCTATTTTCGACACAACATAACAAAGGTTCACAGAAAACGTCATAACCTGCTATATGAGTAAATCTATAAATGACTGATAATGTGTTATAACATATATTGGAAAATTGCATTTTAAATAATTTATTGTGTAAAAAAAACATTAAATATGACTGTCAAGACTTTATCAATACTTAATCATTGTTTGAATATGAACTCTGTCAGACCAATTTTCAGTCATTTAATTAATAAATAAGTTGAAAACTAGTCTTTTAGTTTTGTTAATCTATTCATGATCAATATAATTAACAATATACATTTTTAAATTTGACTTTGCATGGCTTTGTGGGGTTTTGTGAGGCTTAGCATTACATGTATTTAGTACGTTCAAAAATTGGATGCCTAAAGTGTTTACATTATCTATTAGGTCTTCCAAGGTGGAACAGTGCCTCCAACATGTTTGTTAGATCTCCCAAGGTGCACCAGTGCCTCCAACATGTTTGTTAACTATAATGTATTCAGTTTTGATGAAATAATGAGAAAGTATGTATTCTCAATGATGACAAGAATATCTAATAGTAAGAACTGTATTTTGAAATCTCTTTGGAACTATGACATTCATGTAAATTCTCATATTATTAGTAGATGGAACAAATTACTCTTTAAATGTGTCATTTAACTTTTACTCTTAATAATGCATGGCACAGTTAATAGTTATAGATACTGCTGTATATTTGTAGGTTTGATATATATATATATATATATATATATATATATATATATATATATATATATATATATATATATATATATATATATACTTTTATGTTTAAAATGTTAGTTTTTAAACTTTATATTTTAATTTAGAGGTATGGACTTTGAAGACTGATCAAGAATTCTTATCTTATCAATTAACGATCAAAACTTGTCTACATACATAAATATTCCATAAAAGATATATTTAATGTGCGAATTTGAATATAATTGAGTGTATTCGACTTAAAAAGAGCACACACGCCACCCCCCGGAATTTTAGGCAGTACGACCGCGACCAAAACACAATAGAATAGTCCTACACGCACTGCACCGGCACCTGATTCTGGGTAAATTAATGTATAGACTCGCCATATTTTAATTTACCCAGGATCAAGTGCCTGTGACGCACTGATATTTATATTGTGCGAGTCAAGCAAAACTGTTCAACATTGCAGAGTTACGCAAATATCAGGCGTTTTACATTGTAACATGTAAAGTGTATACCCCCGGCTTTTATGCTTCTATGTAACATCATTAAATGCGTGTAAAATTTGATTTAGTTATTTTTCAAATTAAAAAGTATTGGGTCATGCTAACTACTGACCTAGGCCCTAGGGACGTCTTTAGGAGGAATATCCATTGGTCTATACATATTACCTTGCGTTAGTGGACTTTACCTGTGCAATGAAAATAAAATTGTTATACCTACTTGTTTGTCAAATTCTGCACTAATACTTGAAAACGTTGCTTCTGCGTTTCTGCCTCTATAAATTGTTTCATACGAGGATCGTTCAGCAATGTATCCACTGACATTTTGGCTAACGCTGGCACATGTACTTGCATCAACCGGTGATTGTTACCTACATGATTATATCTTCAACTATCTTTAATTAAGAACTATATTATTCGATATAGGTAGCAATACAAGTAATTAATTAATTGCTAAAGATTATATTCAAGACTTAAAATCAGCTGAAATAATTTCAGAATTATTTTGGGGGGATATAAATCTTAAGGGCTTTAATCATAGCATACACCATAGTTGATAAATGACGCAACTGATCGAGTGCGGAATTATTTGTCAGAAGTAAAGTACTTTCTTCGTAAATGACATGTATTCGTCTCGAATATAACATTAAAGTCATCATGACAATTTCCCTCTTGTTTAGAACATGAGAGAGAGAGAGAGAGAGAGAGAGAGAGAGACGCGCCAACTACAAAACAAAACGTACAATAGTATAGATACAACCGGGTACGTGAATGGCAAAATAAAACAAAATATGGGTTGTTTTCACGTGACGTCACAAAATGTGTGTCTCTTATATCGGCCATTTTGATTTCCTATCCCCCATCATATCATCATCATCAGTCTCTTGACCTAGTGTGGTCGTTAGATGCACTGTGGTGTTTAACATCTGGCCAGTTCCTTTCACTTGTCTCGATTATGTGTCTCCGCAAAACTTTTCCTGGTCCATTTTGTGATGTTGTCACTCCACTTTTTTCTCTGCCTACCTCTCCTTCTACCTCCTTGGACACTACCCTGCAATACTGTTGTGGATAGACTGTTGGTTGTAGTGACATGGTCACACCATTTCAGCTGTCTCTTTTTGCCAGTGGTGAGGAGGTCTTCATAAGGCTATTGGACAATTCGGACCAAAGACAATTCAGCCCAAGACAATTCGGCCCAACTTTGACGGAAAATGAGACAATTCGGCCCAACTCGAAAGACAGTTCGGCCCAACCAAAGACAATTCGGCCCAATTTTAAAATACGACTGCATAAATAGTTATTTTGCGATAATTTGACAAATTTAATTCAGAACATTATTCCGTTTTGCTGTTATATGTTACGAAAAAGACAAATAAATGTGCACAATGAAAGATGCATCTTTACCAAAATTTCTTGTATTTTAAATTTAATTTAATTTGATAATGAGTATTCAAAACACTATTTATGCAGTTTTCAACCATTTTATTTTAAATTTAATTTAATTTGATAATGAGTATTCAAAACACTATTTATGCAGTTTTCAACCATTTTATCTGTATAAATTTATTTGTAACAAATACGTTCAAATACGAGAATATCTCATGTTTTGTTTGATAATTAAGTTTTGGAGACCAAGCGTACAGCTCTACTATACTCCTTTCTTTATCCGGTTTTTCCTAACCATTATAACTTCGGAAAACTTTTATCTTGTTCACAAAATGTTCCAAATTTTATTATAAAACATATTATATAAGAATTGTCAAAATATATGTTACAAATAAATACTTGTCAGTTGTATTTTAAAATTGGGCCGAATTGTCTTTGGTTGGGCCGAATTGTCTTTGGTCCTAATTGTCCATAAGCCCTTCATAATGGCCTACTTTGTGCCTGATGGTGTTACGCACTTCTTCATTTGTGATGATGTCCATGTAAGAGATGCCAAGGATGGTTCTGTAGCATCTCATTTCATGTGCCTGGATTGTTCGTTGTAATTCTGCTGTCAGGGTCCATGCCTCACATGAATACAGAAAGATTGAGATGACTAGTGCTCTCAAAAGTCTGATTTTAGTTTTCAGACAAGATATTCTTGTCTCTCCAGATGGGACTTAGCTTTGTCATATCTGCCGTTGTTTGTGCTGCTCGTGACAAAATTTCTGCTCTTGATCCCTCTTCCGTGATTATGAAACCAAGATATTTGAATTGGCCCACTGTTTCTAGTTCCTGTCCTCTGACTTTAATCTTGGTTGAGATTTGCTTGCCACTATTTGTCATCAGCGTTGTCTTCTCGGCACTTATATCCATGTCAAATCTGAAAGATGTTTCATCCATGTTATTCACGAAGGTGGCAAGCTCATCTTTACTGCATGCCAGCCCATCAATGTCGTCTGCAAAGCTGAGGTTGGTGATGTTACGCCCTCCAATGCTGACTGTCCCACAGTGGTTTTCCATGGCTTCGCTCATGATGCGCTCCAAGTAGATGTTGAAAAGCGTGAGTGACAGGAGACAGCCTTGCCATACTCCAACTGTTGTCTTGAACCAGTCCCCAACAGAACATTGAGCAGTTACTGCACTGGTAGCCTTGGCGTACAGCTGCTTGATGGTGTTGATAAACTTTTGACCCATGGTGTACTTCTTCATTGTGGCCCACAATGCCTAATGCCAGACTCAGTCAAAAGCCTTTTTGAAATCTATGATATATATCTTGTTGATGCTATGAGTACTTTTCACACAGACCCCTGAGATTGAATATTTGTTCTCTTGTGCCTCTTCCACTTCAGAACCCTGCTTGTTCTGCAGCGATTACCGGTATTTCTTCTGCTTGTGGGTTCAGTTTGTTCAAGATGATCTTCAGCATCACCTTACTAGCATGGCTGATCAAACTGATAGTTCTGTAATTTTGGCACAGCTGGAGATTGCTTTTTTGCGGGGAGTGTTAAAAATAGTGACTGGATCCAGTATGTTGGCCATTCGCCTGTCTGCCAGATCCCCCATAACCGGCACCTAATAACATTGTTTTAACCGCATCATTACGAAGGCACGTTTTATTTTGTGAGTAAGAATATAATAATAAATAATATAATGTTGTGCATGTCATATCGAATGCGTGACTTTTCTTCATGTTTTCTCCAAGTAAAATATTTAAATTTCAACCATCTTTGTTATTATTTCATAAACAAATAGATAGATCAATAAACTAACGCATAAACAACTGGATACACAACCATGTAGAAACATGTAATGATTTTAAATTTTCATGGGCAAATACTTTGTTTACTGTTCAAATTAAAAAGCTAATTGTTAGTATATAATTTCATATTTCTAAAAGCATTTCAGTAATACATCGTTTTTACATTTGACACAAAGTCATGTTGCGTTCGACACGTGTTGCATTTAAATACACTAAAGATGACACTTCTTTGACCGGTTATCGCTTTCATTAAGTATAATCCTATGTCCACCATCTCCACCACAAATACAATGTTTGACCATACTAATTAAAATGGTTTGTCAAATAATCTTTGGCACAAACACATGTTGTCGAGAAAAGTATTTGTACATAAAAGTTCTAGCATAAAATACATGCCATGCAATTTTATTTCGTGACTGATATTGTATTCAGAAAATCATTATCCGGAAATACATTTTAAGGATTACAAGCTTAGAGATATGATACGAATGACTTTTTAAAAATGTCAATATTGTCTGTTTGTAAAACAAAATAAGTGCATTTCTCTCAGATATCAATAAACACGATTACTTTTTCAACTTTACTATTCTGTCTTTCGATATAAGCAAGAGAACTTCCAGCTTTATTTTTATTTTTGTGTGATAGGGCATATAATTTCAAGTATAATCTATGTATCGTTTTGATAAAGTAAATATCCTTATCAATAGTTAATCAGATTATTATCTTGAATATACATGATGACTAATGTTGACAATAGTTTGTTAGGGAATCAAAATGGTGGCAGAAGGTGCGCGCGTGTTGCATTGTGGGTATTTGCGTACTTAATCGTGACGTTTGTGAAAACAACCCATAGTTGGACATACATCACAATTAATTTTACTATATGTTCTCTACATATATTTCTCAGTATTTACCTTTTAACTGTTTGACAATCAATATAAAAAAATCATATGTTAATCTAAACTACATCTAAAGATGACTTCACTGTTAAGTTCTTGTCAAGGGTTCGCCGGCATTTTTTTGAGTGGCTGCACTGTAAACAGAACAGCATGTAAACATAACACAGATTTCACTTCCGGATCATCACCAAGGCCTTATTACTCAAAGTGTAGTCTCGCCAAAACAAAATAAACACAGACAACCACTATCAGAGCTCCTATTTTCAAGAATAATCAATTACCTTTAAATTCCTACAAAAAATGCATCAATATAACTCTTCTATCACCACCAAAATGAGAGAGGAAAAATATTCTAAAAATAGATTACATTCGTTGGGTACTGAACTGGAAATAATAATTGTGATGCGATTCCAGTTGATGAGTATACAGCAAAAATAAAATACTTCGCAGATTAACTCGAAGTTGTTTATGCACAACAAAAGGTCCTTTAACATGCAATCAGATCAATATTTACACTGCGCTCAATCAGGGCCGGACTATTTATTGTTTACATAATTATTGATGAATACGGCAATGAAGAGTTTTGTTAACACAAGAACAATTACATGAACTGCGGCGAGAACATATTATTATGATCATATGTGATAGAGATCAGATTCTGAAGTATGCACATTCCTGTATTGATTTTGATCTGATTAAGAAAATATTATCCAATTCTTCTGGTTGATACTCAAAAAAAAAAAAACAACAATCGTATGATAGTTATTTCATAAACAAAATATGTTTGCAACATCAATTATTTTTTCTGCTGATTTTTCGTTAATTTGTTCGGTAAATAATACTAAAAAGTAATGAAAGTCAGTCAGATTTTACATATTTCGTAGGGTCAAACCTCAAGCGATTTTCTTATTGATTTTGATGATGTCCGATACTTTATCGCATAACACCATCTGAAATGATGTTTTCCTAATTCCAATTTTTGACTGATTTTCAGCGAATTTATGAGCAATTATGAGAAAATTATTAAAAAGATCATCAAAACAAATTAGAGAATCGCTTGAAATTTGAGTCTTCAAATATGTACAAATCAACTGATTTTATACCAATAATATTACGAAGCTTAGTAAAAAGCGAAAGATTTAGATGGAAATTTTTTAAATATTTTTCTGAGAAATAAATATTATTATGGTACTTAAGACTTTTCTGTTCAAAATTGTAAAAATAAAACCCTTGACAAATTCAAGACAGAAAAAAATATATATTCTGATTCATGCTACTTTCACTTTCACTAATGTTTATTTTACAGCGTTTTCGTTTTCACGATCTGAGATAACTTTTTTTCAGTTGTCTTTTGCGTGTATTGATATTTTTTGGTTTCATATTCGTGAGACAATTCTCATCTAATTCAGTCCATTGCTGGTGAAAAAGAGACGAAATTTTCCACGTATGTATATTTAACTGTTTCCAAAGATTGTAACACAACTTGTTGAATAATCTTAATTTATCTATACTCTGAAGATAATACATATATACCGTCAAGTTTCCTTTCTTGTAAAGATTCAAAATCGCAAATAATTATTTTTCAGGATCAAATTCAATTTTTATACTATTTTAATTTATTATTGAAAAAATAATGTCATTTATATTTTGTTAAAAAACTGGTTTTCCTAAAATGTTTGGCTATAAAAGGGAGCCATAATTTCTGATCTTAGCCAGCCTGGAAGTGTATATTCAGAGAAAGTGTTAATTTTGTACGCTTTCCCCAGTGACGATAGAAATGTCAGACTGACAAAATAGTTATTATATTAGATCAATTTATTATAATCCAAGAGGATATTGGAAGGGTAGATCAGCGATTAGAAAACTCGCCGATGCAGCAAATGTTGCACGTTCTGTTGCTCCACCTCCTAAACAAATTTGTTACGCGCACTTTGATGCAAGTGTTCCTAATGAACTTCATCAGGCAGATACTTTGCTTTTAATACACGATACAATTAAAACCGGTACACGTCAATACACATAAAAATAAGCGTTGCAAGGTGATATAAGGAGGCAGAGCCGTTATTAACTAAAACGGCTGCTGAAGTTAGCTACTGAACGAATGTATGAACGAGGACCCTTGCGATGGCCACAACTACTACAAGTTGATCCTGGCAATACATTTATTGGTGCAGTATCATCTCTGATGAAAAATCATGACGTCAAAATCAGACGAGGATACACCACAACTCATCGTGATCAAGCAATCTTTGAACGATTTAAATGAACACTTGTTGTGAGGTTGTTTGGATATAAATATGCAAGTCTACCAAGTGTGATATATGCATTAAATAATAAGGTTACTCGTGCAATTTCTATGTAACCTACAAATGCAATCACAAAAATCATATACCAATACAACGAGATGAGTGTTCAAAACAACCAGTATTAGGTAATGTGACTGTAAGATATTTATATAAACCTGATGAACTTGAAGGTGGTAAAAAAAATGAGCGACTTTTTTTCCCAACTGTTCCTCAACGAGGATTTGTACGCGAACAATTACAAGTAATTCCAGAAGATACACAATTACAACCATCTTCACTTAACTAGCGACTCGACAGCGATTACACTCAAGAAAGGTTAGCATTACATTTTCACGCGTGTGACCAAGACTACTATAAATTATATCTACGGTAAATTGTTTTTAATATTTTTGAATATTTGCCACAACATTACTATGTTACAGCTCGCACAATGGTTATTATGTCGTTTTCTTAACGGCATGATAATTTCAGCGTCAAGATTAAAGTCGTTTTTGTGGGGTGGGGGTGGAAGGGGTAATATTGTTTAAAACCAAATTTTTTTTCTTCTTACTATGTCATTGCTAACAACATCGGTGTTATTGCCAGTAGCTTCGATATTTTGTTTGCGTGTATCTGATGAGCGAAAACATAATGGAACAGGTATATTTTAATTTTTTTTCTTACGTAAGAAAATTAATTGCTTTTGAAGTGTATCACGAACTATATTTTCTAGTCTCCACAAATTCCAAAATTTCCTTATATGCGTTTCAGATATTATATAACGCATTATTTATTTGATTGTAGTCTGATTACTTGTTTAAGCTCTCTTAATTCTGGATGAAACGTTCTATAGTCATCATCTATTTCTTCTTAATAATCTATGAAAACGTTTCAGCTATTCATTCAGGAGACAAACCAAGAAAGAGTGGTGGATGACCATCATCGTTGCACATTATCACATCGGTATTATTTTTCAACAACACTACACAATTTATTTCCAAAATATCATTAGTTTCAGAACATGAATGCTGGGTTTATCATTCAGCGGATATATCCCAAAAATAACCGCGGTTACGGGATACGCTCGTTCATAATTCGGCTTGTCAATACCAGCAAACATTCCTGGTTTGGAATTGTTACTCAATATAACATTATTTTATATTATGAAGGACAGTGTGAAAATCGTTGCGATATTCTTTCTTGACGCCACGAATAATTTCAATCAGATTATTCATCGGCTTAAACAGGTCCGTCTTCGGCAAGTCAGGTATTTTTCTGTCAAGATCAAATCTAGATTTAGAAGGCATGATTTTTGATAATCTCTTAAACTCCTGCATATTATAATTAAGTCAAATATATATATATATATATACACACACACACATTTACAAAGGGTTCGTCATGGAAGTCTAGAACCAAAACCGTGTTTGAAAAGTGGTACAGTGTTGTGGTAAAAAATACATAGCTTAAAAGGTATTATGATTATTTTTTTTAAAACGCCGACAATAACAATGTTATAAAACGTGCCGAAGACTATCGAGGAAGATTTCATAATAATGATTTAGAGAAATGATATTATTATATAAATGAGTAACATAATAAGTTTCTGAAGCATCCAATCATCAAGAATTACGAAGTATCTCGTGATGGTGTAGTCAAATACTGTCGACTAAAAAATAAAACCAGTTGGTGCCGTCATTAATGATGGTTATCTCGTGTTCAGTGCTAATAATAAAATGTATCTTTGTCATATGTTCATATTTGAATTTTTCAATTGATTAATCGAAGACGGTATTGTGATGGATCACGTCCACGGTGTAAAAGTCAATAATTCGTTGATTAATTTACGTGTTGTTACACGAAGTCAGAATAACAAGTTTTGAAATGTTGATTATAATGATAATAGAGCAAAGATTTTTTGTATCTTCAAAAACAGAGGCAGGTGGAAAACAATAATTCAATCAAAATATTCAGCTGGTAAATATTTCGATAGTTGCATGTATTCAATATATTATGTCGCAACTAATATAACCAGCTTCGTTGAATACGGTTAAAATATTGCAGTTATCTCTGATCACTTTAGGAATTATTTTATATCGATGAGTAACATAAATTATATTTTTTTTTATGGATTACTAAATCGAGATCTCAGATTACAAAATATGTGAAGGATGTCAATTCACGGGCTCCTTATAAACGTGACTTGCTTGATCAATACCATTAACTGTATACTTTCCAGATTTTGGTTGATCTCGCTCGTCAAGTCGTATATCAAGTATTATTCCAGGACCACAATAGTTGTATACAGGAAGATGTTTTTCTCCCGGGTATTTATCCCCTAGAGTTCCTGGAAATTTTGCCATCTTTATATTGAATTTTAGATCAAAACGAACATATTTTGCTGTCACATGTTGCACATTTTTCACCATATTCTAGTTTTCATTTTTTTGTTGTAACTGGTTAAATCAATGGTTTGAGTTTAACTCTACAACGTAAGCAATATAAAAAACATATATTTATAATATGGGTGTAACTGATTAGAATAGAAAATGTTGGTAAAACTGGGGCGATGCCAAGGCTGTGCCGTCAAGGCAACAAGTTTATGTGATACCACTCCGTGACACCTTGCACGTGGCTATGTACCTGCGAACGAACCTGTCTCCAGTAAATCTGAGCTCGGGACCCGTATTCTTATCGGTGAAATTGACTAGGCCTACAATAGTCTGGTCCCCTGCTTAGTATGCTCCGATGCGTTGCACTCCGCTATGGGAGCATACTAAGCAGGGGACCAGACTAGGCCTACAATGCAAAACATGGCGGGACGTCAAAATTTTGACTGTTTGCACAGCGAAATACTTTTTAAACGAGATGATGGATCGCGCATCGTGTTTTATATGCGACCTTGTGCAGAAAGAGAAAAACTCAGACCAGTAATCGAGGTTAATAATTTTTATTGGTTGTTTTTTTTTATTTGTGTTGCAAAAATATATGAAGACACTTTTTAACAGTAACAGCTGAGATGCAAGGTGGGTGAACTGGGTTTTGACGCACTTAAACACCATGAGTTCAGAAATTTATTCCTCGTCATTACGATGCTTCTCATTACTTTTTAAACACAAGTTCTTTTAGCACAGCATGCATAGCACAAGACAATTAACTATTTTCTTCTACAATTTTTGGAATGCTTTTAACCGAACCCTTATCGGCCGTTTCTGCTATACGTACTTGTTTTGACGCAATTTATTGAAATCAAGTTTATTAAAAGCCATACAGGTCACGTATACGTTCGTTACCGACTCTTTCAGAAACTTTTTATACATTTTGATTACACATACCTTTATTGGCGATTAATGTTCATATCAAAACTGTTAATTGTGATTGTAAACTACAGAGGATCGATCTAAGCCAGTACTTTTTCCATTTGTCATCCGTTTTAGAGACATACATAATTCATTAACTGTAAGCAGACCCTCGCATGATTCACTTTCCCCTTGACTAAGTTTAATATTGTGACTAAAAAATCTATCTTGAGTTCCTTGAGTAGCCTCATCATGAAGCTGAGCAATTGTACTTTATTTTTATTCTAAAGTTTAGTATTTAAGCATGGCAATATTCTGTTGTATAATTTATACAAACATGAAACAGTTGTCAGAATGTACAACAGTTGTGTTAGATTTCATAAAAATAAAGATGGGTTCGGGAAAAAGGTACACATTACCCAGCAGGCTGACGACACGTGTGATTTGGTATAGCTTTCATTGTTTGTCCTAATAAAAACTGAAGCTATAACCATGTTTTCTGGCACGATCAAGAGTTCTATACTCTGTTCATTTTTATAAAATTAAATAGGACCATGTTTTTCAAAACATTGACAAAAATGCATTTTGAGAATTGCCCACCTCCCACTCCTTTCATGTCCCCAAATTACACCACCCTGCATCACACAGAGGCAGTTGAGACTTAATTTTTATTATTCTTGGATGCATCTCCATTGAAAAATAGCTTGATTTACTTACAAAAACTGGTATTTCAATTTTCATGTCCTATACCAACATATGCATGGCTTTAACACTCACACATATTATAAACAACCACAAATAAAATCATTCATGGCTTTCACTCACAGAATACAAACTTTAAGAATAAAATCATCCATGGTGTTACAGTAAATGCTGTAGATTTGGCTGCAGTTATCATTGCTACAGTGTACGGTAGACCACAGGTACAAAACTCCATTTGCAATAACTCTTATGCACCTCTGACAGACCTTTCCGAAGCTAAGCCAATAGGTCCAGATTAATAAAAGTAAAAAGTACAAATTAAAAAATGGAAAAAAAGAAAGTATGAAAGAGAGCATACATAGAAATGGTGGGTGATTGATGGGAGACAAAAAAATTGGCTGTGGATGGGTAGTATTGAATAAGATGACTAAAGGTCTGAATAAAATAATGTGTATACGAGTGAAAGATGATGTATGAGCTAGTGAGTGAATATTTTAGAGAGTTTGGGTGAACAAATAAACAGATTTATTAATTAATGACAAAACTGGTGAGGAAAAGAAGTAACTTATTGAAAAAAATATTAAATAAATTATATTAGAAAAAGAGGATCAAGAATGGAAGTTCATATTCCTATTTGGCCAATTGAATGAGTTCAACTTCATATAGTTGTACTATAATATGCTTAAATTCTAAGTTTCTCAACAATTTCATTGTAGATGTTTGTAAGGCTTTGGTTTGACTTGGCTGGGGTTCGAACACACAACCTCCTGCTTCTGATGCAGACTCTCTGACCACTAGGCCACATAAGCGGTTGTGTTTCTTGTAAATATGAACAAATTATAATAACCACCTCAAAATCACTGATTGCTCTAAATCAAACTTTTTAATTCAGTACAGGATTCAAAACAGTGTTGCTATCCACTTTGAGTCTTGTTTGATGTTGCTATCACATGTTCAGTAGCTGACTGGTTGTTGTTGTTGCTGTAGGGTTGAATGCCATTTTTCAGCACACGATAGGCTATACATGGTGGCCATTATATTAATGGTGGAGGAAGAACCACCGACCCACGATAAGCTACTGCCAAGCTTTCTCACATACCCAAATTGACTGAATCTGGGACTCAAACCCAAACAGACAGGTGAGATGGCAGTGATCAGTAACTAAGAGCACTTTAGACCACTCAGCCACTAATGGCCTCCAACAAACTTTGTAAAATTTTATGCATATGATTTATTTCCCAGGAAAAAAGAATTTACAATGTACTGTTTAACGAATCAAATCTAAAAAAATCCAAGAATAATCCATGAATTAAATTTTAAAAATCTACGTAATAAATGTTTTAATGAATTCAG
Source organism: Unio pictorum (assembly GCA_030141615.1). Taxonomy (NCBI): domain Eukaryota; kingdom Metazoa; phylum Mollusca; class Bivalvia; order Unionida; family Unionidae; genus Unio; species Unio pictorum. The sequence goes on from JARLTB010000349.1 coordinate 325,347, forward strand.
GTTTGAGTCCCAATGAAAATTCAAGATGGAAGACAGCATATGATGTAGTCTGTATAGTGTTGTATATAGTTCTTTGTAGAAACAAAAAAAGTAAGACTGTGTTGGAAATTCGAATAATATTATCAAAAACTGTCTTTGTCCAAGAATTCTGTATGAGCACTCAAATATTTCCAGAGAAACAAATGAATCTTTTTAAAATCCAAATATTCTAATTTTTTAAAACTCAAAACTGATCCCAAGAGAAGAACTTGACATAATGTGTAAAAAGTCCCAAACTGAGATTATATAACAAAGGTTATACAGTAATTTGAAATGCAAAATAGGTACCTGTTTGAGTGTCTCATAATCATGTAGTCCAAACATGACACGGATCATTTTACTCAAAGAATAAAAATAAAAAGCATACTTCCCCAAAACTATAAATTTACAATATTAGGGTCACATATCACATAAAAATAAAGGAAGAGAAAGAACTTTACGTGGCTGCTACTAATTTTGAATTAATTTCAGGATCTAGGTCAGCCTTAGATGTTTACGAAAGAATGAATCAGGTCAACTGATTTTGGGAGTCAATTTCCAAGCCATGTAAACAAGATTAAATTATTATTGCAAACAATAGAATTGCAAAAATTAAAACTGACTAAGAAACAATTAAATTAAACATAGATATAAATTAAATCAGATATATATAACAATATAGCCCAGATATATTTTAGATTAGAACGGTGCACATGCAAATCATGATTTTGAGGAATGAAAGTTAACATTTGTTATTGTCTCTTCATTTGACAAAGTTCCCTAATTACTGTTTACTAATTACATGTAACTTTTTTACAAATCGAGATGTATAGTTACTTAATAACTTTTCATTTGTATTCCAGCATGGAGGTGGAAAGATCACATCAAAGTATTTACAGGGCAGCATCAAGTAAGTATCATTCCTAAAGACCATTAATGAAAAATTAACAACAAAGACCTTCTCATTTCAAACAGTTGAAATGTAAGTAACCTTTTTGAAATAAGACATTGGTTAAATGGTTTTATTTTTTCACAGAAAATGCATGTAATCAGAAACACGTGTAAAATAGCTTCATGGATCATCCCCCCCCACTAAGCAATATGGGTCTATTTGAATCTTGAGTCACAGACTATTAGTCAAGCTAGACCTGAAGTTTAGGTAGAAGTGACTTCTCCATTTTCGACAAAGTAGGGGGAAATGAGTGTACAACAAGAAAGATAATATATATGCTTTTCCATATCAGATAGTGACTTTACATAAACACAGTGTCCATCACAGCACTGTCAGCTTTCGAGACTATATATCAGACTTGGCTATTTAAATGCCTAAAGACAACATTATAATACACAATATTATGATATCCTTTAATTCCTGTGTATATTAATAGCCTAATTTATTTGATTGGCTGTAATATGTCCTATCTTAGTAGCGTGATCTCAATAAAAATAATAATTTTAGTACTAGTGTACTTGAGCAGTGTCATGGGAGATAGAAGCAGCTTTATAAAGAATTACAGTATAATAATTCTATGGCATTTAAATTCTATAGCAATCATCATCATGTGATAAATCTACTTAAAATGTCTCATAACAATTTGATTCAGTTTTTGGATTTTAAAGTGCCATAGTTAATATCGGTTATGGAAAATATCTAAGTGATGGTTTTAGAATACAAAGTCCAATTTTCTTTTCTACCTGGATACTCATACTTTGCTGCTCTGACAGCTATCTGCTAGTCCACTGTCTGCACTCATATTTATAGACTCCTATTCACGTCGCATGACCTTAGTTAGCCAATCGATGTTTGTCCTTCTTAGAGCTGGCCATTGTGATAACCAAGTGAACTATTCAAACTGCATAAAAATTCCCTCTGAACACACCTTATTTATATAATGATACCTATGATTATGTAGAATTTGAATGAAAGAGAAACAGACAAGTAAGTTTTGATGTGAATCGAGTGGGAGTGCAGCATACTGATGATCCAATGAGTTGTAATATGGTTAGAAATAGTCCCTATCAAATGCATAATATTTTGAGTCGTAATATGGTTAGAAATAGTCCCTATCAAATGCATAATATTTTGAATCGTAATATGGTTAGAAATAGTCCCTATCAAATGCATAATATTTTGAGCATTAAAGTAGTAGAACAAGTTCTACATAACCAATAATTTTCAATAATGAATAGTAAGATTAGTTCTAACTTATTGTTTAACTAAAAGTCTGTCAGGAGAAATGTAATTCTTCTGCTGGGCACTTTGATTCCATCACTATCCTGCATCTCTGCTGTTCTGGTAATAAAACTCCACCGGATGGTTGAAGTCACTAATTTCTGGACTAACATTGTATTTCTGGCTTTGCTATTTCAAAATTGTGGAAGGTAAGATAATTCATTTCTTAAACTATTCATGTCAAATTCCAGCATGACACATGCATGGTCCAACATGGATTTGAATATGGCACAATAACTGTTAACATGCAAACTTCTTTCTACCTAATGTTAGTGTCCCAGGGCTTGTAGAACTGTTGACATCTTTAGATGAATTCCTTGACAAATTCATTGATACTCATGACAACAGCATGGCGGACCAGGGCATGGTTTTATACTCATGACAACAGCGAGACGGACCAGGGCAAGGTTTTATACTCATGACAACAGCGTGACGGACCAGGGCAAGGTTTTAGACTCATAACAACAGCGAGACGGACCAGGGCATAGTTTTATACTCATGACAACAGCATGACGGACCAGGGCAAGGTTTTATACTCACATTTAGTCTAAAACGCAAAGTACACAGTTCTAAAAGATACAGACGGCGATCTAAACAGTGGTGGGTGGGTGGCATACGTTCAGGAATGGGAGAAGTAATTCACACATGGTAAATGTTTTAGTGACAGATCAAATATGCCAAAGTCTGATAGTTCAAACATCATCTCACATCTCAACGTTAAACATCATAATCTTCACACATTACTTGGACAATGTTTGTGCATGCAAAACTTCATTCACAGTACCATTATGGTATTACAACGTGAACTGCCTCATGTTTTTGACTTTGTTTCATGTTTTTACAATATCATTATTATTATTACTATTGGAATGAATTTTGGTTTGTTGAGTTAGGTATATATATATATATATATATATATATATATATATATATATATATATATATATATATATATATATATATATATAAATCGTGTATTTTTAGCCATATGCACATTACAAACTAAATTGTAATTAATTTTAATGGATAGAATTACCTAGATTACAATATTGTAATACAAGTTAGTAAAAATTTAATCAACTACCACATTGCATATCCTTGTAGTGTAACCCCTTCAGTCATAGTATTTGGTATGTACAGTGTCATTTTATCCAGAGATGGTCTCAATTTTTGAAGGCTGTGCCAAGCTGTTTATTTAAACTTAACTTAGTGGAAGAAGATTTTGAAATAAGGTAAATAATTACCAATGTCTCGTTACACACACACACACCAGTGGTTTTAAAATTTGTTTTACTTTCAACTTTCTGGTTGAACTGTTTTCTTAATCTGAATGTTTATAAATAATATTGAGTCAGATCAACTGTACTGATAGCTATATTGATATTTCACTTTGTGTGAACATTTTTAAATGGAATGAGTCAGAGAAATGGTGGTGAGTTATACTGATTGATGTTTTCAGGTTGGCTGAACATTGTTTAATGGAATTGAGTCAGAGAAACGGTGCTGAACTATACTGATTGATGTTTTCAGGTTGGCGGAGAAGGGTGCTTTGATCACAACAGATGATTATTTGACAGCAAAATATGTTGAAGACTGTGTCCAAGAAAACAAACTTCTTGATCCTATAAATTACAAGTGGGTAAACTCATCTTTGACTGTAATTAATTATAATACTACATTATAATATCTATTTGCTTACGTATACAATGAGTGTAGAACCCGATCTAATTAATTATAATACTATATTATAATATCTATTTGCTTACGTATACAATGAGTGTAGAACAAGATCTAATTAATTATAATACTATATTATAATATCTATTTGCTTATGTATACAATGAGTTTAGAACCAGATCTAATTAATTATAATACTATTATAATATCTTATTTGCTTATGTATACAATGAGTGTAGTCTAGCATTACCCTATATACTCCCTTACAAGTCAACAATTTTTGTCTGATAAATACGTAATTAATGCAGAGTAGGGTAACCTTATATGTGTATCTAGTGTAAGGCCAACCAAACCACATAATAATTTGCTTTGGCCCTTTTTGATGCTGCCTAAATAACGGCCTTTTCAAGCATGTTCCTAGGCTGACTGACACGAGACAGAGAGGTAACATTTTTAGGAATAGCTTGAACACTTGGCAGCCAATATCTATACTCTTCCACAATTTTAAATCTAATTGGTTATACTTACTTTGCTGTCTTTATCCTGATGGAATCAATATCTGACACATTTTCATGTTCCATTCAACTGGTTGGAATGTGATGGAAGCCAGGAATGCCAAAATTGGATTAGGTTGAAGAATCCTTTTTAACAAAACTAATTTATACTAATATAGAATAAAGATTTTAGATAACTTCCTTTTTTCTAGATATTTATCCTTTGTTTTAAACTTTTAACTCCTTCCTGAAAGCTCCTTGACAGAATTTGACCAAATTGTACAGCATCAAGGCATAGAGGCTTTTTATAGATGATGCTGACACTACTATAATGTATTTTTTTGGAATCTTCTCAGAAACTGCAAGTTTGAATTAGACCAAATTTGTAATTAAAAACAAAATTCTTTCATGAAGGGCTTTCAAATATATACAAACTATGTTGATTTGCTATCAGTAGCAATTTAAAATATTTGGATTGAGTACATGTATATGGTGGACACTATTATTGGTGGAGGAAGAACCCAGGAAAACCACCAGAAAGAACCACTGACCCATGAGAAGCCACTGGCAAGCTTTCTCAGGTACACGCATTTGCCGAATCTGAGACTTGAACCCACACAGACAGGTGAGATGGCAGTGATCCCTTGCGGAGATCACTTTAGACCAATCGGCCACTCTGGACCCCTATTTTGGCTTTACAGTGAATTCTAAATTTCATTATATGAACATTTAAACCACTTGACAAGGTCATAATTGCAGGATTTATGCATCCTAATTCAAAGATTTGAAGGGGCCCCGAGTGGTCAAGTGGTCTAAAGTGCTTTCCGTTACAGATCACTGTCGTCTCACCTCTGTCTGCATGGGTTCGAGTCTAAGATTCGGCTAATGTAGTTATGTGAGAAAGCTTGCTAGGAGCTTCTCATGGGTTAGTGGTTCTTCCTCCACCAATATACTGGCCGCCATGTATAGCCTATCATGTGCTGAAAAATGGCGTTAAGCCCTAAAACAACAACAATTAAAGATTTGAAAACCTTTACAATGTAACATGTGGACAAGTGTGGAACTACTTTAAAATTCCAAATTTATTTTGCATCTAATTTTAGATTAAAGAAAGGACAGTATTCAAGTTCGACAAGGAAAGAAAAGAATGTAGTGTTAGATGGGATGGATCCTGCTGATGTCATTCAATCAGTCCTTTATACAAAGTCAAGGTTTGCTATCATGTTTATGGATGGGTGTGGGTAAGAGATGGTATGGGTGAGTGCAGATATGGGTGGTTTTAGTTCTCATGATCACAAGGCCACATGAGCTTAAGGAATCCATATACATCCGTCATTTTGTCCAGGCCATCATCAGTTGTTATTTGATCCATAATAATTGCTAGACCAATTGTAACCAAATTGGGTAGAGACCGTACTGGGACCAAGAGCTTTCAATCTGTAATTGTGATTCAGATCCACCATTAAGTATGGCTGTTGATGCTAAAATTAGTAAAACCCCATTAGACTACTTTCTTTGATAAAAGGTCTCTTTCAGATCCACCATTAAGTATGGCTGTTGATACTAAAAATAGTTGTTGTAGTTGTTGTAGGGTTTAACGCCATTTTTCAGCACATGATACATGGCGGCCAGTATTATTGGTGGAGGAAGAAACCGGGAAAACCCCCAGAAAGAACCACCGACCGACGAGAAGCTACTGGCAAGCTTTCTCACATACCCACATTAGCCGAATCTTAGACTCAAACCCATGCAGACAAAGGTGAGATGGTAGTGATCTGTAATGGAAAGTGCTTCGATGCCCCCCTAAAAATAGTAAAAAGCCACAATACTACTTTGACAAAGTGTCTCTTTCAAATCCACAATTAAGTATGACTGTTGATACTAAAAATAGTAAAATCCCATTGGACTACTTTCTTTGGCAAAATGTCTCTTTCAGAAATTGATGAAATTTGACTGAATGTTGGCAATAAGGCCTTTGAGATTATACGATGCTAATCTATCTTCAAATATGGCCACTATTACTAAAAATAGAAACAGTTACACAATATAGAAATGCTCTTCCATGATTTCATCTTCTAATCATTGAATGGTATTAAACCAAATTTAATAGATGGCAACATAGCTTGAAGACCTTCCACATTTGTACAAATTAGGCTGATCTGCCATAAGCTGTGACCACCGTTACTGAAAAGAAGACCAGGACACAAAGGAATTTCAGGATTTATACAATGGAATTTCAGGATTTATACAAAGGAATTTCAGGATTTATATAAAGGATGCCTCAGGATTTATATAAAGGATGACAATCCCTCATAAACGCATGGCCAATGTTGCTAAATACCTTTTACAACAACAACTACTTTTCAGAATTTGGTAAAATTTCGAAGAAGCATTCTAGCATAGAAGGCTTTCAGATTTGTGCTTACACTGATTTGCCATCAAATATGGTCACATTTCAATTTAAAAAAAATATTATAGTTGCCATTTTGTGTATTAAAGCAAGCGAAGTAACCTGTGATAATTATGGAGACTCGCCTGTGATGATTATGCAGAATCACAGGTTTTGTGTTAAGGCTAAATTCTCACACTGCAAAGAAGTTTACAAAATTTTTTAAAAAAAATAGTTTTTGAAAACATAATTCATAAACTTTTAATGAAACTAGTTTTTGAAATGAACAAAATAGTACACCTTAAGGATTATATTAAATGGATTTGAAAGAATGGTTTTAAATCTAACTAGGTTAGCTTTAAAAACTGATATGTGTGAAGTCATTGAAATGAATATGCTTTATTGTGTTTGTAAGACACCTACTCCTTTTATGAAATAAAACCTAACTGAATCCACTTTTAAAAGATAAAGTGTCAGAATTGTATGTGTTAATGTATATGCATTATTATATGGTATTTCATATAGTAAATAACAATAATTATTAATAATTTAAATTTCTTGTGTAATTTATTTGTGTAATTTTAGTGTTTTAATGTAAGATTTTAAAAAAATTAACCAGCTATGTATTTCACCCTGATACAGTTCCAGATTTCTTTACTTTTATTTATCTAAATATCCCGACCATCGCAATTTCTGGTTGATCACAACGAAAAATTTTCATTTATAAAATTAAAAAAAGAAACCAAAATGAATTCCAGATTTTCTGAATGTTGTGACCAGATAACAATTCATTTCTTAAATAGCTAACTGTATTAGACATAAAACTCAAAAGAATGTTTACGTTTTCTCACAAATTACAGCACCTACTAGGCATTAATTTTAAAGTTTGTTTTAGTAATAGATGCCTTTATTGCTAATTAAGGTTGGTTTAAAATTTTCAGGAAGTTATATGAAGTGAAAACTTGTTTAAGTAACTTTATTGAAAGTGCATATGAAATTATTTTGTAACATGGTATTTTATAACATGGTGTTTTATGGTGCTGAAAAAGCCTTTTGTCAAAAATAATTGTATTAGGTTGTGATTAACGTTTGATAAATGGAGGGTAAATAAATGAGTAACATAGAAATTTTATTCAAATTGATCTCAACAGTTATTTTTTTTTAGCATTTAACTGGATTATTTTCAGTTAGGCCATAAGATAATGTGTCCGGTTGCTGCTTTCGTGTGAATAATAATGGGCTCACTTGGTCTTCTTGTTATATGCATACAGGTAATATTGTCTCCTGTAAAATAACAAGTAGGCATAAAATGTTTGTAGACAAAAAAAATTGTAAGAAGGAAAATGGTCTCTGCACATAAATTGAGTTTTACCATCATTTACAGTTTCCAAACTTTGTTGACATGGTCAAAGATCAAGTCACAGACTAAAAGAAAAATGAGTTTGACACAATAAATAAAATTCTATACAGTTAACCAGTTATGTGGATGGCTTGGGGTACAGAAGAATCTTATCACAGTCCTGGACCAATCATTGTAGATGGCTTGCACTTAATATTATAATAATTAAAATGAGGACTTCGTATAGCGCCTAATCTTTAGAAGCGCAAAGTGCTTTACAACATCTGTGATGATATGACTACAAAACAAAACCCCCAAAACCATGAAATTAGAAAACATAAAAATGTTGAAAATATTTAAGGTAGGAAATATTATTAGGTCTTTAAGTTTGCTCTTGCATTTGTAAGAGGTGAGTTTTAAGAGTGCTCTTGAAAAGGATCACTGTGTCTTTGTGTCTAATTTCAATGGGCAATTCTTTCTAGGTTGCTGGGCTTTGGTATGCAAAAGAATGTTGTCCATATGACTTTGTTTTCATAGTGGGAATAAATATCTTGCTGGTGAGTACACGTGGCCGATGCCAGAAAGGTATTTTGGACTGGAGTCCGTAAGTGAAATTAGCACAGAGAACAAATTTTGTGTTTAATTCTGGATTGAATGGATAGCCAGTGTAGGGTACAGAGCAGTGGAAAGGTGTGCTCTGATTGTTGTACTCTAAGGATGATCCAGTCAGCAATGTTTTGAACTTTTTGAAGTAGATATTGTTATGAATCAGACAGAATTGAGCTACAATAGTCCAGTCTTGAAAGTACTAATGAACACACAAATGTTTTAGTGGCATCAACTGAAAGATATTTGCGAATGGAACTGATGCGTCTCAGCTCAAGATATGTAGCCTTGCATTTGTTCATGACATGTTGGTGCAATGTGAGAGTACTGTCTCGAGTAACACATAGATTTCATACTGACCGTGGGAATTTAATAGTGGTATTGCTGATATTTATTGTTTGAGGTAAAGGGTGTGAATGAGAAAGTCTTTCTGTTCTGATCAGAATGTCCTCAGTTTTATCATCATTCATTTGCAGCTTGTTATATGTCATCCATGATTTCACATCAGAAATGCACCTCTCTACACCTTGGATGGTAGCATCAACCTCAGTTGGGTAGCTAGACTTGTATAGTTGGGTGTCATCAGTGTAGACACTGGGTGATGATCTATGATGCTTGTGTGTAAAGAATGAAGAGAACAGGTCCATGAACAAACCCCTGTGGAACACCACAACATAAATCAACTGAGCTGGAGTGTATTCCATTTGCAGATACAATGTGTCCATTTGACTAAGTAGGACTTGAACCACAGTAAGGATGTATTGTGAATGTCAAATACATGCTGGAGACAGTGAAGTAATCAAGTATCATGGTCTATCGTGTTATGCTGCAGACAAATCGAGTAGTTTCTGTACTGTGACAAGGGTGATATGCAGTCTGTACATCGCTAAAAAGACTGAATTCAAATGAGATACAAGTTGGGTTACAACAACCTTATCTAAGATTTTTTTATTGAATGGGAGATTAGAAACTGGGCGGTGGTTCTTGAAATTATTATGGTTGAGTGGTGGTTTCTTCAGCAGAGGCTTTACAATGGCAGTTTTGAAAAATGATGGGAATTCCCCAGATGAGAGAGAGGTATTAATAACATCAGTTAGTAGAGGTATTAATAACATCAGTTAGTAAAGGCATTAATAACATCAGTTAGTAAAGGCAATATTGGATCTAAGCACTCAAGCAGCAGTGATGTTGGAACTGGATCAAGTTCACAAGACTTTGGTTCACTTTTCATCATGATTGTCCATACTAGATCCATAGAGACAGGTTGAAATGCTGCTAATGGTTGACACTTAAATTCTGTATCGCAAATGTATGGTGACAAGTAAGTGAAATTGTGTTTTCAAGCATATTTCAAATGGTTTGTATCTTGTCATGGAAGAAATTTGCAAATTGGGCCGGAAAGTCTACTGGAGATTAGGTTGTTGGAAGTGGTATAAATTTGTTCCTTGACATTAGTTTGTTAGTTATCTAGAAGAGCTCTTTGCAGCTGGAACTCTGTGATCTTAGTACTGTAGTGGCATTATTTGGTTAAATGGACTATGTGATGTTATTCTTAGCGGCTTCATAGATTTTGCTTATGAATAATGAGTCCGGTGGAAAGCTAAAACCTCTCTGTTTTATGGCTGTGTCTTTTGGGATACAAGAGTGGACGTAGAATATTATCATCAGGTCTATGAAGAATCCAGTATAAATTGTGACCATGTTTATGGATGGGTTGGTTAACTGACTGTTTAATGTTGAAAACATGAAATGAATCTAGTAGTTTTGATGTGTATGGGTTTTCAGGACAGTCAAAGTAAAATAACTGGTTTTTAAACTAAGCAGTACTGCAGTTTGACAATACATTATTTATTTAAATAAGCAGTACTCTGACAACCATTCCAGTGGCCTAGTGGTTAGAGCATCCGCCTCAGAAGTGGGAGGTCGTGAATTCAAACCCTGGCTGAGTCATACCAAAGACTTTCAAAAATGGTACTAATAGCTGCCTTGCTATGCGGCCAGCAATAATAGGTTAGTGTTAGGATGGTCGGCCTGGTGTCAGAATAATGTGACTGGGTGGGACATCATGCTACATGTCCGCGGCATGACATCACTATAAACTGCCACAGATCGTAGCGATATGACTGGAACATTGTTAAAGCTATGTAAAAAAAAATCATAATCACATACAGACACACACAGACACACACACACACAGACACTCACAGATAAATAGTACTCTGACCATTGTAAATTGTTGGTACAGAAATCAAGCTTGGCAAAAGCGATATGAACTTACTTTTCAAAAATAAATTGTGCAGTTTTTTTCTTCTTTTCAATGGGCATTACAGGAGCAAAAATTCTAAAGGAACTGAAGGAAGACAGATGTACACCCAAGAAGATGACCTGGCTATGCTTAATTATATTGTGACGGAAGTCAAATACAATGAAACTGGAGGATATCAAGTATTCCGGGATATGCAGATAGAGAAGGTAATGACAGGTACCCTATATATTCACTTATAAGTTGTTTCCATTTGCAAACTCCCAGACCCAGATCTGCCATTGCATAATGTGCTGGCAGATCTGGTTCTGTGCAGTTTGTTACTCATTTTAATAATGACTGCAGTTCTTGATATAGTTTATACTGTCAGATTGGGTGTGTGTGCGTGTGATTAGGACTTTTTTAATGTAGCTTTAACAATTGTTCAGTTATATCGCTACAATGTCTGTAGTGAGGCAGTTTATAGTGATGTATAGCACTGAGGCATTATGCAGCAGACATGTAGCATGATGTCCCACCCAGTCACATTATCCTGACACCAGGCCGACCAGTCCTAACATTAACCTCTTATTGCTGAGCGCCAAGCGAGGCAACTGTTATTACCATTTTTGTAACTCTTCAGTATTGCTTAGTGGAGTCAGAGGGTCATGGTTTACACTAATGAGATATGCCTCAACCTGGCATGGTTCACAGTGTGAAGGAAACGTTGAAATGGCAGAGGGAGTCAATTGAAGTTGAGATCAATGGATACTTACATCTAAAGTAACCTCCCTGAGATGTGTTGTAGTATGAGATGCCACACGATTTTAAGATTCATGTTTTCAGTGACCATTACAGAATATCATCTTTGCAATGAATGATCAGTGTTCATTGGAGGTGTTCATTCTACACATGCCAGGCACTGCTAGAGTCACAGGTGAGGAGACTCGTACATGAGAGTTTTTTACTTATAGGGAGTTTCTTTCTCTCCATTCTCTATGCACTTGATGGGGGATTATCCTCCACTTCTTTCTGAGAGTGGTCACTCAACTAGAACTCCTTGATACTTTGTAAGACTTGTATTTATCTGTTAAATGTTATCAACTAGAACTGGCCTTGATACTCTGTAAGACTTGTATCTGTTACATGTCCTTAATACTCTGTAAGACATATCTTTCTGTTACATGTTATCAACTAGAACTGTTCTTGATACTCTTTAAGACTTGTATCTGTTAAATGTTATCAACTAGAACTGTCTTTAATACTCTGCAACACTTGTATCTATTAAATGTTATCAACTAGAACTGTTCTTGATACTCTAAGACTTGTATCTATTAAATGTTATCAACTAGAACTGTTCTTGATACTCTAAGACTTGTATCTATTAAATGTTATCAACTAGAACTGTTCTTGATACTCTAAGACTTGTATCTATTAAATGTTATCTACTAGAACTGTTCTTGATACTCTTTAAGACTTGTATCTGTTAAATGTTATCAACTAGAACTGTCTTTAATACTCTGCAAGACTTGTATCTATTAAATGTTATCAACTAGAACTGTTCTTGATACTCTAAGACTTGTATCTATTAAATGTTATCAACTAGAACTGTCTTTAATACTCTGTAAGACTTGTATCTATTAAATGTTATCAACTAGAACTGTTCTTGATACTCTAAGACTTGTATCTATTAAATGTTATCTACTAGAACTGTTCTTGATACTCTTTAAGACTTGTATCTGTTAAATGTTATCTACTAGAACTGTTCTTGAAATCTATAAGACATCTTTCTGTTAAATGTTATCAACTAGAACTGTCTTTAATACTCTGCAAGACTTGTATCTGTTAAATGTTATCAACTAGAACTGTTCTTGATACTCTATAAGACTTGTATCTGTTAAATGTTATCAACTAGAACTGTCTTTAATACTCTGTAAGACTTGTATCTGTTAAATGTTATCAACTAGAACTGTCTTTAATACTCTGCAAGACTTGTATCTGTTAAATGTTATCAACTAGAACTGTTCTTGATACTCTGTAAGACTTGTATCTGTTAAATGTTATCAACTAGAACTGTTCTTGATACTCTGTAAGATTTGTATCTGTTAAATGTTATCAACTAGAACTGTTCTTGATACTCTGTAAGACTTGTATCTGTTAAATGTTATCAACTAGAACTGTTCTTGATACTCTGTAAGATTTGTATCTGTTAAATGTTATCAACTAGAACTGTTCTTGATACTCTGTAAGATTTGTATCTGTTAAATGTTATCAACTAGAACTGTTCTTGATACTCTGTAAGATTTGTATCTGTTAAATGTTATCAACTAGAACTGTTCTTGATACTCTGTAAGATTTGTATCTGTTAAATGTTATCAACTAGAACTGTTCTTGATACTCTGTAAGACTTGTATCTATTAAATGTTATCAACTAGAACTGTTCTTGATACTCTGTAAGACTTGTATCTGTTAAATGTTATCAACTAGAACTGTTCTTGATACTCTGTAAGACTTGTATCTATTAAATGTTATCAACTAGAACTGTTCTTGATACTCTGTAAGACTTGTATCTGTTAAATGTTATCAACTAGAACTGTCTTTAATACTCTGTAAGACTTGTATCTGTTAAATGTTATCAACTAGAACTGTCTTTAATACTCTGTAAGACTTGTATCTATTAAATGTTATCAACTAGAACTGTTCTTGATACTCTAAGACTTGTATCTATTAAATGTTATCTACTAGAACTGTTCTTGATACTCTTTAAGACTTGTATCTGTTAAATGTTATCTACTAGAACTGTTCTTGAAATCTATAAGACATCTTTCTGTTAAATGTTATCAACTAGAACTGTTCTTGATACTCTGTAAGACATATCTTTCTGTTAAATTTTATCAACTAGAACTGTCTTTAATACTCTGTAAGACTTGTATATTTCTATTGTTAATAGTCAGAACTGTCCCAGGTGTTCAGTATGACTTGTAGCTACCAACTGTTAAGAGCACCATTCTGGATACTCTCTAAGACAGCGGTTCTCAACCTTTCTAGTGCTGCGACCCTTTTAATGCAATTCCAAATGTTGTGGCGACCCAACCGTAAAATTATTTTTGTTCATAACTGTAAAAAATGTATATTTCCGATGGTCGTAAGCGACCCCTGGCAAATCGTTGTTCGACCCCTGACGGGGTCGCGACCCACAGGTTGAGTACCGCTGCTCAAGACTTGTAATGTGTGTGTGTGTGTATATCTATATCTATATATATATATATATATATATATATATATATATATATATATATATATATATATATATATATATATATATATATAGACTAGTATCTATAAACTATCAACTGTGATACGTTAGAAGTTGTAATTACAGAGGATGTAGAGGAACTAATGTTTTTGCTGCTTGATGTAGGCAGATATATTTTACAAGAGAAGCTTGTTTAAAGCTTTGGGATGGTGAAGAAACTTGTCATCAAGTAGTGTTATAGAGTTAGCTGTCCTACTAGATTTTTTTTTTAAAGTGATTGTAGAAAGGTAAGTAAGAGTCTGATTATACATGAATTCATTTTAATCTGATTTGCATCATCTTCAGTAGAAAGTGACACTTGGGGTGGGACAGCATAAACATCTTGTAGAATTCTTGAAAAAAATTTGAGTGCTATTGGCAGGCAAGATAGTGTTCTATAAAACATTTTTTCTCATTAATTTTTATGTGAGAGTGTGTGCCTCTGTGATAAGGGCATATTAGATAGGTACATCTCACATGAGTGAATTCATTATCTGTGTGAATGATGTCATTCTTATGGTGTCTCATTTGTTGCATTTTTTAGTGCAAGGACAAATGATGCCTACATCTAAACAATAACCAAGTTAACAGTAAATTGTCATTTGAAACTAAACTTTGTTTGAATGATATATAATAATGATTTGATCTATGTAATGATATGCCACGCATGGGCGACTTTGTACAGTGTGCATCCCAGATAAGTAATTTTTAAAGCCACACTATGTCATGTTAATTAACAGATAAAACCTGGCCAAGGACCTGATCTGGCCCGCTGACTGTATTTTGCCGACCTTTTCACAGTGTTGTTTCCTTGAGTGGAATCAGCATTCAAGAATTCCTCATATGCAGAGCAACATACCAAACTGCAAATTATGGTCAGTTACTGGGATTCCTTTTACTTAACTAGATTAAATATTTTTATTTTTCAGGTAACCAAACACAGCTTTATGTCAATGCACACCAGATTCAGGAAACACATTTTGCCTAATATAGAAACGTATGACATACCTAATAGATGGAAATATCTTGTCACAGGGGATTCCAAATACGACAAATGTCAGCAGAGTAAGTATATGTGACAGGCTTTGAGAATGAACACTACCCTTGGATGATACATAATGCTGTAAATATAGTCTCAATCATTTTCTTCTGTTCTTTCAATTCAGTTCATTTTTGTATATGTCTGTCATAAGCCAGGCATGATATGATGTTTTACATATATCTGTCAATCCAAGCGGGCTTATAAACATTGCTAACAGTTGGTGAAATTTTCATGTTTTGCCCATATATATATATATATATATATATAAAGTAAACAAATATTGTGGCAAATAACAGTCTGTTCAGAGTGCACTGGATCTAGAATGGGATCATGGGTTTCAGGGATTGATTAAGATTAATGCAATAAACGGACAATGAAATGTGCAAAACTAGTTATCTAACTTTCGATTCTTAATGAGTCGATTTCAAAGGCAAATACAAAACAAAGACAAGACAAACAAACAAATAAAGCAGAAAAAATATATAATGCCATGTACCATTGCCAGGCTACCTACTTCAAGAACAATGTCACAGCAAAGGAAAATATAATTATGTGACTTGGAGCCTTTTAAACCAATGAAGATATTTAGCCAATCACATGTTGTGAGTATATTTGTATCTTGTAATATGCCTTCTTCCTCATGGTCAAGGGCGTGACAATGGCAAATGTAATTTTGTGACTTGTACCTTTGTCCAATATAGAACATTTCACCCACTGAAAATACTTTAATTAAATATTGCCCAGGAATAGATGGTATTTCTAGCAATTTAGGCAGGCTCGTAGAAGATGTCAGGTGTCCCAAGCAAATCCTTGCCGATTTCAGCAGTTCCTAAGTGACCACTGTTAGATACTTCTGAATTTTTTGGCCTATAAGTCGATACTTTTTTCCTTGAAAGACAGGTCTTCATTTTATACTCCGAATCGACTTATATATGGATTGTGTCATTGAAAGTTTATATAATTTACGTTCGTAACTGAAGGTAATAAAATGAACTACAATATGGATGTGCTTTCAATTATAATAAAACAAGCATGGACTGTTTGTCAATTGATAACAGAATATAGCAGTGATTTGTTCAGAAGTAAAATCGCAAGTATGTTTGCATCAGTAATGCAATTTCATGATTGGTGGTAATATGGAATATCATAAGACGATACCATTACTAGTGTAAAATACGAAGCCAAGCTATTGACCTGGCCTTGTCTTATACTCCGAATAGACTTATATATGGATGAAGGATGGAAAACGTACAAGATTTGTGAATTCGACTTATACTCCAAATCGACTTACAGGCTGGAAAATACGGTAATTTTTACATAGCTAGAGTTGTCCCTCTTTGATTGTTCAGGCTCCAACTCTTTGTATGGTTTATCAATATATCCAAGCCAGGCTTTATGCTGATATGGCAAGGGAAAATGTAATTTTTTACTGTTATCATTTTCCAGAGAATTATGAATCACTTAAGATATATATATATATATATATATATATATATATATATATATATATATATATATATATATATATATATATATATATTATCACTAGACTGCTGTGTATTGTGTAACCATAACCAGGAGTTGTAACCCAACCAAAGGTCAAGATCCCAACATTTGAAAATGTAATTCTGTGTCTTGTATGCTTGTCCAAAGGATTTCTTTTGAACTGCTGGTTGCAGCAAGAGAAAATGAAACTATATTTGTAGAATAACTTTTGAACCACAGGAGATATTTTAATGTGTGTGTATGTGTGTGTGATATGGATTTTTAACATAGCTTTTCAGTCACATTGCTATGATGTCTGCAATGGCTGTCTAGCACTGACATGTCCAGACTTGCAGCATCATGTCTCACATAGTCACATTATCCTGGTCTGACCAGTCCTAACACTAACTCTTAATGCTGAGCACCTAGTAATAAAGCTGTTGATACCATATTTATAAGTCTTTGGTATGACTTGTCTGGGGGTTTGAACCCCTGACCTCCCTCATCCGAGGTGAATGCTCTAACCACATAAGCCAATGAAGCAGTCAGATATTTTAATAGTTTGATTATGACAAATGTGTGCGCCATGGTTTAGCTCAGTCGTTCCCAACCCCTGGGTCACAACCTAAATCAGGGTCATAATTATGTTCTGAAGCATTGTTGAGGTTTACCAAGAATTATTTGGGAGGTTTTAAAGACTTATAAATATGTTGAAACTGGGTTATGAGGATAAAAAACATAGTTTGTCATGGTCAATAAAAGGTCTGGAACCATAGCTTAATGCTTCTTCATCTGCCTCAGGTCAAGATTATGTGATACACTTGTATCTCATGTGGATACAATTCACAATTTATGATACCTATGATATGATACATTATGTGATACACATAGCCTATGATATGATACATTATTGATACACATACATAGCCTATGATATGATACATTGTGATATACATAGCCTATGATATGATACATTATGCGATACACATACATAGCCTATGATATGATACACTATGTGATACACATACATAGCCTATGATATGATACATTATGCGATACACATATCCTATGATATGATACATTATTGATACACATACATAGCCTATGATATGATACACTATGCGATACACATATCCTATGATATGATACATTATTGATACACATACATAGCCTGTGATATGATACATTATGTGATACACATACATAGCCTGTGATATGATACATTATGTGATGTACGTAGTCTATGATGTGATACATTATGTGATACACATCCTATATGATACATTGTGATACACAGACTATGATATGATACATTATGTGATACACATATCCTATGATATGATACATTAGTGATACACATACATAGCCTATGATATGATACATTATGTGATACACATAGCCTATGATATGATACATTAGTGATAAACATACATAGCCGATATAGCTTATGTTATGATGTTATTGATACACATATATCACTTATAGCTGAAATAGCCTATGATATGATACATTAGTGATACACATACATAGTCGATATAGCCTATGATATGATACATTATATGATACACATATATCACATATAGCCAAAATAGCCTATGATATGATACATTATATGATACACATATATCACATATGGCCAAAATAGCCTATGATATGATACATTAGTGATACACATACATAGTCGATATAGCCTATGATATGATACATTATATGATACACATATATCACATATAGTCGATATAGCCTATGATATGATACATTAGTGATACACATACATAGTCGATATAGCCTATGATATGATACATTATATGATACACATATATCACATATAGCCGAAATAGCCTATGATATGATACATTAGTGATACACATACATAGTCGATATAGCCTATGATATGATACATTATTAATACACACACAGAGATGGTCCTGTCTATAAAAAATGTTGCCAAAAAATCGCCAACCTTAATATTTTGTCGCCAGTTTTTCAAAAAGTCTCGCCAGAACAAGTAGTGTACATTTTTCCAAGTGTTAATTTAGTCTATTAATGTAACAGGCAATGAAAATTACAAAAGATGGGTTAGTTAATACTTTAATTACAACAAGCATTAACAAAATGTTACAAAGTGTTATATGAAGATCCATCGTGATTTTATGGCTGCCCATTTGTTGAATGCAGTTTCAAAGTCTAATTTTTCACATCTGTACATGCTGATTCTCATTAAATTCTCGATTGATGAGATGCAGAGTTTATTTCTGATGTCAGCATTCCGTATCACTGTTTGTGCACATATATGACTGTTGTTACCTGAAAAAATGAATTATCAACTTTTGTTGACATTTTCATAATAAAACCCTATGATCGTACATTGCTATGTAAGATAAGTGACATATGATGCGACCATTGATTGCATGCATTCCGTAATTAAATGACCCCCTCTCCCCCTTATGGCTAGCTTCACAAAGCTTGTAGTGAATTGTTTTCTAAATCCCAAGAATGATTACTGAATGCTGTATAAATTTTCTCAACAAGCAAAACAGGATCTCCATTCCCACAAATGAAACTTACACGAGTCAACACCTGGCAATATTGGACCGTATATATAAGCATAAATTCACACCCAATTTAGGGATTCTTTCACTTCTATATTTTGAGAAGTAAATAATCATTTTTAATTGTGCAAAACTTGTTTGTTTGTTTTTTGCTATTTCTTGTTGCGGAGTTTAAGTCTCTGTAGCCGTAACATGGGATTGATAGCAAAAGTAAAAGATCAGTGAGTAAAATGCACAAGTATTACTTACGCCGCTGGGATTCATGTTTGGTGACACACTCCTTCTTCAAAATATCACAGCCAGTTGTAAATGAATTTACGAACTTTGCCATGATACATAAATCACAGAACATCTGTTTTAACTTTTTATCATATCTCAGCTACGGACGCCCAAGTTTCCAACTGTCTAGAAATTTTTGGGAATTTTTGCCCCGTTCATCATAATGTGGTGTTGCACTTGAAGCACTACATGTAGATGATGTTGGACTGCAAGGTTTATCATCGGGTTCAGTGACTGTATAGTCTGATGAATTTGCACTAAATTCAAACGCTGTTAATTTTGTTAACTTAGGAGGAGGTGATGAACACGCAACATCTAACTTCTGTTTGCTAATGATAATGTTGCACTGGCAACATATAATTGTGATTGAGATATTTTCCATTTTCTTTTGTATTTATACACAAAATAATCAGTACTTCAAAGGTTATTAGTTTTCTATGAAGGTTCAGCAAAACTATTGTATTGGTATATGCAAAAAAAACAACAACAGAAGGAATAGCCATTCAATTAATTTTATCTGTTCTATTCACGTCTTCAGAAGTCGGTCAGTTGTAGGTATAGTACGTTAGCATGATTGACTGTATCACAGCATACAGTACTCAGCCCAGATGTCGGCATAAGCAGATTATGATGTAACAATGCACTGCTAAGATGGGGTAGTCGATACAAACAAAGGATCGTTTGTGTAACAGATTGATTCCAATGCATTGCTTAGTCAAGTTTGTGGCTTCCTTTCATTCTCCCTTTTAATTTATCCAGTCCAAATCCATGATTGTTTGTACAAATTAAATAACCAAAAAGTCTGTTGCCAAAAAAATGCTAGATGCGACATTATTGTGGCCAAGAAGGAAAAAAAATGCAATTTGCGACATTGGCAAAGCCCAGGACGATCCCTGACAAATATAGCTTATGATATGATATGTTATTGATACAAATATAGCTTATGATGTGATATGTTATTGATACAAATATAGCTTATGATGTGATATGTTATTGATACAAATATAGCTTATGATGTGATATGTTATTGATACAAATATAGCTTATGATGTGATATGTTATTGATACAAATATAGCTTATGATGTGATATGTTATTGATACAAATATAGCTTATGATGTGATATGTTATTGATACAAATATAGCTTATGATGTGATATGTTATTGATCCAAATATAGCTTATAATGTGATATGTTATTGATACAAATATAGCTTATGATGTGATATGTTATTGATACAAATATAGCTTATGATATGATATGTTATTGATACACTTACATAGCCGATACAACCAATGATATGATCCATTATTGATACACACATATAGCCTATATAGTCTTTGATAATGTGAGTGGGTGGGATATCATACTACATGTCTGGGGCATGATGCCCCAGTGCTGGACATCACTATAAACTGACAAACTGTAGACATTGTAGCGATATGACTGAAAAATTATTCAAGATACCTTAAAATATCCTAATCACGCACACATATATCCCATGCCATCAAGGTCAAAGTCACAACAAGTTACAATGCTAATTTGTGGTCTCTTCTTATCCAAGCTTTCACCGTTTAACCTCGGCAGATATTGTGATGAAACTTGGCACAGATCCACACCTTATCATACAGTTGCAAGTTCAAAGATCAAGGTCATTAGATTTTAGGTGGTCAATTTACATTCATCTGTTTAATGCAACAGTGTATCTGCCATTTTGAAAAAATGTTTTGCAACTTGCAGTTACAAGATGAAGTCATTTGAAAGTTTGAATTGTACGGTTCTAAGGATTTGTATAATATACACTGGAATATGCAATTCTTTGATCCAATTTATTGTTATCAATGTTTCACCAAAAGAGAAGAATATTATAGCAAGAAATTACCAGTTGCTCACAATTATGAATGATTGATATTTAAAAAACGTTTACCTGCTACCTGCAATTCCAACCAGCATGAAAAATATATAGATGGATTCCTTGAATATTTGTCAATATTTAGAAATGAAAAATTATTAGGTACATGTCATGGCAAATTAAGCTGAACTAATTGATAGTACATGTTTATTGTTGTAAAATTTAAGATATATCCTCTGACAGAGATGTTGCCAGTTTGTGGATTGTGTGTTTCTCACAACAACAAATTGCAAGCAACACAAATTGTGATTCCTGCAATTTGTTGTACCAAATGCACATTTGTTTTTATTATTCTTTAAACGCAAAAAATTCAAAAGAAAGTTTGTTAAATTAAATTTTTGGTCATTCATTTCGCATGTGATCTGAATCAGGCTATGCTTAAGCAGAATTGCTGTTTGAATTCAAGCATCTATATGACTAAGGCCTGCACAGTTATTTTCAAAACTATCTAGGGGTTCCGGTTTAATTAGAGATGTATAGCAAACTTAATGATTTATCAGCCATAACAGAAATTTATAGAGTGTAAGACGCAGTGAATTTTATGAATGCTGAAAGTGAAGATAACTGATTGTAAGATAATCTACTACTGTTGATACTAGATTACAGGAGGAAAACTCTCATGTTCCTATACAAATTGAAAATATCACACAAACCTATGATATGGAAATAATGTGTGTCTTGTCTACAGGGCACTTGGGAGGGGAACTGAAATTCCAAAGCAAGTGGCTGAGTACCTACAACAGGTATAGGAAAGAACTGAAAGGAGGGATGTTATGTGTTTTCTATTAAGAATATAACACAGATAATCCATTTAATATTTAGCGGCTCAGCAAACTTAATTTGGTATGCAGATACCTTACATATGGTGTCAGAGAAGTAATATAAACTCTTAGGCCTTAAGATATTGTCACCCATCATTTGGTATTGCTCTCCTACTCCCCCCACCAATTTGCCCCCTCTGGAAGTAGGTGGAGGGTACCTTACCCTCTTTAGAAAATTCCTTACAGCATCTCTACTAAGAGAATCTATTTCAGTAGTTTGGAATCTGTATTTAATGTCATGTATAATTTTTGTAATCATTAGATTTCATAATTTGTTGGGACCGCTCCAGTGACCTGGTGGTTAGAGCTTCTAACTTGGATGCAGGTCACGGGTTCAAACCCCAGCTGAGTCATAACAGAGACTTAAAACATGGTAATAGTAGCTGCCTCTCTTGGCGCTCGGCATTAAAAGGTTAGTGTTGGCCTGGTGTCCTGATAATGTGACTGGGTGGGACATCATGCTTTATGTCTGGGGCATGAAGCCCCTGTGCTAGACATCACTATAAACTACCACTGCAGACATCATAGAGATATGACTGAAAAGTTTTTGAAGCTACATTAAAAATCCCAAACACACACATGCACACAGACACAATTTGTTCACTTTAAAAAGAAAGATGATGCATTACATCGAGTCTCTCATGGAGTGAATTGACCCCTTCACATTTTGAAAACCAATCAAATCTTGGTTCATCACAAGGTGCTGTAGGAAATGCTTTAATCTTATTTATCTCCATAAGAGTACAGTGTCCTATTTATCTCCATTTGAGTACAGTGTCTCCGTTTGAGTATAGTGTCCTATTTATCTCCGTTTGAGTACAGTGTCCAACTTTCTTCTCTTCTTTTTTGTGAAGAAATTTTGGTTGTCCTTCAACAAGGGCTATAGGACAGTCCAGTCTAACATTCTCAATTTCTTTAGGGGTTCTTCCATTGAGTTGACCCTCTTTTTCTGATCTGATGATCAGAGACTAGTACCCTGTTCAGTATTTCCTATGTGTGTTTTGGGGGCATTATCAAAACCATTTTGCTACATTTTGCTACATGTTGAAGCTTCAATCAATAATGATGCCCTTAAAACTTATCCTGCTCTCCTTTCTGTCTGCAAGGAGGAGTGAACTTAAGGCATTGTTGTGGGAAATCCAGACTAACTTGAAGGAAGAATATTTATGCTTGGGTATGGTGTTGTAGATAAGGTAAGCAATTAAGTACTGGCATGTTACTTATGTATTACATAATTAAAATTAGTTTTGTCCCTGCAGAAAACTACAGTTTGCCATGTGAGATATTAGCATAATGAATATCATCATATTTGTTTACATTTCACAGCGTGTTTTGATTTATTTAAAATTGCAGTTATATTCAGTGACAGCTTGAATGAAGAACTTTTTTTTAAAAAACAAAAATTGATATAAAGTAATTTCCATAATTTTATTCTTTCTTCAGCAGGTGTAGAGGCCTTATTCAAGTCAAAGGAAAATCCACAAAATCAGACTGGGTCATCTAAGAAGAAAGGTCTTTTCTCACTTTCCAAGTTTAAAGTTCAGATGACAGACCAGTCAGAAAACCAATCGCCACAAAAGGGAAGTGACTTACTACAGAGTAGAAATAGTTCAACAAAAAAAGTTGTTACATTGGATGGTAAACAAACATCTACAGACGAAACAAACCCAACAATATCCCCTGCCAAGGGATCTATATTTATAAAGGATAATAGCGAGGAGACAGACAAAGTTACAGACATGGAAAACCAGAAGAAAAATAAATCCATCAAGCAAAATACAAACAATAGTATAACTTCAGGTGAAACACCAAAGAAAAGGAGAAATAGAATGCTTTTTGATACAGAAGAGGCAGTTTCTTTTCCAATTCAAACTAAACAGGCCGAGGATATTGCTAGCGAACCAGTCGAAACTACGTCTCCATTAGATTTATGTCATACATTATCAGAGAATGAATCAGATATAGGGAAGACTGTGACACCTAGGGAAGAAAAATCTGTTACAAATCAAACAGCAGTAGTTAGTCACAGAAAAGCAGAGGCTGAAGAAAACATCAACCATGGTAAAGCTAATGTGGCTAAGA
Source organism: Unio pictorum (assembly GCA_030141615.1). NCBI lineage: Eukaryota > Metazoa > Mollusca > Bivalvia > Unionida > Unionidae > Unio > Unio pictorum. Next base: position 349,812 of record JARLTB010000349.1, read on the forward strand.
AACATGCTAGAGTTCCAGATAGACAGCAGAATAAAGCAAATTCAAGTGGAGGCTTGTTTCAACAGATTAAATCACCAGTTAAGCAGCAGAATGAGAACGATTCAGAAAGGATCTCACATGCAAATCTACAAAAGAAAGGATCATCAGACATCACAATAAATGAAAATCCTGCACAAAATTCAAAGGATTTTCAGATGAATTCAGTGGAAGGTGTTTCTATAGGACTGATACAAAATGAGAAGAATCAGCCAACCCTGCAATCTAGCAAAGCAAGATATGAGCCTTTGAAATTCATGAATCAGGTCAAGCAAGGATGTGAAATAGCTAGCCAAGAAAATGATGCTTCTAAAACTGTTCCCTCAAATAATAGAATGCAGAATCGACAGGTTGGAAACACTACGGACAAAGACAAGGATAAAAACTTTACCATATGTAAGAAACAATTTCCCACAAAGTCAGTTCCATCATCAAGCAACAGAATTTCAAAATATATGAAAAATGATGATAAACAAAAAATTCAGTCAGAAAACTCTGGGGACAGTGAAGATAAAGTGTTGGATTCTGACAGTCAATCTTTTGCTACTGCTGATAATGCAGAAATGACAGTTTCTGATGATGATGCATCATTTATTTCTTGTGAAGATGAATTCGATAGGCATCTTTTAGAGAAATTAGAAACAAGTAATAGCAAATCAGGTACAGATGAATTCGATAGTCATCTTTTAGAGAAATTAGAAACAAGTAATAGCAAATCAGGCAGTGATTTAAAGACACAAAATACTTGTATGAAAGATTTTAGAAGAAAAAATGCAAGTAAATTGAACCATACAAACAATGAACAGAATGGAAATGATTCCAATTCAACTAAAGGGAAAAGTCCTATAAAAAGAAAGAATGATTCCTTGGAGCAGTTAGAATCTTCTGATGAAGAAAGTGGAAAAATCAAGATTTGTCGAAAATTTGCACCAAGCAAGCAGACCCCTGCAGATCCTTTGATATATATAGATAGTTCAGAACCAGCAGAAAGCGAAACAGCAGGTAATAATAACCTAGAGGATGCTAAATCTAGGAAGCCACAAAGGGGCAAATCAGGTGGAGGGTGGAACAGGTTTGTGGATTACTCCGGTGTGGATTCTGAGATAGTTGAAGACAGTGTGGAGGAGGAGGAGGAAGAAAAGGAGGTGGCACTGGAGGAAACAGGTAATTCACTGGGACTGAATAAAGCTGTCATACAAGATATACTACAAGGCTGTAAAAGGGTTGGTAGTTGTGATGTGTGTGTGCGTGTGTTTGTGTGTATGGTTTGGATATTTAACATAAGCTTAAACATTTTTTTAGTCATATCACTATGATGTCTGCAGTGTGGCAATTTATAGTGATGTCTAGCATTGGGGCATCATGCAGCGGACATGTAGCATCATGTCACATTATTCTGACACCAGGCTGACCTTCACCTCTTAATGCTGAGTGCCAAGCATTGCTAGTACCATGTTGTAAGTCTTTGGTATGAATCGGCCAGGGTTTGAACCCTTGACCTCACACATCTGAGGCAGATGCTCTAACCACTTTACCCACTGGGGCAGTTATCATTTGTGATGTATATTCAGGTATCAATATTACCAGTGTATAATTTAATTTACAAAGAAAGTAACCGCTCTTTTGCTTACAACATCTGCCTGCTGTAATCTAGGTACACTTTTGTATATCAATATTTTTTGTAACTCCTGTGATTGTTTAATTTTTATTCAAGGATGTAAATGGTAGTGATAATCTCAAGTTGAAATTGTGTATGTGCATAAGGTCTGTTTTACGATGTTACAAAGCTTAAAACTGCATAGTATCTCTTCATAGATGCCTATGTACATGTTGACAATATCTTTATGAGATGCATCCTTTTTTCCCGTTAGAGATTGAGTAAAGTCCTATTGGACCACATGAATATGTATTTTGAAATATTAAACAGTAGTATGATCTATCATTTGGGTTGTATTCGGACATGGAGTAATACTAGACTATTGAAGGTGTATATAAGGAGAGAACTAATTAATCTTATTCAATATTATTTTGAAGTCATTCTTATTTGTGTTTCTTTTGTTATATCAAGTCTGCATACATTTCTTATGGTGTACTTAGACATTATTTGAGAGGAAAAACATTTGTTTAAACTATTCAGTGGAAATAGAAAGTGCCAATATGTTTGGACTGTAATATTATTCCTTAACTATTGTGAATTATTCAAAGGATTTTGGACAACTCCATTTTGACGTCACGGTTCTTTGTGGACCAGTACATTTCCAGTTTTGAAATTTATATGGAACTTTTCTTTCTTTTTAATAGAAATCTTTCAGGATTATTATTTTGGATTCATTTAATGGTACTGTAAGTTCTTTCACATTTTCGTTCATAACTTTGATAATTAAGTTAAATTCTTAAGTAGTTCTGAGACTTAGTTTATAACCATGTTAAAATTAATTACACTGTCTAATTTCTGCTGTGCACATTTAAAGTCATACAGCCAAATAACATGGTTCAATGAACAAGAAGGGGACATAACCTTGAATTTGCTCTTGTGTCATGAGCTTGCTTTAAGAAACCACTCCTAAGTAAACAGTATTTTGGAGCCCATGAACAATCACTTTTAGTACAATCACGTTTAATACATACACTTTTAGTACAATCACTTTTTTACTAATTACATCTTTAGTTTCTTTATTTGAAAGATTTCAAGCCCCCTGTATTATTCTAATAGAAGTTATTACACTTTGTAAAATTGAGGCCACTCCACTACAGGTATGAAGGATTCCACATATAAGCCCCCTGGATTATTCTAATAGAAGTTATTCAAGTTTGTAAAATTGAGTCAATTACAGCTATGAAAGATTCCACATATAAGTCCCCCTGGATTATTAGAGTTTGTAAAATCCAGGTAACTACAGCTATGGTATTACTGGTATGTATGGAAATACAATTTATAAATGTAGTTTTAAAAAATGTCCTTGTTTTGTTTTGAATAAAAGCATGTTGATTACTCTTTTGGCTGAAATGGTTGTGTGAAATGGTCTTTTAAAACCCCACTTGAAAACCGGAAGAAAAACATCAAACCTAATATGGCTAATCACATACCTCATGATTATTGGAATAAAGAGGGGCATGGTGACACTATGCCTTGCCATTCTAATGACCAGAGTTCAAATCCAGTCCAGACCAGGCTGCTGTGGTGTGGCTATGGACAAGAGGCTTTATTCTATTGCATTAGCATAGCATAGCCTTCCATGTGTTGGTGTGCCATAAAACATCAGTTAGTCAATGATTGTTGGAATCAAGGGTCAAGAGAAAGTTTTATTTGCATTATACATAATTTTCTCTTTACTCAGTATCAGGTAGAGGAAATAAAAGATCTGCAAAGAATCCAGCCCCATATCTTGACCAGATACTTGACACAGATGTTGAGTCACAAACAGGTACATACATATGCTTATGCTCTCCACTATGAAAGATACTGTATATAGAATTTCTACTGGTCATTTGTCTGTCCATTCATCCTTCTCTCTATCTCTGGATCATTGCATTCATCAAACAATCTTCCGAACACAATCACCTTATCGCAGAAACTTTGAAATATTTTGCTTATCACCTGACGATGTGAATATTCGCAAACCATAATGCTGACACAAATTTCATTTGAGTGTTGCTGGATATATGGTGTGACAGAATTTTGAGGATTCAATGACTTTCAGTGTATGACCATGATGCTTGGTTAATTTTAGCTTGAAAGCTTAGCTTAATTTTAGCTTGGTTAATTTTAGCTTGAAATTGAAAGTAGCTTCGTCCCATGGGTCAGTGGTTCTTACTGTGGTCTTTCCTCCACCAGTTAAACTGGCTGCTGTATCACTGGGTTTGTGGGATAAACTTGCTAGTAGTTACCCATGTGTTGGTGGTTCTTACCAGGGTTTCTCGACTTCTTCCTCTGCAGTTATACTGGCTGTCATGTACATCCTATCACGTACAAAGACCGGTGTTAAGCCACACAAAAAAAATCAATTTCTACAGAAATGTGCATACTAAAATTAGCCTAAACTCAAAAAATGATTTTTTTTTCATCAACCATTAATGAACAGTTAGGTCTTTGGTGTCAGCCATTTTTTTTGTCTTTTTACTCTCCTGCCCAGGATTGTGCTAGAAGATTTTTCTGCTAAATCTCTCTTAGTTTATTCAAAGGGTTGTTGATTGATGTTGAGTTCCCAAATTTGGCATCAAATTAATTATGGTATGCAGCATCTCTATAGGTTCTTGAATTTTATTTGGAATGAATGCACTAAACAATGGCGATTAGACACTGATTCTGCTTTTCTCCAAATGCATACATCAAGGAAGCTTTTCCTCCAATTGTGACCAGTGGTCAGTTAGTCAGTCTGATCGTCTTCTTTCCCATCTGGTGAAACCTTTGGATTAGCTTATATGTAAAAGCAGTGCCTTCATAATGACCATGTCTTTGAAGGCACAGAAGTCGGTGAAAAGTTTTCCATTTTTATTCAGGGTTCCTAGCTGAAAGTAGTTCCACCCATAATAAGTGTCACATTATTATTAACAATGTGTAAATAATAACAGCTAACAATAAAACATTTGGTTCTACTATAGACCATGATGAGCATCATATTAACTGCTGCTAATTACTGCAATCATAAAGATAAGATACAATTACTCCTTATCTCATACCAATGCACATTAGAACAAACCTACTTGCCTTTTCTTTTTTCTGTTTAGTTGTGTGATATTAATTTCTATACATTGGATCAAAATAATATTTTATAACATGCACTGTATAATATCCCTAATATTATAGAGTTTAAAAGAGTCTTTGATCAAGTTCTGTACTGAAATTTAGTTGATGGTATTCAAAGAAAACCTGCATTGAAAAATATCAAAAATAAACATTAGTCAGGACTTCTGTAAATAAAACTTGTAATTAATGAACAAAAGCCTTTTGAAGAATTGCAAACCAGAACTATATTTGTAAATTTATAGTTAGAATTCAAGATAATATAGTAAATAATCATTTCAGCATATTAATAATTCTCTAAATTTTTATGTTTTCAAAAACTCAATAGTTTATCCTTATTTTTAAAAAAATAGTACACCTCATCAGTTATAGGTCTTGTAAAAATGGCTACTTTTCTGGATGCATTGTTTTATCACTAAGTGATTTTCGGCAAAACTCTTACAACAGTATGTGGCTAGTCTTGATTGAAAATCGTGTTGATTAGACCTGTATAAAGGCGGCCATACTGGTGATCACAGAAATCTTATATTTAGAACTCTGGAATCAATGATGGCACTGACAATGGATTTTCACAATTAGACCTTTTGCAATATATAACTGTGTAGATCTTTTACATGAACTTGCCCATGTTAATGTGAACAAGTTTGAAAATAAGACTTTCTTGACCTTTGAGTTCAGGCAAAGGTCATGACTTGCATTATTGTACTTCACTGAGTTCAGCTATAGCAAATTGATTATCAGCACTCTCACATTGATTTTAAGGTCAGATGTACTGATTTGATGTTTATTTTTATCAATGATGGCTTGTGGACATGATTTTTAATTTAATTTGTGGATATATCAAAAATATTTATTCACAGTGCAATAACATGCTTCTTTTTCTTTGAGAAAACGCTAATTAAAACAACGCTAATTAAAACAATTTAACGCTAATTAAAACAATCTTAACATGTGGGAATATCTTAACACTATTTGAAAGAATTCAGTGATCTTCCATCCAGTGGCATAATATGAAGTACAGAGTTTAAAACCAACAGTTACTTTTGCACTGTATCTTGCAAATATATTCACTCCAATATATAAGAAATTTTTTAATCAAATTTGGTGTGTTGGAAGAATATCTGACTGATTACAGTTCTAAAATTTATAAAAGTAGGGAAGAAATGGATTTCATGTGGAGTTCAGCAAATTTGTTTGGGCAGGAGAGTTCTTGTCTCTTCTAGGGACTCTTCTTTTCATAAAAGTGTGCATCCATTTAATTGGCACACATTTTTAGGTCACCTGTGCAAGGAAGATATTTGGTATACAGTACCCACAAATGTTTATTCATCCTTGTCCATTCATGTTGTCCATTCATCCTTGTCCATTTATGTTGTCCATTCATCCTTGTCCATTTATGTTGTCCATTCATCCTTGTCCATTTATGTTGTCCATTCATGTTGTCCATTCATGTTTTCCATTTATGTTGTAAATTCATGTTGTCCATTCATCCTTGTCCATTTATGTTGTCTATTCATCCTTGTCTATTCATGTTGTCCATTCATCCTTGTCCATTCATGTTGTCTATTCATGTTGTCCATTCATCCTTGTCCATTCATCTTTGTTCATTCATGTTGTTCATTCATCCTCATCCATTCATGTTGGTGTCGCTGTTACCGATTTGCACCCCACTACTCTAATATCCTGTGGTTACATGTGAAGTTTGGCCCAAAACATGTCCTTGGTTAATGAAAATGTAAAGCTCACCATTAGAGAATGAGATTGAGTTGACTTTCTTCAATAATTGCATAATTATTGAACAGTACTGAAAAAATTATTATTTAAAAATGGTAAAATGTATAATTTACTAACATCATTTAATGTCACAAGTATATGAAAATGAGACTGATTTGTCTGACTTCCAGAATAATCAACTTGAGGTAATACATTTAAATTGTGACAGAAAGAACAAAGTTTGATTTAACTCAATGAAATGTTGACTATTTGAAATGTGGTTAGTACTGGACTATTGGGCTTACATGATTTATGTTAAACTATTTTTATTTGAAAATATTTAAATAATGGTGCTGCTATTAACAAATACAATTCGAGTATGAGACAATTTTGATTCACCGAATATTCGTGTATTGTTACCTCTGTAATGGGTACTAATGAATCCGAAGAAAACCTTATAGGCAACAATTTAATATATGTGGTTTAGCAAAACAAAAATCTACATTGTTGTGGTTTACAAATATGTGGATATGGGCAAGAATTGTCTCAATTGCTTCATTTTTTAGCACTGCCTGTTGAGTCAGATTTATCTAAATTTATGACTTCCAGATCAAAATAAATTTATGATTCTAATTAGTGAAATATTGATTTCTCTATTCATTTCTGTAGTTTATGAAGTGATAGTTTTTTTTCTATGTCTTTAAATGACTAATGCTTAATGTTTCTGCTGTAAACTTTAAAGTATGTCTTGTGGATTACTCAGGTGTGGATTCTGAGATAGTTGAAGACAGTGTGGAGGAGGAGGAGGAAGAAAAGGAGGTGGCACTGGAGGAAACAGGTAATTCACTGGGACTGAATAAAGCTGTCATACAAGATATACTACAAGGCTGTTAAAGGGTTGGCAGTTGTGATGTTTGTGTGTGTGTGTGTGTGTGTGTGTGGTTTGGATAGTTAACATAAGCTTAAAATTTGTTTTAGTCATATCACTATGATGTCGGCAGTGTGGCAGTTTATAGTGATGTCTAGCATTGGGGCATCATGCAGCGGACATGTAGCATCATGTCACATTATTCTGACACCAGGCTGACCTTCACCTCTTAATGCTGAGTGCCAAGCAATGCTAGTACCATGTTATAAGTCTTTGTATGACTTGGCCAGGGTTTGAACCCTTGACCTCACACATCTGAGGCAGATGCTCTAACCACTTTACCCACTGGGGCAGTTATCATTTGTGATGTATATTCAGGTATCAATATTACCAGTATATAATTTAATTTACAAAGAAAGTAACCGCTCTTTTGCTTACAACATCTGCCTGCTGTAGTCTAGGTACAGTTTTGTATATCAATATTTTTTGTAACTCTTGAGATTGTTTAATTTTTATTCAAGGATGTAGATGGTAGTGATAATCTTAAGTTGAAATTGTGTATGTGCATAAGGTCTATTTTATGATGTTACAAAGCTTAAAACTGCATAGTATCTCTTCATAGATGCCTATGTACATGTTGACAATATCTTTATGATATGCATCCTTTTTTCCCGTTAGAGATTGAGTAAAGTCCTATTGGACCACATGAATATGTATTTTGAAATATTAAACAGTAGTATGATCTATCATTTGGGTTGTATTCGGACATGGACTAATACTAGACTATTGAAGGTGTATATAAGGAGAGAACTAATTAATCTTATTCAATATTATTTTGAAGTCATTCTTATTTGTGTTTCTTTTGTTATATCAAGTCTGCATACATTTCTTATGGTGTACTTAGACATTATTTGAGAGGAAAAACATTTGTTTAAACTATTCAGTGGAAATGGAAAGTGCCAATATGTTTGGACTGTAATTATAATTCCTTAACTATTGTGAATTATTCAAAGGATTTTGGACAACTCCATTTTGACGTCACGGTTCTTTGTGAACCAGTACATTTCCAGTTTTGAAATTTATATGGAACTTTTCTTTCTTTTTAATAGAAATCTTTCAGGATTATTATTTTGGATTCATTTAATGGTACTGTAAGTTCTTTCACATTTTTGCTCATAACTTTGATAATTAAGTTAAATTCTTAAGTAGTTCTGAGACTTAGTTTATAACCATGTTAAAATTAATTACACTGTCTAATTTCTGCTGTGCACATTTAAAGTCATACAGCCAAATAACATGGTTCAATGAACAAGAAGGGGACATAACCTTGAATTTGCTCTTGTGTCATGAGCTTGCTTTAAGAAACCACTCCTAAGTAAACAGTATTTTGGAGCCCATGAACAATCACTTTTAGTACAATCACGTTTAATACATACACTTTTAGTACAATCACCTTTTTACTAATTACATCATTAGTTTCTTTATTTGAAAGATTTCAAGCCCCCTGTATTATTCTAATAGAAGTTATTACACTTTGTAAAATTGAGGCCACTCCACTACAGGTATGAAGGATTCCACATATAAGCCCCCTGGATTATTCTAATAGAAGTTATTCGAGTTTGTAAAATTGAGTCAATTACAACTATGAAAGATTCCACATATAATTCCCCCTGGATTATTAGAGTTTGTAAAATCCAGGTAACTACAGCTATGGTATTACTGGTATGTATGGAAATACAATTTATAAATGTAGTTTTAAAAAATGTCCTTGTTTTGTTTTGAATAAAAGCATGTTGATTACTCTTTTGGCTGAAATGGTTGTGTGAAATGGTCTTTTAAAACCCCACTTGAAAACCGGAAGAAAAACATCAAACCTAATATGGCTAATCACATACCTCATGATTATTGGAATAAAGAGGGGCATGGTGACACTATGCCTTGCCATTCTAATGACCAGAGTTCAAATCCAGTCCAGACCAGGCTGCTGTGGTGTGGCTATGGACAAGAGGCTTTATTCTATTGCATTAGCATAACATAGCCTTCCATGTGTTGGTGTGCCATAAAACATCAGTTAGTCAATGATTGTTGGAATCAAAGGTCAAGAGAAAGTTTTATTTGCATTATACATAATTTTCTCTTTACTCAGTATCAGGTAGAGGAAATAAAAGATCTGCAAAGAATCCAGCCCCATATCTTGACCAGATACTTGACACAGATGTTGAGTCACAAACAGGTACATACATATGCTTATGCTCTCCACTATGAAAGATACTGTATATAGAATTCCTACTGGTCATTTGTCTGTCCATTCATCCTTCTCTCTATCTCTGGATCATTGCAGTCATCAAACAATCTTCCGAACACAATCACCTTATCGCAGAAACTTTGAAATATTTTGCTTATCACCTGACGATGTGAATATTCGCAAACCATAATGCTGACACAAATTTCATTTGAGTGTTGCTGGATATATGGTGTGACAGAATTTTGAGGATTCAATCACTTTCAGTGTATGACCATGATGCTTGGTTATTTTAGCTTGAAAGCTTAGCTTAATTTTAGCTTGGTTAATTTTAGCTTGAAATTGAAAGTAGCTTCGTCCCATGGGTCAGTGGTTCTTACTGTGGTCTTTCCTCCACCAGTTAAACTGGCTGCTGTATCACTGGGTTTGTGGGATAAACTTGCTAGTAGTTACCCATGTGTTGGTGGTTCTTACCAGGGTTTCTCAGGGTTCTTCCTCTGCAGTTATACTGGCTGTCATGTACATCCTATCACGTACAAAGATCGGTGTTAAGCCACACAAAAAAAATCAATTTCTACAGAAATGTGCATACTAAAATTAGCCTAAACTCAAAAAATGATTTTTTTTTCATCAATCATTAATGAACAGTTAGGTCTTTGGTGTCAGCCATTTTTTTTGTCTTTTTACTCTCCTGCCCAGGATTGTGCTAGAACATTTTTCTGCTAAATCTCTCTTAGTTTATTCAAAGGGTTGTTGATTGATGTTGAGTTCCCAAATTTGGCATCAAATTAATATGAATTAAAATTAAAATGGTATGCAGCATCTCTATAGGTTCTTGAATTTTATTTGGAATGAATGCACTAAACAATGGCGATTAGACACTGATTCTGCTTTTCTCCAAATGCATACATCGAGGAAGCTTTTCCTCCAATTGTGACCAGTGGTCAGTTAGTCAGTCTGATCGTCTTCTTTCCCGTCTGGTGAAACCTTTGGATTAGCTTATATGTAAAAGCAGTGCCTTCATAATGACCATGTCTTTGAAGGCACAGAAGTCGGTGAAAAGTTTTCCATTTTTATTCAGGGTTCCTAGCTGAAAGTAGTTCCACCCATAATAAGTGTCACATTAACAATACCAATGTGTAAATAATAACAGCTAACAATAAAACATTTGGTTCTACTATAGACCATCATGAGCATCATATTAACTGCTGCTAATTACTGCAATCATAAAGATAAGATACAATTACTCCTAATCTCATACCAATGCTCATTAGAACAAACCTGCTCACTGTCTTCTTTTTTTTTCTTCTATTACTGAAATCATAATGATAAGATACAATTACTCCTTATCTCATACCAATGCACATTAGAACAAACCTACTCGCCTTCTTTTCTTTTTTCTGTTTAGTTGTGTGATATTAATTTCTATACATTGGATCGAAATAATATTTTATAACATGCACTGTATAATATCCCTAATATTATAGAGTTTAAAAGAGTCTTTGATCAAGTTCTGTACTGAAATTTAGTTGATGGTATTCAAATAAAACCTACATTGAAAAATATCAAAAATAAACATTAGTCAGGACTTCTGTAAATAAAACATGTAATTAATGAACAAAAGTCTTTTGAAGAATTGCAAACCAGAACTATATTTGTAAATTTATAGTTAGAATTCAAGATAATATAGTAAATAATCATTTCAGCATATTAATAAGTCTCTACATTTTTATGTTTTCAAAAACTCAATAGTTTATCCTTATTTTTTTAAAAAATAGTACACCTCATCAGTTATAGGTCTTGTAAAAATGGCTACTTTTCTGGATGCATTGTTTTATCACTAAGTGATTTTCGGCAAAACTCTTACAACAGTATGTGGCTAGTCTTGATTGAAAATCGTGTTGATTAGACCTGTATAAAGGCGGCCATACTGGTGATCACAGAAATCTTATATTTAGAACTCTGGAATCAATGATGGCACTGACAATGGATTTTCACAATTAGACCTTTTGCAATATATAACTGTGTAGATCTTTTACATGAACTTGCCCATGTTAATGTGAACAAGTTTGAAAATAAGACTTTCTTGACCTTTGAGTTCAGGCAAAGGTCATGACTTGCATTATTGTACTTCACTGAGTTCAGCTATAGCAAATTGATTATCAGCGCTCTCACATTGTTTTTAAGGTCAGATGTACTGATTTGATGTTTATTTTTATCAATGATGGCTTGTGGACATGATTTTTAATTTAATTTGTGGATATATCAAAAATATTTATTCACAGTGCAATAACATGCTTCTTTTTCTTTGAGAAAACGCTAATTAAAACAACGCTAATTAAAACAATTTAACGCTAATTAAAACAATCTTAACATGTGGGAATATCTTAACACTATTTGAAAGAATTCAGTGATCTTCCATCCAGTGGCATAATATGAAGTACAGAGTGTAAAACCAACAGTTACTTTTGCACTGTATCTTGCAAATATATTCACTCCAATATATAAGAAATTTTTTAATCAAATTTGGTGTGTTGGAAGAATATCTGACTGATTACAGTTCTAAAATTTATAAAAGTAGGGAAGAAATGGATTTCATGTGGAGTTCAGCAAATTTGTTTGGGCAGGAGAGTTCTTGTCTCTTCTAGGGACTCTTCTTTTCATAAAAGTGTGCATCCATTTAATTGGCACACATTTTTAGGTCACCTGTGCAAGGAAGATATTTGGTATACAGTACCCACAAATGTTTATTCATCCTTGTCCATTCATGTTGTCCATTCATCCTTGTCCATTTATGTTGTCCATTCATGTTGTCCATTTATGTTGTCCATTCATGTTGTCCATTTATGTTTTCCATTTATGTTGTAAATTCATGTTGTCCATTCATCCTTGTCCATTTATGTTGTCTATTCATCCTTGTCAATTCATGTTGTCCATTCATCCTTGTCCATTCATGTTGTCTATTCATGTTGTCCATTCATCCTTGTCCATTCATCTTTGTTCATTCATGTTGTTCATTCATCCTCGTCCATTCATGTTGGTGTCGCTGTTACCGATTTGCACCCCACTACTCTAATATCCTGTGGTTACATGTGAACTTTGGCCCAAAACATGTCCTTGGTTAATGAAAATGTAAAGCTCACCATTAGAGAATGAGATTGAGTTGACTTTCTTCAATAATTGCATAATTATTGAACAGTACTGAAAAAATTATTATTTAAAAATGGTAAAATGTATAATTTATTAACATCATTTAATGTCACAAGTATATGAAAATGAGACTGATTCGTCTGACTTCCAGAATAATCAACTTGAGGTAATACATTTAAATTGTGACAGAAAGAACAAAGTTTGATTTAACTCAATGAAATGTTGACTATTTGAAATGTGGTTAGTACTGGACTATTGGGCTTACATGATTTATGTTAAACTATTTTTTTTTGAAAATATTTAAATAATGGTGCTGCTATTAACAAATACAATTCGAGTATGAGACAATTTTGATTCACCGAATATTCGTGTATTGTTACCTCTCTAATGGGTACTAATGAATCCGAAGAAAACCTTATAGGCAACAATTTAATATATGTGGTTTAGCAAAACAAAAATCTACATTGTTGTAGTTTACAAATATGTGGATATGGGCAAGAATTGTCTCAATTGCTTCATTTTTTAGCACTGCCTGTTGAGTCAGATTTATCTAAATTTATGACTTCCAGATCAAAATAAATTTATGATTCTAATTAGTGAAATATTGATTTCTCTATTCATTTCTGTAGTTTATGAAGTGATAGTTTTTTTTCTATGTCTTTAAATGACTAATGCTTAATGTTTCTGCTGTAAACTTTAAAGTATGTCTTGTGGATTACTCAGGTGTGGATTCTGAGATAGTTGAAGACAGTGTGGAGGAGGAGGAGGAAGAAAAGGAGGTGGCACTGGAGGAAACAGGTAATTCACTGGGACTGAATAAAGCTGTCATACAAGATATACTACAACGCTGTTAAAGGGTTGGCAGTTGTGATGTTTGTGTGTGTGTGTGTGTGTGTGTGTGTGTGGTTTGGATATTTAACATAAGCTTAAAATTTGTTTTAGTCATATCACTATGATGTCTGCAGTGTGGCAGTTTATAGTGATGTCTAGCATTGGGGCATCATGCAGCGGACATGTAGCATCATGTCACATTATTCTGACACCAGGCTGACCTTCACCTCTTAATGCTGAGTGCCAAGCATTGCTAGTACCATGTTGTAAGTCTTTGGTATGAATCGGCCAGGGTTTGAACCCATGACCTCACACATCTGAGGCAGATGCTCTAACCACTTTACCCACTGGGTAAGTTGTGATGTATATTCAGGTATCAATATTACCAGTGTATAATTTAATTTACAAAGAAAGTAACCGCTCTTTTGCTTACAACATCTGCCTGCTGTAATCTAGGTACAGTTTTGTATATCAATATTTTTTGTAACTCCTGTGATTGTTTAATTTTTATTCAAGGATGTAAATGGTAGTGATAATCTCAAGTTGAAATTGTGTATGTGCTTAAGGTCTGTTTTACGATGTTACAAAGCTTAAAACTGCATACTATCTCTTCATAGATGCCTATGTACATGTTGACAATATCTTTATGATATGCATCCTTTTTTCCCGTTAGAGATTGAGTAAAGTCCTATTGGACCACATGAATATGTATTTTGAAATATTAAACAGTAGTATGATCTATCATTTGGGTTGTATTCGGACATGGAGTAATACTAGACTATTGAAGGTGTATATAAGGAGAGAACTAATTAATCTTATTCAGTGTTATTTTGAAGTCATTCTTATTTGTGTTTCTTTTGTTATATCAAGCCTGCTTACATTTCTTATGGTGTACTTAGATATTATTTGAGAGGAAAAACATTTGTTTAAACTATTCAGTGGAAATAGAAAGTGCCAATATGTTTGGACTGTAATATTATTCCTTAACTATTGTGAATTATTCAAAGGATTTTGGACAACTCCATTTTGACGTCACGGTTCTTTGTGGACCAGTACATTTCCAGTTTTGAAATTTATATGGAACTTTTCTTTCTTTTTAATAGAAATCTTTCAGGATTATTATTTTGGATTCATTTAATGGTACTGTAAGTTCTTTCACATTTTCGTTCATAACTTTGATTATTAAGTTAAATTCTTAAGTCCTTCTGAGACTTAGTTTATAACCATGTTAAAATTAATTACACTAATTTTTGCTGTGCACATTTAAAGTCATACAGCCAAATAACATGGTTCAATGAACAAGAAGGGGACATAACCTTGAATTTGCTCTTGTGTCATGAGCTTGCTTTAAGAAACCACTCCTAAGTAAACAGTATTTTGGAGCCCATGAACAATCACTTTTAGTACAATCACGTTTAATACATACACTTTTAGTACAATCACTGTTTTACTAATTACATCTTTAGTTTCTTTATTTGAAAGATTTCAAGCCCCCTGTATTATTCTAATAGAAGTTATTACACTTTGTAAAATTGAGGCCACTCCACTACAGGTATGAAGGATTCCACATATAAGCCCCCTGGATTATTCTAATAGAAGTTATTCGAGTTTGCAAAATTGAGTCAATTACAGCTATGAAAGATTCCACATATAAGTCCCCCTGGATTATTAGAGTTTGTAAAATCCAGGTAACTACAGCTATGGTATTACTGGTATGTATGGAAATACAATTTATAAATGTAGTTTTAAAAAACGTCCTTGTTTTGTTTTGAATAAAAGCATGTTGATTACTCTTTTGGCTGAAATGGTTGTGTGAAATGGTCTTTTAAAACCCCACTTGAAAACCGGAAGAAAAACATCAAACCTAATATGGCTAATCGCATACCTCATGATTACTGGAATAAAGAGGGGCATGGTGACACTATGCCTTGCCATTCTAATGACCAGAGTTCAAATCCAGTCCAGACCAGGCTGCTGTGGTGTGGCTATGGACAAGAGGCTTTATTCTATTGCATTAGCATAACATAGCCTTCCATGTGTTGGTGTGCCATAAAACATCAGTTAGTCAATGATTGTTGGAATCAAGGGTCAAGAGAAAGTTTTATTTGCATTATACATAATTTTCTCTTTACTCAGTATCAGGTAGAGGAAATAAAAGATCTGCAAAGAATCCAGCCCCATATCTTGACCAGATACTTGACACAGATGTTGAGTCACAAACAGGTACATACATATGCTTATGCTCTCCACTATGAAAGATACTGTATATAGAATTCCTACTGGTCATTTGTCTGTCCATTCATCCTTCTCTCTATCTCTGTATCATTCCATTCATCAAACAATCTTCCGAACACAATCACCTTATCGCAGAAACTTTGAAATATTTTGCTTATCACCTGACGATGTGAATATTCGCAAACCATAATGCTGACACAAATTTCATTTGAGTGTTGCTGGATATATGTTGTGACAGAATTTTGAGGATTCAATCACTTTCAGTGTATGACCATGATGCTTGGTTATTTTTACAAGATTGCCAGTAGCTTCGTCCCATGGGTCAGTGGTTCTTACTGTGGTCTTTCCTCCACCAGTTAAACTGGCTGCTGTGTCACTGGGTTTGTGGGATAAACTTGCTAGTAGTTTCCCATGTGTTGGTGTTTCTTACCAGGGTTTCTCAGGGTTCTTCCTCTGCAGTTATACTGGCTGTCATGTACATCCTATCACGTACAAAAACTGGTGTTAAGCCACACCAAAAAAATCAATTTCTACAGAAATGTGCATACTAAAATTAGCCTAAACTCAAAAAATGATTTTTTTTTCATCAATCATTAATGAACAACTAGGTCTTTGGTGTCAGCCATTTTTTTTGTCTTTTTACTCTCCTGCCCAGGATTGTGCTAGAAGATTTTTCTGCTAAATCTCTCTTAGTTTATTCAAAGGGTTGTTGATTGATGTTGAGTTCCCAAATTTGGCATCAAATTAACTATGGTATGCAGCATCTCTATAGGTTCTTGAATTTTATTTGGAATGAATGCACTAAACAATGGCGATTAGACACTGATTCTGCTTTTCTCCAAATGCATACATCGAGGAAGCTTTTCCTCCAATTGTGACCAGTGGTCAGTTAGTCAGTCTGATCGTCTTCTTTCCCGTCTGGTGAAACCTTTGGATTAGCTTATATGTAAAAGCAGTGCCTTCATAATGACCATGTCTTTGAAGGCACAGAAGTCGGTGAAAAGTTTTCCATTTTTATTCAGGGTTCCTAGCTGATAGTAGTTCCACCCATAATAAGTGTCACATTAACAATACCAATGTGTAAATAATAACAGCTAACAATAAAACATTTGGTTCTACTATAGACCATCATGAGCATCATATTAACTGCTGCTGATTACTGCAATCATAAAGATAAGATACAATTACTCCTTATCTCATACCAATGCTCATTAGAACAAACCTGCTCACTGTCTTCTTTTTTTTCTTCTATTACTGAAATCATAATGATAAGATACAATTACTCCTTATCTCATACCAATGCTCCTTAGAACAAACCTGCTCACTGTCTTCTTTTTTTTTTCTTCTATTACTGAAATCATAATGATAAGATACAATTACTCCTTATCTCATACCAATGCACATTAGAACAAACCTACTCGCCTTCTTTTCTTTTTTCTGTTTAGTTGTGTGATATTAATTTCTATACATTGGATCAAAATAATATTTTATAACATGCACTGTATAATATCCCTAATATTATAGAGTTTAAAAGAGTCTTTGATCAAGTTCTGTACTGAAATTTAGTTGATGGTATTCAAAGGAAACCTGCATTGAAAAATATCAAAAATAAACATTAGTCAGGACTTCTGTAAATAAAACATGTAATTAATGAACAAAAGTCTTTTGAAGAATTGCAAACCAGAACTATATTTGTAAATTTATAGTTAGAATTCAAGATAATATAGTAAATAATCATTTCAGCATATTAATAATTCTCTACATTTTAATGTTTTCAAAAACTCAATAGTTTATCCTTATTTTTTAAAAAATAGTACACCTCATCAGTTATAGGTCTTGTAAAAATGGCTACTTTTCTGGATGCATTGTTTTATCACTAAGTGATTTTCGGCAAAACTCTTACAACAGTATGTGGCTAGTCTTGATTGAAAATCGTGTTGATTAGACCTGTATAAAGGTGGCCATACTGGTGATCACAGAAATCTTATATTTAGAACTCTGGAATCAATGATGGCACTGACAATGGATTTTCACAATTAGACCTTTTGCAATATATAACTGTGTAGATCTTTTACATGAACTTGCCCATGTTAATGTGAACAAGTTTGAAAATAAGACTTTCTTGACCTTTGAGTTCAGGCAAAGGTCATGACTTGCATTATTGTACTTCACTGAGTTCAGCTATAGCAAATTGATTATCAGCACTCTCACATTGATTTTAAGGTCAGATGTACTGATTTGAGGTTTATTTTTATCAATGATGGCTTGTGGACATGATTTTTAATTTAATTTGTGGATATATCAAAAATATTTATTCACAGTGCAATAACATGCTTCTTTTTCTTTGAGAAAACGCTAATTAAAACAATTAACGCTAATTAAAACAATATAACGCTAATTAAAACAATCTTAACATGTGGGAATATCTTAACACTATTTGAAAGAATTCAGTGATTTTCCATCCAATGGCATAATATGAAGTACAGAGTTTAAAACCAACAGTTACTTTTGCACTGTATCTTGCAAATATATTCACTCCAATATATAAGAAATTTTTTAATCAAATTTGGTGTGTTGGAAGAATATCTGACTGATTACAGTTCTAAAATTTATAAAAGTAGGGAAGAAATGGATTTCATGTGGAGTTCAGCAAATTTGTTTGGGCAGGAGAGTTCTTGTCTCTTCTAGGGACTCTTCTTTTCATAAAAGTGTGCATCCATTTAATTGGCACACATTTTTAGGTTACCTGTGCAAGGAAGGTATTTGGTATACAGTACCCACAAATGTTTATTCATCCTTGTCCATTCATGTTGTCCATTCATCCTTGTCCATTTATGTTGTCCATTCATCCTTGTCTATTTATGTTGTCCATTCATCCTTGTCCATTCATGTTGTCCATTCATCTTTGTTCATTCATGTTGTCCATTCATCCTTGTTTGGCCCAAAACATGTCCTTGGTTAATGAAAATGTAAAGCTCACCATTAGAGAATGAGATTGAGTTGACTTTCTTCAATAATTGCTTGATTATTGAACAGTACTGATAAAATTTTTATTTAAAAATGGTAAAATGTATAATTTATTAACGTCATTTAATGTCACAAGTGTATGAAAATGAGACTGATTTGTCTGACTTCCAGAATAATCAACTTGAGGTAATACATTTAAATTGTGACAGAAAGAACAAAGTTTGATTTAACTCAATGAAATGTTGACTATTTGAAATGTGGTTAGTACTGGACTATTGGGCTTACATGATTTATGTTAAACTATTTTTATTTGAAAATATTCAAATAATGGTGCTGCTATTAACAAATACAATTCGAGTATGAGACAATTTTGATTCACCGAATATTCGTGTATTGTTACCTCTCTAATGGGTACTAATGAATCCGAAGAAAACCTTATAGGCAACAATTTAATATATGTGGTTTAGCAAAACAAAAATCTACATTGTTGTGGTTTACAAATATGTGGATATGGGCAAGAATTGTCTCAATTGCTTCATTTTTTAGCACTGCCTGTTGAGTCAGATTTATCTAAATTTATGACTTCCAGATCAAAATAAATTTATGATTCTAATTAGTGAAATATTCATTTCTGTAGTTTATAAAGTGATAGTTTTTTTTCTGTCTTTAAATGACTAATGCTTAATGTTTCTGCTGTATACTTTAAAGTATGTCTTTTTAACCTGTAACATAAATAAAAAAGATTTCATGTGTTGTAATGTGAATAAAGATTTTTAGATCAGAAAAGCAATCTTGTTACTAGCAAGAAACATATTCTTATTATTATTATAGAAAGGATATCAATTCCTTTCCCTAAATTTTGTAAAATGTTTTTTTTCTGAATGGTAGCTTGGTAATTGTGGTCATATTATATTAATCAAGAAAATTTATCTTTTTCACCTTTTCAAATTTGCTGATTTAGGTGGTACAAAAAGTATCTTAAATTGTTAAAGTTTGCAGTAATAAATCTAAGTCTTTTTTGCGAATATAATGTACATATTCTTTGTATAAATAACAGATGATTTGACCCAGAATCCAGTAGCTGACCGTACAGCTGAGATTTATGATTTTGAGGATGATGATACAAATGCAGCACAGGTCAATGAAGTCTGTAAATTTCTTCAGGTATTTATGATACGGATATGTTCTTCAGTTATAACGTACTTGTGCCCTTCTTATATGGTAAAACAATGCATGTCTCTTTTAATTCACCTTAACAATACAACAAACACTTCTCCAGATTGTACATTAAGACACAGCTAGCACATAATTAGGTTCTAACAGAAGTGCTCACATGTGTTGATGTAATGTCGATTGACATGATGGCTTAATAGATGAGAACATGCTATGATTATATGATCTGTATTGAAAGAGAAAATATTTAAACATTTGAATTTCACATGATGGAACATTTAATTGACGTTTATTTCTTTCAATGTCATCACCTATTTGCATTTACCAGAATTTAGATAACAAAATGAAAGATTTTATCTTACATACTTGAGTGCATGCAACTTTTCTGTCAGTATCAAAGTTTACCTGAGATAATTACTTGTATTGAGCATGGTGATGTGAATATATAGTATTCTGGCAAACTTAACTAGAAACTAGGACAAGGATATCAAATAGTAATGCATGCATATTTAAATAGAAACTAGGACAAGGATATCAAATAGTAATGCAGGCATATTTAAATAAAAACTAGGACAAGGATATCAAATAGTAATGCAGGCATATTTAAATTGAAACTAGGACAAGGATATCAAATAGTAATGCAGGCATATTTAAATTGAAACTAGGACAAGGATATCAAATAGTAATGCAGGCATATTTAAATAGAAACTAGGACAAGGATATCAAATAGTAATGCAGGCATATTTAAATAGAAACTAGGACAAGGATATCAAATAGTAATGCAGGCATATTTAAATAGAAACTAGGACAAGGATATCAAATAGTAATGCAGGCATATTTAAATAGAAACTAGGACAAGGATATCAAATAGTAATGCAGGCATATTTAAATAGAAACTAGGACAAGGATATCAAATAGTAATGCAGGCATATTTAAATAGAAACTGGGATCAGATTATATGAAAAATAGTAATGCTGGCATATTTAAATAGAAATTGTCACCATCATATCATATCAAAAAGGTTGTTATAACAGTGTTCCAAGAGGTTTCAGTTCACATCACATGTGTACCAACAAACATTGTGTATTACACCACAACTGTATGTAATTTGGATACATTCAGGTGTTATTGAAGAATGGGATGGCAGCTGGAGTAGACAGCATCCCAGCAGAACTTATCAAGAATGGTGGGGAATCAGTGATAGAGCTACATACAAAAATCTGCAGACAGGCGAATGGCCAACACAGTGGACCCAGTCACTCATTATAACACTCCCCAGAAAGGCAATCTCCAGCTGTGCCAAAATTACAGAACTATCAGTTTGATCAGCCATGCTAGTAAGGTGATGCTGAAGATCATCTTGAACAGTTTTGTTGTTGTTGTTTCTGGGTTTAACACCATTTTTCAGCACACGATTGGCTATACATGGCAGACATTATTACTGGTGGAGGAAGAACCTGGGAAAACAACTGGAAAGAACCACCGACCTATGAGAAGCTACTGGCTAGTTTTCTCACATATCAACATTGGCCGAATCTGAGACTTGAACCCTCGCAGACAGAGATGAGTTTGCAGTGATCTGTAACGGAGAGCGCTTTAGACCACTTGGCCACTCGGGGGGGCCCCCCCCCCATCTTGAACAGACAGAACCCACAAGCAGATGAACTAATCGCTGAAGAATAGGCAAGGTTCCGGAGTGGAAGAAGCACAACAGAACAAGTATTCAATCTTTGGGTTCTGTGTGAAAAGTTCTCACAACAAGACATCTATCATGTATTCATAGATTTCAGAAAAGCTTTTGACAGAGTGTGGCATGAGGCATTGTAGGCCACAACGAAGAAGTACAACATGGGTCAAAAGTTGACCAAAACCATCAAGCAGTTGTATGCCATGGCCAGAACTTCCAACCCTCATGATTTTGGCATTAATTTCACAACTTTTTCAGTGATTCACGAATTCATGCTGCATGCAAAAAATTCACGAATTCCAACAATTCTCCATTTTTAGAAATATTTAATAAAATAGCCGATTTCCTGTTAAGCGCTAGTCATGATATCGACAGTTGCCAAAACGATCTGGTAAAACAGGTTGCAGTATTAGTGAACAATAGCTGTTGAGTATTTCATGCTTCATTGATTTCGGTCAGGTTAGTTTCTTATGTACATCATTCTTCTGAAAGTTTGTGGGAAAATAATTGCACTTTAGTAACTAATCAATTCTCTTTGCTCACAGAGAACTGCAGAACAATTTTCCATTAAGAAAAGTGAGGTGTTTGAGATTCTGTTGAGCTGCAATGGTGATACAAAGAGAGCTGTGAGCTGGATACGCTTTGGAAATGACTCGATTTGTAAGTAAAAGTCCTCCAAAACAAACATGCAATTTATTTTTACAACAATATTATGAAATGAATCATTTGTTGTGTATTGTTAACATCAGTATGTTCTCAAATTGCTTTCTTTACCATTGTGTCAAACTTTTCAACTTTTGAATTCTGTTTGAAAATTATTTTTTCAATTTTCTTGCCAGTGAATGATGATGAGTACATACATTTTTGTTTAATGTTTTGGCATCACCATCATAAGATTTTATGTTCACTTTTAAAAAAAATCATTTATTTTCTTTATTGGCAGTATTTAACTGAAACTTTGGAGACAAAAACATATTGCCTGAAGTTTGCATACTGGTATGCTAGTTTCCAGTCTCACCAGCATGCACAATATCAGTTGCATTGACATTAAAATTCTGTAATTATTTTCTTCATCATAATATATCTTCAATAACTTGTTCAATATTGAACTCAAATTCATGACATGCTGTTTATGTGGAACATTTTGCCAACATAATGCAAACTCTGGCAAAATACTTGAATTTGTTGTTGTAGTAGGGTTTAACGCCATTTTTCAGCGCACGATAGGCTATACATGGCGGCCAGTATTATTGGTAGAGGAAGAACCCGGGAACACCCCGGAAAGAACCAGCGACCCACAAGAAGCTACTGGCAAGCTTTCTCACATAACTAAATTTAGCTGAATCTTAGACTCGAACCCACGCAGACAGAGTTGAGATGGCAGTGATCCGTAATGGAGAGCGCTTTAGGCCACTTAGGGCCCCCTAGAATTTTTAAGGAAGATTAGTTTGTATACCAGAGATTGTACTGGTAATCACCAGTGTTGCAAAGTTTGAATTTTTTCCTTATTGGCAGAAAAATATACAATTTTGCCATTTTTTTAGGTGACAACAATTTTGGTTGTTAAAATTTATATATACAGTCTTGTGTTTGGAGTAGAAAAATTAAAAGGCACCATAACAGGAAGCTGCAAAACTTGGATATAAAATTGCTCTGGAATCTATTATTACATAAAAAAAATGCCTTGTTCATATTGACAAACCACCCAAACACGGCATTGTTATATCATAATCTGCTTATACTGATGTCTGACCTTAGTACTGTGCTGTAATATAACCTTAATAATCAAGCTACCTGACTAGCTACAATTAACCACCTTTGAAGGTGTAAACCAATCTTTTTGAAAATTATACCAGAAAAATAGTTTTACTGAAACTTCAATGAAAACTGATAACCTTTGAAGCATTGTGCATTCTGTATATATATATAATAAGCAAATGAAACAAAAAAATTGTCTTTGACAATATTTTTCAGTTATTTGCTCCAGCAATGACAAACTGACATTTCTTTGGTCCTTTAAAGAGTGCATTTAGCGATGCCATTAAAAACACATGTACCTTCATCAAGCAAGGCAAAGAACTTTGATCGAAGGAAGTCAGCAACAAACTTAAATTAAAGCATTGTTTCATTTTTCATAGTATTTGGAACCTATTTATTGTGCCCTGAAAGTCTCCTCTTAAATCAAACAAAAAGGTTTAAAGTGAGACTTAAATTGCTTCACATGAGGATATATTCATGAAATTTGTATTTTTGATGGTGAACATCAGGTCAGAGTTGAACCATGTTCCTGGCAATCTTTGATGACGAACTAACATTCTGACTAACCTCAAGAAGACATTTTGTTAGAATAGGACAAAATAACAAAATCTTTCTGTTCCTGCAATTATTAGATTATCAGGTATGGCTGAAGTATTTTTTAGAAGTTTTAAAATAAGGCATTTGTTATCTGTTTGTACCCGTTAATTTTTTGAGTAAATGTAATTGTCATATATAAGAATAAAACAAGTTCTTTTTATACACAGTTAATAATTTAATTATGTAGGAAACAAATACAAAAGTTACACTAAATTAAAAATTTACTTATACAAAGGTGCCTGAGTGATTGAAAGGAATGTTTTGCATTCTTTATGCAGTGTTAAAGGCATACAACCTAAGATTTTTTACTTTTTTATTCTTGCAAATGCATGATATTATGAAAAGTATAGTATACATAATGAGTAATTACAGGTCATTCAGTTTCAAAAAATCTACAACTGTAAGTTTAATCAATGAAAATATAACGATTTTCTGTATGGATTGATAATTAATTATGCAGAAACGGAATTTCCCGATATACTCCGAAGTTGCAGTGTCACGTGACTCGCGTCAACAAATATGATGGAAAATCCTGACAATAAGAAAGTGTTTACTTGTCATGTTTGTGAGATTGTGTTACGTTGTAAGATAAACCAACTAAAAATATGATAATTTGTATCATTGTAATCAGAACCGCTATTAAAAGGTCTCGTTAAAGTCGCTTCTTTGGCTCAGAATAAAGTTGATTTTCTTGTGTATTTGCATTACCACCTCACGCTCACGTATCCGATAGTCGATGTGATTTGCGCATTTGTATATTTACACGTTTGCTTCATTGCATAACACAAAAATTAATATTTTCCCACATAACATTTAATGCATTTATTTTATTTGGTATATTTTTTACTGACAATTTTTAAAAAAATGCAGGACTTCAACCTGGTTGTTTTAGATGAAGTCGTGCTTCTTGTTGCACAGAGGTATATGCAAGATACTCTGGCAGCAGAAGAAGATAATGATTACAACAGGGAGAAAAGGCATACTGCTAATAGGCAGTTTATTTTATGGACTTAACGGATACCTAAATGCTGGCTACAGACATGTCATTCCAAGCTGTTGTGTATGGCGTATAATGGATAAATAATTTTGGCCAGTACCATGGCTTTACTCAAGGAAGACTTGGGTGATCTATCCAATGATATGATGTGTGAATAATATAATTTATATTGATTTTAAGTTGTATTAAGCATTTATTTTGTAGTATGCATTTTTTTAGCTACCTACCCACTAAAAACTGATTATATGTATGGCTATGTTTTGAAAGCAACTGTGAGGAGACTATTTATTAAAAACATAGGATGAATTGAAGTTGACTAGCATTGTCTTGGGATGCAAAGGATGTAAAGAATGAAAGTACACTGGTGAACATGATTTTAATCGTGCATGTACAGTAACACATTAAGTTAAATGATAAATAATGCATATTCATATTGAGTTGAGAAAGCAAAACTTGTTGCAGTGTTTCATGAAAACAGATTGGCTTGTAAATATCAACAAAACTACAAACACTAGGATACTATTTTATCCAGATACTGCTCATTAATTTCAATCACATGTAAAACAAAATGGCTCTGGTAACAGAATAAGGTTTCTAAGACTAAAATACTAGTTCATCAAAAGTAACCTTGAATGCTTATATCACATAGGTGCATCATCAGCTGTCTGATTACAACTAAATCAAATATACTTGACACCAATTAAAAGCATCAAATTTTCAGTTTTTTTAAAAAGTGTTCATTTACTATAGAAATAATTATACCCTTCATATGAATACCCAGATGAATGTACACAACTGCATACACTGTAAAACTGACTGTTATATATTATGAAATGTACTAAACTTGTATAAGTACAAATGTGCATGTACATACATAACTTTAATTCAAGAGTTTAGTCAGGCATAAAAAACTGAAGGATATCATCTAAGAATAATTATAGTATATATAGAGGTTTTCCATGTTATTTAGGTTGGGTGGGGTGCTCCCAATATTATTTAAATTATTACAAAAGACCACCCCATCCCCCGGCTTGTTTTTGTGAGGAATTGAAGTAGTGATAGAGAGATGCAATGCTCAGAGCCCCCAGTCATTGGTGCCTACAGTTAAATTAATGAATACACAAAATGTGAAAGTCAAATAAACAACAATTTAATATCATTAAATAACAGTCATCTCTCCAATGAAATTCAAATTAAAACCCTATCATTTGTTTTTAACTCAACCAAGTTATGGCCTATTTTATCATCTGACTTAGTGTAATAGATTTTCCTCCTGTCCTGTGTTCCTACTCATCTGTATGATCTTTCTCTGGAATGGTAGTCCTGTTCCCTCCAGTCTGTCTAACTTCTGCCTCGGAGTCCTTTCTTCCTTTTTCTTTGTCTCCCAGAGACTTTTATATGAGAAACTAGTGTACCATTACTATAAAAGATTGATTACAGACATCCCATTCCAAAATACTAGACAGTTCTATAGAAATTACATTGATGTTTTAGTATCCAGTGCTTGGTTTCTATGCTTTTGACACAAGCGATTACCATTTACTCAAAGCCAAACTTTAGTACATCACCTAAACAAACTACTGCAGAGAAACAAATATTAAAATTAAGCTCACCCCCACCCCCAAGTATCTTTCCTATTGCATTTCTTTTAAAATTAGTGCAGCTAGGTACACACACACACACACACACACACACACATATATACTGAATAGTATATATAATGTACTAAGTACAGTGCAAAACTGGCTCAGATATACATATCAAATTCAGGAATGCAGGGGTCATGCTACCAGGCAAAGAGACTTTGCCCTCTTGATTTTTCAGATGTAAAATGACTGGTTGTACTTTATACCTTCCTTGATGTACCCATTACGTTCTGGCAGTTTTGTAACCCAAGGCAAAATGTATTTATGCAGTATTGATACCAATTAGCCTACGCAGACAAACAAACTCTTACACATTCACAGGGGTGTTTTAATTGCTAACTGACCATTAACCCTGTTTGCAGCAATATATCACTGCTTGAGTTCATGAAATTGGGCCTACTGTACAGTGATGAAAATATACCAAATTCTGTTTCAAAATTGTAACGGTGTGTGTGATTTGGATTTTTAACATACCTTGAACAATTTTTCAGTCATTTTGCTATGATGTTTGCAGTGTGGCAGTTTATAGTGATGTCTAGCACTGAGGCATCATGCCGCAGACATGTAGCATGACATCCCACCCAGTTACATTATCCTGACAGTAGGACAACCAGTCCATACACTAACCTCTTAGTGCTGAGCACCAAATGAGGCAGCTGTTAATACCATTTTTATGTCTTTGGTATGACTTGGACATGGATCAAGGCATCCACAACCTCTTGCATCTGAGGTGGATGCTCCTACCACTAGGCCACTGGAAAGGTCAACACCAGTATGTAAATAGTAATTTGTTGTTAACAAATATAATCAGTGCAGATCATTTCTAATTTATTTATTTCTTTTTAAAAAAAAACAGAAAGTTAACAGCATTATTTTCTTTTTAAAATCAGTTTGAAAAAGTACGTGAACCTGTAATGGCAGACATCGCTGCACCTATGATAAACCACTTCATTACATTGTATTCTTAAAAAATTGGGCAAATAAATTCAGGAAAATATATAATTTAATTAAAACAAAGTCTAAATATTTTGTGTTAGAAGATTTAGCTTAAATATTTAATAATGTAGTCAGAAATGTGGGACAATACTATGTTGGGGAAATTGAAACAATGTTGTTAAGCTCAATGCTGTTTTCTGATGTAATTCATTTTCATGAAAAAACATACATGCATGCATACATACATACATACATACATACATACATACATACATGCATGCATATATATATATATATATATATACAGTCGAACCCACTTATCTCGACCTCGGTTAACTCGCCAACCCTATTAAGTCGACGTTTCTGAAGTGGAACCGCCAAATTCTCTCTTTGTCTTAGCATTTTCTCATCGGTTATGTCGATTCTTTTATGTCGCCGAACCCTAATATCTCGAGCACAAAAGAGGACCAAATTTGCCACTTAACGTCGGTTATCTCGATCCCCATGACCAATCGCCGGCTTTTGAAAATGTTAGTTATCGATGCCACAAATGATCCTTTGTTTGTATCGACAACCCCATCTTAGCAGTGCATTGTTACATCATAATCTGCTTATGCTGACATCTGGGCCGAGTACTGTATGCTGTGATACAGTCAATCATGCTACCGTACTATACCTACAACTGACCAACTTCTGAAGATGCGAATAGAACAGATAAATTAATGGAATGGCTAATCCTTCTGTTTGTTGGCTGAGATATGATAAAAAAGTTAAAACAGATGTTCTATGATGTATGTATCAAGGCAAAGTTCGTCAATTAATTTACAACTGACTGTGATATTTTGAAGAAGGAGTATGTCACCAAACATAAATCCAGGCGGTGTAAATAATATTTGTGCATTTTACTCATTGATCTTTTCCGTTTACCATCAATCCCGTGTTACGGTTACAGAGACTTAAACTCCGCAAGAAGAAATAGCAAACAACAAATAAAAAATAAACAATAATTATGTATTTCTCAAAATACAGGAGTGAAAGAATCCCTATATGATAATATATACGGTCCAATATTGTCAGGTGTTGTAAGTTTCAATTGTGGGAATGGAGATCCTATTTTTCTTGTTGAGAAAATTTATACAGCATTCAGTGATCATTCTTTTGGGATTTAGGAAGCAATAGAGCATTTAATGGAGATTTTGGCGAACTTCGTAATTTGCTCGGAATTTTTATCATTTTAGACTTTGTAAAGAAACCATAGTAACCGCGTGTACGATACTTTTCAGTGCTGTGTCAGAGTGAAATGACTCGCGAATTTAATTTTGACACTGGTTAGCTTTTTGTAAAAATGATCTACACCCCGCACATTTTTGTGATTTTGTGAGCGATCTTTGTGTTTCCAATGTTGGAGAATATAATAAAGGTTTGTATCGAGAATCAACGGTGGTTTGTATTGTATACTGGTAAATCTCTGCCATTAGTTGGTGCACATATGCCTTTTGTTGTTAGCAAACATGTATGTACATTTTTATAGCATGCCGATCGCTTCATCAAACAAATCGCGGCAACGCTGTTGTGTAAAAAAAAACCCCGTGCATTACATTCTCATTTATTAACGCACATCATGTACATAAAGAAATTTCAAGCACATGTTAATATATTGCCGCCATATTGGTTTTCGTTTATCTCGATCATCAGTTATCTCGACACTTTTTAGCAAACCCCTAGGCCGGCGACATAACCGGGTTCAACTATATATATATATATATATATATATATATATATATATATATATATATATATATATATATATATATATATATATATATATGCACGGAGGATCATCTTTAGAGTACCTCGATCAGAGCACACCTCACCACTGCTCTGTACCCTACATTGGCTATTAATTCTCTATGCTATGTTTCAATGACAGACTCCAGTCCAACATACCTATCCAGCCTCACCCATGTGTATACACCAGCTAGATCCTTACGCTCATTTGTTGTTCTGTAGTGTAGTCATATCATTATTGATGGTGTAAAGCGCTTAGAGCTTTTAAAGATTAGGCACTATACAAAGTCCTCATTATTATTATTATTATTATTATTATTATTATTATTATTATTATTATTATTCAATGCATTATCCTATCCATGCATTATCCTATTGAAATGTAATCCTATTCAGTGTGTTATCCTATTCAGTGCATCATCCTAGTCAATGCATTATCCTATTCAATGTGTTATCCTATTCAGTGCATTATCCTATTAAATGTGTTATCCCATTCAATGCATTATCCCATTCAATGTGTTATCCTATTCAGTGCATTATCCTATTCAGTGCATCATCCTATTCAATGCATCATCCTATTGAATTCATTATCCTATTCAATGCATTATCCTATTTTTATGTAATCCTATTCAGTGTGTTATCCTATTCAGTGCATCATCCGAGTCATTGCGTTATTCTATTCAATGCATTATCCTATTCAATGCATTATCCTATTCAGTGCATTATCCTATTCAATGCATTATTCTAGTCAATGCGTTATCCTATTCAATGCATCATCCTATTCAATGTATTATCCTATTCAATGCATTATCCTATTGAAATGCAATCCTATTGAAATGTAATCCTATTCAGTGCATTATCCTATTCAATGTGTTATCCTATGCAATGCATTATCCTATTGAAATGTAATCCTATTCAGTGCATTATCCTATTCATTGCATCATCTTAGTCAATGCGTGAACCTGATCAATACGTCATCCCATTCAATGCATTATCCCATTCAATGCATTATCATATTCAATGCGTTATATTCAGTGCGTTATCCTATTCAATGCATTATCCTATTTAATTCATTATCCTATTCAATGCATTATTCTATTCAATGCATTATCATATCCAATTTGTTATTCTATTCAATGCGTTATCCAGTGGCTTTATACTCTGATCCTTAGTCTTAACATATATATATATATATATATATATATATATATATATATATATATATATATATATATATATATATATATATTGTCAGCAAGGGAGACAATTCTTACATGGAATTGTTAAAGCAGCATTGAAAAGGCCTGAAAAATAATGAACATTGCCTCAGAGATAAATAAACTCAGTATTTTCACATTTTGGCAGGATTTGTACCTCTTTTAGTTAATTTTAAATGCATGGTTAATGCTACAATTGCATTTTAAAGTCAGTTATTTAATTTTTATTAAATTGGATGGTATTTTCAGATTTATCGCCTTGGAAGCTCAGTGATGATAAGAAACTTATGGACGGAGAAGATATTGTTAGGCTAGAGCTTGTGTATGGGGCAGAAGAAGTCAGAGAGAGGGCCTTATTCCTGGAAATTCTGGAAAGACATTAGGGACCAGTTAAACTTGATAACTAGTGGCATGGCATTTGGTTATGTTTTGTTCTAATTTCACTAAGAGCTGTTCCATTTAAACATGCATGGTAGCCAGAGAAGTCATTTTTATATATGAAAAAAATATGCCAGGATACTTTGATTTCTCAGACTTCATATTAAAATGATCAGAAATTTTAAATTGGATTTATGGGTGAGTACCACACTTTAAAAGTGTCTTTCCTGGTTGCATGCATTTTTTAATGAACAGTCCTAATTTTATGGGATACTGATATTAATGGATTTTGTGATTGCTTATAATCAAGAATTCAAATTATAATACAGTAAGATGAAGCATTTGGCACGATATATTATGTCACAGTATTTACATTTAAGGAATAGTCTGGTGGTAAATGTAATCATCCATATATACCATGATAAACACACCATGGCACAGTATTTACATTTAAGGAATAGTCTGGTGGTAAATGTAATCATACCATATACACCATGATAAACACACCAAATTATTTTATAATGCCACTTTTGTTATAAATATCAGAGTAGCTGAGAGAATAAAGCAATTCTTGGGATTTTAAAAGTCATTATCAATCAATAGTTAAATGAATATAGGATTAAATCTGGTTGAGATCAACAAATCTTCCACCCTTGTCATGCATAAACTTAAATTGTAAGCCTGGGTTTGGTTTATATTTATTCCAACAATGTCTTGGCCTTCACATTATCATCAGTCACTTGGTCGAAGGAATTTATTGTCCTCAGTCACTTGGTTGAAGGAGTTGATTGTCCTCAGTTGCTTATATTAAGGAGCTTATTGTCCTCAGTCGCTTAGATTAAGGAGTTTATTGTCCTCGGTCGCTGAGATTAAGGAGTTTATTGTCCTCAGTCGTTTAGATTAAGGAGTTTATTGTCCTCGGTCGCTGATATTGTCCTCAGTCGTTTAGATTAAGGAGTTTGTTGTCCTCAGTTGCTTAGATTAAGGAGCTTATTGTCCTCGGTCGCTGAGATTAAGGAGTTTATTGTTCTCAGTTGCTTAGATTAAGGAGTTTATTGTCCTCAGTCACTTAGATTAAAGATTTTATTGTCCTCAGTTGCTTAGATTAAGGATTTTTTTGTCCTCAGTCGCTTAGGTTAAGGAGTTTATTGTCCTCAGTCACTTTAGATTAAGGAGTTTATTGAATCCACTCAAAACTAAACCCACAGTATATCAAAATCCACTCAAGATTGACAATTTTTGTGTGGTCAGGAATTTTTTCTTCTATCATCATTTTTTAATAGACAGAGAAACCATTCAACTATGTAAACCAAAATAAATTTTGATCCCTAATTTAAAGTTTATTTTTAACACTTTCCTCCAAAAGCTGCAACTCACTTCAAAGTTGGAAAAGTGTTTTAGCTGCTTAATTCCTGACACAAGCTGGACCAGATTATTTCCAGTTAGCAAATACTGTTGTAGGCTTTTTTGTGAGATGACATCCCAAGTGTACATGATGTTAAAACAATTCTTGATACATGTGCCGACACATATGATCAACACTAGGAAGTCTATGCATCATAGTGAGTGCCAACTTGTAAGAGTTATTAATAATACTTGTAGATAAATCAGTTAAGAATGATTGTTTACCTGCATGTTATCAAATTATGATTGATGATACTAATTTATACAAATGATCACTACAACATTTTTCTTTGTTTTTTAAGTATGTGGTCTATGTTAACCAACACTGACAATTTACCAACAGGTCTTAGGGAAAGGGCCTTTAAAATACAGATTTTGTAGTAAAAGCACAAATTGAAGAAATATGATTGTTTGTGGTAAAATCTGGATACTGGTTTGTGGTAAAATCTGGATACTGGTTTGTGCGTGTTTTTGTTTGAGTCAGATTCGGGTTTTAGATTTCAGTGGAATTGGGGAGGAAACCAGATTAACTTTATAGGGGTACCTTGGGCTGCATTATCAAGCTGTTATGTTTTTATATATAATGGCATCCAATAAGTGATACATTTTCAAGATCAAAGTGGTTAATGAAGCAGGTCTGACAACAGCTACATTTTGTTGACACCATGTGTTGATTTGAGTATGTCACATGACAGTATGGCTGAGTGGTATTGCCAATTTTTAAATAATAATTATGAATTTGAGAGATAGCAAGAAGCCTTTGAGTTCCTGCAGGTAAACTTCACCAAAACATGTTAGTTGAATATTTAGTTTACATAGTCTTGTGTCACACTTCAAGACTTTTTAAATGCATGTTTTCCAAGGTGACAATTGCAGTACAGTGGTTCTTTGACTTACGAGTGTCCCAACTAACGAGTCTTTTGAGATACGAGACGTCTCTCTGCCGATTTTTTGCTTTGAGTTGAGAGCTAAAATTTGGGTTATGAGCCAGCTTCAGATACCCCACCGCTATTTGGCGCAGCGAAAGCCACAGAGAATGTCACAACATCCACCCAGTATCCTGTGTCTCACTCGTTCACTTGAAGCGGTTAGTTCGCAGTGGAAGCATCAGTGTTTTGCTAGCATTTGTGCTTCCAGTTATTTTGCAAAACTTCGTTTTTCCAACATTGGATCAGAAGAAAGTGAGTGTGAAGTTCAGTCAATAAAGGCTATAACGCCAGCCATGTGCGTTAAAACATTTTCTAAACAGCGGACATCTATCCATGAAAATATGGAGAAGCTGCCAATTGTGTGGTTGATGGAGAAGCAGCTCGCAGCAGATACTGTGACAGAGGCTATAATCTTCGAGAAGGTACGAGCTATTATGCTGATTTGCTGCAGCACACCCCAGGCACTTCAGACCCCAGATGAGGCATCGGGCGGCTGGTTCCAGAATTTTAAAAAGAGGACCGGCATTAACTCCATTGTCAGGCATGGTGAGGCAGCGAGTGCGAATATGAAGGCAGCCGAGGATTACCTCAAAACGTTTACTGGAAGACTTATATAACGGCAGAGGAGAAGCGGATGCCAGGCCACAAACCCATGAAAGATAGGAAAACCCTCGCACTGTGCGCCAATGCGAGCAGCTATAAACATCGTGATATGCCTCAGAATTATCAATATGGCCAGGCAGGGTGTTACAAAGGGTGTTTTTTGGGGAGGTCCAGAATGGAGTAATGGGATTTCAGTTCATTTCAATGGGGAAAATTGATTTGACAGGAGTAATTTGAGTTACGAGCTCTGTCACAGAACGAATTAAACTCGTAAGTCAAGGTACCACTGTACATATTTTATTGCACCTTACTGAAAACTGGTCTAAATTGTGTGAAAAAAAATCTACTGCCTTGTTGAGATGGTCTTGTTAGGGTCAGTAGGTCTGATGTCTTCAATCTACTGCCTTGTTGAGATGGTCTTATTAGGGTCAGTAGGTCTGATGTGGTCTTAAATCTACTGCCTTGTTGAGATGGTCTTGTTAGGGTCAGTTGGTCTGATGTGGTCTTAAATCTACTGCCTTGTTGAGATGGTCTTGTTAGGGTCAGTAAGTCTGATGTGGTCTTAAATCTACTGCCTTGTTGGGATGGTCTTGTTAGGGTCAGTAGGTCTGATGTGGTCTTATATCGACTGCCTTGTTAAGATGGTCTTGTTATGGTCAGTAGGTCTGATGTGGCCTTACTTTTTATGCTTTGCTAACAGAGACTGACAAGATAGTATTCTTATCATTAGATTCACTTAACTGGTTCATAAAGGAGAATTTCTTTTTAGATACATGTATTTTTGTAGCTATGACTGTCATCGCTTGCATATCATGAAAAGGGAACAACCAGTTAAGCATTGTAGGATTGATATATCTGTGCCAAAACCTTTACTGAAGAAACTAGACAAAATTTTCTATTGGAATTATACGGAGTATCTAACTATTGTGACTTATTCATGATTCTAATGGACTTAAAGTTATACCAATAGGATCTTTACTAGCCAGTGTGATAACCCTATATACACCTTGGCGGAGTGAACAGATATATCTGTTTTGTCCTAGCAAGAGCTATTGGATTTCATGAGTTGCCTCCCTTAGTGTTGCATTTACATTGACCAAAAGTTGTGGAAACAACTGACCTAAAAAGGATACTTTGTAAATTTAACATAAGAAATATTACTGGTCTATACGAGTTAAAGGTATTTGTGCAAATACGGACCATCATTGGAAAATTGCTTATTTATCAGGTCATTCAAGTTGTGTGCTTACCTCAATCGTGTAGGAACAGTGTTAAAATTTGAACATAATTTTGATTGGATATAGTAGCTTGCTGCCACATCCAATGAAATTAACAGACTCGAAGCACAGAAATATCTGCTCGACACGCCATGGTAGTTAGGGCTATCACATCAGAACTATACCTAGCTAAGATGTATATCATTCCTTAATTGTTTCTTGAGACAGGACTGTATTTCTGTGTGGAACAGCTGTGTTAATGCGGGAGGAATATAAGCTAATTTTTCATTAACTATGAAAAAATACCAAACAGCTGTCTTAATTTGTTTCACTCTTACATACATCATCAAATTAGATTTATTCTCTCAAGTCAACTGCTCCAGTGGCCTGGTGCTTAGAGCATCTGCCTCAGATGTGGGAGGTCACAGGTTCAAACCCCAGTTGAGTCATATCAAAGACTTATGGTACTAACAGCTGCCTTGCTTGGCGCTCAACATTAACAGATTAGTGCTAGACATGATAAAGCAATGTTAAAAGTTCAAGTCACACACAGACTCACTCAAATAAGCACTTATAGGAAGATATTTATTTTCATATTTGGTAAAACCCTCTGTAGACTGAAAACCTCTCAAAACTGTAAACTAAATTTTTATCCCATGGGTATTGGGATTTTAGTTGTAAAACAACAAATTTACACATGATACTCGTATTTAATTCAGGAATTTAGCCAAAGTTTGATAACTTTAAACCTTTTGAGATTTCAACCTTACAATCCAATGTAGTAACATGAAAAGATTAATTTAGATCTGCAGCTAGGATCCTATCATCAATATGATTCTCTAACCCAATACCTCAGTGCCTTTTTGCATGACCATCTTAAAATATTGGTAAAATTACCTAATCCATTTTGCATATATTGCAATTTCGTGGCAACACTCTGCAGAAGCGCTGTTTAACATGAAAAACACCAAAATGTATTGCTTTTAGTATCTTCATGTTGTGACCTCAGCATTTGTTTATAATCAGTTATCCATCATTGTGCTAGTTATGATTCTAGAATCCATATTTCTGATTCAGTCTCAATCAGATTTTGAATATAGGTTTTATATCATCAAAATCTTGGGTAAAATTGAATAAGGAGCATGTTACACTTGTTACTTACTAGATCTATGGGTCAGATTTCTGATCCAGATTGGAACTGACTTTAAGTTAGAAGATAGCTTATATCATTAAGATCTTGGATAAGATTGACAAAAGGCAAGACCCATATTATTCTAGGTGATCTTGCATTGAATTGGTTGAGCTTGTTTCCACTGTCTTTAGCTAGATTTCATAATGGATTCAGTTAAAAACAAAATCTGCATAAAAATTAGGTAATCTTATTTCTGATTGGATCAGCTTGTTATTAATTTGTAAGCCATATTTGCAATTTGATTTTTTATCAAACTTGGAATGTATGCTTTTATCATCAGGATCATGGATATGAATGACCTGATCCTGCATTAGACTAGCTGAGCCTTCTACGACTCTCGAACCCATAATTCTGATCAAATTTTGATCATAATTCAAATGAGCGTACATCAAGAATTTGTATAGTTTCAAATGTAAGCAGGATCGATGCATATTAATGAGGTAAACATTTTGATTATTAGTTGATCATATCAAATTGCTTTTGTTAACTTAGACAAAAACATTGCCAATGGCATAAGCCTTATTAAATAGCATTTTCTGAGAAACTTATCCGATCTCAAACTTAACAAGTCACTGTGGTAGAAAATGCAAGTCAGAGTGACTTATAACCCATGATTTTTGCCCTCTTCATGACATACCTACCTGTATAATCACATAATTGTGCTTTGTATATCTGACTGGAATATACATTTTTAACTACTTGTGATGTTTTAATGAAATTCCAATCAGTTCTATATCTTGAGTAGACAAGATCAAGGGCCTTAGCATAATGACACCCCTTGTCTTAAGGTCAAGGCATTGCTAATTATAAATCAATGCCCTCTATCAACATACAGGTATAACTGTTGAACTAATGAAGATCTATTTAATAACAACTTGACAGTTAGCACGTGTCTCTTACATCATGGTCAAGGTTACAGCAAAGCTAAATGTTTCCTTATCCAAGTTGTTACTTTTTAACTGCAGATATATATTTTGATGAAACTGTACCTTACCGTAATTATACAACAGAAAAGTCTATAGTATAACAAAGGTCACAGGTCATTTGTGTAACTCTTGTACTATAACAAAAGAAAAAGTCATACCGAGCTGAAGAAATGAAACACAACTTATGTTTTCACTGATATTTTATTCCACATGTCCATACTTTACCACATCATGACACACATGCAAACAGTTATTCACAAAATATGATATATGATAATAAATATTTTTCCATTATAAATGTGTTTCTTTTTCTCAATTTTACATCTGAATTTTCTAACCTATGCCTCTATTTGTACTAATTTTCATGTTAGAGATTAATAAACCAAATAGATCAATTTACAACAAATATTTTTCTCAAAAAAGGTGAATAAGGCTATATAAAAAGAAGAAAAAACCTAGGAAATTTGCTATTTGGCCATATTAGTTTTAAATAGGCAGAATTATCATTTAACATCAACTCGACGCTATAAAAAAATCTTTGAGCGAAAACTACATTGCAGTATGACCATTTGCTCATCACACATTAAATATTAAAAACGGAGCCGCAGTACTACAGCAGATCATAAGACTCGAAATCTAAGGGGTCAGTTGTTCAATACCTAGCAAAGCCTTTATGAACAGCCGTTTTCTGTCGAAGCATGTAAAATTCTATGAAGTGGCTTACTTAAGATGTCAACAAAAAATATCTACTGGCCAACTAATACTGCATTTGCCTGACGCAGGGATCAGCCTGGTGAGTTATTTGGGCCATGCTGACATCTCCCTTAGTTTTTCATATAGTCCTTACACAACATAGTTGGTTCTAAACAAATCCATCAAGCACTCGTCTAAATTTTATGAAGATGGAAGATTGGTATAAATAGTCAACAACAATTAGTCAATTTTATTATAAGTCAAATGATGCGGAATGTAATGTAACCTTCTGATCTCATTCTAATGCCATAAATTTGCAGAACAATTGCCCTTTAACAAAGTAAGTTTTCCTTCTTCATCCCTTTTTCCTTTCTCCAACATGACTAATTACTAATAAAAATGCTGAGGTCAGAACTTGCCCATACAAAGACACCTTAGAAATGAATTTGGTTCCTTCTCCATAATAACAGGTGTACTGTCAATCGCACTTTATACACCTGTGCCCCCAAGCCACCCCAAGTTTGGTAACAGATGATGTACAATAACTCATCTTATTGCGCGGAACTGGTCTTTTTATCTGCCAGCAACTTGACCTCTCATTCCAAAAACACATTTCTCTTACTCCATTTACAAGCTATCCACAAAGTTGGATAATTAAAGATGGAAGATAACTATGGTTTTTGAGAAGAAACAATTTTTCTTCTTTCAGTTATTTGACCTTTTGCTCCCAAAATCAATAGGCTTTCTCCTTACCACAAGTGAAAGCCATCCACAAAGTGTGGTCCAGAATCCAATAGACAACTAATATTATTGTGCTGATACCATCTTTATTCTTTCAGTCAGAGAGACCTTCAACCCAAATGTGATGGGCTCCTTCCACAGATAAAGTGCAAGCCATCCACAAAGCTTTATTGTCAGTGACCCTGACCTTTGACCCCCTAAACAATAGACATTTTCCATACCAAGGGTGCAAACAGTCCACAAAACTTTTTAACTGCAGTTCATAAACAACTCTAGTTACTGTATGTAAATGAAACAGTTAAACAATGCATGAACAGATGGCACAAAAAAAGTAGTCGACTTTGCTTGATGTGTAAATGGTACTGAATGGAAAATGTTTTATTTCTGCCCCTTAAAAAATAATTTTTCACCTTTATCAAACAACAGTAATATTGACCTGAAATCTGAAAGACAGACTACTCCATTTATGCAGTGGAGTAAATAAATACAAATTCACAATGTAACAGTACCTCAAAATACAGGTTAACTTTTTTTTTTATAGTTTTATTAACTTATTCTAATGAAATCGAAAACATAACAACACCTAAATTCTGCACTTAACCAAAACATGCACAGACAGCTATATCTAAAATGATACTATTTACCATATAATTGGTGAGATTAAATCATTGCATTTTTTCCCCTTCAGATTTAAAAGCATCATCTTTCAAGAAAAATACCAGTACATTTGATTTATTCTAAAACAATTCAAATGCACAATGGTGTTGGAATTACATTTAAACAAGATAAATTAACAAACAAAATGTGAGATGTGAATTAATAACATGAAAATCCTGTCTTTACAATTTCTAATGTACAAATAAAGAATATATAAAATAACATCCAACTGTGTACTTGAGCAAAGTTGCTTTTGCAGTAAGAATAATTAAAAATTCTGAATACCAAGAATTCATTATGTTAAATCTAGTTGATATAAACCACAAAATTAATTTTAAAGATATAATGAGCAATGATAG
Organism: Unio pictorum; assembly: GCA_030141615.1. Classification (NCBI taxonomy): domain Eukaryota; kingdom Metazoa; phylum Mollusca; class Bivalvia; order Unionida; family Unionidae; genus Unio; species Unio pictorum. The sequence goes on from JARLTB010000349.1 coordinate 389,496, forward strand.
TTCTGAAGCTCAGTATTCCCATTCAAGCCATACAAACAAAAATGTAATTTTAAAAAAATACAAAACCACCAAAATTTATTTCTTGGGCTGTTCAACTTAAAACATACATTGGACTACACTAGAAAGGTAGTTTTATTTCCTAGGGTCTCTTGATAAAAATTGTGAATTGTCTCAAGTATGTTTACTTGAACAGCCCCAATGAAAACAAATGAATTCACCTGATCTCAATCTGAATATTAATCAACAATATTAACCATAATGTTGATTCAAAAGCTTCATTAAACTCTGCATTTAGATTCATGTATGGCACTATAATATTAACCATAATCTTTATTCAAACGTTTCATAAAACTAGATTCATATATGGCAATAAAATATAAACATCAATATTAACCATAATGTTGATTCAAAAGTTTCATTATGCTCTATTTAGATTCAAATATGGCACTACAATATTAACCATAGCATTAATTCAAAAGTTTCATTAAACTTTATTTAGATTCATATATTGCACAAAAATATTAACAATAATATTAACCCTAATGTTGATTCAAATGTTTCATTTTAATTCTATTTTGCTTCATGTATGGCACCACTACTACCAGAAACATTGAAAACTAATGAAGTCAATGTAATAAATGTTTTTAGACTTGTTTGATTATACCAATCTAGCTAACAAGATGTCTTAGACTTGTTTGACATTACCAATCTAGCTAACAAGATGTCTTAGACTTGTTTGATATTACCAATCTAGCTAACAAGATGTCTTAGACTTGTTTGACATTACCAATCTAGCTAACAAGATGTATAACACAATGACATGATCAGACACCATTGTTCATTTGATCTGATTAGCAAAAAGTTTTTAGACTTTTACTGTAGAATTTTATAATTTGTATAGTGCTTAATAGTAATTTGTGTTTTCACATTATATATACCAAGGACCAATTTACAATTAACTGAAGACATTTACATTCCATATTTTTCCAGTCACAAACCCATGCTTAATAACAAATCCATAACCAAAAACCTTGTTTGGTAATAAAGCCTCTACGCCCATGTCCATAACCAAAAACCTTGTTTGGTAATAAAGCCTCTACGCCCATAATAAGTCCATAACCAAAAACCTTGTTCAGTAATAAAGCCTCTACACCCATAATAAGTCCATAACCAAAAACCTTGTTTGGTAATAAAGCCTCTATGCCCAATGACACATTTACAGTGTGCAGGACCCCTAAAACTCAACATGATAGAAACATTAAATAAAGCACCTTAAATATGTCCAATTATCAATTTTGGCAGGTTAGCTAAAAACATTATTGCTTGATGTTTTCTAACAAGGTCAAGACACTTTTGCAATGGACCAGGTGGTCGAGGTAATCTCATGCTTTGTTATATATATTTATATATGTACAGAATCACAAAGCATGATAGCAATAAATGGCAACTTTATAAATTTTAATACAATCTAAATTCAGCTACATTCTAAAGTGAGATAAATACACACAAACTGCATATATGTTTTGCTGAGTTGGCGGAGGAATGTAGGTAGAATGGTGTAGGAATATGTTGAAACTACCAGGTCAAAATAATAAACCATATTCAGCAAGTTCTTTTCCCCAACTCTAAACAAAACATGAATGCGTTTTTGCATTTATGACATAACCCCTCTTTAAAGCATTCTAAATATTTTTAGTTTTTATACTATGAATGAAAAGTTAATTCCACCTAGTATATTAATATCTACATGCAGATGTCAAACAAGACATCAAATTAGTTTAAATCTGAGTGTATATGGAAATACAAAGCTGTATCATACACCAGATCAAGGACACATGATTAAATTGGTATAAAATAAATTAAAATAGATTTCAACATGTCACGAAAAATCAATGACTAAATTTAGGACTTCACAGTAAAAGGTTGATTGCCTATTGATACAAATTATTAAAACAATCCAACAACAAAAGCCAATCACAACCTTTTCAAGGTCAACATAAAATGTGAATTTTCATAGGGTGTAATAATTGTGTTGCCAGTAGCTTCAGTCAACTACTATCAGGACTTGTTCTATAAAACCTAACATATGACGATATTTAAACAGACTCCTACAGATCTTGCAACTGGAGCTTAGTGGACTACAACTAATATCAAACTGTGTTGTATGCAACATATACAACATTATTTTACAGAGGACAATGATTACGACATATAAAAGGATACTATAAAGGTAGATTTAAAGCTAATAATTCAGTATTGTGCCTTTTATCAGCTCCTAAATTAAAGTTAATAATTCAGTATTACAGTGCCTTTTATCAGCTCCTAAATTAAAGTTAATAATTCAGTATTACAGTGCCTTTTATCAGCTCCTAAATTAAAGTTTGGCTACCAATTGTTTTTTTTCCTGTGGTTTACTGGACTACAATTTCATTATGAAAGTTACTGCATCCTTGCTGACTGATCTAATACATTAATAAAAATACATTAATAAAAGGTACATCTACTTTAAGTTTGTAACTGGTTCTAAAACCAATCCTAAAATATACAATTCACAAATTAATAACTACAATAAAGATATTTATCAAATTATTATACATAACTACATTCATTGATGTAAATGTAATAAAATACAAATGAAACCACAAAATGAATAAATTATTCAAGAATGGCCACTTCCTCATTAAAACAGTGAATATTTTAACAATCAACATCAAGAAGCTATTTCAATTTTTGTAATTTTAATTTTTCAAAAGACAAAAACATATTGCTCCCACTTGAGTCAAGGCAAATTCAATTGTTGGTCTAGACAAATAAAGATACAATTTGTCAATAGGGCTTATGCAGATTGAACTTTATACCGAAAATCTTGTCACAGCAAGTGCTTTAGTTACAGACCAACCTACGCAATTACCCATGCTAATTTTCAATAATAATAATCTACAACATAAGTGATCTTGATTTGTTTGTTTGGTTAGGATTTTTAACGTAGCTTAATCAATTTTTCAGTCATATCGCTACGATGTTTGCAATGAGGCAGTTTATCATGATGTCTAGCTCTGGGGCTTCATGCCACAGACATTTAGCATGATGTCCCACCCAGGCACATTATCCTGACACCAGGCTGACCAGTCCTAACACTAACCTCTTAATGCTATGTGCCAAGCAAGGTAGCTGTTAGTACCATTTTTGTAAGTCTTTGGTATGACTCGGCCGGGATTGAACCCACGACCTCCCACTTCCGTAGCAGACACTCTAACCACTAGACCACTGTAGCGGTCCAAAGTGATCTTGAAGTTGTAAAGATTTACTGTTGCATACAGATTTAAAGGATATTCAATAACAATTAAAAATGGCATTCCACTAAGTCGTTCATGAAGAATAGTGTTATCAATAACAAACTTGTGCTAAAGGACTGACAGACAAGACATACTGAATGATACATCACTCAGAATTTGGAATACATCTAAAATCAAAGTATTGCATTTTGAGGTACATCATATATGCCTGCAAACAGTCTACAAGTTCATTATTTTTCAAAAATCATTCAGTACAGGCTTTAAGTAGAGATCTTCATTTAGACTATTTACTTAGACATGTTTGTATCTTTGAGTGTCTAACAGGCAATACTAATATCATTACTGATATATTCAGAATAGTTTAATCCTAAACGCACAGGCTGATATTAGTGCAAAATTACCATACAGCACTTTTTTGTGCCAGTCCCTTAAATCCAAGAAATTTAGATGCTGGATATTCTCACTTAATGTTGAAAACCATGAGAATGAGTCTGGCACTGAAAGCTAATCCTGCCATTTATAAATACCTTGATTGTCTGCATACAGGTCATGCTACCTTAAACACTATATGTAAATATAGTAAATGTAAAATAAGAACATAATTTTGTCTTATAGTGAGACTTCCCATTACATCACCAAATACATATGCTTTGCTTACAAGTCCAGTCTAACTGCAAAATGCACAGACCCAAATCTGTGGTTTATTAGGAGTAATCAATAGATTAAAAAAACAGACCATAATCTGCTAGCAGATTACACAACTGCAGATCAGAGTCTTTGCTGTTAGCAATTGACTCCACCTACAAGCAAGTACTTACGGTATAAAGCACATTCTATCCAGACTCTCAAACCCATGGAAAATTGTAATTATTTCAAATTCTACATTAATCTACTGTATCCAAGGGCCAGATAAATCATATACAATCTATGACTAAATGAACTTGATATGTGACCCATCAACTGTTACGTATATTTATGAGATCAATTTGCAGTTTATATTTTGATTTTTACATCAGGTCCACTACATCTAATTGGAAAAGAATGTTTGACACTCGCACAAAAATATTGCTTAATGCTTCCAAGTCTCTCGCACTGGATGAGGCTAAGAAATGCATACTATTTCAACACTTCTGAGATCAACAAGACACTCATTATTGTTTATTTTCCACATGTGATTCAACAAAATAGTAGAAAAGCAACTTTCCATAAACAAGACCTTTGGTATAAGATCACATCTCTAACAACACACTTGCTATTTAGATTCCATATCAACCAACTCAAATGGGGAGAATTTTAATCCTTTAGTACATTTAGTCAGCATAACATACGTACTCCAAAGCCTAGATAACCCAAACATCTTCCAGAACATGCAAACAGTTTGGATACAAACTTCAGAAAATGTAGTTGATCATATCAATACAATAAGATGACCATTATCCTAGAAGATGACCATTATCATTATCCTTGAAGATGACAGTTATCCTAGAAGATGACCATTATCCTAGAAGATAACTATTATCCTAGAATATGAAAATTATCCTAGAAGATGACCATTGTCATTATCCTAGAAGATGACCATTATCCTAGAAGACCATTATCCTAGAAGATGACCATTATCATTATCCTAGAAGATGACCAATGTCTTAGAAGATGACTAATATCTTAGAAGATGACCATTATCCTAGAAGATTACCATTATCATTATCCTAGAAGATGACCAATATCTTAGAAGATGACCAATGTCTCAGAAGAAGACCATTATCCTAGAAGATGACCATTATCCTAGAAGATGACCAATATCTGAGAAAATGACCAATATCTAGAAGATGACCATTATCTTAGAAGATGACCATTATCCTAGAAGATGACCATTATTCTAGAAGATGACCATTATTCTTTGGGGAGATATGAAACATCAATTCAGATCACTAATAAATTGAAACAGAATTAACTGCAGATCTGATCATTACTCCTGTGGTCTGTATAACTGAAACGTCATCACAGGTAGCACATTTATTATTGATGTTTGTCTGTAATGCTTAGTGAGTCTGGATGAACCAAAGGTTCACATAACTATGGTCGTACTGTCATGGCTACTTAAGACTGAAGGCAGCTGCTGACAGATCTTCCTGCGATATGGTAATCTTTTGGTCCTGAAGAATTGGCAAAGACAAAAATCTTGATGGGCTAATCACCATCTGGCTACTGGTAGCAGGCATGGCAACCACAGGAACCATGATACTGCCATGTGGATGCTGCAAGGCACTTGTAAGTGGTTTCTGCATTCCTTTCGATTCCTGAGTGCTTTCTGAATCAATTTTGGCAGGGTTCTCTGAAAGAAAGACATTTTGCAATTATTTCATCACATTCCCACTTATTTGTGGGTGCCAGGATCTAACAAGGCCAGTTTTGTTAGTTTCTGACTTTCTTATTAAACAAATACTTGTCTTTCCATTTTTACAAGCAAAACTTTTGATCTATACCCATGATTTTACAGCTTGGTATTTATAGACCTAAATGAGTACCAATTAAAAAAGATTTTTTTTGTCAAGTGAAATGCATGTTTTATTTATTTCTTTTAGTTAGTTTTAAGTGTAATGATCATAAATACAATGTGCCCTGTTGTATTCAACTGTGAAATGTCACTCTACTACATGTAACAGCTATGTGTGCGCATGTTTCTGTGAGAACCTAATTAAGTGCCGACAGTGTTCTGATACCTAATTTGCATAAGTATTTGTTGTTTTGCTGAATTTAATAAAAGCTGACCTCCATGAATTACCACATTAATTATATCTTTTGTATCAAAAATGGACTAACTGGAAAGTTAAAAGGTATGCAAATCCAACCTGCACAAGAGCTTGAGGCCAGTCTAGTGTCAGGTCAACTCATTTAAAGTGATCAAATGAACATTTAACATTTTTTTGGGGTGAACATAATATAATATACCTATCTTAAAGTAGCACACTCAATCACACATATGATCAAAGTTAGCTTAAACTATCTTCAAGCAGCACACTCAATCACACATATGATCAAAGTTAGCTTAAACTATCTTCAAGCAGCATGCTCAATCACACATATGATCAAAGTTAGCAACACAACCAAGAGAAATTAATACTTGGTGACATAAAAATCTCTTTCAAAGATATATTTTATAGATTAAATGCTTATTCAAAGTTTGTAGTTAATTTGTAATTCCTAAATTGGCACTTGGTAGTTAATTTGTAATTCCTAAATTGGCACTTGGCAATTCTTCATGGATGAGAAGAAGTTTCACTATTACTTGCAATGAAATCATGGCTTCAATATTACAGAACGAGAAAAAAAATTGACTTTCGACTATGATGGCTGTTTTGTCAAATTGTTGCGTTCTTTTTAATAAATCTTGTATGATCATGAATTTGAATCAATAACTAGTCTGGTTCCCTGGTAGCTATGTTCCTTGAATTGCATTATACAAGAGTAGCCAGGAAAGCAGGGAACAGATGGATCAGGAAACCAGACCACTGAACAACAAAACAGAAAGCAGTGATGTAATACTCAATGTTTTTTGCATACACATGAAGGCAGTTGAAATCACTTAGATTAATGTTAACAATCACTAGAAATCTTGAAAATTACGGTCATGTTTTTTACATAAGAGTGTCCGCCGAGGGACTGGGAGGTCGTGGGTTTGATCTCCGGCCGAGTCAAACAAAAGACTTACAAAAATGGTACTAACAGCTGCCTCGCTTGGAGCTCAGCATTACGAGGCTAGTGTTAGGACTGGTCGGCCTGGTGTCAGAATAATGTGACTGGGTGGGACATCATGCTACATGTCTGCGGCATGATGCCCAATTGCTAGACATCACTATAAACTGCCTCACTGCAGACATCGCAGCGATATGACTGAAAAATTGTGAAAGCTACGTTAAAAATCCTAATCAGACAAACAAACAAAATTCCCTCAAATGCTTGTCCAGTGAGGATGGTATAATTTCATAGTTATGGACGCACCTTGATAACTTGTACCCTTCACTTATAGTACGGTCCATGCTTTTGGACCCTGTTGTGCACGAGTTATAGAGGAAGAAATGTATATGGTAAAACCTGTATTGGAAGAAAAAGCCTTCTACCTACCCTCCCCCCTCCCCCCAAAAAACCCCAGGTAGTCTTTCATCAGAGGTTTTCATACAATATACCTTAACTGAGCTGTGCATTAATAATCATTCTTAAATGACAAGTAGTCTTCATATGACAAGTAGTCTTCATTCTTAAATGACAAGTAGTCTTCATTCTTAAATGACAAGTAGTCTTCATATGACAAGTAGTCTTCATATGACAAGTAGTCTTTATTCTTAAATGACAAGTAGTCTTCATATGAAAAGCAGTCTTCATTCTTAAATGATAAGTAGTCTTCATTCTTAAATGACAAGTAGTCTTCATTCTTAAATGACAAGTAGTCTTCATATGACAAGTAGTCTTCATTTTTAAATGACAAGTAGTCTTCATTCTTAAATGACAAGTAGTCTTCATTCTTAAATGACAAGTAGTCTTCATATGACAAGTAGTCTTCATTCTTAAATGACAAGTAATCTTCATTCTTAAATGACAAGTAGTCTTCAAAAACAGTGGTCAATGAAGTCAGGGTTTAAATTAAAATATTCATATAACATTAATGTATTCTCACAATATGCCCACATAATAAATTTCCGACTTTTTATGCAATAAAATGCCTGGACTGCAAAACATTTTTGTTATGCAAATGGTGTAGCTGTATGTTGAGTGATGCATCCACAATATTTACTGTTACATTAATTCAACAGGCAACAGTGTTTACGTTCCTAATTGCAAAGGTTAACACAGGTCAGTGGTGCATTAATTGTAAGTCAAAGTAATTTGGTTTTAGTCATTATACTCCTCATAATACAATAAAGAGTTATAAAAAAAACTCTGCTGCCGACAAAAGTGTCTCAGAAATTTAGCTAAACACAAAGCCTAACCCTTGACAGAGACAGAGTACAAAGACCAGAACTGCTTTACAATCCATCCAAACATTAATTTGAACTGAGAAACAGGAAAATCAAGACAATAAAGAAAGTACTATGAAGCAAATAACATAATAGAGGAAAGATTACTAAATTTCTTCAAAAATAATATTGGCTTCATACGCTTTAAGTAAATTTTACATTTTTTAAAGTTTACTCTAAGTTTACCTCTTTGTATCAGGTATGGCAGCAGTCCCTGATGATTCAGAGAAAGTTGATCTGTGATTTTTCTCAGTTCCTCTTGCTGTCGCATGATCGCCTCTTGTACCTGTCGTGCCTTCTGTTTCAGCTGCTCATGAAGCTGGTGTTGTATTGGAGTCATGTAAAGCTGTGGGGCCGATATCTGTTGAAAAGAACGGATCACATGATAACACATATAGCTTCCATTTGAAAAGAATGGACCAAATGATAACACATATAGCATCCATTTGATACAGACCAATTTTAATGATTTTCGGTTAAGGTAACTACAATAATGGAACATAAATTGGTTCCGATTTTTTTTTTTATTGTTGACGGATCCAGTGAATATGATAACAGTGAAGCCAGGGAATTTTAAACCAACAATTGCCTAAACAGCTTTAGCCAAAAGTTTAAACTGCTGATGACAACACCTGCAGAAAAAGACTGCTGTGTCACCAATATCAGCTTGACAGAAAGTAAAATGTTTTGTTATGAAAATGCAAAAAGTGATAATTGAGGGCATCAAATATTTTAAAGACATTTTTACACTTAACATATAATTACACTTCTGAGATGAGACTGAATGCTGGTTTAACAGTCAATCTGATGTTTACAACTATGGCTGAGATTAAAACAATAGTTCTGGCGCATTATATACCACACACTGTGTATGCATGACTCAGAAGATTACTGACCAGTGGGCCTGAATGACATGGACTTGGAGATTCTTGACTAATCGGCCTGAACGACCTGGACCTGGAGATTACTGACCAGTGGGTCTGAATGACCTGGACTTGAAGATTACTGACCAGTGGGTCTGAATGATCTGGAATTGGAGATTACTGACCAGTGGGTCTGAATGACCTGGACTTTGGTCTAGTGACCAAATGATTTGAATGACCTGGTCTGGGCTTGTAGATTATTGACCAAATGGTCTGAATGACCTGGAAATTAAGATTATAGACCAAATGGTCTGAATGACCTGGACTTGGATATTGACCAATGGTTCTGAATGATCTGGAGTTTGAGATTATAGACCAATGGGACTGAATGATCTTGACTTATATTATATTGACCAATGGGTCTGAATGACCTGAGCCTCTTATCAAAGTATGCAGTCTTGAAAAAAACATGCTGTGCAGGATCCAATATTTTCTTATTTGATTTACTATGACCAACCCCATAACTTTTTGTCTTATGGCAGATATAAAAAGTTTTTAAATTGCGATGAAGCACTAAAAAAGACATAATAATAATAATAATAATAATAATAATAATAATAATAATAATAATAATAATGAGGACTTTGTATAGCACCTAATCTTTAGAAGCTCTAAGCGCTTTACAACATCTATAATGATATGACTACATTACAGAAAAACAAATAACAAAAACCATGAAATTGGAAAACAAAAACATGCTGAAAACATATAAGATACAAAAACATTATTAGGTCTCTAAGTTTGTTACTACAGTCGAAAAGGTGAGTTTAAAGAGCCCTCTTAAAAGGGACCAATGTGTCTTTGTGTCTAATTTCAATGGGAAATTCATTCCACATTGCCGGGCCCTGGTATGCAAAAGAATGTTGTCGATATGACTTCATTTTCATAGTGGGAACAATGAGTATACGATTGTCAGAAGAGGAGTGTAAGTATCTTGCTCGTGTATACACATTGGTGAGGCCAGATAGGTATGTTGGACTGGAGTCTGTCATTGAAACATAGCACAGAGAACAAATTTTGTTGTTTGATTTTGTATGGAATGGATAGCCAGTATAAGGTACAGAGCAGTGGTGAGGTGTGCTCTGATCGAGGTACTCTGAACATATACTGTGACAGCCATCCATACTACTTACTGCAAGCATGGAACCTTTCAAGGCATCAAAAGTTTTAAGACTGAAATCTTGCTTTGATGTATAGTTTGTGATAATACTGATACCTGTCTAATTAGTTCAAGCATTCGGCTAAAACACGGTATTGGTGCTGATAAAGGAATTTTCATGTTATATGCATGAAATAGAAAAATTAAACAAGATATGAACCAATTTTAAAGATTGGTAAGCCTGGCATATACCTCTCTTACTTTCCTGAAAATTTCAAAGAGGTTAGTGTAACCCATTGTTGAGATATGCATGGAAACAAGCTCTAAAAATTGCCATTTTTGAGCATTATGTAGTCTCACTCGAAAAAAGCTTGAATATAAAATAGAGAATTCTCTAAATATCATACTGAAATTATGCATTTATTGGTCTGGTTTTATGCGGAATTCTATCCTGCAAATATTGCTTCTTGAATTAAAGAAATCGGTAAAATATTATGGATTTTATAAGCAAAACACCGTCAGTAGAAGTTTTGTTTCAACACTGAAATTCAAACACTAATCTGTTGTTATATGCCAACATTTTGTACAAAATAACATTCATTATAACTTTTATTGACATCTAGAACTCGACTTTATATTATAATAAGTAGTAAAACCATTTAAATCACATGGCTAGCCAAGATATTCGAATGAAAGCTTGTTCTTTGTCAAACTTTCCAGTTCTAAATTTTGTAGTGTCTGTAACCTTTACAAGTTTATATGGCAATAATTTTGTTGTTTCATTATGGAAAAGTATAAATCCTACAAAGGCTCATGTGTATCCATGTGATGTCCAAGTTGGCCAAAATTGGTGGTGCTGTATTGTACCATTAAAAAACAGCAACTCAATAAAAAAAAGTTACAGACACTACACAAACAGGTATAAAAATGAAAGATAAAAGTATTGTTCTACTTGTCATTAAAACATTGTTTTTCTCAATAGAAAGTTCCATCTTATGTGATGTAATGTTGCATCATCTATTTACCTCTGCAGCCAAGAGCAAAAAAGTGATGCAATAACTCTCTTGATTGAATATTGCATCATTCCTGCAGCACTGTCTGTTTGAGTAATTTACTACAAGACAATGTAATCTGAATTTCTTATCCTAGAAGAAGCTGCCTAATTACTTTTTCTGTTCTTTACCATGGTACATCCCTAAGACATGGGAAGATGACAAAAGCAAACCTCTGGGAACAACTCTGGTAAGTTTGTATTGAATTGGTAAACCATACTCTTAAATTGTAGTGTCTGTAACCAATATCCCCTTTTTATACTGTCTATGACTTTATCCCTGTTTTTTTAAAAAAATGAAGCCAAATTATGTTTCCTATTACAGTATTGATGTGTAAGGCTAAATTTTGACATATTGTCTTTCTGCAATTTGTAATATTTTGGTATATTTATAGTTTCTTTCATCTAGATTTCTGATAACAGGCAACATTTTCAGTGATTTCTTATAATATGCAATTGAAACTGAGTATTTTTGCATTCCATATCATTAGACTAGTAAATTCAAACAGAAATATTATGAGAATTCAATGAGCTCAGACTTAGTATTGGATACATTGCTGATATTGTCAAATGGTTACAGACACTACTAGACATGTGAATTGACCCGACTGTTGTTTACATTATTAAGGAAAGTGTGCAATCATTGTAAATGCTAGAACATTGAATAATCATCAGGTTTTATGCTATTTCTTTTTCAATCAGATACTTTTCTTTAAGAATCTACAGGTTATTCCAGTTTGCTTATGTATGAAAGCATATTGCGTACTCATTACAAGTATGTTTTGTAAAGTCTAAATTTCATCCGTATACATAGAGGAACAAAAATGAGAATGAAGTTGTTTGTTTTTAGGAAGCAAAGATAAGCCAGAAGAAGATGAACAGAAGATTAAAGCTAGAAGGGAGAAGACGAGGCTAAAGGTACAAGCCTGGAGAAAAAAACAGATGGAAAATAAGGCGAAACATGAGGAGCTAAAAAGGGTTGATAGAGAAAGAAGAAAATATGCAAGACTACTAAAAAAACAGCAATCACTTTCCGATTCAAATCTTCAACAAGAATTAAGAAGGAAAAAAACGTGAAAAAATGAAAAGGTATCGCCAGAAAAAGAAAGAAAAAGCAGCCCTGGCATTATCGGTTAATAAGAGTGTTGATTTAAGAAGTCCGAAAACTGCTGAATTAAGTAGAAAGAAGAAAGAAGCTGTGAAAAGAACCCAAGCATGGAGAATGCATATCAAACTGAATGAAAGTATACAGCAAGAGTGTATTCAGACTGATTGTGAAATAGGAAATACTGGGTCAGCCAGAGATTCACCAATGAATAAAGGTTTAATGTGTAGTGTCTGTAACCTAAGATCAATCACATATGGGTCTGTGTTTGAGTCAGCACCTTGGGTTGAACAATACTTTAGTGACTATGATTTATTGAACATTCATTATACTTCAATATTTTACTCTTACAAACACTATTTAGTATTAAACTTTCAAGTGCTATTTACCAGTTCATAATTTTAACACAAGTATTGGACATATACCTGTTACAATGTGGTTTTATCATTTTATTAACTAATCAACATTCATTTAATGAATAATTCTAGTCAATGTGTTCATGTTGAATTATTTTTTAAGTGAATTTTATGGAGATATGTATGGTTCTGCAGCTGTATTGAAATGCTATAGTTTTGTAGTGTCTGTAACCAATTTTATGGACAATGTACTTCTGACTCTTATGGAAGTTTGCAATACTTTTGGCCAGTATTAATAATTTTGTTTGTTTAAATATTCTTCTTGGTGTTAGATAAATGCCTAAATAAGATTATTCTATGTCTTTTTTGTTTGTTATGCAAAAGTTTCATGGTTAGGTTTTTTTCTAAGTGATACCTTTGTCATAGATGTTTTGATTTTGTTATTAAGTTGTTTACCACTTCCAGTTATGTTGTTTACTTTAAATGTTGATATCCTGTTACTGATGTTACTGTGAAAAAAAATAAAGTTTTAAAGTTTTCATGCTGTTTTTCTTGCATGTTATACACCAAGTGTAGTGTCTGTAACTGTTGTTATACCACAGAATTGAAATAATGGTTAAACAAAATCGCATGCATGTTCAAGTTAAATCTAACTTGATCTGACTAGGGGACACCCTAGGGTATATAATGAGCTTCATTGAAATGTTCTATCAAACATTTCAATTTTTTAAGTGAGTGAGACTACTCTCAGCACCAATACCGTGTTTTAGCCGATTATTTTGGATTGGGACAATACTGATACCTGTCTAACGAGTTCAAGCATTATTTTGGATTGTGACAATACTGATACATGGCTAATGAGTTCAAGCATTATTTTAGATTGTGACAATACTGATACCTGTCTAACGAGTTCAAGCATTATTTTAGATTGTGACAATACTGATACCTGTCTAACGAGTTCAAGCATTATTTTAGATTGTGACAATACTGATACCTGTCTAATGAGTTCAAGCATTATTTTAGATTGTGACAATACTGATACCTGTCTAATGAGTTCAAGCATTATTTTAGATTGTGACAATACTGATACCTGTCTAACGAGTTCAATCATTATTTTGGATTGTGAAAATACTGATACATGTCTAACGAGTTCAAGCATTATTTTGGATTGTGACAATACTGATACCTGTCTAATAAGTTCAAGCATTATTTTCGATTGTGATAATACTGATACATGTCTAATGAGTTCAAGCCTTATTTTGGATTGTGATAATACCAATACATGTCTAACGAGTTCAAGCATTATTTTCGATTGTGATAATACTGACACATGTCTAACGAGTTCAAGCATTATTTTAGATTGTGACAATACTGATACATGTCTAATGAGTTCAAGCATTATTTTAGATTGTGACAATACTGATACATGTCTAATGAGTTCAAGCATTATTTTAAATTGTGACAATACTGATACCTGTCTAATAAGTTCAAGCATTATTTTAGATTGTGATAATACTGATACCTGTCTAACGAGTTCAAGCATTATTTTAGATTCTGACAATACTGATACATGTCTAATGAGTTCAAGCATTATTTTAGATTGTGACAATACTGATACATGTCTAACGAGTTCAAGCATTATTTTAGATTGTGACAATACTGATACCTGTCTAATGAGTTCAAGCATTATTTTGGATTGTGATAATACCGATACATTTCTAACGAGTTCAAGCATTATTTTAGATTGTGATAATACTGATACCTGTCTAATGAGTTCAAGCATTATTTTAGATTGTGATAATACTGATACCTGTCTAACGAGTTCAAGCATTATTTTAGATTCTGACAATACTGATACCTGTCTAACGAGTTCAAGCATTATTTTAGATTCTGACAATACTGATACATGTCTAACGAGTTCAAGCATTATTTTAGATTGTTATAATACTGATACCTGTCTAACGAGTTCAAGCATTATTTTAGATTGTGATAATACTGATACCAGTCTAATGAGTTCAAGCATTATTTTAGATTGTGATAATACTGATACCTGTCTAACGAGTTCAAGCATTATTTTAGATTCTGACAATACTGATACATGTCTAACGAGTTCAAGCATTATTTTGGACTGTGACAATACTGATACCTGTCTAACGAGTTCAAGCATTATTTTGGATTGTGACAATACTGATACATGTCTAACAAATTCAAGCATTATTTTAGATTGTGATAATACTGATACCTGTCTAACGAGTTCAAGCATTATTTTAGATTGTGATAATACTGATACCTGTCTAACGAGTTCAAGCATTATTTTAGATTGTGATAATACTGATACATGGCTAATGAGTTCAAGCATTATTTTAGATTGTGATAATACTGATACCTGTCTAACGAGTTCAAGCATTATTTTAGATTCTGACAATACTGATACATGTCTAACGAGTTCAAGCATTATTTTGGACTGTGACAATACTGATACCTATCTAACGAGTTCAAGCATTATTTTGGATTGTGAGAATACTGATACATGTCTAACAAATTCAAGCATTATTTTAGATTGTGACAATACTGATACATGTCTAACAAATTCAAGCATTATTTTAGATTGTGATAATACTGATACCTGTCTAACGAGTTCAAGCATTATTTTAGATTGTGATAATACTGATACCTGTCTAACGAGTTCAAGCATTATTTTAGATTGTGATAATACTGATACCTGTCTAACGAGTTCAAGCATTATTTTATATTGTGATAATACTGATACATGTCTAACAAGTTCAAGCATGGAATTAACTGTAGTTTACTAATTCAGCTAATACAATGCAGTTACATGGCATAGCATAAATACCCTACTAACGATTCCAGGTGGCAGGATCAATGCACCAATTAATCCCTGTAAAAAGGAAACTCAGTGAAACTTAAGGGATTACAATGTACAGAGAAAGAACCAAAGATTTACACCTTGTACAAGTTTCAGACCTTTACATCTTCTATGTTGGGAAGTGTAGTTCTTCACAGGAAGGTGCTTTGTTGCATTGATGATATAGTAAACATATTTAGATACATTTGTAAAAAAAAATATCTAATAACGTAGAGCACTGACATCTGAACCCTGTCAACATCTCATCAATGTACAGCTTAAATTAAAAGCAAGAATAAGAACATTTATCAAGCTGTAACATAAGTTTCCAGCAACCAGCAGACATCCAACAACATTTATTCAATTTATAATAAAGAAGCAAAGACTTTATAATCCTGTTAAACTGATGCTGTATCAATACAGACATCGAAACTAAACAATGACGTAGAATCAATATCAAACCAGATCTCATTGAATATTTAAATATGTTTTTATTTTTTATAAAAACTAAGAGACAATTAACAAAAAAACTGAATGTGTATTTGACTTATGTTTAAGAATCAGTCTATCTGTATAAATAATTAAATCCAAGATTTATCTAAACTGTTTCACAATAATTAAAAACAATAAGCCAGCATTAATCTATGGCATATGTAAAGTGATTAAATAAAAAATTCATACAAGACACTGATTTTAATGAATGTGGCATTTGCCACAATGCAAAGTCAAGAATCTAACGTAAAGTGAATATTGCTAACCACCTAGCAAAGGTCAAAGATGGATACAAAATTTCAACAAATGTATCACAAATCTGATATTAGGTTTAAAAAAAAAACTTTATAGCAAACATACCATAGAATTTAAGGTCTCTTGCGTAGTAGAAGTTCCTATGCCATTGCTGCCTGATGCTGACAATATGGGCTGCATGTAAAACAAGACAAATTAAATTTCAGGTCATCATTTAAGATCTGCATGTTACTAAAAGAGAAAATTTTGACTTGTTAAAGAAAAGTAAACCTAAAACCTCTGGTTTAAAGAATAAATTAGATGTCAAGTTGGCATGGATAAAATATTTTTTCTTCAAAGACCCCACCAACTATCAATCTTACATGTGAGTGGTAAACATAAACCACTTAGACCAGTATGGATTAACTCCGCGATCATATTTAATTGAATTAAGTACTTTCCAACAAGAGTAAAATTCTCAACCGGCCTCTAAATAACATGCTGCTTGTTACATTAATCTGGTTCTTTTGAATCTCATTTTCTGTAGTATTACTGCAGGGAGAAGACAGATGTGTGAGACACAATAAAGGGCAAACCTTTTGAGATAAAATTGTAACAAAAACAGTCTGATGAGTAGGCAATGAAAAATCAGCATAACCTAAGAATTTGAAGAAATGACCAAACAGAAAGAACAGTATACAGTATATGTTATTCAATCTACAATTTTGCTCTGAAAAATTTATCTAAAGCAAACTAAAAATAAATCTGGATGATATTGGTGAGAACAAAATAATAAGGATAGTTGTGGAAATGGACTGGACAATCCATTTTATTTTAAAGCTGGGTCGGAAATGGCATAAAAAATGATCTACATTTAGAATCTGATTTGTTTGTCAGGAGAAAAGCAGCATTCTGTCAAAACATTGTGCCCATTTTGATGACTAATGAGTAAACCCAGTGTCTGCTGACAAACATCAGTACTAAACAACTTACCTGGTGCTGAGCGACTGGTATTTGACAAATTACCTGGTGCCCAGTGCCTGGTATTTGATACATTACCTGGTGCCCAGTGCCTGGTATTTGATATATTACTTGGTGCCCAGTAACTGGTATTTGACAAATTACCTGATGCCCAGTGACTGGTATTTGACAAATTACCTGGTGCCCAGTGCCTGGTATTTGATACATTACCTTGTGCCCAGTGACTGGTATTTGACAAATTACCTGATGCACAGTGCCTGGTATTTGATACATTACCTGGTGCCTAGTGACTGGAATTTGACAAATTATTTGGTGCCCAGTGACTGGTATTTGACAAATTACCTGGTGCCCAGTGAATGGTATTTGACAAATTACCTGGTGCCCAGTGCCTGGTATTTGATACATTACCTGATGCCCAGTGCCTGGTATTGGACAAATTATTTGGTGCCCAGTGACTGGTATTTGACAAATTACCTGGTGCCCAGTGAATGGTATTTGATACATTACCTGGTGCCCAGTGACTGGTATTTCACAAATTACCTGATGCCCAGTGACTGGTATTTCACAAATTACCTCGTGCCCAGTGCCTGGTATTTGACACATTACCTGGTGCCCAGTGCCTGGTATTTGACACATTACCTGGTACTGGTGCTTAGTATTCTGTACCTGGTGACCAGTGCCTGGTATATGACACATTACCTGGTAATGGTGCCTAGTACTTGACACATTACCTGGTGCCCAGTGCATGACACATTACCCTGTGCCCCATACCTAGTACCTACAGCAATATTAGTGAGAAAACATTACTGCTTAATTGTTTCTTTCCACTAAAGTAATTCATAAAGCATTTAGCTTGAATTCTTTGCACATATTTGGTCACAAAAATGCTGAATTAGTTATATAAACTGAACATTGCATAAATAATAAAATTCATGAATTATGATTCATTAATGTTTCCAATCGTAACATTTTTTTTACACTGCATTAATTAACATAGCCGACAAAGAATTTCTAAATTTTCTTACCATTAGGCTGATTCCACCTGTCTGTGAGCTACTCAGCGACATTATAACCTCTGGACCTGCTGACTGGGAAACCACAGGTTTGGACAGCTGTGGTGACACTGCTAAAATTGGAAACTGAACTGCCTGCATCTGACTTTGGTGCTGCTGTTGCTCCTGTTGCCGTTGAATATGTCTCTGCAAAAGCATCTGCAGTTGCTCTGGGATGGTTTGAGGGCTAGACTGCAAGCTGCTATTGGTGGCCATAAGGGGGAGTGTTTCTGATTGTATTCTTGCAGGGCCTGGTAATATACACAAACACAAATGTCGGTGAAGTAGATATGTGTTTTGTAAAACAGTCATGTACTACTACAGTAAAAACACCAGAATACAATCAGTGATTACATAACTCTCTTTTGTGAAGCTCTTTTAGTTTTCTTCAACAGCCACTGTAACATTAACTGTCCTGTAGAATCTAAATTTAGACTAAAGTGAACATACAAAGAAATGTCTGCCCCTTTTCTGTTTACTTATCTCTCACAGTTTTTGTTATTTTTATATACAAAGAAATGAATGTTTAATCAACACTATATAGCCAGTATTTTGTTAACATGTTGTTAAACCAAATACATACAAATATAGTAAGTATTATTTCCTAAGGTATCAAAAAACAGAGGCATTAAAATGAGTTGATAAAAACCACATACAGTTGACTCCACTTAACTGCACATCGGGTAACTGTACACTCCAGATAACTGCACGTAATCATGCCGGTCCCGTTTTTTCCCCCAATGCTTAAAAATGTACTGTACCGTACTGAGGTTAACTGCACACACCGGTTAACTGCACGGTCTCATGATGGGCCAGAGGGTGTGCAGTTAACCGGAGTCGACTGTATTATTTTTTCATATATTTAAAGTCACCATTCTTAAAATCTACTTCTGAAGCTAATACTGCTGTCACCTCTAGAGTGAGACTTACTGTTTGAAAGTCAATGGTTTTGAATAACCTTGGAGAGACAAGTAATATCAAAGCATAGTTCATGCATTAATAATTATCAACACCTAGGGTGCAGGAGTGGTCTACAGATCACTGTTATCTCACCTCTGTCCACTTGGGTTTGAGTTTTGGGCTTGACACACGTGGGTAGGTGAGAAAACTTGCCAGTAGTTTCATTATGACCACTCTGATTGCCAAATGGTTAGAGCATGTGCCTCGAATGCATTAGATCACAGGTTTGAACCTCAGCCAAGTCATACCAAAGAATTATAAAAATGGTACTAAGAGCTGCCTCACTTGGCACTCAGCATTAACGGGTTTGTGTATGGACTGGTCGGCCTGGTATCAGGATAATGTGACTGGGTAGGACATAATACTACATGCTATCACAATGCAGAATCTGTAGTGATATGATTGAAAATTGCTCAAGCTAAGTAAAAATTCAAATAAAATACAGACAATGTGCTTAAACATGAGAAAGGCAGATCCTAGATGACAGAAGCATAGCTATTAAAAGTGCATGGATTTTCCAGACAAATGAATCAGTTTCTTGGGATGGCATATGATATGATGGACAATAAATTCAGATGATGAACTAATAATGGATACTGTGATCATTACATTTCACATTTTGTGACATTTTTTAAATATGAGACAGCACAAAAAGACATTATGTTCTTCTCTCTGTGCAGACTATTGAAAAACAAGTGCATTATACCTTGGACAGGTTCTGGTGTAGCTGGTCCCGATTGACTCGATAACTGAGACTCATATCTGTGACAGGATGTCACTGAACATAAAGAAGGGCTTCTGTTAGGGGGCAGGAGGCGAGGCCCTGATTCATCTTGATTGGCTGATTCATTAAATCCCATGTCCTTGCGTAGTTGCGATCTGACATCAGAATAGCTGCATAAGAAACCAGAATGTCAACATTTATTACAAAGCATGTCTCCATGAAGCTGTTAATAATCTCCTGTAAACATTAAAGAAAAAAAATTCGGACTAAAGTGATCAAGACCTATGTAATGGTGGCCCCTGTGACTAGGTATAAAATCTGGATGAGGTTGAAATCTAACAATATTAGTAAATTAATGCCTGTGTAATCAATGTCGGGGTGATGGACAATCAGAGGGCCCCTAACTCCTGTGAGCTATATTTAAAAGAGCACATATATTTAAGGTCTCCTAAATATAAAGCGCCATACCAAATTTACAATAAAAAAAACATCTGTTAAATTTATCTCTTCCAAGATCTCATAACATGAAGCCAAATACAAAATTTGTCCTAATCTTAATCCTTGGTTAAATAGTTACGTGGCATAAAACCCAAAATTCAAGGGGCATAACTCCTGTATATTGTGTAGTTATGACCTTTGCACCCACACGTGAATTGGCAATGATTTCAGGATGTTGGTAACTTTTTTTTAATCATGTGAAAGTGTAATCCTGAGTATGTTTGCACAGTTTGCCCCTAACTACAAGGCAATATACACTGATTTAGGAATTTTGTAATGCTGCAACACTCAGTAACAGCACAACTTGCTTCATTCCACACCTAGTTCTACTTTCATGGCAAGTCCCTGCTTCCCTCATTCTGGACTGGGACTAGAGGTCGTGACAAAGATTCATAAAATATAAATATCCTCATACTATCAATAGTTCTTTTTATTTTTTTCTAAAATATCACTAATTGCATCTTTTTTAAAAATATATTTGACCTTGGATTCTACTGAAGTGACCCTATGTATCAAGTTTGGTAAATACTTCTTAGAGTCCTTTAGTTTATGCCTCTTGGAGTCGTACATGTAAAGTTAAACAGTGAATCGAATGAAATTGTTAGACATGTTACAGTAAATACAGTTCTGATGTCATATATTTACAAACTTTTGCAAGCTGGAGATACACTCAGGCATGTAACAAAACATAATCATATCCTTATTTAGAAATACATTAGTCATGTAATTCATGTTTGATTAATGTTACTGATGTATTGAGAGACAAGATTTTTTTTTTATAATTTCATAAACATTCTATAAATTTTGCAGGAACTGAATTATTGTATAATTTAAACATTGTACTTACACTTATAATCTCTAAGAAGCTAATTTTCTTCAATGTTGTTGTTGTAGGATTTAATGCCATTTTTCAGCACACGATAGGCTATACATGGCGGCCAGTATTATTAGTGGAGGAAGAACCCGGGAAAACCCTTGGAAAGAACAACCAACCCACGAGAATCTATTGGCAAGCTTTCTCACATAACTACATTAGCTGAATTTTAGACTCGAACCCACGCAGACAGAGGTGAGATGGCAGTGATCCGTAATGGAAAACGTTTTAGAACACTCAGCCACTCGGGGCCCCCTTCTTCAATGTAGGTAAACATTTAATTCAATTTTAGATTTCAGGCAGTATGATAGTACTTCTGCAGTTCTATGTACCAGAAAATGCGCATATTAAATCTATTTCCCAACACTGATAAGTAGATATCCACACTGTGTTATTTCCATCCACCAGTTAAGGAAAGAGATGAAAGAGTGTAAGGAAAGTGGGACAGCTTGAAAGATACAGAGAAGGAGGGTTCATCACCCATCACCCTGGTAAAGCCTAAGATATAAAGAATCACTTATTCTAAATGATACAAAAAGTACTAAAATTCAGCTTTTTAATTTGTCACTGTCCTCTTTGTCTGTCTCACCTGACTACTGTATTTTCACAGACAACAAATTCTGGCTTAGAGTTCCACTGGTTGTAGGTAATGTAATATCGAGTCTTCAGCCAGATCCACTGCTGGCCCTTGGTAAGAAATCGATAATAACAAGATGTTCCCTCCCCAGTCTGCATTACTGTAATAGAAAAAAGGAGAGGTAAATGACACCAAATTCAACTGTGGTGACGTGACAATTTGGAACTATTCAGTGACAGCAATGGACTCTGTACCTATGATCACTTAAAATACATATTTATATGTATGTCATTTGATTGAGTAGACAAAGGAAAAGCATCTGGTACATACAGGTCTAAGACTATCTGCAAGTTGGAAGCAGCAATAACTATGTATTCATGATCATTTGAATGCATGGATTTTCTCATATCACACAATAAACTGTAAAGGTAAAGAATACAGAATGAGGACTATTAAAAACATATTCAGTATCATTACAGAGATTGTTACTTTGTGCTTGAAAATCTTAACACTAGCCGCCATGTATAGCTTATTGTGCACTGAAAAATGGTATTACACCCTAAAACAAGTAAAACAGGGTTTAGTGTATACTATGATTAGTAATTATGGACCTCAACTACCTTGTTACAACAATAGTTGTAGTGTTCACAGGAAACAAAAGAGGTCAGAGAAAATAAAGAACAACTTACACTGTTCATGACTCTTGGTAACGGCTTCTAGATCTTCTGGGTGATAATAGTCATACCCAGACATGCCTAGAACCTCTATTGGCAAATACCCTATAATATTAGAGGCCCTGCAAAATGCAATATCAACAAGGTACATATGTATGCCTAGAAACAAATATAATGATATGTTAGCTACAGCACCTAAATTCAACATGAAATCTTTTGATTCAGTACTGTCATTAAGCAGAATTAAATTTACTGATTTACTTTGACCAAGTAAATCTTCATGACAATGGACAGGATTGCTGTTCTGTAACACTAAGGATCTCATGTGAAAGGCTTAATCAATAGATGGTCTCTTCATACCAGTATTCATTTACATTGTATACTAATGGGACTTTATATAACACTAAGGATCTCATGTGAAAGGCTTAATCAATAGATGGTCTCTACATACCAGTATTCATTTACATTATATACTAATGGGACTTTATATAACACTAAGGATCTCATGTGAAAGGCTTAATCAATAGATGGTCTCTACATACCAGTATTCATTTACATTATATACTAATGGGACTTTATATAACACTAAGGATCTCATGTGAAAGGCTTAATCAATAGATGGTCTCTACATACCAGTATTCATTTACATTATATACTAATGGGACTTTATATAACACTGTTGCTGATGGTCTTTATCAGGTTTGACTGTAATGAGAAACCAAAATTTGTCCTTATTCAAAGATCTAATAAATATGTTATGACACCCACTTAGAGACTTAGCAAAGCAACTTTCTCTTCCATCTGGTTCCTTCATTTCATTAGTCACATCGTAACACAGGACACAATGTAATAAAAAAAAGACCAATTTAACACATTAGTCACATCAGCAACACAGGACACAATGTAATAAAAAAAGACCAATTTAACACATTAGTCACATAAGCAACACAGGACACAATGTAAAAAGACCAATTTAACACATTAGTCACATCAGCAACATAGGACACAATGTAATAAAAAAAAGACCAATTTAACACATTAGTCGCATCAGCAACACAGGACACAATGTAATAAAAAAAGACCAATTTAACACATTAGTCACATCAGCAACATAGGACACAATGTAATAAAAAAAAGACCAATTTAACACATTAGTCACATCAGCAACATAGGACACAATGTAATAAAAAAAAGACCAATTTAACACATTAGTCACATCAGCAACATAGGACACAATGTAATAAAAAAAAGACCAATTTAACACATTAGTCACATCTCTGAGTAATAAATAAAATATACAAAAGTATACCTGTGATCTAAGAACAGAAATTTCCACTCAAGGCTGTGTCTGGAAGTAAAAGCAGCTTTTGTCTCATGACCTACAGACATTTCACGAGTGAATTTTGCATTTCTCAGTCTCACTGTGCTACAGAAACAAATTCTTTCCTTCCCCATTTGTGAAGAGATTCCAGAAAACTGGCTGCTATCATTGTCATTATACATGTCTGTAATGGATATTATAAAATTTATTATAAATCATAATTAAAGAAATAAATTTTAATTATTATCTTGCATCATGCTGCATTACTTCATATGCTGTAGTTATTTTCATATTTTATATCATTCTACATTTCTATCTACAAAAGAAGGTTTTAAGATCTCTTAATTTTGAAAAAAGTGAAGTGGAAATGGTACATGTGCAGAAGCTGTTATCTTGTTCTTGTGTTGTATTAGAGGTGTGTGGTATTACCGCAGTATTATTTTCAGCTGGTATTGATCACGTGCTACACAATTTTCCGTACTACCCATCTCCATCTCGTATTATATACTAACTAGATTATATTTTACTTACATCAATATTCTTCATGCTAACTAAATTTCATGCTAGTGGAATCATGTGATTACCTAAAATTTCACTGTTAATCCAGTGCCTAAAGCTACCTTTGAAGACCACAGTCTCATACACAGGTTCAGCCAGGGGGTTTAGATTTCCATGCAGAAAGTTGCAGTCAAAACACAACTGATTTTCCTCTACAAAAATAGTAAATAGAAGCAAAATATGAAATCTGCTCAATGTATGACAACTTATATAATGTTACACTATACATTTACATCATACTTATACTGTATAATGTTACACTATACATTTACATCATACTTATATAATGTTACACTATACATTTACATCATACTTATATAATGTTACACTATACATTTACATCATACTTATATAATGTTACACTATACATTTACATCATACTTATATAATGTTACACTATACATTTACATCATACTTATATAATGTTACACTATACATTTACATCATACTTATATAATGTTACACTATACATTTACATCATACTTATATAATGTTACACTATACATTTACATCATACTTATATAATGTTACACTATACATTTACATCATACTTATATGTTACATTTACTTTTTCCTTAGGTTCAGATATATACCATGTCCATATGTTTTTGCTTTAACTTCACAAATATAAGTTTAATAAGATTCAAAAACGTTGAAAACTTGAATAAACTAGAAGAATGGAGAGTAACTGGTTTATGTATATATATATATATTCCTCTGCCTCTCCCACCCCTAAGGTAAAAAATAACCCAGTATGCTTTGGTCAACTAACTGTCCCTGTTTTTCATTGCCAGCCTTGCACCTTTTCCCCAGGGTAAAAAAAAAATTGCCTGAAATTGATTTGTGTATCTAGGTTAACTGGTTTAGCCCATTAAAAAATTGCCTGAAATTGATTTGTGTATCTAGGTTAACTGCTTTAGCCCATTAAAAAATTGCCTGAAATTGATTTGTGTATCTAGGTTAACTGCTTTAGCCCATTAAAAAATTGCCTGAAATTGATTTGTGTATCTAGGTTAACTAGTTTAGCCCATTACTTAACTGGCAAGCTTTCTCACATATCCACACTGGACGAATCTTACAAAAATTACAAGTACAAGGATTTGTCAATGTGTTGATATATATATATATATATATATATATATATATATATATATATATATATATATATATATATATATATATATATACACTAAATTTCAAAGCAATGAATACAAATAAAATACATGACAAACTGATGAATAAGCTCTACTCATGAGACTGTCATATACTGCATTAGGCTACAAGATGAAAGGGTAATAACTCTAGCAAAATTTGCTATACCAAAGCAACTCAACAAATGCATATTTATAAGCGATGACCATAGGCTTAAGAAAGGTTCATGGTCATTATATGCCATATAATACTTTCAGCTGCAAGACAAAAACAAGAAAAGGTAAAAACTAAAGTTGTGAGAAAATGGTGATTTGTTAATATGTTCCTCTTAAGGTGATGACTGTAATACCAGGTTTCATCATACTTCATCAACAAGAATACCCTAAATGGTACATTATAGGTTCATGTCATGTTTGATAATCATCTATGAAAAGACCCCACATTTGTACACAGAAAATATTTTTTATCTTTTCAGTCAACTTGACCTCTGCCCGTTTGACCCCTCAAATCAACAGGCCTCTTCTTTAACCTAAGTGCAAGCCACAGTTTAGGCCAGGTATGCGAGGTAGTTACCATATTTTAAAATTTCAGGCACCATTGCCTTGACCATCCATCATGTTTGGTAACTGGATGATGGAGGACTATTGTGTGGAAACCAAAACAATAGACTCCATTGTATGGCAAGTGTATAGCAACTAGTTGCCATAATCAGATCAATTCATTGAGTCACATGACAAAAGAGAAATAACTCTAACAAAAATTCTGCAAGCAAAGTGATTTTGATATACTCATCTTCGTGTGATAACTGTAAAAAGAAATTCTGAAAGTTTCATGGCAATTCTTGACAACCTCCAAGACTAGTTGCTCTTCAAAGATTGTGTCATACACTGATACAGGACTATCTGCTCTTCAAAGACTGTCATACACTGATACAGGACTAGTTGCTCTTCAAAGATTGTCATACACTGATACAGGACTAGTTGCTCTTCAAAGACTGTCATACACTGATACAGGACTAGTTGCTCTTCAAAGACTGTCATACACTGATACAGGACTAGTTGCTCTTCAAAGATTGTCATACACTGATACAGGACTAGTTGCTCTTCAAAGATTGTCATACACTGATACAGGACTAGTTGCTCTTCAAAGATTGTCATACACTGATACAGGACTAGTTGCTCTTTAAAGATTGTGGCATACTCTGTTTCAGTACTAGGTGCTTTTCAAATATTGTACCATACACTGTTACAGGACAAGTTGTTCTTTAAAACTTGTGGCATACACTGTTACAGGACTAGGTACTCTTCAAAGATCATGTCATGCACTGTTACAGGACTAGTTGCTCTTTAAACATTGTGGCATACTCTGTTACAGGACTAGTTGCTCTTTAAAGATTGTGGCATACTCTGTTACAGGACTAGTTGCTCTTTAAAGATTGTGGCATACACTGTTACTGGACTAGTTGCTCTTTAAAGATTGTGGCATACTCTGTTACAGGACTAGTTGCTCTTTAAAGATTGTGGCATACTCTGTTACAGGACTAGTTGCTCTTTAAATATTGTGGCATACTCTGTTACAGGACTAGTTGCTCTTTAAAGATTGTGGCATACTCTGTTACAGGACTAAGTGCTCTTCAAATAATGTACCATACACTGTTACAGGACAAGTTGTTCTTTAAAACTTGTGGCATACACTGTTACAGGACTAGGTGCTCTTCAAAGATCATGTCATACACTGTTACAGGACTAGTTGCTCTTTAAACATTGTGACATACTCTGTTACAGGACCAGTTGCTCTTTAAACATTGTGACATACTCTGTTACAGGACTAGTTGCTCTTTAAAGATTGTGGCATACACTGTTACTGGATTAGTTGCTCTTTAAAGATTGTGTCATACACTGTTACAGGACTAGGTGCTCTTCAAAGATTGTACTATATACACTGGTACACAGCTAAAAGGCAAAATCTCGACCAAATACTGAAGGATAAAAGTGATTTGTTAATATTTACATCTTCAGGTGTTGACTATAATTTAACAAAGTTTTAAGACAATCCATCATAATCTTTCATTAACAAGATTGCAACATTCGCTATTACAAGATAAGAAAGTCAATAACAAAAATTACTGGAACAATGTGATCTGTCAGTACTACAGCCTTTGCCAATCCATAAAAAAATGCAGGATTAGTTATGCCAATAATATTGTGTCTTATAATGTTACAATACAAGAAAGTTTTCTGACTATCAAACTATTTTGAGGTCATTAGGAACGATGCAGATCTATACTATAGCATGAAGAAAATTTAAAACAAAATTCTATCAAGTAGGGAGTTTTGGAATATCCGAAAGTTCAGACTTACTTATCTATATTTAGCTCTTATTATTATACACAAATTGCATTTTAATTTCATGTATATCTAGTCGAGAGATATACATGCAGATGGATTTTGAGGTAGATATTTGCACATAAATATTTATTTCCCTCGAATAAAAACACTAATCCATCCATCCATCCTACCTTGCTGAAAATCTGGGATTTCATTGCCTGAAGTTACACTGTAGTTGTACAGTAGGTTGTACAGGTGCTCTTTCTCATCTTTGTGTACAAAGTCATAGATTGACTTGTTAATTAGATCAGCCTGCAACAAAACAAACATAGATTAATATTAACATTAGTTTTCAGTGTGTCTTAAAGGTTTGGGATTTACGGATTTAGCCAGATTATATTAGGTGATTGAGTGGCTTAAATATTCTGAGTATCTGGTGATGGTAAAGATAAGATATCTGAGTGGATTAAGTGTTCTGAGTTTTGGATGATAGTATATATTAGGTGACTGAGTGGCTTAAGTGTTCCAAGTTTTGGGTGATGGTAAAGGTAAGGCATCTGAGTGGATTAAGGGTTCAGTAGCATTGATGAGGTGTCAGTGTGACTTAAAGAGTTTAGAGTTAAGGACTGCAAATACTTTTTCATTTAAAGTTAAAGTTAACCAGTGAAAGTCTTTAATAAATCCTAAATCAATTTGACCTACAAAAAACAAAAATACTTTGGTATATATGTATCAGTAAAATCTGAAGAAATGTTTGATAATTAAAATTACCTTATTTATTTTGTTTGGACAATAAATAAATTTTATAAGTAACTGTCTGTTATGGGCCAAATCATTTTCTTTGAGTTGCAAGTTGTAAGACACCTTTTAAATCATTTTGAAAATGCTCTCAACTTAAATATATTTGTTAAAAATATAAAATTACGTACTTTATATAAAACTCTTTAATCAACCCAACCTTTCTCCAGCACACATACGATCCACTCATTTGGTGCATTTTTTCAGTTATCTCATGGCATGAAAAATTATCATTGGAGGCAACAAATCTACTGAAGCAGAAATTGGATGGACAAAAGTCACATAAAAAATAATAATGTACCAGTTGAGATAATTCTCACTTTTAAACCCATCTTATCATGATCATATTGTTGGCAAAATCGTCTTTTCTTCTGACCTTCATATATTCATCAAATGATTTTATTTTCTCTTCTGATCAACACTGGTTATCAATGTCTGTGGACTAAGCACTGTATTGTGTCACTTAAACAACTGTTCCATTGTTTTAATTTATTTTAAAAATTCTAGTGAATATTGGTGAAAAGGAATCAAAGTTTGATCAATGTCTTGATCATAATTTTGGAAAGCCCTATCAAGACCTTAATGTCATCAGCTTCTTTCAACAAAAGTTTATAACACAATGTCCAAAGATACACAAAGATACACCAAAATATTAGTCAAATCTAACAAAATGAAAATAAATATACTAATTAATACAATACAAAAATGGGAGCCTCAAGTGGCTGAGTGGTCTAAAGCACTCACCATTACTGATTACTGTCATCTCACCTCTGTGTGGGTTTGTGTCTCGACTCTGCCTCATGTGGGTATGTGAGAAAGCTTGCCAGTAGCTTCTTGTGGGTTGGTGGTTCTTTCTGGGGTATTCCTGTGTTCTTCTCCACCATTTAAACTGGCTGCCATGTACAGCCTATTATGTTCTGAGAAATGGCATTAAACACTACAATAACAACACAAAACTAATGAAATAATCCTTGAAATCAAAAATGTGTTGGCACAAAGACCAGTCAAAATGATGGCATGAAAGACAGAATTTGTGGCAGTTTCACACGTTGCTATGGTAATCTCATGAACAATGCAAAGTTTGATAAACATTATCAAATTACAGTTCTCAAAAAGTTCTTGGCCTCAATACAAGTTTCTTACTAGAAACTCCCAATATCTTATTTCTCCATTTTATTTTCAGTCAAAATTCTGCCCCAATGGATGTGTACAGTTTATGGAGTGGAAACGAAAAAGTTTTGGAGAGCTTCAATTCTTAACCCTTGACATTATTCTTGAAGATAGGTCAAATGGTAAACAGCACAACTTTTAAAAGTGATGAAAAAATATACTAAGTTTTATTATTTAATCATGGGTTTACAAGTATAAAAAGGGCCCAGAGTGGCTGAGTGGTCTAAATCACTCACCATTACAGATCACTGCCATATCACCTCTGCATGGGTTCGAGTCTCAGTTTTGACCAATGTGGGTATGTGAAAAAGCTTGCCAGAAGTTTCTCATGGGTCAGTGGTTCTTTCCGGGGGGCCTTCTTCCTCCACCATTAATACTGGCCACCATGTATAGCCTAACATGTGCTGAAAAATGCCATTAAACCCTACAACAAAAACAATTACAAAGTGGAATGCAGGTGTGAAAATCTGTATACTATCTTACCCCCTTTCCTTCTAAAATAGTCTTACAAAACATATATATCTGTCTGTACAATTATTACAGGTTATGCAATAATCATATCTCTAACTGCCTCTTTTCTGACAAGAAATAGTCAATATAATTTATTTACTAGTTATGATATATTGTCTCTGATTTTTTACATGACAAAACAAAATGCTCAAGTATTGCAACAAATGTTTTTTTTGGAAGGAATTCCTGTTTTAATCAATAGTGGAATTTAAATCATAAATTAAAATAAAAACATTTTATGAATTTGAAATGAAGTTTAAGTTTTGGAGGTTTGACCTCTGGATGATTTCAGCCAAAAAATGGAATCTGACTCACCAGATCATTACATGACAACAGATCCATGTCCATGTTATTCATGTGACAATGGTTAATTATGTTAAGACCTACAGAAGTTGACACTCAGGTGTTCAATACTTACTGGTAGATGCCCCAGCAGGGAGGTTACACTCTCAGATACGTACAGGATGGTTCCCTGTTGTGTGGAAACAAGGAGAAAACTATCCAATGCCTGAAGACAAAACAGCATTATGAAAAATAAATCTTCATGTGAGTATAAAATTTATCATATAATATTTACTGACTGATAAAATACTAAAATGTACATGTAAGACTCTTACATGATAATATTTACAAATATGGTCAATTCCAGATATAATTTCAGTAAATATCACAGGCCTTCATAAGCTAGTTACAGCCAGTTTAATAAATCTTGGTGTAATGGACATTAATTTATACATGTACTTTATGCATCTACTGTAAGCATTTTTTATAGAATATTCATACACTAGATATTTTGAAAGGTATTTCTCTTTTAAGTAACATGAAATTCAATCATAATTATTCCGTATGGATAAAAGATATTAAAAAAACAACAATGACAATTGCACTGACAGTTGCATCCCTTTTTCCATATGTTGAGCTTTCTTTAGCTGCCCTTCTTTCTCAAAAAAATTATTAAATTTCAATTTGTCTTGTTTAATTAATTGTAATATCTACACGTCAAGTTTCCTGGTCCTAGTCTGCAACTGCTCCCTAAAAACAAAAAATACAATGGAACAGAGCAAAAATTATCCACCTGCAAAAAATTACAGACCACCCCACCTATGAGATGCATTGCTACAAAAATAAATTAATAAATGAAAATGTTATTTTTATGCTGCAAAACAATAAAAAATGATGAATGAATGAAAAGGCTAAAAATAATAATTAACAGATACCTCCAGCATTAGATACATGAATTCATCATTATTCAGAAAGGATGGTTTCCAGTCCTCTTTGATTTCATGGGCTCGAGCTTGTACTGTGGTCTCTGAAACAAATAAAGAAGCAACTATTACAAAACACTATTAAATATACATACAGAACATCCCTTTATTCCAACTGAAGTACAAAAAATGCTTATTATTTTTATTAACTGTGTTCCAGCAACCAGTAAATTGATGCATGACTGCATAATTAAATTATGGGTAACATGTATACACAACAAGCTGTTAATTGATTACTTTATTGTTGCAATCTGGAGAGTTTAGGTCAAATAAGGTTGTTGTATTATAAAAAAAAAATCAGATATGGTTGTGATGGTTTTTGAGTCTTTGATTACAAATCAGTCATACTTTAGCAAAGCTGTGATAAAATTGGAAAGACTGACTGTAAAAATTGACTTTGGCAAAAACACTAAAAAAAAAATATGATCTTATTTAACTGCTGTTGCATTGTTCAAGACATTTCATGATAATATTTCAGGAATAATAACTGACATGTCCCTTGTACATGTTTAAACTAGCGTAATAGAACACCAGTTCAAAGCGGCAACTTAAAACATAAAAAATGTAAAGAGAAACTCTAAACATCAAGAAGTGCTTCAGATGCTAATGAACATAAAGATTTGGATCCACTTTGTAAGGATATATATAAAGCAATTAGACAACATCTGACCAAGGACCTGGAGAAAAAGATTTCTTTATGAGACAACATCTGACCAAGGACCTGGAGAAAAAGATTTCTTTATGAGAAATATTTTGAGATCCAGAAAAAACATACAAGTTATGTTTTCATATTTAAAGTGCAGCAATTTCAACATTGTGTGACAAATAATAGTAATTAAAATGTTGCAATTTGAGCATATGGATATTGGAGTCATGGCTTGTGGAATTAAAGTCACCCTGGGCCTGTGTCTAACATGTCTTTGAGCACCGTCATGTATATATATATATATATATATATATATATATATATATATATATATATATATATATATATATATATATATGTATGTATGTATGTATATATAGATTTCAGTACCTTGATAGTTTTTGAGGAATGCTAAAGTGCTCTTGAGGACGGTAGATTTGTCCATCTTCTTGGTATTGGTTGACACCATGGAGGAGAGCTCGTTTACCAGCATGTTGAACTGGTCACGTCTCTTTTTCTCACTCAGGTTCCGATTCACCCTGGAAATAAATAAACAACAATTTTGGAAAATCTGCAACTTTAAAATGTTTTTCTCAGTAAATGATTTATTTATTCCAGGACAGGCTTCTTGAGATTTTAAAAATGCCATTCATTTTGTAAAACTAATGATGTCAAAATGATTGATTTCCTGAATGGTGTTTCTCAAGAATAATTGTATTAATGAAACCACCACAATGCCTAAAAAATGACATCTGTGCAAATCTTGATTACAGGGAAGGATCACAGGACCGCTTGTAACTACATATAAAAAAATCACATCCTGAAACATTGAAAAAAAAAGAAATGGATTTGTCAAAACCTGCTATGTCCAAAACCATAAAATGTGGTATTCTGTTGATCAAATGTCCTATACTTCTGTACACATCTTTTAAAACCCACCATACAACTTACAGCAAATTTCAAAGTATCCACTTTTAATAAATAATAATAATAATAATAATAATAATAATAATAATAATAATAATAATCATAATAATAATAAAAATAATCATAGAGGACTAAGTACAGTGACCAATCATAGGAAGCTCTATGTGATTTACTATATTAGATGAGACATAAAAATATATAAAACAACAATATTACAAAAAACAAACACCATGAAATTAAAATACAAGAACAGGCTGACAATAAATAAGGTATGTTAACATTATTAAGTCTTTAAATTAAGTCTGTTCTTGTTGTTGAAATAGGATGGTCTAGTGGTTAGAATATCCGTCTCAGATGCAGGTCATGAGTTTGAACCCAGGCCGAGTCATCTCAAAGACTACAACTAGGCACTTAACGTTAAGAGGTTAGTGTTATGACTGATCTGCCTGGTGTCAGGATAATGTGACTCGGTAGGACATAAAGCACTGTCTGTGGCATGATGCCCCAGTGTTATAAATCCTTATCAACTGCCACACTGCAGACATTGTTTAGATATGACTGAAAAATTGTTAAAGATACTTGAAAAATCCATATGACGCACACACTCACACACTGCGAGTTTTAAAAGCCACACTGCGATTTTTAAAAGCACTCTTGAATGGGATCAGTGTCCTTGTATCTAAGATCTATGGTCAATGGTCAATTTGTTGTTGTTATAGGGTTTATCGCCATTTTTTATTATACATGGCGGCCAGTATTATTGGTGGAGGACAAACTCAGGGAAAACCCCCCGAAAGAACCACCGACCCAAGAGAAGCTATTGGCAAGCTTTCCACATACAAATCCGAGACTCGAACCCATGCAGACAGGTGAGATGGCAGTGATCCGTAAGAGAGAGCGCTTTAGACCACTTGGCCAATACTGATATATTATATATTGAGATAAAATTTAGGTAATAAAATGGAGATGTAAGTGAAAAACGTTTCATATACTGTTTTTGACACATATTCAATATCCCCCAAAAGAGAAAGCCTCAAACATTCTGAAACTAATAATAATTTGGAAATTAAAAGCTAAATGCAAATTATAAAAATCTGTACATAATAGATTAGAAATGTCAAATAAAGGATATCCAGAATATTGCCAATGTAAGAACTCTGTTCTTTTATAATATCAATGTAGAGTTAATGGTGTTCTAAAAGTACACAGGGAAATATATATATATTTTTTTTATAGTACAATGCTACTTCAATAACATTTCATAATAATATCTTAGGAGAATTACTAACACTTTACCTGTCCCTCTCCGATAACACTTCTAGCTTTAAAAAAAACAACTAAATGTTACCTGCCACATAGGTGGCAGGTCAGAGTGATCTCCCCATGGCACAAAAACGTAGAGGCGAATCCCATGAATATCTCAGTTACTTTTTGGCATGTGAGTTATGCTATCTATATCAATGTGACTGTGGGCAGATGTACAGATTTATATGTTGTTTGAATGGCTAATTATTATCAAAGAAACATATTTTACTAGAAAGATTGAGGGGCCCAGAGTGGCCGAGTGGTCTAAAGCACTCTCCGTTACAGATCACTGCCATCTCACCTCTGTCTGCGTGGGTTTGAGTCTAAGATTTGGCTAATGTAGTTATGTAAGAAAGCTTGCCAGTAGCTTCTCGTGGGTTGGTGGTTCTTTCCGGGTTCTTCCTCCACCAATAATAGTGACTGCCATGTATAGCCTATCGTGTGCTGATAAATGGTGTTAAACCCTACTACTAATAGAAAGATCGGTTTCTTCTTTAAATATATTACCCAATACTAATACCTTAGAAGAATAGACAAGAGGTAGAGAGTGATACATCCTTCTATGACAGGTATGTGAGAGTGCTTCTAGATAACCCATCTGTAAAAGACTCCATCTGTCTGTAAGAGACTCCATCTTGTCTGTAAAAGACTCCATCTGTCTGGGTGCAGATTCAAATAGGGAAAATTATTTCTTCCCTCAAATCCAGCGGAAGTTGTGAAACTGCACTTATAAAGCCGTCAAATGATATGGAAAGATAACCTGTTATGCCATAGCTCTAGGTCTCACCAGATCAAACTAAGCTTGGGATGAATGATATCTTAGGCGGATGTGAATTCCAATCTCCATCCTGCTCAAATACGATGTATGCAAAAACTGCTCTAACCTCATCAGTCAAACTGTGTAACAAATTCATTTGAACTGGGGTTATTTCTTAAAATGCAGAGCAAACCACTCTTATCCAGGATAAAAGTATCGATGTTGATATTATGATCAGAGGTAAGAAATGGCAGAACTTCCTTTGCCACAACAACTCCGCCCTTGCTAGGTAGTACTTCAAAGCTTGTACTGGGTGACCCCATGCTGAAGTGCCCATAACAGACAATGATTTCATAACAAAAGTCTGGTTACCCGTGGAAAGGAGCCTGCTTTTGGTGAGGAACTGTCATGAGGGAAACTGACCAAGTAATACTGTGAGGAAGCAGGTCTTACATGAAAGGCAAGTCAATGATGCCCTTGATATCAGTTCAAATAGTGTATTGCTCAGTTAGGTACTACCCATGATATGTTCCACTTTCCCAGTGTTTTGATTGTGTACAATCAAAGAGAATGTCAAATAAGTCTTTGTTTTGTCCAATATCGTCACTTCCATGTTGACCAATGATTGTGAAGCAGTAACATTTTAATGTACCTGATGCTAACTTTTTGTACTCAGTGAGTCAGCGGTGAATGTTAGCTATCTGATGTATAAAGGCAATGAGAAGTATAATGTCTTCTGTGTTCACCAATATGAGGAAATTTGCCATTTGTCTTGATATGTTTTCAGAGTGGAATGCCTTCTAGCTCTAGTTGTTCCTGATAAGTTGTGAAAACTCTTTATTTCTGAGTTTAATATGGTCCAGACATGCAGTAGCTCTGGATTGGGATGAAACAATTGCCATAGTGGGCTTTCTTTAGGAGAGGAAGGAAACCTAAATTTTTCAGAGAATTTTCATAAAGATTGCTTAAGTCATTGATAGATCCATGCCTTCTCCCATCTGATTGTTACAATCAGGATGATGTGTTTCTCTTGCTTTTTGTATCACCTTTGGAATCAGGGGTGTTGGAGGTAAAGTATATGCATTCAGGCTGTTCCAATGTATGGATAGTGCCATCAACTGCCATGGTTTTTGGATCTGGAACTGGTGAGACAAAGGCTGGGAGTTTGGTATTGCACCGTTTTGCAAACAGTATATTAATATACAGATGCTGTTCCTGGGAAGAGCACACTTCAGTGACTTCCCCAAAAGATGATATTTGGTGTATCTCTCCCTCTCCTGTACAGTCCTGCACCTGTCTTTTGGAAACAATGTTGGTGCAGAATTTACATGATGTTTTACCTTGAAATTAATGGTACCAGATGATCTAATTTAAGCAATGAAACATCCATATATAATATCAATTTACAATACTACCTGTAGGAATGCCCAATAAAAGCATGTACAGTGGAACCTCGGGTTATGAACGCCTCGGAGTACGAACAATTTGGATCACGAACAACGATTTTGAACAATTTTTGTCTAGGTTCACGAACAGTGCCTCGAGCCATGAACCAAAGCCATGCGGTACGTATGCTGGTCTTGCACGCGTGCACAGCCTCGCTTTGTCATTGATACGCAGTTACTGTTCAATGTTCCTTAGCAGTGGCGCAATTTTCAAGATATTTCACTGTTTTTAGGTGTGTACCCCCTCCATTATGAGTTCCAAGAAAGCAAAAAGTGACGGTGATAGTGCTGGTAGGAAAGCCAAAGCGTATCACAGTGGACGTGAAGAAAGAAATAATTGTGCAACATAAGAGTGGCATTCGAGTGTCCGACATCGCTAATGAGTACAGCATGGCGAAATCGACGATCTGCACCATCCTCTTGGGTCCTGCAACGGATTGTTTGCATTTACATTAATTTCAATGTTTCGGTGCCGTTGTTTGTACTGCTTGTGACAACATTTCTGCTCTTGATCCCTCTTCGGTTCAATGTTTCGGTTCACGTACATTTCGGTTCACAAACTGAGTTATGGAACGAATTAGGTTTGTGACCTGAGGTTCCACCATACAAGTGAATTCAGTGAAGACTGAAGTATGGACAGTAAGAAAGCATTGGTATATAAATCTTACCTGCATTAGTATATAAAACTTACCTGCATTGGTATATAAAACTTACCTGCATTGGTATATAAACCTTACCTGCATTGGTATATAAAACTTACCTGCATTAGCAGAATTATAAAGACGTTTTCTGCAGCCACATACAAATATTAATTATGCCCATAACTATTGTGAATATAAATTTTAGACTTTTATAAAGAGCTAAAAGTGTTATCTGTAAGAGCTGTATTTTGCAAGGTAGAAGTAATAGCTCTCCTAAGGTATTGTGATTGGGTAACATTTAAAAAAGGAATGGATAATCATATATTTTAAAATTCTGGTGTTGATTAAATCATATATTGTTGTTTTATAATTATTAACAAATGAAACCATTATTCATTTGGCAACATATGTGATTTACTCTAGAGTAATCATTTTACCTGGAAATGTGTTAAGGAATTTCTTTTTAGACACCCAGATGATTAGCAGCAGAAGGGGTGAATCCGACAACTTTTACAAGGCGTCAATTCAGCAACTAAGGCTTCCTTAACAACTACTTTTACAAGGCGTCAATTCGGTAACCAAGGCTTCCTCGTAAATGCTTAATAGAAGCCTCCATTCGGCAAAACAGAATGACGCCAGGTATTGTCACCATGTGTTGCTGCAACTTTATTGTGATTTCACAGAGACTTTATTGGGTAACCAAGGCTTGTTCGTAAATGCTTAATCAGCACCCCGTTGCTGCTGCGGGTTAACAAAATTAGCTATAGATACAGTCTAATCCAATACGATATCGTGTCCCAGGATCGTGTATACTTATCGTTACAAATCCATGTGGGGTGGCTCTGGCGCCGTTAAAGAAATTTTGAAATTTATTAAAATCCATATCGGCGCACCAAGTCTGCCAGATATTTCGTAACGTATGAGTATCAACTCCGTTAAATACACACAATAGATTACAATTATCTCTAATCACCTTCGGGATCTGTGTGTAACGTTGAGTGACATATATCACGTCAGAGTTTTTATGACGCCCTCGGGAAAATATTCTAGCTGGATACTTTTGTTTGTCTAACATTACATCATCGTACACAACAAGATTGTTAACGCATACATCTAAGTCTTCCACGGATGGTGCTTCGTCAATATCTGTGATAAACTCAATAACGTTTCCACCGTAAGCTTCTGAAACAGTTTCATTATAATCTTTTAGCACTTGATAACAATGCTGATCATCCATTGTTTTTTCTTTAGCGCTGAGAAATCAATCACTTCCATTAGATATAACATAAATATATTATGGATCTATATTGTGTGAAATGTAAGAAGCGTACACCAACAATTGACCCAACGACTATTGCCACAAAAAATAACAGAGAAGCGGTCACCGGCAAGTGTGAAATATGTGGTACAAAAAAATATAGATTAAAAAAAAAAAGGG
This sequence comes from Unio pictorum, assembly GCA_030141615.1. Classification (NCBI taxonomy): domain Eukaryota; kingdom Metazoa; phylum Mollusca; class Bivalvia; order Unionida; family Unionidae; genus Unio; species Unio pictorum. The sequence continues at coordinate 428,530 of JARLTB010000349.1, forward strand.
TGGTGATATCGCCGCCAAGCTAGCTAAACTCCCAGGGTTACCATGGAGGAAGTATCCAGGTGAAAAACACCTTCCAGGATATAGTTATTGTGGACCGGGAACACGATTAGATATCAGACTTGATAATCAGGATAATCCTAACTCGGGAGAAAATCCGATAAATGCTATCGATGAAGCATGTCGGATACATGATATAGCTTACCGGAACAGTGATTTACAACAACGTCATCTCGCAGATGTGAAATTGATTCATGCGTTGAATTCGATCAATGAAATTCTACGAATTTTTCATTCAATGAAAAATTGGCTTCATGGTTGATAAAATCGGCGATGAAAGGTAAATTGATGTTAGGTGCTGGTAATTAATAACAACATGGAACCTATTTATCATTCTCCAAAAGGATACTGGAGGGGTAAAGCAGCAATCGGTAAACTCGCTAGTGCAGCATCGGTGAAATATACCACTGCAGCAGATTGGTTATCTAAACAGGCGATATGGCAAATTTATTTACCGCCGCCTAAACAAATTAACTACTCACATTTTGATGTGACCGTTCCTAATGAGGTTCATCAGGCTGATCTATTATTTCTGCCACATGATGGTGGTTACAAATACGCGTTAACTGTAGTTGATGTTGCGAGTCGATACAAACAGGCAGAACCGCTAAAAACAAAATCATCAACTGAAGTTGCTTCTGCGTTTGAAAGGATTTATCGAAGGGGTCTTCTGCACTGGCCAAATCTATTACAAGTTGATCCTGGCAAGGAATTTCAGGGTGTGGTTCTATCAATGATGAAACATCATAATGTCACCATCAGATGAGGGCATACTGCACTACATCGCGATCAGGCAATTGTTGAACGGTTTAATTGGACGCTTGCTGAGTGGTTATTTGGATATCAATACGTGAAAGAATTCATTCAACATAAACGATCCCGTGAATGGGTCAAGAGATTACCAGCTGTGATTACCGCTCTCATTAATGAGATTACTCGAACAATCAACATGAAACCTAACAACGATATTAAGAAAAAGTCTATACCTAAAATCCCACAAAAAGATTTTTCAAAAGAACAAATTCTTGGTAATGTCACTGTTAGGTATTTATATGAACCAGGAGAGCTCGAAGGTGGTAAAAAAAGAGCTACTGATCCTATATTGGAGTGTTACTGTACATAAAATATCTAGTATAACACGATCCACGGGTAGACCAGCAATCTATAGATTGGATTCAACTGCTCCTCAACGAGGATTTACTCGACAACAACTACAAGTGATACCCGAGGATACTCAATTACCGCCGCGTGGTCTTAACTAGCACCTCTGCGTCTGTTGCACTCAAGACAAGTCAGCATCACATTATCTCTGGTATGACCAATACTGCTATTCTTTCTGTCTACGGTAAATTGGCGAGGATCTTTATCCGACCAACTCCAACACATTATACAATTGCAACTCGTGCAGTGATTATTTTGTTGTTGTTTCAACGTAATTATTAATTCATCATCAATGTCAAATTCTCGTTTATTTTTTTTATCCTGTTGTTTATAACCAGAGAGTTTTTTTTCTGATTATGTCCTTAGTGATGAAATCACCAGTGACAATATCACTTATTGTAGTGTCATTATCATCTCATAACTCTGTCAGGACAACTCTTCGAAGTTGATTTATTCTCCTCACGCTGGACACTGCAAGATAAATTAAATTTGACCACTCGATGTGATTATCTACTATCCAAACAATTGTGTCTGTGATAGTTAATCCCTGTGAAGAGTGTATCGTCGCTGCATAACCTAACGTCCATGGGGATTTATCAGCATGCAATGCATCTTCGAAGACGCTGATATCAACCAGCACAATATCATTTAATACGAGAATCTGCTTCTCACTCTGTCCAGGAATATCAACTTCGATATTCTGCTTTCATGTATCCGAAGGTCTATAACAGAGTGGTACTGGAAGTGTTGCAAATTTACATTTATGCGTTTCAAATAATTTCATCTGAAGTGCGTCTGACTATTTTTCTACTTGCTACTATCAAATCATTTGGTCTCCATGTTTCCCAAAAATCATTCATGGGAGTTTCTGAAATTATTTTACGAGCTATTTCACATTGGATTCTATCCGGTTGTAATCTGATTAGTTGTTTGAACTTGCGTAATTGTTCATCAAGTGATCTATGATCAGTATTAATCTCTTCATAATAGTCTATATGTTTCTTTAGCCAATCATGTGGGGATCCACCGACAAATGGTGGTGGTTGACCATTATCGCCGCACATAATAATTTTTGTTGTTTTCGTTGATAACCATTCAAGGAATATTTGTAATATTTTCAACGATACCATGCATATTTCATCCCATATAATGACATCAGGGATAAATTTCTCACCCATTCGATTGGGAGTCCATTCATCACCTTTCCATCGAAAGAAACTATGATAAGTACAGGCATTCACCTCTCGTTGTTTAATCTCTCTGGCAAGTCTATGAGTTGGTGTTAGCACAATCATATTTGATTTACATCGAAATAACTCAATCACACGAGTTGTCTTTCCTGACCCACCACAACCGTTTAAGTAAATAGTTTTATATCTACATACAGGATCAGATATCGGTGGTGCATTAGAAAATTCTGATATCGCATTTTTTAAAAAAATAATCATCTTTGACGGGGACATCAGCAGATTTACAATACTTGTGTAGCGTTTCCTTTTTAAATCTCCAACACCCCCATTTTTCCTCCGGATCTATAAATGCAGCCACTGCTGATCTGTATTTGTTGTGTATATACATCAAATCAGCTGCTACTCTAACCGCGATATTAGGAAATCTATTTATCATCGAAAATAGATTAATAGCAGAATAACTAAGCATAGATGATCTTAAATGTGCATATTGGGAACTATATCCATCACAATAGGTAACAATTGTACCCAATTTAGTCCCATTGGATAGGAAAGCGTCTTTACGAGTTACAAGTTTTCCTTGTTTCGTTAAATCTGCTATAATAAAATCACATTCAGCGTTGTCTATGATCAACCGCGAAGAATATTTTGCATTATCGTATCTTCCACCTTGAGTAAATTTACCAATTATTCTTTGTCCAAAATTTTTTGCTTGTCCGTTTTCAATTTCAAATAACTGCCTAGACCAATCCATGATTTGTTGTTCATTAAAATCAGGAAAATGTTTTCGTTGTTCGCTAATTATACTATCTAGATCGGTTTGTGGTAGCCAAACTTCGGTCTGAGCTCGATAACATATAATTGCTTCGGAAACAATCAACGATATCAGCATACCACAATAAATCATGTATCTCAATAACACAATTGGCATCCAGTGTTTTTCAGACATATGTCTACCAAGTCAAACATTACTACACGGATGTAATCCTGTAGCTAATTCAAATGATACCACATGAGCAAATCCAGTTAAATCAAAATCAGCCAATGGACCATTAACCGAAACACGAGTCATTTCATGTGTGGGGTGTCCAAATCGTTTAAAATATTTAGCACATTCTCCATACCCGAGAAAACTCCCAGGATAACACGCAGATATATCAATTGAAATCATATCCTTGAGGGTATATTTTGTATTCCACAGTCCTCCATGGCCGAATTCAACACAGCTTGATTTGACGTCCAATAAAAAATCACTTCGTGTTGGACGCCATGAGTTCTTGTCTCGTGCAAAATGAGCTACCATTGATGGAATTGTAAAACTCTCCGTGAGTAATTTTTCATTGGAAAATTCTTTAGAATTTTCATTGTAATTTTACGAGTTTTCAGATGAATATTTTACAGCGATATTTTTCATTTGTGAGTGTAATTCTTCAGTGCGATATAATTCTCCATTAGGTCTTACAAATTGATCAAATCCTAATTCTGAATCTTCAGTGCTGTGAATTAACCACAGTGACACAGGGTCATCTTTACACAATTCGTGAATAGTATAGAATAATTTCTCTTCGTGGATATATCTTACGGCTCGCTCCCATGAAAATATTGTTAATGCAGATGTCCACGTGTGTTTGTTATGATCAATAATTTTCCTTCTGATTTATATTTAGATTCGTGTAATATTTCTCCGGTTATCATCGCTACCGATATTGGAAATCTTAATGATGTTTCTAATTTAGTTATATCCTGAATTGTTGCCCCGTGCTCCTTTACTGTCAGTCCCCATTCGGTTATTTTTTTACATCGTCGTTCAGTTAATTTGTTCCCCTGGGATGCATTTGTGAAGTGTTCCATTATTCGTTCTGCTACACAATTCATTCTCGTTGACAATGTTTTCATAGGTGCTAGTTTTTCAATACTTGGTTTATCATTTAACGGATATATCCCATAAACAACTGCTGTTACAGCATAAGATCTCTCGTAGTATGGTTTGTCAATTCCAGTTAAAATTCCTGGTTTGGAATCTCGACTCACAATAACAGATTTTTTATCTTTGAGAATTGGTTCAAATTTATCTCTGATAATCCATCTCCCTTCATCTACGATAATGAATTTCACTCTAAAAAAATACTTTTTCTCCCCAAGATGTGAAATTATCTTACCTGCTCTTTCGTCGTTCATGGTAGCATCGATTGTGGGTACATTGACATCATCAATAATTCGAAATGTTGACCATGTATGAGTTGCCCCATCGTGTTTGAATTCATTAAAACAATCACGAATTTTACTCAACACGGTTCTATCATCTATTAGATTTTCTGGTATATCAGAGACTCTATCGAGATTATATTTAGCATTTTTCCAGGGCTTAATTTCCGATAATATGTCGAATTCCTTCATATTATAATTAAAACAAGTATTTAAATAGAGAGTTTTTTATATAATGAATCATTGCAAATAGCTCATGATTGGATCAGTAACCTCGTGTAACAAATCATGCAAAAAGGAATTCTGTGGGTATCATATGCAAAGCGTTCATAACGGAAGTCTTGGACCGGTCGCTTGTATACAATGTGGAGTTGGAGTGAGAGGAAAATCACAGTTGTGTCTCGGTTGTGGTGGCAAACGATACAGAGAGTTGAAGCATTATTATTCTAAGAGAATCAGAAACTCCATCAAAGATTCCATCAATGAATCTGACAGCGTCAACGACAAGATCATAAAAACTCCCCACGACTACATTCAGAGATTTTCAAGTAATATATTTCAACCAAATAATGATTTAGACAAACAAAGTATTATGTATATAAATGAACCAACAATTTCAACCGCATCCAGTGATCGTAAACTATGAGGCATCCCGTGATGATATTGTCAGAAATCATAGGCTGAAGAAGTCAGTTGGTGCTGTGAATAATCGGGGGTATTTCATGTTTGGTGCTGGGAAGATGAAATATTATAATATCGTTTCGTGTAAGAAGTGTATAACGGATTGATCAAAGATGGTTTTGTTATTGATCATATAATTAGTATCACGACTGATAATTCTTTATCGAATCTACAAGCTATCTCTCAGAGTGAAAACACCAAACGAGGAAAGACTGGTACTTGTAAAATAGTTGGGAAGAGATCTGTAAAATCATTTAATACAGCAACTAAAGAAGAAAAAATATTCAGGTCTATGAATGAGGCCGGAAGGTCTTTTGATATTTGTATGCCCTCGGTACGATGCATTGCAGAAAATATAACCAAGACAGCGATTTCCAGAAAAAATGGACAAAAAATACAGTTTTCATATCTCTAACTATATGTATTTTGATAGCAACAAGGGGAATAACTCGTTTAGGTATGTTACAGCCTAACACAGTTACTAATCTTAATGCCCAGCTGATATTGCTTTGTAGGAAAACGAATCAAACACGTAGTGTTTATAAATAGTTGTATTTGTTTTTTTTGTATTCGGTGCTGCTTCAGCGTTGTCAATGATCAGCAAAATCTTACCAATTGTAAGAGTCAATAAATTTGACTTAACTGTGGCTCTTCGTCCAGGACTATGATCAATCCTGCAATACACACAGTCTTTTATAGTCCACGCAGAGTATAAAAATGGAAAATCCTTTGGTGAAAATTCCACGAATTTTTCATTTTCACCTATGAATCAGTTTTTTTTTTTTTTGTATTATCAATGTACATACCACACATCAATGAATCATTGTTTTTTTTTTTGTATTATCAATGCACTTATACCACAATCAATGGATCATAGGGTTTTACATCAATGAATCATCGTTTTCTTTTTGTATTATTCACTCTGCGTGGACTATAAAAGAGTGAACGTTACGTCGTATATGCCATACACGAAGGGGTTCCAATGGAGAAAATTACCCTGATAAACGGAGGTAAGGCTTAGTTAAGTATATACGTAGTACTGTGTAAAAAACGGGTCAATTTTGACCTAAATGTTTTTATTTTTTATAATTAAAAATATATAGTTATATATAAAATGAATTATGAAAATATTAGTTTGATTATATCTGAAATATCCAAATTGAAAAGTCAGGGACTTAAATTATTGGAGGGGCTAAACTCTAATAAGATTTTTTCCGAGTATGAAGAAATACAAGAAAATATGCAACGAAACAGATATATCTTGCCTAAGTCGTATTCATTTATAAAACGCATTCAACAGGCGATTTATAATTTGTTCAAAGAAAATGACAAAGACAAGTTTGTCCCGTTATTTACTATTGTGGAAAAATTTAGAAAAGATTTGGGTCTTCAATATGAGACCAAGCGCGAAATTAATTCAAAAATTCGAAATATTAAGGCGCTTGTTCGCGAATTTGAAAAACCCCCACTAGTTACCTCTGTGGAGTTATAAATACTTCAGCGTGTCGCTAAATGGCTTACAGGTAAAATTCCCACTATGTATGACATGTATAAATACTCCCAATAACAGGTAGAGCGCGCACGTTCAACTAGAACAAAAATTTGTAAAGACAGGTATACGACCAGGAAGTAATTGTAAATTCGGACACGATTGAAAATATTTCACTGAGTTATTTTTTTTTTATTGATTTTTCATTGAAATCCTTAATATTCTCATTAACTCTTCAACGTGTAGGCATGAATGAACAAACTGTATAATTTGATCTCGACTACAACTAATCACCGTTATAACATCTCGATCTAACTGTTGTATTTGTTCGCCTGTCAGTAGGAATTTTTCATTACCGAGCCTATCTAACAGCAGATCAAAGTGTGAAAATGGAAAATCCTTTGGATTTTCACCTACGAATTTTCCATCCAGAGATTCAGAATCAGAAAAAAAATTTCTGATAGCATCTTCTAGTTTATCCTTGTCGTAAATAAATACTCGTTCGTGTTGATACATTATATATAAATCTATACGGGTTCAATGTTTAATGGTGAATTGCAAAGCAATTTCAATAAATAAATTATAAATAAATTTATTGGAAAATCATTTTATGATTTTCATTTTGATTTTGACTGATTTCTGACTGATGTTTGATGATTTTTGATGCATTTTTCACTGATTTTGATGCATTTTTGATGCATTTTTACTGCATTCAGTTGAAAATTTCAAAGAAATTTTACGGTCAAATGGTCGATTTTGTATGGGATTTTCCATAGGGAAAAGCTGTTACAGTTTATTTTTGGTGGTCTTTCCATGGAAATCAATCAAAAATCATCAAACATCAGTCAAAATCATCGAAAATCAATGAAAAATTATGATTTGATCAGTCGGGTTAAATGGTCGATTTTCTATGTTATTTTCCATAAGGAAAAGCTGTTGCGGATTATTTTTAGTGCAAAAATATCTTTGCTGGGGGAAATCTTCGATTGGAATTGCAAGTGAAAATCTTAAAGACTTTCTATTTCCATTGAAATCTTTGGATGGAAAATTCGTAGAATTTTCATTTACGACTTTACATCTAATGTCATTTGTAATTTTTCCCCTTGAAGATCAATCATGGAAAAATCCTGATCGGTTATTCTAAAATTCATCCTTGTTATGAGTCCTGGTTTCCATGTAGGTTAAATGAGGTGGATTCAACACGATGAGACTTCCCAGGGAAACGTTTGGGGAAAATGTATATAGGATATATCCAAGATCTGCATTATCTGAACATCGACAGCGTAACTTCCTAACACTACATCACAAATAATGTGTAACGCAATAACTGATGATATATCAACGTTGCCGGGTGATCTATGTTTGTTATTGTGGTACACTGAATTCATCGACGATAGAATTTCCACGGGAGGATTTATTTTAAACCATAACGCGTGAATTTGTGGGAAAAATTCATCAATGAGTTTCTTCAGTGACAATTTCATCGCTGGTACATCCCATCCTGTAAATTTCATAAAAACTAAATTATCCTCGGTGCATGAAAATACTTTTTTGAACTTTTCTTTGTTGGGGGATTTATCTTCGTACACGAGGGAGAGTAACATATCATTGAGGTAGTTCATATCAGTGATAATTTGATTTAATTGACGCTGTTGTTGCTTGATTGTATCATGTTGAGTTGTTAAATCGAGTAACAAAGATCGTTGTAGATAATCTCGAAGTTGATTTAGTTTTGTTTGGAATAATTGTTTCATCGCGTTGAAGATCCCAATCAAACTTTTCTCTGTGATCACAAATACACCTTGATCACCAAGAGCAAATCGCCATATTACTCTACCATATTCGTTGTATTCGTAACGTCCAAGTGTATCAGTTTCTGTTCCGTCGTAGACGTTATATGAATACTTTTGATAAATATCTTGGGGTCGTAGAAAACTAATGTCGAAATTGTAATTGAATTTTGGATCAACATCAGGTAATTTATCATCGAAGAAATCAGATCGCTTAGGTTCCGGTAACTGGAAATGAACCGCAGGAAGATTATCCAACCACGCTTTGTGAACCGTGGGAAAGAATTCGTCGATGGTGTCACTGAGTTTTCCTCGCATCCATGTTACGTTATATCCCGGGAATTTAAAATCGGGGATATCTTCAACACGGATTTTATTCCTTAATGCAAAATCTGTTCTCGTTGCAGGATGATCACTAGATAATATATACTGAATAACTCGTAGATTAAACCCGCCCATGTCGGCGATAATTTGATTACATACTTGTATGTACTTGATTATCTCGGGTTGGGTTCGTGGAATTGTACTTATTGCTGTTATTAAATAGTCGTTAAATCGCTCAAAATCACTATTCATCGCTGTTAATATTTTAGTAACATGCGATTCATCTATTTTAATATGCCCGTGTTTGTCTCGATAACTTGTAAAAACCGATTCCATTTCTGACAAGTATGTTAATTTAGGTATAACACCAACATCACCACGATTAAAACCGTGATAATCTTCTTTTGTGGATACATAGTCGGATTTTAATGGCTCGCGTGGTAGATCTTTTATGTCAACGGTGCCTGGAATGTACCCAGGATAACCTAATAAGGTTCTAATTGAGCTGTTGTATATATCCACAGAGTAATTGGGTGAATTTATCTCGATGACCATTGACAGCAATGGTTCATGTTCTTTTATTTCAATTGGGGATTTATCAGGTCCATCTGGGATGTCAATGGTATTTTTTCCTGTGATTGCTTCAATGGAATTTATGATCTCCGCGTTGATATCTTTGATGTCATATGGGCCACTGGGCAAATGTATAGTATGAGTTTCTGGTTCGGTTGTACCCGGTTTTTTCCATAAAAATGTAAAACTATTGTTGGGGAGTTTATCATTAAACGGTTCTGATCGCACATTAGGCCAGCTGTAATAACATCTCAACTGCGTTAGCGCTATCTCAGATGCTGCCAGCAGAGGATTAAATTCAACACTAAACTCTGGTACTGTCGTTACCAGCGATATCAACTTTGTCTTTGATGTAGTTGTATTTTCTGCTATTCGTTGAAGTAGTTCTTGTGACATTGTTATTGTAATTGTTATTGTTGAAATTGTTTTCCAATTTTGATATTGTTGAATCATACAACCGAACCATCTTCGAGAATTCCCCATCGGTTATTATTTCGTCGTCGATGGAGGTTGAAATCAGCATCGACAATTCCGAATACGTGTTTGACACAATAACAAGTTTAACTGTGTAATCATGTAATTTACGTTGTGAACATGATGATATTTTTTCGTTATTCCGGTAAATACTCCCGCGATTGTTGCCGCCGCAGATATACAAATTGGAACGACAACCGGGGCAACCATTGTCACTGAAGATAGTATTATTCCAGTGCCGGCAATAACACCAGACACCGAGTACACGGATACGTCAATGATGGAAATTCTTCGTTGATATGTTTACTTTTTTACACTGTATTGTTCAATCAGCGCTTGTAGTTTACTCTGAAACTCTTTGACGGTATCATAACGATATTGAGATGTGGTCATTTATCTTTTAAATCATTTTCAATATCAATTTATTTACTTAAATTCACTTCAGTTGAAACCATATACCATGTTACTGAAACCCTAGCTAGATTATTATCAGTGAATGTTATTGTAAATTGTTCAATTGTATCCTTGTCGATGATCGTTGATATTGTATTGTTGACCCCAGATGAACTCGACGATGATATATTAAATTGAGTCGGTTATACTAGTGTTAATCGATAAATACCCTTGACGGTTGCAGTGATACTTAATATGTTATTTAGTGGAGTCCACACAAATGATCCATTTTGAATCGTGTATACTACGTTGTTGGTTTTTTGCATGAGGAATTTTTATTTTTTCAATGATTGCTATCATCCTCGGTAAATCATCTTTGATGGCATCGGTGACCGTTTTAAGATCCTCCATGGATTTTTTAATAACCGCGATTGAATCCGAAATTGATATCTCTTCGCAAATAATACCCAACCGGGAATTAATCGTGGTTATTTCATCGAGTTTTGAAATAATATTTTCAAAGGTCATTTTAATTTCTGGTTTCACATCCTAACCAAAAAATTTGTCGATAGCATCATCGGTTTTTCTAAAAATTTTACGGAAATTATTAAATTGACCAAGATGAGAATCAAAATCAGTTCGTAATTTTGGTAAATTGTCAACGGTGGCTTTTACTTGTGCGATATGTAAATCAGGGTGTGCACGGGGAACACCAAAGAAATTATTTATGGTGTCAATCATATCCTGCTGGAGTTGATTAAATTTGGTTATATGATCATTATTCTCGTCGCGTAGTTTTTTCATATCAGTGACGTTGTCACCGACGGATTTTTGTAATCCTGTTAGAGTACTTATTTGATCGTGTAATTTTTTAAATTCATCTCAGTTTGCTATCGATGTGATAGCTTTGTTGATTATTTTTTTTACTTGTCCGACAGTAACTGTTTCGGAAGGACGTGATACTGATCTCCCAAAAATATCTGCCATGTTATATATTACATGAATCTCTTTAAGTGATTTTTGGAAATCTTTGATTGAAAAATCTTTTGATTGCTCATCGTGTACTCGTGGATGGCTTTGTGAGGTAATTTAGAACTCGTCGAGATATCTGTCAACGCGTTAAGAACCTCTCGTCCACATATCGGAGGATCGGTTAATGTCTGCGAGGGCAGTGTTGAGTACCAAATTGGGATTTTTGAAAATTTGGATATATATTTGACAAATTCCATCGGGGGTGGTAATCCATATGAATCAAAATAAATAACACCACGAGGATGTATCGCGTAACAAACCCAATGAGTTCCAGGTCCAGTGTGGTCATCTAGATTAATTATACCGGTTTCTGGTATTTGTGGTTGTTTCGGTAATTGATCTTTCATGAATACACCTCTGAAATGTTTTATTGGGAGTTTCTTTACTGCGTAGGCAAGATCAAAATTAGACATTGGAAAATCCATAGGATTTTCCTCAGCCACTGAAGTTATCACAGTAACATTTTTGCCAGCGAGAACGGGCCTATGAAACCCCCCTGTTGAGTTCCTAAACCCCGTCCATAGTGCTTTGTGTACCGGCTTCCCGGTAGTCTGAATCCCTTTCCCCTTTTTTCATACCCTTTTCCAAAAATTTTACCTATAAGATTGCTACCAACAGCACCAGCAGTACCTAGTCCAAGTGCTTTAAGAGCAGGAATAGCTAGTGGAGCCAATGCAGCAAGAGGAAATATTCCACCGGTTTTAATCATATCGTTGACCGTGACTTGTGAAAAAGTCAATTTAACTCCTGTGTTAGCTTTTAACACTTTATTGAAATGATTAATTTGAGTTTTTGTCAGTGATAAGTTATTTGATCCACCTGTCATTTGTTCCCTTTTTAGCGTTATCGTTGTGCCACACGCAGTAGAATTTTTCGATTGAAGTTTCTTTACCTGACCAGGTGTCAGGGTAACATTAACATGATTATAGGACATTTTATTTAGATAGTAATAATCTAATTATCGTTGAAATCCTTTGGTGAAAATCCGAAGAATTTTCCATTTTCAATTACATGTTTTCTATTGGTGCATCAATAACTCGCATTTTTCCACCACCACCTTCGAGAGTCATAGATTTATCACTGAGAATAACAGCAATTGCTCTAAATCCTCCAAGGGCATCGCCTATACGAGCCTGAAATTTTACATCAACAGTCGAATGTTTAGATATATCAAGATGTTGCAACGAAAAGTAATAAATCAGATACAATTGTTTAAAATCCCATTGTGATATTTGTAGTCCAGTATCGACATTCTGATCACGACCCATATAAGACCCCAATCGATGATATACTCGTCCTATTTGATTATCACTGTAATCGAGAATAAGTTGTTCTGCTGGTTCTTGCTGATTGCTTATTCACAATGATACCTCGCCGATATCACATTGATAAAATATCATATGAGACCGCAATTGTTGACTATCATTTGCAGCTCCAGCTATTTTTTGTGTTCTATTAACATTTTGTAGTGCAACAAAGACGTGTCTTAGCACGGAAACATTTTTTGTTAGCGCAAGTTGACAAGTAAAAACAATATTGACGTTACTAGTTGTAGTAGCTGTTGTAACATCAGCCCAACTCAGTAATGATTTTCCTCCATGGTCCATAAAAGATAACAATCATGTCTCAACGGTCAACGATGGAGTCATAATTGGCATCCATAACACCAATTCTGTTAATTCTACATGCCCGTCAGTAAGATGATGAGCACCACGCCAAAGAGCATAATCTTCAGTTGATCTTCGTGTGAGTACTACAGTATGATTAGCACCAAAGATAACTCTTCTGACATCTCGCCAAAATCCAAATATATGTGACAACGGAATCACACATGAAAATCTACCAAGGTTGTCTATCATCTTTTTTCGCGCTGCAAATCCTGCGTTGTAATTAGGATTATTACCCATAACATAAGCTTCAACATCAGCATCATCTTTAGCAGCTGAAACCTTCTTTGGTCGTCTTACAATAAATTCATTATGATCAGCGTTATTGGTAGTATCCTTCGCAAACATCATTGAATAACCAGCAGACTTAATAAAATCATCAGAGTATCTAGCTAAACATATTATTGTTGTTGCAACATCAACATCGTTGTCAATGGATTCAATTCTAGTAGAATTAATTATATACTGCGCGCTGCTAAATAACGCCATTATGCCATTGCTGACAAACCGGATCGGGATATTTTCAAGTTGATCAGCGTCGGTAAATGCAGTATTATCATGCTTTACTAGTCGTCCCTCTACCTCGATGTAAGCTTCACTCGGTAAGAAGTATTTAGATGTATCATCAAATCTAAGTTCAATTCGTGACCTTGTATCTGGATTCTGGGCTCTATACGAAAAATACTGATAATCGCGTATAGATTTATGTTTTCGTACAGGAGCATCTACATCAAAAGCATCATCAATTTCATCTGCACACATTTTATTATATAGTCGTTGATCGAAACCATTAATCATTTTAAACCAGAACCAGTAATTAATCTCAACCGCGCTTTTGCTATTTTATTAATTGCGCTACCTACCTTAGGTGGCATTTGATTCGTAGATTGTAATTTTTTCCCCTTGCCAACAACACAAGTTTTTCTTTGGCAGCATCAAGCGCATCAATGGCAAGATTACTAGCCCTGCTACCAACTTCTGTACCAATTTTATCATCGAGAACCCCAATAGCTTTTGATGCTATTTCTTTACCGATCGGAAGCAGTTTTGGAGCAACTCGAGTAAATAATCCAGTGACAACATCACCGAGTCCATTTCCGTATGTGAGTTTGTATACTGGCAATCATGAATTTACGACATAAACAGGTCTTGCTCTGCTCATACTACGATGTACTATCATTTTATTTAAATGCTATATATCTAATCGCTGATCAATCGCAGCGATTAATCGCTGTAATAATCATTGGTAAGTTCATTGATGAAATTACGATATAATCCGATATCCATTACACGACCTTGAAATAACTGCTGACAGATTTCAGCTGCTTCGTTAATTATCTCTGGAGAATTATTTCCAGCTCTTTTTCCTCCAATGAGAACTTCTAATCGTGATATATCATCGAGGACACTTCTTGAACAGGGTATATTACCACCGTGATATCCAGTACCAGTTTTTTCAGGTATATATTGCGTGAGATCAGCTTCAGGTTCTTCTTCTTGGGTTTGAGGATCCTCAACAAGAGGATCTTTTTGTCTTCGGCCTCCTCGCCCACGTCCTCGTCCTCCTCGTGTACTTGGTTGTATATGTTTTCGTTCTTCTGCTCGTTCTTGTTTTAATCGTTCTCTGTCAAGTGCCAAATATTTCGCCAGTGAAATTCATTAATTAATTCTTAGTCTAGTCGACAATTAACTGTCTTGGAGTAGGAGTTTGGACAAAAGAATGTTTACTTAACTGGGTCAGGCTGTTAGAATATTGATAGTAGAACCGAACTTGGTGTTTGACACGCTTAAGAGAGAGAATTTCTCACGTATAGATGTCAAAGTGATTTGAAACAAATGGTAGGGTGAATATTTCGACCCCAAGTGGCATTTTTGGCATCTTGATAGACGGTTTTTCAAAATGTCCGCAGGAATAGCATTTATTCCGATTGGTCAAATGTAGAAGGAGGGGGGTGTGTCGAACCGTAGGATCGGGGAAATATATTCTCTGAGCTTATGAGTTTGAATTAGTCTAAAAATTTCTCTGCAAGAGAGAAACCGAAGGTAGAAGTAATTACCAGTACTCCTAGCGGACTTTAGGAAAGGATGTTCGTAAAAAAGTATTGGGTTCCAGGGAAAAACTGAATGTGGAACGATTGTAAGACGCCAAAAACACAAGGAAAATAGTTTGTTTGGAAAGAGTGAGAATTAGTGAGAAGTCAAGAAAAGGAGGGAAAAGAAGTCAAGAAAAGGAGGGAAAAGAAGTCAGAAGTCAGAGTGTGGAATTCCCCGTTCAATCAAAAGGCAAGCTAAAGTCGTGACGCACGCAGAAGGAAAAAAAACAGTCGACGAACAAGGTCATTGTGAATCACCCAACAGTCCAATGTTAATGAACATTCGATTTCATGATGAAAGTTACTATCAGTTATTAACGGTTAAATTCATCTATTTTATTAGTGTTTGAATTTTAATTAACGTATCTGCTATTTTAAAGCTTCGGTTTTGAAGTACTTCTGAACGAAGAATAGTCAGAAGGAAAGAAAATTGTAATTTACTGTGTCATTCTTCTCTTAATTGTATTTTAATTAAATTCTCTTTTTATCTTTACGGGGGCTCGTGTGTTGTCTTGTTCAAGATACCATCTCAGATTACCATATCCACTCTATGACCGGGTAAATTACACAGTAGAGGTCATTCCTTAGATAAACGAGTATTAACGGGAGGTGGTGTCGAGTGTTGTTTTTCCAAGTTGCGCAATACCTCTGACCAGGGACTTGTGCAATATTGTACTGATAACCCTTGATACCGAGCCAGCCGTTACATTCTCGTTCTTCTTTCTCTCGTTGTTTTTGTTCGGTTTTTAGTCGTTGTTGTTCAGATACTAATAAACCTCTTTTTTCCTGATTTTCGAGATATTATCGTTCAACAGCAGTCAAATATGCCTGATATATGGGATCATCATTATCAATTTGTGGTAGTTGATTTTTAATTTTGTAAACTGCTTTAGCCAAATCACCTACGTTTTTGATATAACCTTTTTGTCCAAGGTTATAATAATTTTCTTTAGTGTAATATCCCAACGCAGCAAACTTTACTAAATCAGTTATATCATCTTTATCAATCTTCACTAAAGTTTCCTCAGTAAATTTATCTCGTAGCTCTTGAACTCTATTATCTGGTTTTTTAGGAGGTTTAACCTCAGGTTTAGATTCCTTTATCGCGGTTACAACTTCTAAAGTTGCTGTAGTTATCGGCTTAAATAACTGTTCAGTATCAGCGGTAAAATCTAACTTCGCTTGTTGTCAAGCTTGCAAATTATCTCTCGCAGCCAACCGTTAATCTAGATATTTGTGCTTCTCCGACGTTTGCCATTTATATAAAAAATATATCGCTAATTCATCTTTGTATCTATAGCTAATTTTGTTAACGCAGCAGCAACGGGGTGCTGATTAAGCATTTACGAACAAGCCTTGGTTACCCAATAAGGTCTCTGTGAAATCATAACAAAGTTGCAGCAACACATGGTGACAATACCTGGCGTCATTCTGTTTGCCGAATGGAGGCTTTTATTAAGCATTTACGAGGAAGCCTTGATTGCTGAATTGACGCCTTGTAAAAGTAGTTGTTAAGGAAGCCTTGGTTACCGAATTGACGCCTTGTAAAAGTTGTCGGATTCACCCCTTCTGCTGCTTGATTTGATGGGCAATCTGATTTACAAGCTATCTGAAATTGTATCCACCCCTAACCGGTGGCATGGAGGCAAACCGATATCTCACTAACATGGGTGAAGTGATGGCAATTTGTTTTTTAGTTTGAAGTAAAATTTTGCAATGGAAATAATGTTGATCAACATCTGGTGTATTACTGATTCTGACATTTAAACAGAATACAGATATGAAAAAATCCACTCATCAGACATTATAATTTCTATCTTGAATAACTTTGCTATGGCAACTTGACAAATATTCCTGAAAATGAGTAACTAATAAATATTTAAAGCAACATTTGATATCTTTACAAATTTTAGTTTCAAAACAATATATAATTTGGTTTATGGTTTGAAAAATCCCTGTACAATTCAATTTAACCCAATGAGTTTCACATTTTCTGACATAAAAGTCTTTGCATGTTTGAGTGCATCACAAGCAACTAAATTAAAACAAAATTACTTCTGAAAAATTTCTATTAGTTTACATTCACTAGTACAAGTTTCACAACTAATACCAAAAATGCATTCATCTGGAGAAATGAGTTGGTATCGGTAGGCACTCAAGACAGTTAACATTGATTTCTTTACATGATAAAGCAGAATTATTGATAAAGTGACAATTTTGCCCAAACTGCTCCCCCCACCCCTCCAAAGCATGATCCCTAGATAAATGATGATGATGGTTGTTGACCATAATTCATCATTGTACTCATCATCATCATGTCTTTTCCATAAGATAAATCTTTGTATTAGTTGTTAAGACAATTTCAACAAATATGAAACAGTAAAAACTAAAAAGACACATGGCATTTAGGTCTGAAAGATAAAAAAAAAAGTCTAAATTACCTATATCCTATAATTATCTATAATCTTGCAGCTGACAGAGTTCATGCTATCCTAGGAATGTATCCAAAAAAAAAATCTACCAATGACTGCACAATCAAATAAGCATCACGAAGCAAATATGAACGAAAATTCGGTATAAAAAATTTAAGGTCAAGGCACAAACATTAAAAGCAATACCTTTTTGAACAGTAACAAATATCCAACTCCTACCTTTTGCTTCCCTTTCCACCCTCTTCATATTCATCTGCCTGTGGGCTGTCACTGCAACATTGTAAAATAATCTAGATGAAATGTGCTTTATTCTGTAAGGTGTATGTAACAGGACAAGAAACAAGATCAACACTTTGATTTGTAAAAAAAGAGACAAGAGAAGGAGAGAGAGGTATTAATTAATTTTTCAAATTAAATAAAATCAAATGTAAAATTAATTGCATCTATCACTGAACCTGATAGTCCAACATCATGATAATACTGGTTTAGGTGCAACAACATATGATGAATTGACCACAAGTTCTGAAATCGTTATGACAGTTGGAAACTTGGGCACCTGTGATACAAAATTAAAACAGATGTCAGAGATCTCGGAAACACTTAATTACACGTAATTGGATGCAATTTTTTTTATCTGGGATGCAGAAAATCACCCATGCAAGAGTCCTCCATATGCATGTTTGTTTGTTTTTTTGGGGGGATGTTTTTTTTGGTTGCTTTTTTCTTTTGCTTCTTCAAAGGTAATCAGTTTTCTTTGAAGTGTTAGCAAAATTTTTTTTCTTCCATCTGGTATTATTATTTTTAATAATTAGCATTCCGCCTTCAGAGGTTTTGGATTTTAACTAGTCACCTGCATGGTTATTTTGATTATAATACAGCATACAGTAATAAGGCCAGATACCAGCATAAGCAGATTATGATATAACAGTACATTGTTATATCCAAGTTTGTTGCTTCCTGTGATGGTGCCTTTGATTTCATCTAATCCAAACGCATGACTGTATATACAGTTTTTATCAGCCAAAATTGGTGTCGCCACAAATATCACCAGATGGTATATTTTGTCACCAAAATGGAAAACAAAATCGCAATTTTGCTACATTGGCGAAACCCTGTGATCCTGGAATTGATTTCATTTCCAATTTTAGCTGTATAAATATTTTTTGTGAACTCGAAACCAAGACACATCCAGACTTGGACAAAATGCCATTTGCAAATTTGGACAAGTATTTTGGGTTCAAACGAAAAAATGATGAAGATTTTAATGAGATCAGAACTGTGCTAAAGTTATTAGAACTGATATAGTCGACTATTCTGCGCATGGCTTTGAAAAGATGTAATGTTTATGCATCATGCTTGAAGCAGAGGAAAGTTATGCCATTGCTCACAATTTGGGGTATTGCAACCTTCCATGCATGCAACAGAAGTTTAAAATTTTAAGTCATAAACCCACAAATAGATATGTTTTGTTTGACAGGGTTTAATCCTAAGTGTTCTAAAAGATTAAATGCCATTGGTCAAACAATGAGGGATTTTACTTAATATCAACTTTTACTTAACATCAACATTAATAGGTCAAAAATAATAAATTAATTACTAGTGCATGGCCAATATTCCAATCAGAACATATGGCTGAAAACTTCAACACAAATTGTGCCAAGTATTGTTGTTCTCTGCCACTAATAATGACAGGAAAAAAGGGGAAATAGTCAAGACCATCAAATGAATTGAAATGAGAATATGACTTGCACTTTTGGGTGTGAATTGGCCAGAGTAAACACAGACAATGAATTTGTGTGTTTGGTCTCACAATGCTCCTGAGTGCGTAAACACAGATGATGTTATCAATTTTGTATGTTTGGTCTCACAAAACTCCTGAGTAGGGTCTGCATCTGTAGCAACAAAAGGTAAAATCACACTCACTACAGTCCAACACAGTATTATCAAAGGCTCTTTTTTATCATGGCAAACAGGATATTAACTTCATTCAGATAAGCAAAATAGTGTTTGTGTTTCTTCTCTTGATGTGTATGTAGTCAATTTATTCAAATGAATGGTGTCATGGCAAGATTATACCTTTATGAATTTAGTCCTAGAAAGCTCTATTCAAAATGTTGGTCACAGGAAAAGGCCCAATTTGTTATCTCCCCCTTATTATGACCACTTTACAAATATTTTTCTTGTCTGAAGTTTAGTATTTATTAAGCATGGCAATATTCTGTTGAAATAATTTATGCAAACATGAAACAGTTGTAATGAAGGTCCAAAAATTCTGAAAGTCGAGGTCTTACATGTAGGACTACCATGTACACCAACGAGTAATTCTCCACCTTTTTTCTGACACTACAAAGGCTGACGATGCATGTAACTTGGTATAGCTTTCATTATTTGTCCTAATTAAAACCGAAGCTATTAATATGTTTTCAAACACTATCAAGAGTTATAGAATTCTGAAAATTGAGAAAAAAATCATTTGAGATATGTCTCCCCTCCCACACACACATATTATGATTTAATTCACGAAATTGCGCCAAGATGCATGACAGAATTTAGACTTAATTTTTATCATTCTTGGATGCATTTCTATTAAAAATAGTTTGATTTACTTGCAAAAACTGGTATTTCAATATTCATGTCCTATTATCTACCTGATGCTCAAAACAAAACTATCAGCGTGGAGGTCTTACATGCAGGACTACCGTGTACACCAAC
Organism: Unio pictorum; assembly: GCA_030141615.1. Classification (NCBI taxonomy): domain Eukaryota; kingdom Metazoa; phylum Mollusca; class Bivalvia; order Unionida; family Unionidae; genus Unio; species Unio pictorum. The sequence continues at coordinate 448,803 of JARLTB010000349.1, forward strand.
GAGTAATTCTCCATCTTTTTTTTCTGACACTACTTACTGGGGTCCGAAGTGGATGGGGAAGACAAAAACCTTGTTGGTCTAAGATGCCATCGCGTTGATACTATAACATAAAGAGTTAAAGACCTGGAAGGAGAGGGGGCGGGGAAAACCTGATACGCTTTTCTTACCTTTCAATCAATTTACCGAGGACTGGACGCGGTAATGACTTACGTTTCCCAAAGTTCATGTTTAACAGTTGACTTGTCAATTCAAATTTATCCAATATCTTTAAAAGCCATTTCAATCGGCCAAATACACTTTTTATCTGTCGTTCGCAACCATTGCATACATTTTGCTCGGTTATCCAATCAGAACTGACATAAGCGTCTCAGTTAACGGAACGCTTCGAATCACGCACTAGAAACAAACTGGTCTCCCTAAACACAATGATGTACAGTAATGCGCGGTAATGGAGAGTAATGGACTGTAGGTATCACGGTACCAATCGTTTTCCCATAGACTTCAATGCTAATTTTTTGTGAAATAAATATATTTTATATCCTACTTCAGCATGCATGTCACACACTGTCACAGAAAATAATCTTAGATTGTCAATTTGACAAGGACAAAATCAGGTACATGTACTCCATTGCAATTAAGAGAGATAACTCTGCTGGAACTAGACACGGCTAAGAGTTATCTAGTCACAACAAACCCAGTTTCAACCGGTGTCCCTCATTAAAAAAATACAAAATACAAAACATGATTTAGATATGAATTAACTTATTCTCACATGTTGCTATGAGGCTTAAATTTGTTTAAAAGCCTAACACAAAGCACAACTCTTACATAATGCACCAATCACAGCTAGTGTTATTTATTTCTAAATGCATGGTTCCCACACTTTAAGCTCCGCCTTCCTGGGGTTGTTAATTGGTACCGTTATACCTGTAATGGGCTGCAATGAACAGTAATGGGTAATACTAAACAGAAATGTAGACGAAAATACAACACTGTAAGAGAAATTACACGAATGGAGTCAATTAATGGAACTAGTTTTATAAGGGTTATATGCAGAAATATATTATTAACATAAAAAGATTCAGAAACATATTTACTTTTTGCTCCATCTCTATCGTCATTTAAAATTGTACATTCTAGACCACATGAATCACTATCCCTCTGACTTTATCATTCTTTCATCCCTCTCATTTAATTCTATGTATGTCAACTGTCTTGAATTTTTTCGAGACCTCAAACATTTGTGTTCATTAATAATGTTTATAATGGAGTAAAACCCGTAAGTTAAAAAACTTATGTTCAATCATTTTACACTGTATACACACGTGATCTTCTGGAGAATAAAATACGTATAACAAAACAAAATATATTTGTTGACAATTGTGACCAGTATGTACTAATTTATGTTATCAAATAAAAACATAAGAGTTGCATAGCCATGGAACTTAATATATTTATCATTGTATTTCTGTCTTAAACAGCTTCCACCTGAAATGCTTTCGCCGCATTCTATTCATCCAGTTGCAGGACAAACTACGCAACACAAAAGTCCTATTTTCACATGTAATTGTTTGACTTGTCACGCTATAGTTAAATCAAACTAAGAGAGTTCAATTTCAAACTCAGTAGATCGCTTGCATCCTGTCATATTTATATGCGGCCAAAGTTTTGTTTTCGAGTAGTTTTACAAATTTAGTGAGGAAACATCAACAATACAAGTAGTGACAACGACACCATGCATGTATCAATACTATCCCTCACTTGTAAAGAGCACCATACATTTGCATATTTTTATTGTTGTTTTGTTGTCGAGATTGTGTACCATAGATTATGATTACGTTGGTTGTGATACATGCCACCAATGGACATTGATTTGATTGTTGTGCGCTTTTTGTTTCTATCATAACATGTAATATGTGTATCACTGTTGTTGTGTTTTCTTAATAATGATAATGATAATAATAATAATATAATCTGGAACATATTCTTTCATTATCTCTTTCAAATAGGGAATTAAAGTAAAATATATGAGCTCAAATGTCAAATGTAGCTACTTTATTGCAAACATTGCTATCGGGAACGTTCTGATTGGATATAACTATGTTACCTTTTTTCTCATTTTTGTTAAGTATGTTTCTTTAGCATCTATGTCTAGTTCTGTCAAATGGAAGAAAAAAAACTGCACAAAACCAAAACGGTTCAGCATAAGTATGAGATCCGGACAGTTTATTTTAAAATCTTTATTACACAATCAAGGATGTGTTCCAATCTACAGCCAAGTGCGGATTCCGATCTAATAATGACATCTATACGGTGAATCAATTGCTGCTTTAGCTGAATTTGAATTTTAAAAAATGTCTTTTGTAAGTAAGATATTCAAGTTTACAGAAATTAGGCTATATTTTACCATTACTCATGAATTACTTGTTTAAAGTTCAGTGTCAATAAACAAACCAACTAGCTTTCCTCGTGTTATTTAGGCACTTTAATATATTATCTGAACATAGATCTAGAAAAAACAGAGTTTGACGGATTTATCTACAATACACATATATTAAAGTTTTAAGTAAAAAATGCTTTCTTTTGCGATGTTAGAATAACATCAATATTTTCTTTTAATTTTTATATAATTGTTTTGAAATAGAATAGATCACTCCAACTTCATTCGTTAGCATCACAATATTGCTGAACGTGTATTGGATGATGTAATTACGTGTCAAAGTATACATGATTAAAGGCTGTAATGATTTTTTCAGTGGATGCACTTCACATTCGCCGTGCCAGCACGACTACGTAAACAGTAATAGCTCAAACTTTATAACTTTATATATATATATATATATATATATATATATATATATATATATATATATATATATATATATATATATATATATATATATATATATATATATATATATATATATTAGAATGTCTGGACATTTCCTTAATGATTTGCCTGGTAATTCTACTGTTGTTTGATGGAAGAAGAAAAATAAATGGACAGATTGAATAAAACGTAAACGACGCTGGCATCTTTGCGAATCCGTGGAGGTAATATAAATAAATGGGTAAATCATATATTTGATGGATATTCATAAATGTTGTGGAATATATAGAAAAACAATTAGAAGATACATCAGGTTGTTCAACTTTGGATGCATTGAAAAATCGGATGAGAGAAAGAAAAAGAAAAGAAACTCAGGAGATTTCATTAAATGTAGAAGTGAATTTTGAATATTACATTGTTTTTAGAAGTATAAATATTGTTTTTATAAGACTGTACAAAAAGCATTAACAAAACGTATATTCGCACAGTAATTGTCCGAAATAACAATTTTCTTTCTCAATTTAAAGTAAAACAGCATATTAATAAAATATTAAAGCGAACAATATACACACATTGTTGGGTTTGAACTTGTACTTCTGAATATGCGGTTGCCACGTAACGACTAAACCATGAAAGCGTCTAAAATAGCTCAAACTTTCTTGGTTTTATTGTTATCAACGAGGCAGTGAAAAATATATTTCGCATTTCACTCCAGTAAATCAACAAAGCAATTTCTCGGAAACCCCATAAATCGCGGAATTGTAATACATATTTTCATCACATACTGTAAATATAAATTGGCCAAAATGTTCTGGTGTACATTTTGTGACTTACGGCACATACTTTTAAATACTTATGAGCAAGAATTAATTTTAATATGATAGAGGAAATGCTTGCTATATGCATGAAATAAGTCTTATATATATATATATATATATATATATATATATAAACAATGCAGAGATTTTCTCAATAGTCCTGAATTCACCACAACTGGTAGATGAATTGGTTTTTCAAAATACGTTATGTATAACTATCGCGGTCAGATTTACTCTGCAGTTCCTCGACGTAATAATGTATAAAATCTATCAAACTTTCTACCGTAAATTGATTTAGCGTAATCCACTCCGTAAAGCCCTAGTTTTATTTGAAAATTGCGAAATTGTTGCTCCTCGTGTCTCTTAAGTGGCTCATAAGCGAGACTGGTAGGTCTAGTGTGCACAGCTGTCGAGTCTACATTATTCTGACCACGTACGTCAACCACATGTCTACTTCTCGTTCTCTGGGAACTGTTCAGTACGTCTTCTGCTGTTACATGTGTTTTCGTACCATATTCGAGAGCTGAAGTGAAACGTTTATGTTCGTTCAAGTCAACATTAGTACAAGAGTAGTAAGTCTCAGTAGGGTACATGTCATACCCGACATGCGTGCTAGTTATGTTACGCTCCAGTTCACCCGTGGGTTGAAAATGTTGAGCCGATGTCGAAGCTGAAGTAGACCTGGGAGTGGGAAATGACTGTGTTTTCATCCAAAGCCTTGGGTCATCACTATCTCGTATGGAGCTCAACATAAGGTCTTGTTCAGTTGTTCTTCCTCTGGGTAGTTCGCGCTGTCCAGTCACATTCCTAATACCCCATGCATATTTCCGTTCTGAATCGTTTTTTTCTTGAATTGGTTGAGCCACACCTTTTGCTAACACCGGTCCTCCCTTATATAACAGAAGAGGTGGCCAGACCACGAATTTAATCAACTTTCCATATCTTGTGTAGAGGTTGTAAAACTCGAGGTTAAAGGCATCTGTATACTTCGCTTCTTTTCCCAACACCAGAGGGGGATCTTGTATTGCCATCAGCCAACAAAACTGGAAACATTCAATGAGATACATCTTCATCTCTTTCTCATGAAGGTATCGTCTAGCAATTCGCACGTTGTCTCTCACGTGTCTTTCACATTCCTGTAAAAATATTTTGAACGAAAATATTATTTTCAGTTTCTACGTCGAGTTGTTTGACAATCATCATGCTTTTTTTAAAAAATAATTTTATACCGAGTAATAATACTAAAGAGAGAGAGAGAGAGAGAGAGAGAGAGAGAGAGAGAGAGAGAGAGAGATTCTTCTAAACATTTGTTGCTATCACATGGTACAAATGCAGGTTCGAATCCTTTACTTGAGTCATTATATATGAAATGATGTTCAGCTGACATTATGAAGTTATAGAACTACCTGGAAAAGAATATCGGCACATCGTACATCAACCACCTTTCTCGCCTCCTTTAGGTGACGTTGAATCCCATCTCCAACCTAAGGGAATCACACAAAAGTCACTATGGCATTAAAAATAATATAATTTTAAGTTTAAGAAAGAATAAAACAATTGCTAAGTTTAAAAGATTATTTCTGTCATCTGAGGCAAAGAAAGCAAATCCACGACAGAAAATGTTTTTGTCCAGTAGAGTGATAAAAGTTGGAGTGATTGTTTATCAATAATATCTTATGGTTGTATTCTATTTAAAAAGAAACAAGGCGTGCAGAGTAATATTCACTTTATATACACATTCTTTTGTATATTGGTCTAAGTAGGCATTTTCAAAACAATTTCAATTTCTGACATATATGATATATTGAGATTTCCTTATTACATTTCAGAGACTCGATCTTCGTTTGTGACAAGGATTGTCATTGAATGTAAAAAATCAGTTGAATTATCAAACCTATGATAAAAGGTCCATCAGACTTATAAACTTTACAGTTTTAGCAGGATGGTTATAGGGTTGTTACGTATATTTGATATAAGTCATTTATATTTATTTTTATTGTTTGTTTGTTTGTTTGATTTAAATTTGGCATTTTAAGTTTGAAGATTCGTTCATTGAAGATGGGGAGGTGTAACCTGTACGTTACAGAGTAAACACCAGGTGTTGACCTCATTTCTGACCTGACTTCAGAGTTGTAAACAAGCTTTTAAAATGATTGGTTGGTTCCAAGGACATTATGGAGTTTAATATAAACATCTTTCTATTTTAGTTTGGTCATACGCTGTTTACGTGATTTCTTGAACGTAAATTTGTTCTGAGAGATTCTAGAAGATCGTGACCCCTTTCTTGTTTACGTAAAAACAGGTATATAAACTATGTTTTGGAGCGAGCTATTCAGTAGAAGTTGGGCTTTTAGAATATTAAGTTGTGTCTTTTTAAGTTATTATAAATTACCTTTTACTGGAAATTATGTCAATTCGTTTGGATCACGAGGAATTATTTTGTTATTTATCTGAAAAAGAATTGTGCTTATATAGTTTTATTAACAAGAACTGACTTCATCAAGTGACAGTGTCTTCCATCTTGGATACTTTGCTGTAATTCGAACTTAGAATTATTTGGACATTTTATTACCAGGACTTTTGCAATTTCTTTAGTGGATAATATTTTAAATAATTTTTGGATTAATTTTGGAATTGATTCTCAAAACCGTAAGTTTATTTTTCTTTTCTGGAAAATATTTGTGCTGAATAAATTGTTTATTAAGTTTTTACAAGCTTGTTATTTTCACTCTTTCTATGTTACTGTTTATTCGAGCCTAAGCACGTAACAGGGTTGATAACAATAATGAAGGATTGCGTATAAATTCAAGGTTGTTCATACGTTCACGGTTGTGTCCCCATATATGCTCCTCACTAGGTCATTCATCTGCTGCTTTGCTCTCATTTCCGAAAAGGTATGACAGTCCTGTCAATATAAAATATCATTAAATGATGTTTTTCTCTATGACATCAGTTTATATCATCACAAAAACTTATATTCTGACTAATCAATAATGCTTTACAGAAATTAGTCAATGGTAGTAAAACAATGGGAAACTGTAGAAATGTTACAACGGTAGTACAACAATGAGAAAACTGTAGAAATGTTACAATGGTAGTAAAACAATGAGAAAACTGTAGAAATGTTACAATGGTAGTAAAACAATGAGAAAACTGCAGAAATGTTACAATGGTAGTAAAACAATGAAAAAACTGTAGAAATGTTACAATGGTAGTACAACAATGAGACAACTGTAGAAATGTTACAACGGTAGTGCAACAATGAGAAAACTGTAGAAATGTTACAATGGTAGTAAAACAATGGGAAGTGTAGAAATGTTACAACGGTAGTAAAACAATGGGAAACTGTAGAAATGTTACAATGGTAGAAAACAATGGGAAACTGTAGAAATGTTACAACGGTAGTACAAAAATGAGAAAACTGTAGAAATGTTACAATGGTAGTAAAACAATGAGAAAACTGTAGAAATGTTACAATGGTAGTAAAACAATGAGAAAACTGTAGAAATGTTACAATGGTAGTAAAACAATGAGAAAACTTTAGAAATGTTACAATGGTAGTACAACAATGAGAGAACTGTAGAAATGTTACAATGGTAGTACAACAATGAGAAAACTAGAAATGTTACAATGGTAGTTAAACAATGAGAAAACAGTAGAAATGTTACAATGGTAGCAAAACAATGGGAAACTGTAGAAATGTTACAATGGTAGTACACCAATGGGAAAAATGTAGAAATGTTACAAAGGTAGTACACCAATGGGAAAACTGTAGAAATGTTACAATGGTAGTACACCAATGGGAAACTGTAGAAATGTTACAATGGTAGTACACCAATGGGAAACTGTAGAAATGTTACAATGGTAGTAAAACAATGGGAAACTGTAGAAATGTTACGATGGTAGTACACCAATGGGAAACTAGAAATGTTACAATGGTAGTAAAACAATTGGAAAACTGTATAAATGTTACAACGGTAGTACAACAATGGGAAACTGTATAAATGTTACAACGGTAGTAAAACAATGAGAAAACTGTAGAAATGTTACAATGGTAGTACAACAATGAGAAAAGTGTATAAATGTTACAACGGTAGTACAACAATGAGAAAACTGTATAAATGTTACAACGGTAGTACAACAATGAGAAAACTGTAGAAATGTTACAATGGTTACAACGGTAGTACAACAATGAGAAAACTGTAGAAATGTTGCAATGGTAGTACAACAATGTGAAAACTTTAGAAATGTTACAACGGTAGTAAAACAATGAGAAATCTGTAGAAATGTTACAATGGCAGTAAAACAATGTGAAAACTGTAGAAATGTTACAACGGTAGTAAAACAATGAGAAAACTGTAGAAATGTTACAATGGTAGTACAACAATGTGAAAACTATAGAAATGTTACAACGGTAGTAAAATAATGAGAAAACTGTAGAAATGTTACAATGGTAGTAAAAGAATGTGAAAACTGTAGAAATGTTACAATAATAGTACAACAATGTGAAAACTATAGAAATGTTATTACGATATTTGTCTTCAGTATGGTTTTCATCTGGAAACCTGTTTCTTCGTAGATCGAAAAAGCACAAGAAGCACGAATATAAAGGATACAGTACATAGTGTCCGACATGTCAAAAGAAAATATGGTTAATATATCATTCTAGATGTTCACACGTGTAAGCATTGCTGCAATGCATTATAAAGTTTTAATTTATAAATCTCATAGTTGCAGAGACGAAGAACGTCATTGGAAATTGGAGAATATAAGAGTGGGCCTTGCATGGTTTCGGTTATACTATTCGTTGCAGCAAGAACGAATGGTTTTTGCTCAAGGATTCGAGAATTGTTTTCTGGATTGGCCAGCAAACGTTGTAACTTAAAATCTATGTAATGATTTTTTCTATATAGTACGCAAGGGACAGTTACTATGCACTAATCTGAGGGGGTATTACCTGCCTAATATAACAAAAAAATCATAGCAAATAAAATACATTTCAAAACGGTCCATAAGGTTGGAGAGCTATACTAAAATGCAACATGAGGATATCATTAAGTTTACCTGTCAAGTCCATAGACCCTCATAACAACAACAACAACAAAATAAAAAAACGTTTATGCACCACGTTCAGAATTTATCCCATCAGCAATATGGGAATTATCAAAAATAGATCTAATTTAAAATGAAAAGAACTTAATCGGCACATATGAGTCTGATTCAGATATTTCTGGGCAGTTAGTTCACGTTCCAAAATCTATTGGATAAACCTGTTACAATCAGCGTGATCGTCTAGGCTAAATGTTCCTAATTATTGAATCATACTTACTATCAACAGCTTTAACAATATCTCAGCGGCATTCTCCTCGCTTTGTTCATGTGTTTCAGTTAAAACTGTAAAAGCGTATCTCCATTGATTTTCAAACAACTCCGTATATCTTTCTCTTAATTCGTCTGGTCGATTCTGGTCACTCAAGCCTGTAATGTTAGAATTGCCGTAACGCATCCGATCATCCATTTCTGTTTTTATTCTGAAATTCAGCATTAGAAATTGTGTCGTATAGAAAATATCAGCTTGATTAAAATACGTATTTGCATATCTATAACATCGTTATCTTCTCTCTGTTCATTTGATCTACTTACCTCTCTCTCTCTCTCTCTCTCTCTCTCTCTCTCTCTCTCTCTCTCTCTCTCTCGTAGTTTCAGTTCCATGACCCTCAGTTTCATGACCCTTGAAATACATCTTGCAGTATAATACTTAATGCAAGAAGATGACAATCTGATAAGACACAATGAACAAGAGCAACTTGTGGGGGAAAGAAAATACACTTTCTACACGTAAAAGACAACGTGGTCAAATATCTGGACAGCGAAAGTAAGTATCAATATTTTTTTGAAAGATTTATGTCCAGTCTCATTATTTATTGCAACTTTTAAGAGAATGGGAGTGTGGAAGCGTACCAGCTCCACCCAAGTGCGGTTTCCAAAATTTGTACATTTCTTGAATGGTAAGAAACTCAACCTTAACCGTATCTCAAAATGGTAACGACATCTAGCACTGACCTAGGGATTCACTATAGCCAACGCCTACCGCTTACATACTCTGACATGTTCCGGTAAATAGGATAATTTCTAGCTACAATGCTTTCCTTTACTACTGGGTTCCAGTGAATTTGATACTGTACTAGCAAAGACAAATGATACTGTACTAGCAAAGACAAAATGTCTTACTCGTTTTGATGCATGGAACTGAAACGAAGATCATGAAACGATCGACAAAATTATTTGAAATACGTTCTGCTCATTTTATTGAGTGATGTGTTGCTATACTAGTGTTTATTATTAGGTAACTGAGTGTACGTAATAATACTAACTACCTGGCAAAGGAACAACAATAGACGTGGTAATTACGAACCATTTGACCACACGTTCGACACAATTATCTGAGGAACGTTATTCTCGTTGTATTGAGTGATGGCTTGGTACTAGTGGATATTATTAGGTAATTACGTGTACCTAATAATACTAACTATCTGGCAACATCTGTATACGATTAGTTAGATAGCAAAGGAACAACATTAGACGTGGTAATTACGAACCATTTGACCACACTGACATACTACAGTCAGAATGATATATTGTGACTATTTGATTCCGTGGATAAGTAGATTATGTGGGTACATGTGACAATTCTGAGAAAAAAATCTGAAATAACCTCGTGCATATTTTAGCATTTTCCTCCAGCGCTACCCGTTTATCTTCTTCGAGATCTTCTTTTCTTGCCCTTAGTTCATTTGTCCCTTTTTGAAACGTTTCTATTTTTTTCTTCAAATCTTCCATCTTTTTGTGAAGGTCATTTATTTTTATTTCTCCGAACGCCTCAACATAATCTTTCTTAAATTCCCGCTCCTCTTGTAAGCATTTTCTAACTATGTCTGTTTCTCTTTTCTGTGACTCCAAGGAGTGCTTTCTTTTCTGCATCACATTTTCCCCGACTTGTTTTGAACTCTACAAAACAGAGACAAAATAAAACATTGCTTACAGCTCATTCTCTGATTGGTTTTGTTGGAACCGCTCCACGTATTCATAACGAGCTGTTGTTCCAAAATATTAAGAAGGAAATATATCGAAACTAGTTAATAAAAGTATAAATTGAAACCTCAACAAATGTATTTAATTCAACTAAATTTGTTTTAGTTTGCTTTGTTGTAAGCAAATTTTATTTCGATATCCAAATTGAAGTTAACCAATATGTCAATATCAACCCATACAAATCACTTCGTTGAAGACACGATTCTGCCAAAAAGGACGAAATATACAATATCAGTATTAAACATATTCTGAATATTTTTTGTGCTGCACAACAAATTCTTGATTTGAGGACATTACGTCATTGCCTCCTGTAAACTGTAAAAGTAATACCTTTACACACATATTAAGTCAATCTAATTAGTATGTGCTATTCTGTATTCACGTTGTTGTATTTTTTTTATACACTGGAGAAAACTGAACTTTCAAACGCGTGGAGGCTTTCATATTGTCTACACTTAAGCGAATATCTGATAAGTGGATTCAGTGAAAAGTCACTTGTAGCTTTATCGTGGTTGTACAGAGGATGTTGCAAAGTCAGGATGCTGTGCTCCTTCAGAAAGTCTGTCATGACGGCAAACGTATGCGTCGATGGGTTGCCATGGATACCTATATTACCTCTACGTGGACGAGAGGTATGGTAGTGTTCCACAATTATTGGCAATACTTTCGACGCATTCAAATATCCTGTGATGATAACAGAGTCGGGCACAAATGCCTGGACGATTGGATCTTTGCAATGAAAAACTAATGCCTATAAAATAAAATGACCGACCTATTACGTCAAGCGATTTGTGATCTCTGTTCTTTATCTGCGATTGAAACTATTTGTAAAACAAATCTCTTAAGACAGGTTCAACAAAGATAAATAATGTTTCATCATATGTGACAATCTCATTTAAACGTCTCTGGTCACTCTTTACATATTTAGCGAGTACTTATATGGCGCGTTCAAACTCGAGTCTGTTTTTTTACCAGTCGTCCACAAATGCATGTTCAATGTTGCACCAACCTTATCGAACTTCAACTGATTTTTTGATATATCACAAAATGACTGTCAAATTAATGCAGTGAAGATAAAATATCTTCCAGTGTGCATCTAACATCTTCATAAATAATTTCCTTATTTATGGGAGCAATTTCCCACTCACGAATTGCAGAGAACGGTCCTCACGAATGTGGATTATATTCCATGGACCGCAACCATCTTTAAAACGATTAAACCACCTCAAGATTGTTGGATATGGCAGAATGATATCCTTACATTTTATCCAAGTCGGTCTTGATTGCCAGAAAGTGCCCTTAGAGTGGCCGGATTTCACAGTGTGTTATTTGCACATCAGCAGAATCGTTCTTCCCTTACAATTTTACTCGCTGTCATTTACCCACGCGACGTCACACGCATGTATCTGCACGTGCCCGGCGTGCTGCACGTAAAGCTGCTGACCCTATTTTTTGTCGATAGGCATTAAGTTTATTGACAGGTTTAAATAAAAAAAAATGTTATAAGAAAATAAACTTTTCAAGGACAGCTCATAGATTTACTCTTTGCTTATGTACAATTTAAGTCAACATGTCTGTCGTGTACTAAAAGATTCAAAATGGATTAATCAGACGTGAGATATTATTCAAGATGAGTGGGAGAGTTCATTTTCTCTTTAATAATTTACTTCCCTATTTTTCATTCGCCTTTTCAAACTGGTTGGAATATGATTTATTTGAAGATTAAAATCTTAAATTTCATGAAAGTGTTGGAAGCTATGCGTAATATATTAACGTTGTTCGAGTCAAAACGATATACAAACACGAAGTGAAATCTATAGCATCTTTACCTTTGCACGTAAAAGGTTATAATGTCTTTTGTCAGCGAAATATTTGAAATATTACTGTTGAGTATGACTCGAATGAATAGAAACTAGATTAAATTACTAGAGATTATTTTAGTTTTGAAAAAGTTCGTAACCTGGTTGGAATTTTGTATGGCTTGGCATGTTTATTCATTTTCTATTTTTAACTGACAAATTGCTCCAATCTCTCAGGTGAGCCATATTACTTCCCATTCCCTTGCCATGTTTCTTCTTTTTGCTTTTTATTCCACAATCTTACTAAATTGAAGTGCTGGCTCAAACTAACTTACGCCATATATACCTCTAACAAATAGGTCCTTAGCTTGTCCATATCGATGCTCTGAATGTCGCTAATAGCTTGTAAAACCTCGTCCATATTGGGGTTATCATTCTCTGTCGATGGCGGACTTCTTCTGTGATCCATGTAAGCACTGGACTGTCGACTTTTTGTTGATTCAATGCGAATATTGGATTGTTGGAAATGTAGCCCTGCCGTTCGTCTATGATGAGGTTACCGAATCAAACCTGCAAAGCAGATATATATATATATATATATATATATATATATATATATATATATATATATATATATATATATATATATATATCAGGCATCCGGTTAAGTCATGGTTAAGAAAGAAACAATTATTTCACTCATATATGACGAAGATATAAACCATTCTGACGATTAGACATTGTTCTGTTAGACGTGACGATAGTTGGGGAAAATTTAGTTTTTATATACGAAATGTATATAATGAAAGCATGCTCAAACTTTGGGATTTCAAAGTACTCTCTCCCGCTTCTTGTTCAAATGCTGTGTAACTAGCATTATCCTATGTGTCCAGTATCCTGTGTAACTAGCATTATCCTATGTGTGTCCAGTGTCCTGTGTAACTAGCATTATCCTATGTGTCCAGTGTCATGTGTAACTAGCATTATCCTATGAGTCCAGTGTCATGTGTAACTAGCATTATCCTATGAGTCCAGTGTCCTGTGTAACTAGCATTATCCTACGTGTCCAGCGTCCTGTGTAACTAGCATTATTCTATGTGTGTCCAGTGTCCTATGTAACTAGCATTATCCTATGTGTGTCCAGTGTCCTGTGTAACTAGCATTATCCAATGTGTCCAGTGTCCTGTGTAACTAGCATTATTCTATGTGTGTCCAGTGTCCTGTGTAACTAGCATTACTCTATGTGTCCAGTGTCCTGTGTAACTAGCATTATCCTATGTGTCCAGTGTCCTGTGTAACTTGCATTATCCTATGTGTCCAGTGTCCTGTGTAACTAGCATTATTCTATGTGTCCAGTGTCCTGTGTAACTTGCATTATCCTATGTGTCCAGTGTCCTGTGTAACTAGCATTATCCTATGTGTCCAGTGTCCTGTGTAACTAGCATTATCCTATGTGTGTCCAGTGTCCTGTGTAACTAGCATTATCCTATGTGTGTCCACTGTCCTGTGTAACTAGCATTATCCTATGTGTGTCCACTGTCCTGTGTAACTAGCATTATCCTATGTGTCCAGTGTCATGTGTAACTAGCATTATCCTATGAGTCCAGTGTCATGTGTAACTAGCATTATCCTATGAGTCCAGTGTCCTGTGTATCTAGCATTATCCTACGTGTCCAGCGTCCTGTTTAACTAGCATTATTCTATGTGTCCAGTGTCCTATGTAACTAGCATTATCCTATGTGTGTCCAGTGTCCTGTGTAACTAGCATTATCCAATGTGTCCAGTGTCCTGTGTAACTAGCATTATTCTATGTGTGTCCAGTGTCCTGTGTAACTAGCATTACTCTATGTGTCCAGTGTCCTGTGTAACTAGCATTATCCTATGTGTCCAGTGTCCTGTGTAACTTGCATTATCCTATGTGTCCAGTGTCCTGTGTAACTAGCATTATCCTATGTGTCCAGTATCCTGTGTAACTAGCATTATCCTATGTGTGTCCAGTGTCCTGTGTAACTTGCATTATCCTATGTGTCCAGTGTCCTGTGTAACTAGCATTATCCTATGTGTCCAGTGTCCTGTGTAACTAGCATTATCCTATGTGTGTCCAGTGTCCTGTGTAACTAGCATTATCCTATGTGTGTCCAGTGTCCTGTGTAACTAGCATTATCCTATGTGTGTCCAGTGTCCTGTGTAACTAGCATTATCCTATGTGTCCAGTGTCATGTGTAACTAGCATTATCCTATGAGTCCAGTGTCATGTGTAACTAGCATTATCCTATGAGTCCAGTGTCCTGTGTAACTAGCATTATCCTACGTGTCCAGCGTCCTGTGTAACTAGCATTATTCTATGTGTCCAGTGTCCTATGTAACTAGCATTATCCTATGTGTGTCTAGTGTCCTGTGTAACTTGCATTATCCAATGTGTCCAGTGTCCTGTGTAACTAGCATTATTCTATGTGTGTCCAGTGTCCTGTGTAACTAGCATTACTCTATGTGTCCAGTGTCCTGTGTAACTAGCATTATCCTATGTGTCCAGTGTCCTGTGTAACTTGCATTATCCTATGTGTCCAGTGTCCTGTGTAACTAGCATTATCCTATGTGTGTCCAGTGTCCTGTGTAACTAGCATTATCCTATGTGTCCAGTATCCTGTGTAACTAGCATTATCCTATGTGTCCAGTGTCCTGTGTAAGTAGCATTATCCTATGTGTGTCCAGTGTCATGTGTAACTAGCATTATCCTATGTGTGTCCAGTGTCCTGTATAACTAGAATTGTCATATTGTTTCAGTGAGCAAGTTTCTAATACATCAGGCAATGCATACATGCTGAATCAAACATAAATGTTAAATATATTCATACATACTTTAAAACCTACGTATGTACAGGTATGAAAGTACGATTTACATTATGTATACATTATATATTGTGTTTTTTGGCTGCTACTTTCACTTTTATGTGGCCCAAAAGTATATACAATTTATTCTTACTGAACTTAACCGCTGTTAAAATTATAAATTAAAAATATAAATTATTGAGCAAAATTTTTAATTATGGTTCTTAGGTAGATATAAAAGTGAGTGTGGATTGTTTTGGTTTCCCTTGGGTCGTTGGTTTTGACAGCTGTTTCCCGGGTTCTTTCTCCGCCAATTTTAGCGTCCGCCATGAATATATAGCCTATCAATGCGTTGGCGTTTAACCGCAGTCATATATAAATATATAAGAAGAAGGAAACGACATTCGTAAGTATCTCATAAGCTGTACATGAAGGTCAGTATATTTGGAGGATGCATCCGGAAAGAGCTTAAAAAAGCTAATGGCTAGCTTTCTCACATACCCAATATGATCGAGATGAGACTCGAAATGGCGGAGCAGAGTGTGTATGTGCGGGTTATTTGTAAAGACGAGCACCTTATACCACTCTACTGTTCGAGGCCAGAGAGAGAGAGAGAGAGAGAGAGAGAGAGAGAGAGAGAGAGAGAGAGAGAGAGAGAGAGAGAGAGATTCCTACCTGATGTTGCTGATTTCGTTTCACTATGTGTACCAGTAAGTCTTATTTGTTAACAACGTATTGGTGTAAAACAGCTGTTATCATATTTCGTCTATCACTACAAACAATGCTTTTTCAAAATTTGTAATAGACGTACCTCTGTGATCTACGCTTAGCGAAGTAGTTTGGCTTTACTTGGGCATGCTTATAATTATTTTTTATTCCCGGTGCAAAATGTTCATTCAAACCATAATATACTTCCTTGTTTTTTATTAGGCTAAAGGTTGACCCGGTAATTCTAAGTAACCGGTATGTACACAGCTGTAATTCTACGAATATAATAAATCATTGATCCGGAATACATTGATATTTCTCGTTTTTTATGTAAAAAAAACCCTGAGAACTAACCTCTCATTTATCTAAGGAATTAGCTGAAAAATGGGTTTATTTATGCAAGATAACTGCTAGTAATCTATCATGCATATTGGTCTTATAATTAAGCTTGATATAAAATTAGTTTCTTTCTTGGTGTAAGACTGTACTCAATTTTGGTAACGTTGGTTGGAAATTAGAGCCATTTTGTTTTTATGTTTTGATAACTTCGAGCATTTTAGAAGTAGTAGTTTTGATACGTTGTGAAATGTACACATAACAGGTCAAGTAGTGCAAACGGAATAAGATATATACACATTAACCCCTGTATGCAATAAAATTATGTACATACTGATAAATTATATATATATATATATATATATATATATATATATATATATATATATATATATATATATATATATATATATATATATATATATATATATATATATATATATATTCTTCGCTGACAAGTAATTATTTCCTAGTATCTTTAGTAATAATAATAATAATAATAATAATAATAATGTTGATGATGACGATAATACTAAGTATTACTAATAAATAACATACGGGTGTAACAGGGAGTGTAGTGAAAAGGGTTGAGAGGGCGTCCCTTCCCATCTATCAGGAGTAAGTTTTCCGTACAGTTATATGGTTAAAATTATGTACTTGAAATGCTTAAAATGCAGGAGCTTCCGAGGGCTTAAACGACTTAGGTATCCGTACAACAGACTGCTCGGCTGTTTTTGTTTACACTCCCCCCTAACGATAACAAAGGATATTTCTGAATGAGCCACTGAAAAAAATGGATGTCACGCATTATATAAAGGTTTCATTCTTATCTTACTTGAAAATAAGGAAATAGTTGCACAGATAATCTTAGTCAGACTGACTAACACATCTCTTTTTTCCCCACTGTCTTTGTATCCTAAACTGGCCAAAAAGGTCCGACCACAATGGAAATCAGAATCAAAATATGTTTGCATGCTGTCTTCTTTACTAAGACTGTTTTATGGACTTTTTATCAGCATGTAACTGATTCACAGATGAGATACGTGAAAAGTAGACAAAACCCATGGAAAACTACGAAGACCGATGTCAGATTAAATTTTATTCGGTCTTTAGTTCATCCTTTTTGTCACATAATTGTATGCAGCTTTGATACAACAAAGATTTGGATTTTTCCTCTTAGATCAAAGGAACCTATAAATGATCTAGTCACCGTCGGATGAGGAATGTTGTCATTCATTAAGGAAACTGCTACAAACGACAATCTGGTCATTTACTCATCGCACCTTGGTATATTTTTGCCATTTTTATCAGGAGCACCCCTTTAACTGCCTTCTTTCACTTCGTTTACATGCTCCTGCTTCCATTTTTGTGTTCATTCCTTTATTTACTTACATAAATCTGCATTGTATGAAAATTTGCTACATTCTTGTAGGTTGTGCAAAAACAAATTGGCATATCCATGTATGAAATTTGTTTGCAAATGTCAGCTTGCAAACACGCAGTAAATATACATTCCTAAGTATTGTAATCAAACTTTGTTTAAACCATTAGCTAAAATGATATTATAAGTGGTGTAGACTATAAGGTTTATTGTTGTCAGAAACTATATTCACTTTTCGTTTTTTTCAAGTATGCATTGTTTAAATGCTTTCAGCCTATCGTAGGATGTGTTTTGACAAGGGGTTGGATCGATGGAAATATGATCGAGTAGTTAGATGAAAGTTGTGAAGTAGAATAAAAACCTAAATACAGTCACGTGGGTCTTATACATAACTCCCTGTGAAGAAAGAAATATGACCATACAGGACTGGTGAAAGTTTAACATAGGTTTTTCTGCAAAGTGGTTTTGGAATTGCTTTCAAAGATGTACCCTGAAGACCGTCTATAATTTGAATTGGCGGAGGTGGCCTTTTAAGCAATGGTTCATTATAATATTTTAAACATCAAAACTTAGATCGTTTTTACGATGCTTCTTCCGAAAAAGAACAAAGTTATCTGACATGCGTTTAGGGGACACTGCTTCTACTGCAGATACAACTTCCAGGTCGAAGAGAGGCTATAACCTATAATAATGTCCATGTTTACACTGTACAGATTTACATTGTACACTGTAAAAAAACATAATAATGTAAATGTTTACAATGTAAATATTGACATTGTACAAAAAACTATAAATATGTCCATGTTTACATTGTACAGATTTAAAGTATACACTAAAAATCCAATAATAATGTCGATGTTTATATTGTATAGATTTATATTGTACACTGTAAAAAAAATCTTTAATAATGTTGATGTTTAAATTGTACAAATTTATATTGTACACTGTTAGAAACCTTTAATAATGTCGATGTTAAAATATTAAAGGACAAAAATATTGATGTTTAAAATTGTGGAAGCTCCACTTTTTATGATTAGTAGCAGTAGCTGGAAATGTCTGATTGCGAAAATCTCACTTTATGATCAAATAGCATTTTGTATCAAATTCTTTACCATTCCTTTTCATTATTATAACAAGTTGTTTATGCAAAATCTCTTTGAGTGTCGTTTATTGGCTCATATCCAAACTCGGTATCTCCAGTTTCGAAAGAAGTCTTTGGATTTGTCAATTTGGCATAACTCTAATCATACTGTTTTATGCTATCTCTAGTTTTCTTTGAATAATTTCAGGACTTTAACACATATATCTGGTCATCCCTATTTGCATCCAGCGAAAAAGCACTTTGGTCTTGGTTCTTTGCAAAATTAATTTCAGCGAAGGAATTCCTGATTGGTTACACTTGGTACCCTGTTTTGAGCTAGTTTTATTGTAGGCCGTGCATTTTCAGCTTTGGAAACTGACGTGCTTGGTGGAGTGCCAAGAGTTGAAGAAGAGTACTTTATAATTTGCTTCTCTGTAGTGGTGGTCTACATTCTCGTTTCTACAAACGGTTGTGCCAAACCGTGTGCGAGCAATGCTCCGTCCCCATGCAGAACAAGAGGTGAAGCACTCGATGAGATAACGCTTAATGTCTTTCTCATCAAGGATGAGTTTGACCGACATCAACACCTCTTGGACACGATTTCACATTCTTGTAATAAAATATTTCACACATAATTGTTCAACATGCATCGAACATTGACAGAATGACTTGCATATCAACATGAAATCACTTGCGTTATTACTTGATGTTCAGAGAAAGAGAGCCCGTCCTTTAAAACTTTAGTTGCGATGTTATAAGCAAATACGAGTGTCGTCGTTGTCAACAAAGTAAATATCATAAATAAAGAACAGCTAGCACACCAAAGAAATATGCTTACCCTAAAATTCTTGCCGTCCTCGAATATCGTTTTACTTTATATCGCTTCGAATCACGCACTAGAAACAAACCGGTCTCCCTAAACACAATGATGTACAGTAATGCACGGTAATGGAGAGTAATGGACTGTAGGTATCACGGTACCAATCATTTTTCCATAGACTTCAATGCTAATTTTTTGTGAAATAAATATATTTTATATCCTACTACAGCATGCATGTCACACACTGTCACAGAGAAAAATCTTACATTGTCAGTTTGACAAGGACAAAACCAGGTACATGTACTCCATTGCATTTAAGAGAGATACCTCTGCTGGAACTAGACACGGCTAAGAGTTATCTAGTCACAACAGACCCAGTTGTCCCACATTAAAAAACATAAAAAATACAAAACATGATTTAGATATGAATTAACTTATTCTCACATGTTGCTATGAGGCTTAAATTTGTTTAAAAGCCTAACAGAAAGTACAACTCTTACATAATGCACCAATCACAGCTAGTGTAATGCATGGTTCCCACACTTTAAGCTCCGCCTTCCTGGGGTTGTTAATTGGTACCGTTATACCTGTAATGGGCTGCAATGAACAGTAATGGGTAGTACCGGACAGAAATGTAGACTAAAATACAACAATGTAAGAGAAATTACACGAATGGAGTCAATTAATGAAACTAGTTTTATAAGGGTTATATGCAGAAATATATTATTAACATAAAAAGATTCAGAAACATATTTACTTTTTGCTCCATCTCTATCGTCATTTAAAATTGTACATTCTAGACCACATGAATCACTATCCCTCTGACTTTATCATTCTTTCGTCCCTCTCATTTAATTCTATGTATGTCAACTGTCTTGAATTTTTTTGAGACCTCAAACATTTGTGTTCATTAATAATGTTAATAATGGAGTAAAACCCGTAAGTTAAAAAACTTATGCTGAATCATTTTACTCTGTATACACACGTGATCTTCTGGGGAATAAAATATGTATAACAAAACAAAATATATTTGTTGACACTTGTGACCAGTATGTACTAATTTATGTTATCAAATAAAAATATAGAGTTGCATAGCCATGGAACTTAATATATTTATCATTGTATTTCTGTCTTCAACATCTTCCACCTGAAATGCGTTCGTTGCATTCTATTCATCCTGTTGCAGGACAAACTACGCAACACAAGAGTCCTTAGTGTACTCCATTTTCACATGTGATTGTTTGATGTGTCATGTAATGAATAGTTAAATCAAACTACGAGAGTTCAATTCCAACCTCAGTAGATCGCTTGCCTCCTATCATATTTATATGCGGCCAAAGTTTTGTTTTCGAGTAGTTTTACAAATTTAGTGAGGAGACATTAACAATACAAGTAGTGACAACGACAGCCGTGCATGTATCAATACAATCCTTCACTTGTAAAGAGCACCATACATTTGCACATTTTTATTGTTGTTTTGTTCTCGAGATTGTGTACCATAGATTATTATTACGTTGGTTGTGATACAGGCCACCAATGGACATAGATTTGATTATTGTGCGCTTTTTGTTTCTATCATGACATGTAATATGTGTATCACTGTTGTTGTGTTTTCGTAATAATGATAATAATAATAATATATTCTAGTACATATTCTTTCATTATCTCTTTCAAATAGGGAATTATAATTTCTAATCATTAGAGTTACCTTTCTAGATATGATTTCATATCTCCCATCAAACTGTAGCCAGACAGTAATCAAAGCCTGCCTCCAAATTACGTAGTTGGTAGACTCAAAACCTAACCGTTTGGTCGGTTCTTTTTGTTCTTTTCTGAGATATTGCAATTGTAATACGGTTAGATAATCTAAATTTTACAAGTAGTTAGATAAGATAATCTAGATAAAGAATAAGCGTTTCTTATTCGTCTCTTTGGATATTTTCTCTCATCTATGCATATAGTCACCAGCACGTTTTCCATCTCTTCGCCCAATTCTTTTCCTCAACAGTATTGTGGCTAATTCTTAAATTCCTTTTATTTAATGAACCAACCACTGAACTGACGGATACTGATAATATATTTGAATATATGAGCTCAAATGTCAAATGTAGATACTTTATTGTAAACATTGCTATCGGAAACGTTCGGATTGGATATAACTATGCTTTCTAGAGATTAAAGTTCAAGTAATCCCATGATTGTTTTACTCGATGTCCGGGCTTGGCTAAATAGAATTTAGAGATGATTAAGAATAAGGTACACGATACACATCTCCATACTTCAATACACGATACACATCTCCATACTTCAATACAGGGTCGAAGCAATTGTTTTTGCTTGGAATCATAGATGGTCATTAACCGTTTGTTTGTCTTTTCAAGATCACCAGGCTTGGTATCATAGATGGTCATTAACCGTTTGTTTGTCTTTTCAAGATCACCAGGCTTGGTTTCAACCATGTCTTTATTATGCATCGTGGTATTTGGGTTGAAGCTCGTTACTGATTTCGCTAAGTTTTATACAATGCGTTTGAGAGTGGGAGGTTTCGAATGTACATTCTTTTTAAATGTGATCTTTTTTCTCATTTGTGTTAAGTATGTTTCTTTAGCATCTATAACTAGTTCTGTCAAATGGAAGAAAAAAAAAACTGCACAAAACCAAAATGGTTCAGCAAAAGCATGAGATCCGGACAGTTTATTTTAAAATGTTCATTACACAATCAAGGATGTGTTCCAATCTATAATCAAGTGCGGATTCCAATCTAATAATGCATACGAAACTGAATTTAAAGATTAAACACTGATCTCAATATTAAACTCTCGACACATTTTTAAATGACATATATACGGTGCATCAATTCCTGCTTTAGATGAATTTGTATTTTTTTAAAAAAGTCTTTTGTAAGTTAAAAAGATGTTCAAGTTTACAGAAATTAGGCTATATTAGGCTATATTTTACCATTACTCATGAATTACTTGTTTAAAGTTCAGTGTCAATAAACAAACCAACTAGCTTTCCTCGTGTTATTTAGGCAGTTTAATATATTATCTGAACATAGATCTAGAAAAAACAGAGTTTTACGGATTTATCTACAATACATATATATTAAAGTTTTAAGTAAAAAATGCTTTCTTTTGCGATGTTAGAATAACATCAATATTTTCTTTTAATTTTTATATAATTGTTTTGAAATAGAATAGATCACTCCAACTTCATTCGTTAGCAACACAATATTGCTGGACGTGTATTGGATGATGTAATTACGTGTCAAAGTATACATGATTAAAGGCTGTAATTATCTTTTCAGTGGATGCACTTCACTTTCGCCAGCACGACTACGTAAACCGTAATAGCTCAAACTTTATAACTTTATATATATATATATATATATATATATATATATATATATATATATATATATATATATATATATATATATATATATATATATATATATATATATATATTAGAATGCCTGGACATTTCCTTAATGATTTGCCTGGTAATTCTACTGTTGTTTGATGGAAGAAGAAAAATAAACGGACAGATTGAATAAAACGTAAACGACGCTGGCATCTTTGCATATCTGTGGATGTAATATAAATAAATGGGTAAATCATATTATTGATGGATATTCATAAATGTTGTGGAATATATAGAAAATCAATTAGAAGATACATCAGGTTGTTTAACTTTGGATGCATTGAAAAATGGGATGAGAGAAAGAAAAAGAAAAGAAACTCAAGAGATTTCATTAAATGTAGATATGAATTTTGAATATTACATTGTTCTAAGAAGTATAAATATTGTTTTTATAAGACTGTACAAAAAGCATAAACAAAACGTATATTCGCACAGTAATTGTCCAAAATAACAATTTTCTTTCTCAATTTAAAGTAAAACAGCATATTAATAAAATATTAAAGCAAACAATATACACACATTGTTGGGTTTGAACTTGTACTTCTGAATATGAGGTTGCCACTTAAACGACTAGACCATGAAAGCGTCTAAAATAGCTCAAAATTTCTTGGTTTTATTGTTATCAACGAGGCAGTGAAAAATATATTTCGCATTTCACTCCAGTAAATCAACAAAGCAATTTCTCGGAAACCCCATAAATCGCGGAATTGTAATACATATTTTCATCACATACTGTAAATATAAATTGACCAAAATGTTCTGGTGTACATTTTGTGATTTACGGCACATATTTTTAAATACTTATGAGCAAGAATTAATTTTAATATGAAAGAGGAAATGCTTGCTGTATGCATGAAATAAGTCTTTTTTATATGTATAACAAAATTTTCAAAAATGCAGATCTTTTCTCAATAGTCCTGAATTCACCACAACTGATAGATGAATTGGTTTTTCAAAATACATTTTGTATAACTATCGCGGTCAGATTTACTCTGCAGTTCCTCGACGTAATAATGCATAAAATCTATCAAACTTTCTACCGTAAATTGATTTAGCGTAATCCACTCCGTAAAGCCCATGTCTTATTTGAAAATTACGAAATTGTTGCTCCTCGTGTCTCTTAAGTGGCTCATAAGCAAGACCGTTACGTCTAGTGTGCTCAGCTGTTGAGTCTAAATTATTCTGACCACGTACGTCAACCACATGTCTACTTCTCGTTCTCTGGGAACTGTTCAGTACGTCTTCTGCTGTTACATGTGTTTTCGTACCATATTCGAGAGCTGAAGTGAAACGTTTATGTTCGTTCAAGTCAACATTAGTACAAGAGTAGTAAGTCTCAGTAGGGTACGTGTCATACCCGACATGCGTGCTAATTATGTTACGCTCCTGTTCACCCGTGGGTTGAAAATGTTGAGCCGATGTCAAAGCTGAAGTAGACCTGGGAGTGGGAGGTGACTGTGTTTTCATCCAAAGCCTTGGGTCATCACTATCTCGTATGGAGCTCAACATAAGGTCTTGTTCAGTTGTTCTTCCTCTGGGTTGTTCGCGCTGTCCAGTCACATTCCCAATACCCCATGCATATTTCCGTTCTGAATCGTTTTTTTCTTGAATTGGTTGAGCCACACCTTTTGCTAACACCGGTCCTCCCTTATATAACAGAAGAGGTGGCCAGACCACGAATTTAATCAAATTTCCATATCTTGTGTAGTGGTTGTAAAACTCGAGGTTAAAGGCATCTGCATACTTCGCTTCTTTTCCCAACACCAGAGGGGGATCTTGTATTGCCATCAGCCAACAAAACTGGAAACATTCAATGAGATACATCTTCATCTCTTTCTCATGAAGGTATCGTCTAGCAACTCGCACGTTGTCTCTCACGTGTCTTTCACATTCCTGTAAAAATATTTTGAACGAAAATATTATTTTCAGTTTCTACTCGAGTTGTTTGACAATCATCATGCTTTTTATAAAAAATAATTTTATACCGAGTAATAATACTAAGAGAGAGAGAGAGAGAGAGAGAGAGAGAGAGAGAGAGAGAGAGAGATATATTCTTCTAAACATTTGTTGCTATCACATGGTACAAATGCAGGTTCGAATCCTTTACTTGAGTCATTATATATGAAATGATGTTCAGCTGACATTATGAAGTTATAGAGCTACCTGGAAAAGAATATCGGCACATCGTACATCAACCACCTTTCTCGCCTCCTTTAGGTGACGTTGAATCCCATCTCCAACCTAAGGGAATCACAAAAATGTCACTATGGCATTAAAAATAATATAATTTTAAGTTTAAGAAAGAATAAAAACAATTGCTAAGTTTAAGAAAGATTATTTCTGTCATCTGAGGCAAAGAAAGCAAATCCACGACAGAAAATGTTTTTGTCCAGTAGAGTGATAAAAGTTGGAGTGATTGTTTATCAATAATATCTTATGGTCGTATTCCATTTAAAAGGAAACAAGGCGTGCAGAGTAATATTCACTTTATATACACATTCTTTTGTATATTGGTCTAAGTAGGTATTTTCAAAACAATTTAAATTTCTGACATATATGATATATTGAGATTTCCTTATTACATTTCAGAGACTCGATCTTCGTTTGTGACAAGGATTGTCATTGAATGTAAATAATCAGTTGAATTATCAAACCTATGATAAAAGGTCCATCACATTTATAAACTTTACAGTTTTAGCAGGATGGTTATAGGGTTGTTACGTATATTTGATATAAGTCATTTATATTTATTTTTATTATTTGTTTGTTTGATTTAAACTTGGCATTTTAAGTTTGAAGATTCGTTCATTGAAAAGGGAGAGGTGTAACCTGTACGTTACAGAGTAAACACCAGGTGTTGACCTCATTTCTGACCTGACTTCAGAGTTGTAAACAAGCTTTTAAAATGATTGGTTGTTTCCAAGGACATTATGGAGTTTTATATAAACATCTTTCTATTTTAGTTTGGTCATACGCTGTTTACGTGATTTCTTGAACGTAAATTTGTTAGCGAGTTATTCAGTAGAAGTTGGGCTTTTAGAATATTAAGTTGTCTTTTTGAGTTATTATAAATTACCTTTTACTGGAAATTATGTCAATTCGTTTGGATCACGAGGAATTATTTTTGTTATTTATCTGAAAAAGAATTGTGCTTATAGATTTTTATTAACAAGAACTGACTTCATCAAGTGACACTATTCCATCTTGGATACTTCACTGTAATTCGAACTTAGAATTATTTAGACATTTTATTACCAGGACTTGTGCAATTTCTTTAGTGGATAATATTTTGAATTATTTTTGGATTAATTTTGGAATTGATTCTCAAAACCGTAAGTTTATTGTTCTTTTCTGGAAAATATTTGTGCTCAATAAATTGTTTATTAAGTATTTACAAGCTTGTTATTTTCACTCTTTCTATGTTACTGTTTATTCGAGTCTAAGCACGTAACAGGGTTGATAACAATAATGAAGGATTGCGTATAAATTCAAGGTTGTTCATACGTTCACGGTTGTGTCCCCATATATGCTCCTCACTAGGTCATTCATCTGCTGCTTTGCTCTCATTTCCGAAAAGGTATGACAGTCCTGTCAATATAAAATATCATTAAATGATGTTTTACTCTATGACATCAGTTTATATCATCAAAAAAACTTTTATTCTGACTAATCAATAATGATTTAAAGAAATTAGTCAATGGTAGTAAAACAATGGGAAGTGTAGAAATTCTACAACGGTAGTAAAACAATTGGAAAACTGTAGAAATGTTACAACGGTAGTAAAACAATGGGAAACTGTAGAAATGTTACAATGGTAGTAAAACAATGGGAAAACTGTATAAATGTTACAACGGTTGTAAAACAATGCGAAAACTGTATAAATGTTACAACGGTAGTAAAACAATGGGAAACTGTAGAAATGTTACAATGGTAGTAAAACAATGGGAAAACTAGAAATGTTACAATGGTAGTACACCAATGGGAAAACTGTAGAAATTTTACAATGGTAGTAAAACAATGGGAAAACTGTAGAAATGTTACAATGGTAGTACAACAATGAGAAAACTGTATAAATGTTACAACGGTAGTACAACAATGAGAAAACTGTAGAAATGTTACAATGGTAGTAAAACAAAGTGAAAGCTATAGAAATGTTACAACGGTAGTAAAACAATGTGAAAACTGTAGAAATGTTACAGTGGCAGTAAAACAATGTGAAAACTATAGAAATGTTACAACGGTAGTAAAACAATGTGAAAACTGTAGAAATGTTACAATGGCAGTAAAACAATGTGAAAACTGTAGAAATGTTACAATGGTAGTAAAACAATGGGAAAACTGTATAAATGTTACAACGGTAGTAAAACAATGCGAAAACTGTATAAATGTTACAACGGTAGTAAAACAATGCGAAAACTGTATAAATGTTACAACGGTAGTAAAACAATGCGAAAATTGTATAAATGTTACAACGGTAGTAAAACAATGAGAAAACTGTAGAAATGTTACAATGGTCGTAAAAGAATGTGAAAACTGTAGAAATGTTACAACAGTAATACAACAATGTGAAAACTATAGAAATGTTATTACGATATTTGTCTTCAGTATGGTTTTCATCTGGAAACCTGTTTCTTCGTAGATCGAGAAAGCACAAGAAGCACGAATATAAAGGATACAGTACATAGTGTCCCACATGTCAAAAGAAAATATGGTTAATATATCATTCTAGATGTTCACACGTGTAAGCATTGCTGCAATGCATTATAAAGGTTTAATTTATAAATCTCATAGTTGCAGAGACGAAGAACATCATTGGAAATTGGAGAATATAAGAGTGGGCCTTGCATGGTTTCGGTTATACTATTCGTTGCAGCAAGAACGAATGGTTTTTGCTCAAGGATTCGAGAATTGTTTTCTGGATTGGCCAGCAAACGTTGTAACTTAAAATCTATGTAATGATTTTTTTCTATATAGTACGTAAAGGATAGTTACTATGCACTAATCTGAGGGGATATTACCTGACTAATATAAAAAAAAATCCTTGCAAATAAAATACATTTCAAAACGGTCCATAAGGTTGGATAGCTATACTAAAATGCAACATGAGGATATCATTAAGTTTACCTGTCAAGTTCATAGACCCTCATAACAACAACAACAACAAAATAAAAAACGTTTATGCACCACGTTAAGAAGTTATCCCATCAGCAATATGGGAATTATCAAAAATAGATCTAATTTAAAACGAAAAGAACTTAATCGGCACATATGAGTCTGATTCAGATATTTCTGGGCAGTCAGTTCACGTTCCAAAATGTACTGGATAAACCTGTTACAATCAGCGTGATCGTCTAGGCTAAATGTTCCTAATTATTGAATCATACTTACTATCAACAGCTTTAACAATATCTCAGCGGCATTCTCCTCGCTTTGTTCATGTGTTTCAGTTAAAACTGTAAAAGCGTATCTCCATTGATTGTTAAACAACTCCGTATATCTTTCTCTTAATTCGTTTGGTCGATTCTGGTCACTCAAGCCTGTAATGTTAGAATTGCCGTAACGCATCCGATCATCCATTTGTGTTTTCATTCTGAAATTCAGCATTAGAAATTGTGTCGTAAGAGAAAATATCAGCTTGATTAAAATACGTATCTGCATATCTATAACATCGTTATCTTCTCTCTGTTCATTTGATCTACTTACCTAAGTCTCTCTCTCTCTCTCTCTCTCTCTCTCTCTCTCTCTCTCTCTCTCTCTCTCTCGTAGTTTCAGTTTCATGACCCTTGAAATACATCTTGCAGTATAATACTTAATGAACGAAGATGACAATCTGATAAGACACAATGAACAAGAGCAACTTGTGGGGGAAAGAAAATACACTTTCTACACGTAAAAGACAACGTGGTCAAATATCTGGACAGCGAAAGTAAGTATCAATATAATATTGGTAATGATATATATATATATATATATATATATATATATATAAATATATATATATATATATATATATATATATATATATATATATATATATATATATATATATAAATATATATTCTTTTTTGAAAGACTTATGTCCAGTCTCATTATTTATTGCAACTTTTAAGAGAATGGGAGTGTGGAAGCGTACCAGCTCCACCCAAGTGCGGTGTCCAACATTTGTACATTTCTTGAATGGTAAGAAACTCAACCTTAACCGTATCTCAAAATGGTAACGACATCAAGCACTGACCTAGTGATTCACTATAGTCAACGCCTACCGCTTACATACTCTGACGTGTTCCGGTAAATATGATAATTTCTAGTTACAATGCTTTCCTTTACTACTGGGTTCCAGTGAATTTGATACTGTACTAGCAAAGACAAATGATACTGTACTAGCAAAGACAAATGATACTGTACTAGCAAAGACAAATGATACTGTACTAGCAAAGACAAATGATACTGTACTAGCAAAGACAAATGATACTGTACTAGCAAAGACAAAATGTCTTACTCGTTTTGATGGATGGAACTGAAACGAAGATCATGAAACGATCGACAAAATTATTTGAAATACGTCCTGCTCATTTTATTGAGTGATGTGTTGCTATAGTAGTGTTTATTATTAGGTAACTGGGTGTACGTAATAATACTAACTACCTGGCAAAGGAACAATATTAGACGTGGTAATTACGAACCATTTGACCACACGTTCGACACAATTATCTGAGGAACGTTATTCTCGTTGTATTGAGTGATGGCTTGGTACTAGTGGGTATTATTAGGTAATTACGTGTACCTAATAATACTAACTATCTGGCAACATCTGTATACGATCATTTAGATAGCAAAGGAACAACATTAGACGTGGTAATTACGAACCATTTGACCACACTGACATACTACAGTCAGAATGATATATTGTGACTATTTGATTCCGTGGATAAGTAGATTATGTGGGTACATGTGACGATTCAGAGAAAAAAAATCTGAAATAACCTCATGCATATTTTAGCATTTTCCTCCAGCGCTATCCGTTTATCTTCTTCGAGATCTTCTTTTCTTGCCCTTAGTTCATTTGTCCCTTTTTGAAACGTTTCTATTTTTTTCTTCAAATCTTCCATCTTTTTGTGAAGGTCATTTATTTTTATTTCTCCGAACGCCTCGACATAATCTTTCTTAAATTCCCGCTTCTCTTGTAAGCATTTTCTAACTATGTCTGTTTCTCTTTTCTGTGACTCCAAGGAGTGCTTTCTTTTCTGCATCACATTTTCCCCGGCTTGTTTTGAACTCTAAAAAACAGACAAAATAAAACATTGCTTATAGCTCATGCTCTGATTGGTTTGTTGGAACCGCTCCACGTATTCATAACGAGCTGTTGTTCCAAAATATTAAGAAGGAAATATATCGAAACTAGTTAATAAAAGTATAAATTTAAACCTCAACAAATGTATTTAATTCAACTAAATTTGTTTTAGTTTGCTTTGTTGTAAGCAAATTTTATTTCGATATCCAGATTGAAGTTAACCAATATGTCAATATCAACCCATACAAATCAGTTCGTTGAAGACATGATTCTGCCAGAAAGGACGAAATATACAATATCAGAATTAAACATATTCTGAATATTTTTTGTGCTGCACAACAAATTCTTGATTTGGGGACATTACGTCACTGCCTCCTGTAAACTGTAAAATTAACACCTTTACACACATATTAAGTCTGTCTAATTAGTATGTGCTATTCTATATTCACGTTGTGGTATTTTGTTTATACACTGGAGAAAACAACTTTCAAACGCGTGGAGTCTTTCATATTGTCTACACCTAAGCGAATATCTGATAAGTGGATTCAGTGAAAAGTCACTTGTAGCTTTATCATGGTTGTACAGAGGATGTTGCAAAGTCAGGATGCTGTGCTCCTTCAGAAAGTCTGTCATGACGGCAAACGTATGCGTCGATGGGTTGCCATGGATACCTATATTACCTCTACGTGGACGAGAGGTATGGTAGTGTTCCACAATTATTGGCAATACTTTCGACGCATTCAAATATCCTGTGATGATAACAGAGTCGGGCACAAATGCCTGGACGATTGGATCTTTGCAATGAAAAACTAATGCCTATAAAATAAAATGACCGACCTATTACGTCAAGCGATTTGTGATCTCTGTTCTTTATCTGCGATTGAAACTATTTGTAAAAAAAATCTCTTAAGACAGGTTCAAGAAAGATAAATAATGTTTCATCATATGTGACAATCTCATTTAAACGTCTCTGGTCACTCTTTACATATTTAGCGAGTACTTGTATGGCGCGTTCAAACTCGAGTCTGTTTTTTTTACCAGTCGTCCACAAATGCAGGTTCAATGTTGCACCAACCTTATCGAACTTCAACTGATTTTTTGATATATCACAAAATGACTGTCAAATTAATGCAGTGAAGATAAAATATCTTCCAGTGTGCATCTAACATCTTCATAAATAATTTCCCTATTTATGGGAGCAATTTCCCACTCACGAATTGCAGAGAACGGTCCTCACGAATGTGGATTATATTCCATGGACCGCAACCATCTTTAAAACGATTAAACCACCTCAGAATTGTTGGATATGGCAGAATGATATCCTTACATTTTATCCAATTCGGTCTTGATTGCCAGAAAGTGCCCTTAGAGCGGCCGGATTTCACAGTGTGTTATTTGCACATCAACAGAATCGTTCTTCCCTTACAATTTTACTCGCTGTCATTTACCTACGCGACGTCACACGCATGTATCTGCAGGTGTCTGGCGTGCTGCACGTAAAGCTGCTGACCCTATTTTTTGTCGATAGGCATTAAGTTTATTGACAGGCTTAAATAAAAAAAATGTTATAAGAAAATAAATAAGAACTTTTCAAGGACAACTCATAGATTTACTCTTTGCTTATGTACAATTTACGTCAACATGTCTGTCGTGTACTAAAAGTAGATTCAAAATGGGTGATATTCAGATGGATTAATCAGACGTGAGATATTAATGAAGATGAGTGGGAGAGTTCATTTTCTCTTTAATAATTTACTTCCCTATTTTTCATTCGCCTTTTCAAACTGGTTGGAATATGAATTGTTTGAATATTAAAATCTTAAATTTCATGAAAGTGTTGGAAGCTATGCGTAATATATTAACGTTGTTCGAGTCAAAACGATATACAAACACGAAGTTAAATCTATAGCATCTTTACCTTTGCACGTAAAAAGTTATAATGTCTTTTGTCATCGAAATATTTGAAATATTACTGTTGAGTATGACTCGAATGAATAGAAACTAGATTAAATTACTAGAGATTATTTTAGTTTTGAAAAAGTTCGTAACCCTGGTTGGAATTTTGTATGGCTTGGCATGTTTATTCATTTTCTATTTTTAACTGACAAATTGCTCCAATCTCTCGGGTGAGCCATATTACTTCCCATTCCCTTGCCATGTTTCTTCTTTTTGCTTTTTATTCCACAATCTTACTAAATTGAAGTGCTGGCTCAAACTAACTTACGCCGTATATACCTCTAACAAATAGGTCCTTAGCTTGTCAATATCGATGCTCTGAATGTCGCTAATAGCTTGTAAAACCTCGTCCATATTGGGGTTATCATTCTCTGTCGATGGCGGACTTCTTCTGTGATCCATGTAAGCACTGGACTGTCAACGTTTTGTTGATTCAATGCGAATATTGGATTGTTAGAAATTCAAACCTGCAAAGCAGATATATATATATATATATATATATATATATATATATATATATATATATATATATATATATATATATATATGTATATATATATATATATATATATATATATATATATATATATATATATATATATATATATATATATATATTTATATATATCAGGCATCCGGCTAGTTAAAAGTCAGGGTTAAGAAAGAAACAATTATTTCACTCATATATGACGAAGATATAAACCATTCTGATGATTAGACATTGTTCTGTTAAACGTGACGATAGTTAAGGAAAATTTACTTTTTATATACAAAATATATATAATGAAAGCATGCTCAAACTTGGGATTTCAAAGTACTCTCTCCCGCTTCTTGTTCAAATGCTGTGTAACTAGCATTATCCTATGTGTCCAGTGTCATGTGTAACTAGCATTATCCTATGTGTGTCCAGTGTCCTGTGTAACTAGCATTATCCTATGTGTCCAGTGTCCTGTGTAAGTAGCATTATCCTATATGTCCAGTGTCCTGTGTAACTAGCATGATCCTATGAGTGTCCAGTGTCCTGTGTAACTAGCATTATCCTATGTGTCCAGTGTCCTGTGTATCTAGCATTATCCTATGTGTGTCCAGTGTCCTGTGTAACTAGCATTATCCTATGTGTCCAGTGTCATGTGTAACTAGCATTATCCTACGTGTCCAATGTCCTGTGTAACTAGCATTATCCTATGTGTGTCCAGTGTCCTGTGTAACTAGCATTATCCTATGTGTCCAGTGTCCTGTGTAACTAGCATTATCCTACGTGTCCAGTGTCCTGTGTAACTAGCATTATTCCATGTGTCCAGTGTCCTATGTAACTAGCATTATCCTATGTGTGTCCAGTGTCCTGTGTAACTAGCATTATCCAATGTGTCCAGTGTCCTGTGTAACTAGCATTATTCTATGTGTGTCCAGTGTCCTGTGTAACTAGCATTATCCTGTGTCCAGTGTCCTGTGTTATTAGCATTATCCTATGTGACAAGTGTCCTTTGTAACTAGCATTATCCTATGTGTCCAGAGTCCTGTGTAACTAGCATTATCCTATGTGTCCAGTATCCTGTGTAACTAGCATTATCCGATGTGTCCAGTGTCCTGTGTAACTAGCATTATCCTATATGTGTCCAGTGTCCTGTGTAACTAGCATTATCCGATGTGTCCAGTGCACTGTGTAACTAGCATTATCCTATGTGTGTCCAGTGTCATGTGTAACTAGCATGATCCTATGAGTGTCCAGTCTCCTGTGTAACTAGCATTATCCGATGTGTCCAGTGTCCTATGTAACTAGCATTATCCTATATATGTCCAGTGTCATGTGTAACTAGCATTATCCAATGTGTCCAGTGTCCTGTGTAACTAGCATTATTCTATGTGTGTCCAGTGTCCTGTGTAACTAGCATTATCCTGTGTCCAGTGTCCTGTGTTATTAGCATTATCCTATGTGACAAGTGTCCTTTGTAACTAGCATTATCCTATGTGTCCAGTGTCCTGTGTAACTAGCATTATCCTATGTGTGTCCAGTGTCCTGTGTAACTAGCATTATCCTATGTGTCCAGTATCCTGTGTAACTAGCATTATCCGATGTGTCCAGTGTCCTGTGTAACTAGCATGATCCTATATGTGTCCAGTGTCCTGTGTAACTAGCATTATCCGATGTGTCCAGTGCACTGTGTAACTAGCATTATCCTATGTGTGTCCAGTGTCATGTGTAACTAGCATGATCCTATGAGTGTCCAGTCTCCTGTGTAACTAGCATTATCCGATGTGTCCAGTGTCCTATGTAACTAGCATTATCCTATATGTGTCCAGTGTCATGTGTAACTAGCATTATCCAATGTGTGTCCAGTGTCCTGTGTAACTAGCATTATCCAATGTGTCCAGTGTCCTGTGTAACTAGCATTATCCTATGTGTGTCCAGTGTCATGTGTAACTAGCATTATCCTATGTGTGTCCAGTGTCCTGTGTAACTAGCATTATCCGATGTGTCCAGTGTCCTGTGTAACTAGCATTATCCTATATGTGTCCAGTGTCCTGTGTAACTAGCATTATCCTATGTGTGTCCAGTGTCCTGTGTAAGTAGCATTATCCTATGTGTGTCCAGTGTCATGTGTAACTAGAATTATCCTATGTGTCCAGTGTCCTGTGTAAGTAGCATTATCCTATATGTCCAGTGTCCTGTGTAAGTAGCATTATCCTATGTGTGTCCAGTGTCCTGTGTAACTAGCATTATCCTATGAGTGTCCAGTCTCCTGTGTAACTAGCATTATCTTATGTATGTCCAGTGTCATGTGTAACTAGCATTATCCTATGTGTGTCCAGTGTCCTGTGTAACTAGCATTATCCGATGTGTCCAGTGTCCTGTGTAACTAGCATTATCCTATATGTGTCCAGTGTCCTGTGTAACTAGCATTATCCTATGTGTGTCCAGTGTCATGTGTAACTAGCATTATCCTATGTGTCCAGTGTCATGTGTAACTAGCATTATCCTATATGTGTCCAGTCTCCTGTGTAACTAGCATTATCCTATATGTCCAGTGTCCTGTGTTACTAGCATTATCCTATGAGTGTCCAGTGTCCTGTGTAACTAGCATTATCCTATATGTGTCCAGTGTCATGTGTAACTAGCATTATCCTATGTGTGTCCAGTGTCCTGTGTAACTAGCATTATCCGATGTGTCCAGTGTCCTGTGTAACTAGCATTATCCTATATGTGTCCAGTGTCCTGTGTAACTAGCATTATCCTTTGTGTGTCCAGTGTCCTGTGTAAGTAGCATTATCCTATATGTCCAGTGTCCTGTGTAGCTAGCATGATCCTATTTGTGTCCAGTGTCCTGTGTAACTAGCATTATCCTATGTGTCCAGTGTCCTGTGTAAGTAGCATAATCCTATGTGTCCAGTGTCCTGTGTAACTTGCATTATCCTATGTGTGTCCAGTGTCCCATGTAACTAGAATTGTCATATTTTTTCAGTGAGCAAGTTTCTAATACATCAGGCAATGCATATATGCTGAATCAAACATAAATGTTAAATATATTCCTACATACTTTAAAACCTACGTATGTATAGGTATGAAAGTACGATTTACATTATGTATACATTATATATTGTGTTTCACTTTTATGTGGCCCAAGTATATACAATTTATTCTCACTGAACTTAACCGCTGTTAAAATTATAAATTAAAAATATAAATTATGGAGCAAAATTTTAAATTATGGTTCGTAGGTAGATATAAAAATTAGCGTGGTTTGTTTTGGTTTCCCTTGGGTCGTTGGTTTTGACAGCGGTTTCCCGGGTTCTTTCTCCGCCAATTATAGCGGCCGCCATGAATATATAGGCTATCAATGCGTTGGCGTTAGACCCCAGTTATACATAAATATATAACAACAACAAAACGACATTTGTAAGTATCTCATAAGCTGTACATGGCGGTCAGTATATTTGGAGGATGAATCCGGAACGAGTTTAAGAAAGCTAATGACTAGCTTTCTCACATACCTAATATGATCGAGATGAGACTCGAAATGGCGGAGCAGAGTGTAGATGTGCGGGTTATTTGTAAAGACGAGCACCTTACCCACTCTACTATTCGAGGCCCTATAAGAAAAGAGAGAGAGAGAGAGAGAGAGAGAGAGAGAGAGAGAGAGAGAGAGAGAGCTTCTTACCTGATGTTGCTGATTTCGTTTCACCCTGTGTACCAGTAAGTCTTATTTGTTAACAACGTATTGGTGTAAAACAGCTGTTATCATATTTCGTCTATCACTACAAACAACGCTTTTACAAAATTTGTAATAGACGTACCTCTGTGATCTACGCTTAGCGAAGTAGTTTGGCTTTACTTGGGCATGCTTATAATTATTTTTTATTCCCGGTGCAAAATGTTCATTCAAACCATAATATACTTCCTTGTTTTTTATTAGGCTGAAGGTTGACCCGGTAATTCTAAGTAACCGGTATGTACACAGCTATAATTCTACGAATATAAAAAATCATTGATCCGGAATACATTCATATGGCTCGTTTTTTATGTAAAAAACCTGAGAACTAGCCCCTCATTTATCTGAGGAATTAGCTCAAAAATGGGTTTATTTATGCAAGATGACTGCTAGTAATCTATCATGCACGTTTGTCTTATAATTAAGCTTGATATGAAATTAGTTTCATTCTTGGTGTAAGACTGCACTTAATTTTGGTTACGTTGGATGGAAATTAGAGCCATTTTGTTTTTATATTTTGATAACTTCGAGCATTTTAGTAGTAGTAGGTTTGATACGTTGTGAAATGTACACATAACAGGTCAAGTAGTGCAAACGGAATAAGATATATACACATTAACCCATGTATGCAATAAAATTATGTATACTGACAAATATATATATATATATATATATATATATATATATATATATATATATATATATATATATATATATATATATATATATATTTTTTCTTTCTTGGCTGACAAGTTATTATATCTTAATATCTTTAATAATAATAATAATAATAATAATAATAATAATAATAATAATAATAATAGTAATAATAATAATAATGACGATAATACTAAGTATTACTAATAAATAATATACGGGTGTATCAGGGAGTGGAGTGAAAAGGGCAGAGAGGGCGTCCCTTCCCATCTATCTGGAGTAAGTTTTCCGTACAGTTATATGGCTAAAATTATGTACTTGAAATGCTTAAAATGTAGGAGCTTCCGAGGGCTTAAACCACTTAGGTATCCGTACAACAGACTGCTCGTCTGTTTTTGTTTACACTCCCCCCTAACGATAACAAAGGATATTTCTGAATGAGCCACTGAAAAAAATGGATGTCACGCATTATATAAAGGTTTCATTCTTATCTTACTTGAAAATAAGGAAATAGTTGCACAGATAATCTTAGTCACACTGACTAACACATCTCTTTTTCCCCCACTGTCTTTGTATCCTAAACTGGCCTAAAAGGTCCGACCACAATGGAAATCAGAATCAAAATATGTCTGCATGCTGTCTTCTTTGCTAGGACTGTTTTATGGACTCTTTGTCAGCATGTAACTGATTCACAGATGAAATACGTGAAAAGTAGACAAAACCCATGGAAAACTACGAAGACCGATGTCAGATTAAATTTTATTCGGTCTTTAGTTCATCCTATTTGTCACATAATTGTATACACCTTTGATACAACAAAGATTTGGATTTTTCCCCTTAGGTCAAAGCAACCTATAAATGATCTAGTCACCGTCGGATGAGGAATGTTGTCATTCATTATGGAAACTGCTACAAACGACAATCTGGTCATTTACTCATCGCACCTTGACATATTTTTGCCATTTTGATCAAGAGCACCCCTTTAACTGTCTTCTGTCACTTCGTTTACATGCTCCTGCTTCCATTTTTGTGTTCATTCCTTTATTTACTTGCATAAATCTGCATTGTATAAAAATTTGCTACATTCTGGTAGGTTGCGCAAAAGCAAATTGGCATATCCATGTATGAAATTTGTTTGCAAATGTCAGCTTGCAAACACGCAATAAATATATATTCCTAAGTATTGTAATCAAACTGTGTTTAAACCATTAGCTAAAATGATATTATAAGTGGTGTAGACTATAAGGTTTATTGTTGTCAGAAACTATATTCAATTTTCGTCTTTTTTAGGCATACATTGTTTAAATGCATTTCAGCCTATCGTAGGATGTGTTTTGACAAGGGGTAGGATGTGTTTTGACAAGGGGTAAGATGAATGGAAATATGATCGAGTAGTTAGACGAAAGTTGTGAAGTAGAATAAAACCTATATACAGTCACGTGCGTCTTATACATCACTCCCTGTGAAGAAAGAAATATGACCATTAAGGACTGGTGAATGTTAACATAGGTTTTTCTGCAAAGTGTTTTTGGAAGTGCTTTCAAAGATGTTTCCTGAAGACCGTCTATAATTTGAATTGGCGGAGGTGACCTTTTAAGCAATGGTTTATTATATTTTAAACATCAAAACTTAGATCGTTTTTACGATGCTTCTTCCGAAAAAGAACAAAGTTATCTGGCATGCGTTTAGAGGACACTGCTGCAAATACAACTTCCAGGTCGAAGAGAGGCTATAACCTATAATAATGTCCATGTTTACACTGTACTGATTTGTATTGTACACTGTAAAAAAAAAAACATAATAATGTAAATGTTTACAATGTAAATATTGACATTGTACATTGTAGAAAGAACGATAAATATGTTTACATTGTACAAATTTATAGTATACACTAAAAATCCTATAATAATATCTCGATGTTTACAATGTACACATTTACAGTGTATGCTGTACAAAAGCGTATAATAATGTTCATGTTTACACTGTATTGTACACTGTATAAAACATAATAATGTAAATGTTTACAATGTACAGATTTACATTGTACACTGTACAAAAACATATTAATGTCGATGTTTACATTGTATAGATTTATATTGTACACTGTAAAAAAAACAATCTTTAATAATGTTGATGTTTAAATTGTACAAATTTATATTGTACAGTGTTAGAAACCTTTAATAATGTCGATGTTAAAATATTAAAGGACAACAATATTGATGTTTACAGTTGTGGAAGCTCCACTTTGTTATGATTAGTAGCAGTAGCTGGAAATGTCTGATTGCGAAAATCTCACTCTATGATCAAATAGCATTTTGTGGCAAATTCTTTACCATTATTTTTCATTATTATAACAAGTAGTTTATGCAAAATCTCGTTGAGTGTCGTTTATTGGCTCATATCCAAACTCGGTATCTCCAGTTTGGAAAGAAGTTTTTGGATTTGTCAATTTGGCATAACTCTAATCATACTGTTTTATGCTATCTCTAGTTTTCTTTGAATACTATCAGGACTTTAACACATATATCTGGTCATCCCTATTTGCATCCAGCGAAAAAGCACTTTGGTCCTGGTTCGTTGCAAAATTAATTTCAGCGAAGGAATTCCTGTTTGGTTACACTTGGTACCAGGTTTCGAGCCAGTTTTATTGTAGGCCGTGCATTTTCAGCTTTGGAAACTGACGTGCTTGGTGGAGTGCCAAGAGTTGAAGAAGAGTACTTTATAATTTGATTCTCTGTAGTGGTGGTCTCCGTTCTCGTTTCTACAATCGGTTGTGCCAAACCGTGTGCGAGCAATGCTCCGTCCCCATGCAGAACAAGAGGTGAAGCACTCTATGAGATAACGCTTAATGTCTTTCTCATTAAGGATGAGTTTGACCGGCCCAAACACCTCTTGGACATGATTTCACATTCCTGTAATAAAATATTTTACACATAATTGTTCAACATGCATAGAACATTGACAGAATGACTTGCATATCAACATGAAATCACTTGCGTTATTACTTGATGTTCAGAGAAAGAGAGCCCATCCTTTAAAACTTTAGTTGAGATGTTATAAGCAAATACGAGTGTCGTCGTTGTCAACAAAGTAAATATCATAAATCAAGAACAGCTAGCACACCAAAGAAATATGCTTACCATAAAATATATATTGTCCTTTGTGACGTCCGGCAGGTTTCTTGCCGTCCTC
This sequence comes from Unio pictorum, assembly GCA_030141615.1. Taxonomy (NCBI): domain Eukaryota; kingdom Metazoa; phylum Mollusca; class Bivalvia; order Unionida; family Unionidae; genus Unio; species Unio pictorum. Next base: position 489,224 of record JARLTB010000349.1, read on the forward strand.
GAATATCGTTTTACTTCTCCTGCAGAAAGGAGGCAAAACTTTCTTTCGGCTCAGTTTGACAACTATTGACAATAACACAATTCTTTGAGAACAATTATTGTCGAATATCACAATTAATTGGCACATGATAGCGACAAGTGGAGGGAACTAGTCAGATGTTCAGCAGAACATTGCCTAACTAGTTCAAAAGACATGATGATGATGATGATGATGATGATGATGATAGAGGCGTAGCTAGGTGGGGGGAGGGGGTACATATCTCCCCGGGCGCCAAGGTACAGGGGCGCCAAATGAGGCTTGCAACGTTACATTATAATAAGTAAACAAGGGTAATAAATCGGTCACAAGATCGCTGGGGCGCCAATTTTATAGTTCGTCCCCGGGCGCAAAATATTATCGCTACGCCTCTGGATGATGACAGAAAATATGATTTTCATCATCACCATTACCATAACATGCAGTAAGAAAATACTGATGGAACCTCGGGTTTTTTGTGCATGTATTAATCAGGTGATGTACCGTGTACATATGACATATAATCCAACAACAAAATTTTCAAACATTTACGAGAGAGAGAGAGAGAGAGAGAGAGAGAGAGAGAGAGAGAGAGAGAGAGAAGCCTACCTGACATGAACGTGAACTACTTTGGGTAGCTCATCAAGTACAATCTTATCAATATGAATTAAGTTTATATTCATTTATTAGAGAATAATTTAGACCAACTTATAATTTTAATATTACTGTATCAATAGAAACTACTTCAACTACTTCAACTATTGACATGTATTATTGCTTGGGTTTGGCACATTCCCTTTGTATATTTGGCTTTATGTTCGTATCATCTTAAAAACCAGTTTAGGAAAGAATATTGCTTACTACTCACAATAATGTTACTAATATGGCCGTAAAATATTTTATTTTTGTTTTTGCCAGATGCCAAGTTAGGAATTGTGAATAATTTCAGTCTTGTTTGGCAACCAATATCATTGGGCAACCGTAAATTAATTATCTTCACTAACTTGACCATCTGCTTGTCTGCTCTAATTTTCGCAAAGTTTTGACATTCCTGTGAATGAAAAGGCTATATACAAGAAAACTCAAATATATTTAAATAAACCAGCTGATATGTTACTGATAACTTTAGTTCATCATAGGATCCAGTGAAACAATCGAAGTCAACGCCTTGTACGATATCATAACTTGCTAGTCCCCAGTTTATTCGGCTTCCTCTGTAGCTGTTCAGAACTTGGATCCCATTATTATACTTTCTACCATCCGTCTCCGGATACTCTTAGAATACGTTTAGAAATTAGTACGAGACAGAATTGCGTCACAGAATTATACGTCTCACTGCACTTCCTCTATTTATTTTCCCTCAGCATACTCTCAGGGTAACGTCACATCAATACGTCCCAGAAGCTATTTTCTCCCTTTTTAAATGAATATAAAATGGACAACCTGAATTTCCCGTTATATATGATACAGGGGAGAACTTGCATTATTAACCCGGCTCGGTATCCTATATTTATATCAGTAGTAAACAGTAAACAGATGATATAGCTATTAATCGACTACTCATGTCCTAAAATGACCCTAATTAGTCGGATGGCTAATTCGATATGCCTTGACCTTACATATTAAGCATGGGGTTCTGCCAGCCCTCAATTTACACAGCACATAAATGGAATACATTACAGCCTTTCAGTCAATATACACTTACTCCTCTTAATCATACGTAAAATCTAAATTCGGTGAGTTCAGACGGATTCTCGTAATCATATTAACTAATGTAATGCATTAAATTCTTAGAATTTAATTCTTATGCAAACAAGACGACAAATTCAAGCAATTCATTATTTACAGATTAATATAAGACTTCATATGTATAACTCAACCTAGTGTTTATGCAAATACGACAACAAATTAAAACAGTTCGTCATTCTTATCTAAGAATTAATGTACGACTTCCTATTCATAAATCAACATCGCTATAATTCAAAAGCACATTATTATACAAATGTATTATACAAAATTCATGCAAAGACGTACAGATTCAGCAAAGCATTATATATATATATATATATATATATATATATATATATATATATATATATATATATATATATATATATATATATATATATATATTGTAACACTCCGTGTGTTATTTCGAAAAGACCAAGAGTTCAGGAATAAAAATGCTTTTTATAAATAATAAAGGTGAGATATAACATGTTTTTCAATATCGCAAATCGACTTTACATTGACACAGTGTCCGTCACAACACTATCAACTTGTAAGAATATATAGCAGACGTGGCTATCTAAATGTCCAAAGAACATTATAATATACAATAGTTAGGTTAAATTAAATGTATTCTTTAATTCATGTGTATATTAATAGCCTAATTTATTTGATTGGCTGTAATACGTCCTGACATAGTAGCGTAATCTCAAATAAAATAATGATTTTAGTACTAGTGTACTTGAGCAGTGTGGTGGGATATAGCAGCGGCTTTATAGAATATTACACTATATAATTATAAGACATTTACGTTCAATAGCAATCTTGTAATAAATCTACTTAATATTTCTTATAACAATTTGATTCAGGTTTTGGATTTTTAAAGTACCAAAGTTAATATCGGTTATGAAAATTACGTAAGTGATAATTTTAGAATACAAGGCCGAAATTCTTTTCTACTTAGATGTTCATACTTTGCCGCTCTGACAGCTATCTGCCAGTGCACTGTCTGCACTCGTATTTATAGACTCCTATTCACGTCACATTACCTTAGTTAGCCAATCAATGTTTGTCCTTGCAAGCCATGGCGGTAACCAAGTCAACTGTTCAAACTGTAAGAAAAATCCATGTGAACATGCAATTTAGATGGACTTAAGTTGTCCTCACAATGTCCGTGGTGTACGTTTTGACTGTTAATCTTATAAATATATTCATATCTATGATTCCGTATAACTGAAAGAAACGGACAAGTAAATTTCAATGCGAATTGAGTGAAAGTACAGTGTACTGATGATCCAATGAGTCGTAATACGGTTAAAAATAGTCCCTATCAACTGCATACTACATGTATTTTGCACACTAAGTAACACAACAATTTCTACATAACCATGAACTTTCAATAATGAACAGTAACATTAGTTCTAACTTATTGTCCAACAAAAGTCTGACAAGCAAAATGTGATTCTTCGGCTGGGCGCATTGATTCCATCAATATCCTGCATCTGTGCTGTTCTAGTAATAAAACTCCACCGGATGGCTGAATTCAATAGTTTATGGGCTAACATCATTTTTCTCGCTTTGATATTCCAAAATCATGGAAGGTAAGATAATTCATTTCCTAAACTATTCAAGTCAAATTCCAGCACGACACACCTATGGTTCAGCATGGAATGACTATGGCACAATAACTAAGGAACATGCGAACTTCTTTCTACTTAATGTTAGTGTCCCAGTTTGTAGAACTGTTGACGTCTTTAGATGACTTCCTTGACGAATTCGTTAATACTCATGATAACAGCATGATACTTCGGACCAGGGCAAGGTTTTACACTCACATTTAGTATAAGACGCAGGATACACATTTATAAAAGAAGCATACGGTGATCTAAACGATGGTGGGTGGGTGGCGTACATTCAGGAACGGAAGAAGTAATTCACACACGATAAACGTTTTCAGTGACAGATAAAAATGACATGATCAAGATAAGCCAAAGTCTCATAGTTCATCATCATTTCACATCTCAACGTTGAACATCAAATAATCTTGACACATTAATATTAACTGGACAATGTGCATGCAAAACTCACAGTACCAATATGGTATTACAATATATATATATATATATATATATATATATATATATATATATATATATATATATATATATATATATATATATATCACATCAACAAATTACATGGAGCAGCAGAGAGGGCGCATCGGACAACTTTATAGAAGCATTTATTTGGCAAGCCAAGGCTTCCTCCAAAATCGTAAAAATGCGTCTATTTGGCAAACCAAGGCTTCCTCCAAAATCGTAAATGGGATTGACTGAGCGTGACTAAAGAAATTTCTAAAGAGATTATAATCCATATCTCCACTGCACCAAGTCTGGTGAATATTTCGTAGCGTATGTGTCAACTCCATTGAATACAGCAAGAACATTGCAGTTATCTCTGATCACGTTTGGTATTTGAGTGTATCGTTGAGTGACATATATCTCATCGGTATTTTTATGCCTACCTCTGGAAAATATCATAGCGGGATTCTTTTAATTGTCAAACATGACATCATCATATACGACTAAATTGTTAATACTTCCATCAATATCATCCATGCTCGGTGCTTCTTCGATATCGGTTATAAACTCAATAATATCCGATTTCCGATTTTGCTTTCTCGTTAAAATCCTTTAACACCACGTAACATCGCTGATCGTCTACACTCGGGGCTACTAAATACAACTTGTCCCATTTCATCCATCTCGTTATCAAATTAAGTAGCAGTTGTGTCTTGCCACTTCCAGATGGTCCGATTATAATCATGCGAATAGAATTTGGTAGCGCTGCATCATGCCGAAAAATCAATTATATTCATGTTATTATAACTAAATTATGGATCTATATTGTGTGAAATGTAATAAGCGTACTAGCACAAACGACTTGACGACGATTACAACTAAAAATAACAGATCAGCACTTGCTGGTAAGTGTGTACAATGTAGTATAAAAGAGTTTAGATTTGTTTCATTGAAATCTGGAGATGTTTTTAAAAAAACGAGGAGGTGATATTGCAGCCAAGTTAGTAAAACTCCAAGGAACACCATGGGCAAAATATCCAGGAGAAAAAAACCTTCCAGGGCATAGTTATTGTGGACCCGGGGCCAGACTCTATTACAGACTCGATTATCAAAACCAACCCTGACCCGGTGAAAACCCAATAAACGCCATTGATAAGGCGTGCCATGCTCATGATGTTGCTTATAAAAGCAGCAATCTGCAACACACACATTTCGCAGATGTAAAATTGATTCATGCGTTGAGTTCTATCACTGATAAATCCTTCAAAGAAAAATTGGCTTCATGGTTGGTAAAATCGGCGATGAAAAGTAAATTGATGTTGGGTGCTGGTAATTAATAACATCATGGAATCTATTTATTATTCTCCAAGAGGATACTGGAGGGGTAAAGCAGCAATAAGTAAACTCGCTAGCGCCGTAAAGGTGAAAAATACTACAGCAGCGGATTGGTTATCCAAACAGGCGATATGGCAAATTTATCTACCACCGCCTAAACAAATTAACTTCTCGCACTTTGATGTCAGCGCACCTAATGAGGTTCATCAGGCTGTTATATTATTTCTGCCGCATGATGGTGTTTACAAGTATGCGCTAACCGTAGTTGATGTTGCGAGGCGATACAAGCAAGCAGAGCCGCTAAAGACAAATCATCAACTGAAGTGGCTTCTGCGTTTGAAAGGATTTATCGACGAGGTCCTCTGCATTGGCCAAATTTATTACAAGTTGATCCTGGCAGGGAATTTCAGGGTGCAGTGTTATCAACAATGAAGCATCAAAATGTGACCATCAGATGAGGACATACTGCACTACATCGCGATCAGGCAATTGTTGAACGATTGAATCAGACGCTTGCTGAACGGTTATTTGGATATCAATACGCAAAGGAGTTTATTCAGGATAGACGATCTCGTGAATGGGTCAAGAGATTACCAGGCGTAATTACCGCGCTGAATAATGAGATTACTCGAACAATCAATATGAAACCTAACAACGCGATTAAAAAGAAGTATATACCAGTAAAACCACAAAAAGATTTTTCAAAACAACCAATACTCGGCAATGTCACTGTTAGATATTTATATGAACCAGGAGAGCTTGAAGGTGGCAAAAGAAGAGCTACTGATCCTATTTGGAGTGTTACTGCACATAAAATATATAATATAACGAGATCTACGGGTAGACCGCCAGTCTATAGGTTGGATTCAACTGCTCCTCAGCGAGGATTTACTCGTGAACAACTACAAGCGATACCCTAGGATACTCAATTACCGCCGCGTGGTCTTAAATAGCACCTCTGCGTCTGTTGCACTCAAGACAAGTCAACATCACATTATCTCTGGTAGGACAAATACTGCTATATTTTCTGTCAACGGTAAATTGGCGAGGATCTTTATCCGACCAATACCAATCCATTATACAATTGCAACTCGCGCAGTGATTATTCTATTGTTGTTTCAGTGTGATTAAAAATTCGGCATCAATATCAAATTTTCTGTTATTTCTTTGTCCTGTTGTTTATAAACAGATAGTTTTTTTCTGATTATGTCATCGCTGACAATATCATTTATTGTAGTGTCATTATCATCTAAAATAACTCTTCGAAGTTGATTTATTCTTCGTACTCTGGACACCGCAAGATAAACTAAATTCGACCACTCGATGCGATTATCTATGATCCAAACAATTGTATCGGATATAGTTAACCCCTGCGAAGAATGTATCGTCACTGCGTAACTTCAATGGGGATTTATCAGCACGCAATGCATCTTGGACGACATTGATATCAACCAACACAATATCATTGAACACGAGAATCTGTTTTTCACTTTGTCCAGGAATGTCATCTTCGATATTTTGTCTTCGTGTATCCGTAGGCCTATAACACAGCGGCACTGGAAGTGTTGCAAATTTTTCTTTATGTGTGTTAAATAACGTCATCTGAAGTGTAATTCTGACTATCTTTCTACTTGCCACTATCAAATCGTTTGGTCTTGACGCTTCCCAAAAATCATTTAATGGGGTTTTCGAAATTATTTCACGTGCTATTTCACATTGGATTCTATCCGGTTGTAATCTGATTGGTTTCTTGAACTCGCATAATTCATTATCAAGTGATCTATGATCAGTACTAATTTCTTCATAATAGTCTACAAAATTCTTTAGCCAATTATTTGGGGATAAACCGACAAATGGTGGTGGTTGACCATGATCGCCACACATTATCACTTTTGTATTCGCTAGCAATAACCAATCGAGAAATCTTTGTAATACATCTAACGACACTGTGCATATTTCATCCCAAACGAGGATTTCAGGAATATATTTCTCACCCATTCGATCAGGAGTCCATTCGTCACCTTTCCACCGAAAAAAACTGTGATAAGTGCAAGCATTAATTCCTCGTTGTTTCATCTCTCTTGCAAGTCTCTGTGTAGGTGTTAGCACAATCATGTTTGATTTCCCTCGAAATAATTCAATCGCACGAGTCGTCTTCCCTGTCCCACCACAGCCGTTTAAGTAATTGGTTTTGTATCTACATATTGGATCGGAACACGACGGTGCATTAGATAGTTCTGATATCTTGATATATTTTTCAAGTAATTGTTTTCAATCGCAACATCTGCCGATTTGGAGTAATCACGCAGTATTTCCTTTTTAATTCTCCATGATTCCCAACTCTCGTCTAAATTAGTGAATTCAGCCACTGCTTCCTTATGTTTTACGTCTATATAAAATGAATCAGTGGCTACTCTAACTGCGGATTCATGAAATCTATTTATCATCGAAAGTAAATTAATAGAAGCATAAGCCAGCATATACGACCTTAGATGAACGTACTGAGGATTTTCTACATTTGTGTAAGTAGCAATTGTACCTAATTTGGTTCCATCGGACAAGAAAGCGTCTTTACGATCGACGTATATACCCCTAGATGTTACATCTGCGATTATCGAATCGTATTCAGCATCATCTATAATCAACCGCGAAGAATATCGTTTGTGGTCGTATTTTCCACCCTGTGTGAACTTACCAATTATTCTTCTATCGAGATCTTTTGCGTGTTTATTTCTAACTTCAAAGATTTCTTTGGACCATTTCACGATATATTCTTCGTCGAAATCGAGGAATTGTTTTTTGTTTTCGGTGATTATACTATGTAGACTATCGGGTTGTGGTAACCAGACTTCAGTTTGTTTTCGATATATAATTGCTTCACTGACAATCAGCGATATCAGCATTTTAGAATCAATCATATACCGTAATAACACTATTGACATCCAGTGTTTTTCAAAGATGTTTCTACCAAACCAAACATAACAGCAACGATGAAGTCCTTTAGCCAATTCAAATGATACCACACGAGCGAATCCGGTTAAATCAAAATCGGGTTGTGGTCCATTAATAGCAATACGGGTCATCTCATGTGTGGAATGTCGAAATCTTTTGAAGTACTCAGAACACTCTCCATACCCAAGAAAACTCCCTGGATAACACGCAATCATATCAACTAAAATAATACTTTCAGGGTCGTATTTTGTATTCCATAATCCACTATGGACATAATCAACGCAGCTTGATTTTGATATCTGAGAGAAATTCTGCGCGTGTTGGTTTCATAGATTTCTCTTTCTCGTGAAATGATTTGCAACTGACGGAATTGTAAAACAGTTTGTAAATAATTGTTCGTCGTAATCCGTTGAAAAAACCACTAGCTAGTTTTTTCATCTCGTTGTGGAGGGCTTCAGTACGGTATAATTCGCCATTGGGTCTTCCAAATTGATCGAATTTACCCTCTTCGTCTTCAAAACTGTGAAGTAACCACACTGACACAGGATCGTTTTAACTTAACTCGTAAATAAAATAAAATAAATTTCCCGTGTATTATTTTATGGTCAATAATTTTGATTGGAGCTCCTTTTGATTTATATTTCGATTCGCGTAATACCTCTCCTGTTATCGTCATTACGGTTATTGGGTATCTTAATGATGTTTCTAATTTGGCTATGTCTTGAATTGTTGCTCCGCTCTCCTTTACTATTTGTCCCCATTCATTTATTTTGTTGAGTCTTAGATCCGTCAATTTGTTTCCGCGCAACACATTTGTAAAATGTTCTATTATTGTTCTGCTACACAATTTATTCTTGACGAATATTTCATGCAATTTAGTTTTTCAATACTCGGTTTATCATTTATCGGATAGATCCCATAAACAACCGCTGTTACAGGATAGGATCTCTCGTAATATGGTTTGTCGTTCCCAGTCAGAATTCCTGGTTTGGAATCATGACTCAAAGTGACAGTTCTCTTATTTTTCAGGATGGGTTCAAATTTGTCGTGTATAATCCAATTCCCCGTTTCTGAGCGGATAATGAATTTCACTCTAAAAAATACTTTTTCTTGTCAAGATGTGAGATTATCACTGCTGCTCTTTGGTCGTTCATGGTAGCATCAACACTACCATCAATTCGAAATGTTTACCAACAGTGAGATGCTCCATCGCGCTTGAATTCATTAAAACAATCACGGATTCTACCCAACATGCTTCTATCACTTATTAGAGCCTTTGGTACATCAGTGGAGACTCTATCGAGATTGAATTCAACATTTTTCCAAGGCTTAATTTTCGATAATCTCTCGAACTGCTCCATATTGTAATTAAAACAAGTATTTAAATAAAAAAATTTATTATATAATGAATCATTGCAAATGGTTTATGATAGGATCAGTAGCCGCTTGTAACAAATCATGTAAAAATGAATTCTGTGGATATCATTTACAAAGCGTACGTCGTGGGAGTTTTGGGCCTTCACCTTGCATACGATGTTGGATAGGTGTGCGTGGTAAGTCGCAGTTGTGTCTCAGTTGTGGTGGTAAGCGATACAGATAGCTAAAGCGCTATTATGATAAACGAGTTAAAAACTCCTTCAATGACTCTGACTCTGTCCCTGACAGTGTCAATGACAAAATCATAAGAACACATCAAGACTACATTGATAGATTCTCAAGTAATAATTAAACCAAATAATGAATTAGACAAATAGTATTTAGTATATTAATGAACCAAGAATTTCAACCACATCCCGTGATTACCAATAATGAAGCATCTCCTGATGGTATTGTCAGACACCGCAGACTGAAGAAACCAGTTGGTGTTGTTAATAATCTTAGAAATCTTATATTTGGTGCTGAAAAGAAAAGATATCTTAATCATAGATTTGTCTACGAGGTATTTAACGGAGAAATCCCGGATTGGTTTGTGATTGATCCCATAAACGGTATAAAAAAAAATAATTCTTTATCGAGCTATCACACAGAGTAAAAATACTGCATTTAGGAAAACTGGTACTTGTAAATCAATTGGGCAAAGACGTATAAAATGAAAAAAATATATCAACTAACGAAGAAAGAGTATTTCAATCAATGAATGGAGCTGGAAATGTATTTGGATATTTGCGAGTCCTTAGTATGATATGTTGCATAGAATCATTATCTCACATCTCAACTTTGAACAGCGATCAGCGATTTCAAAGCAAACCGGACTTAGAATTAATTTTACATATGTCTGAATTCTGTTTTGTATTGTATATTGTAGCATTAAGGCGAATAACTCGTGTGGGCATGTATACGGTTTTAGAAACAGAGATATGAGTTACGGATCTCAATGGGATTTTTCGATGACTGAATGGCTTTTTTGTTGTGGTTTAACTGCTACGGATCTCAATGGAAATAATCAAGTATTTGTTTTTGTGAGAAAACGAATCAAATCGGTTGTATTACAACAATTGAATTCTTTTTTTTTGATGTTTTTATTATGTATTCGGTTTTCTTTAAATGTTGTGAATAATCATAATTAAGTACACGAAAGAATAAAAATCGTACACCTCTTTCATTGGTTTTCATGTATTAGTTAGCTTATATACCATGCTGTCTCCTATAGTATTGGGGCTTTAAGCCATTTGAAATTCAAACCGTGAAACCACAATACGTCACACACCGTCACACGGTGTGAATGTGTTTTTACATTCAACGCGGGTGATTTTGTTGGGGTATGGTGGTTTTAGTTTGAATGTAGAACAGCCCGTGTGTATGTGTGATGTGTGTCTACCTATAATCCATTGTTATATGTTCTATTGTCTTGTGCTGTCCTATTTGTAAATACTTGTATTATCATATAATTTCATTGAAATACCATTATGTATATACTTGTAATATATGTAATGTGACGTCCATTCATGAAATATACCTTCGTGAAGTTCTAACCCGTTATTTGACGAGTTATATCTCCTTTTCGAGATTATGTTTCGTGGTACCTCTGGGCCTGGTCAGCTGTTAATAACACCTGAGGGGTTCCAGATGGGGATGTGTTGTCTTATATTGTAATCTCTGGGTCCCTCCGATGTGAATAACACCTGAGGGGTTCCAAATGGGGTTTTTCGTGTATAACAAGTTCATCATATATAACTTGCATAATATCTCTAGGCGCAATAAGATGTGAATACACCTTAGAGCGAATGGAGTTCATCATATCATACGAAAAACGGATAAAAAATTGACACCTAATTTTTTTTATTTCATATTAAATATATAATATATTTTATATATGAATTTCGAAAATATGAATGTCATTATTAACGAGATTTCAAGTTTGAAAAATCAAGGAATTCAATTGTCAGATAAATTAGATTGTGATAAGATTTTTTCTGAATTTCAAGATATTGATGATAGCGCTCGAAATAATAGGTATGTCCTTCCAAGGGAATATGGCCTGATCAAACGAATTCAACACGCAGTAAATAATTCCCTTGCATAAGTTCGTCCCGTTATTCACTGCTGTCGAAAAGGTCAGAAGTGAATTGGGGAAACAATATGAAATCAAACGCACAATTAACTCGAAAATCAAAACAATAATCGAGATTATCCGCTAAAATGAAAACTCCCCCTTGATTGCTTCAGCAATAGTAAATGATAATTGACACTCTAAACACACCATATATGAGTAATACAGGGTACGGAACAGAAATTCTATAGACAGGTATGCGCTTACTCACCTAGAACGAAATTCTATAGACAGGCGATTTATCACTACGCGAAAGTAGAACACAGTGTGAAATTGAAAAGAATTTTAGGGGTGAGTTTTCACTTGCAATTCAAATCGTACATTAATTTATAATGGTAAATGAAGCACTAACAACTAAATTAGCACGTGAACGATTTGCTTCGATTAAGAAGTTTATTCTAGTTCGTGATTCCGTTCGAAACAAACTAAAAGCAAGACAGCAATTTCAAACTGTTTGCAACCGGCACTGAACATTTATTCAAACCAGTAACCACTGCTACTGAGGATACTGTACCAATATTTGAAAAAATAGCAAAGGAAACTGAAAAAACATCAGCGCTGTTATAAACACCCCTCCTGATCCCAAAAAAAGCCAATGAAAAAATAGTAGAGGAATTACGTGCGAGATTTAATAAGGTGGGTTAGCAGCAATTGATAAGACTGATGATGCGGAAATTCCTGCGCTTGTTGTTGCGACTTATGAAAACAGGAAAAAAATGTTGAAATCAGGACAACACACGTATATTAAAATATAGAACATTTGGCTGATGTGATTTACAAAATCAAAACTAACACAAGTCGAATTGATAAAGGCAATGCATCATACAGTTGATATCTCAATGCGGTGAGTATAGTGAATGATCAATATGATGAACTAAAAACAAAACCGTAAAAACCGCAAAGACTGCAAAGATAAAGACAACAGCCTTTAAAGAAAATATCTTTCTCACCTCAACGACAACGACCACCTGACGATAATGATAAGCAATCATTGTATATGCCATATGATCAAGATGAATCTAATGATAAGCAATCATTGTATATGCCATCTGATCAAGATGAATCTAATGATGAATTTTTTAGTCATTTGCAAGATCAGGAAAAGGATACAAAAGGTACAACTGGTTATAGTAGTGGAGAGGGGTTTTCTCAGAGTGGATATCCGAGGTGTTTTTCAGGTAGTGGTCTAGTTCATTGTCCTAATAGTATTCTCGGGGATATATCACGATTAGAAGTTCTCGTAGGAGGGAAACGAGCCAGAAATAACTCACCGGAAGTAATTAATGAGGCAGCTGATATCTGCAGACGACTATTTGAGGGCGGTATCATGGATATTGATGTATACCAAGAGTTTATTGATGAGCTAGCAGATGGTTACCATACTGATTAATTTGATAACTTCGTCATTCGATTAGATAAATAGCATTTAAATAAGATGATCATACACTACCACCACAACAAACTAACCATGGTCTATGTAGTAAACTCACGATTGCCTGTTTATAGAGCGTACTATGGAGATGGTCTCGGCAATACCATTGCATGGTTATTTGCAAGAATGGCTCTCAAAATAGCACCAATCGCAAAACAGTTATCAATGAAAGCTATTGATGTTATTCGTGATAAGGGTATTAGCGCTGTTGGTGATATGGCCGGGAAAGCATTTTCCGCGGCTAAAGAAAAACTAGTAGCGTTAGTTCGGCGGCGAAGGAAACCACCAATGATGAAGTCACTAGGACCACTACCATCTACAGAAATTATGCCTGCAAGTATTGGTAAAATAATAAATAACGCGGTGGATAAAAAAAAAACATCACTGAGCAGCGCCCAGGATAATATTACTGCAAATATGATAGCGAGAAGTGGTTTGAAATCGCGAGCGAGATCACGATTTAGATCAAGAAATATATAATAATATGTTCAAATTGGCTCCTGATACAGCGTTTGATATGGACGCTCCAGTACCCAAGAATGATTCTATACGCGATTATCAGTTTTATGCCTATAATGCAGTACAACCAAATAGTCGATCAAGAATCGAACTTCAAGTCCGGGATACCAGCAAATACTTTCTACCCTCGGAAGCGTTTATCGAAGTAGAAGGAGAACTCGTAACAAATGTTGCAGCAGATGCACCATATGCACTTGGCGTCAAAGTCGGCTTTTTCAATAATGGTATCGTGGCGCTATTTGAGAAATCGAGTGTAGAGAACATGATGTTGATGTTACCACAACAATAGTGGGGTTGGTAAGATACTCCGATGATTATACAAGATCGGCAGGTCCATCTATGATGTTCTCTAAGTATATTACTGTTCACGCTGAAAACGTTCAGTATGAAATAAGACAACCAATGGATCGTGGTACTCCTGCTTTTGGTGTTAATCCTGCTGTTCCTTCTGCTCCTGCTGATATCAAAAATATGATTATAAATACTTATCCTGATTACAACCTAGGGTTTGCAACACGCGTGTCAATGTTGCAAGAACAGCGTCGACAATTTTCATGCGCGATTGCACTGCATCATATTTTCGGATTTTGTAGAAATGTTAGAAAAGTTATTTATGGAGCGAAACATACAGTAGCACTCGTGAGAAAAGGTAGTGATAATGATGCAATATGGCATGGTGCTGGTGTTGCTGATGGCAAGGTGAATACAACAAAACTATCACTGTGGGTGCCAGTAATGACTCCATCAATCACCACAGAGCAAAAATTATTATCATTTATGAGTACAGGCGGCAAATCATTACTAAGTTGACTAACAACTACCACGGATACCATGGATAGTGCTGTTAATAGTACATTTACTTGGCACCTGGTATCAAAACAAGGTATTTCTGCGCCGCTGCATATATTTGTTGCGTTACAGGATAAGGCGCGATTGGGTTCACAAACACGGAGCCATATGATATTTGATCAACTAGGTGTTTCTGAAGTCTCGTTAAAGATAAACGGCCAGGAGGAACCATTTGAGAATATTTTACTTGATTACGGAACCAACGAAATAGCACGCGTGTATCATCGTTTGTTGTCATTTATGGGACGCGATAATAATGTAGATACCGGTCTGCAAATATCACAGTTGGACTTTAGAAAACTATATCCCATCTATTACTTCTCGCTGGAACATCTTTACTTAACCAAACAATCCGTCGTTGACATACACTTTCGAGCTTGTGTAACCGCTCCTCCTCCTCCTGCTGCTGGTGGTGCTGGTGGTTACAGAGTGGTTGCTGTAATTCTCAGCGACAAATCAGTGGTACTCGAAGGTGTTGGTGGACGAATGAAAGTAGTTGATGCACCAGTGGCAAATATGTAATGTAGCAATTAGATCAATCTGTTATTAAATAAAATGTCATATAGTCATGTTAGTGTTACGTTAACTCCTGGTCAAATTAAAAAATTGCAATCGAAATCAGCTAAAAATGTGGAACCACAATATCGCTGAAGCACAATCAGATGTCTGGTGGTCAGAATAAACTGTCATTGACAACTGGTCAGATAAAACACTTCAATGATGCCATCAAAGATAAAAAAGGCGTTCAGGTCACTCTCTCTGCGGCCGCAATTAAAAACATGATAAAATCAGGTGGTATATTCCCACTTTTTGCTGCGTTACCAGCGTTGATTGCAGCAGCGGACCCAGCGGTAGCAAAAGCTGCCGCGCTAGGAGCCGTTGGTACAGCGGCAGGGATGGCACTAAAGAAAGCTACCTAACAGGGATACAAAAAAAAAAAAAAGAAACGATCAGGAAAGGGTCTAAAATTACCAGGAACTCAGTATTCATGGTACAGCGGAAAAGGCCTGAGACTAGGAACAGTTTACTAACAACAATATAGCCGATGTCAAATTTTGATTTAAACGACGCTGCTAAAAAACTAGCGACAAAAACTTTAGAGGTGTCTTTATGAGAGATCAATTACCACAAGAAACAAACAGCTTTGAAACCTGTATCATTAATCTCAATTACAGCGGCGGACCTGGAACCCACTGCGATTAATCCGCGTACAATTGTTTATTTCGATTCATATGGGTTAGCGCCGCCTAAAGAACTTATGCGTTATATAAACCGCTTCAAAACTCCTATCTGGTATTCTACGCTACCAACACAGAAAATGATTGACCCACCAATATGCGGCATAGAAGTATTAAATGTACTCAACGCTATTTCATCATCGGGAAAACCACCCCATAAAACCGTACACGAATATACGAGTAATCGCTTTTTGAGAGATCTTAGAGTATAATGATTAATATTTGGGGGAGATCTTTATCAAGCCTGAAAAAATACCACCGCGGAAATATCTGCAACCAGTGATGTAAAAAAAATAATCGAAGATGAAATAGCTGAGATGTTAAACCTCGCAAGTGTTGATCCCAATGAAATAGTTGTATTTCAAGATCGTCAGGGTAAATTGAAAACTAGTAATGTTTCCCTTGATGATATTTTAGTTAAACAACGCGACGCAGTAGAAGATACTATCGCGTTGTTTTTCGATCAGGGTAAACTCTTACTTGTTACTTGTTTCAACTATTGTGGATAGAATTAACAATTTAGAACCATTAAAAAAAACTCCACGATGAATATGACGACCATATAACTAAATTCGATCGGTTTTCTGAATTACAAAGAAATATAATTGACAATATCGACAAACCTCTATTAGATTTCTTTGGAAATCCACCGGTGCCCACACTGAAACTCACGGAGATAAAAACCTAC
Source organism: Unio pictorum (assembly GCA_030141615.1). Taxonomy (NCBI): domain Eukaryota; kingdom Metazoa; phylum Mollusca; class Bivalvia; order Unionida; family Unionidae; genus Unio; species Unio pictorum. Next base: position 505,611 of record JARLTB010000349.1, read on the forward strand.
ATGGATAATTTGTCAAAGTTGCGATCCGATTATGACGCTCATGTATCTCAATTTACTACGTTATGTAAAAACTTTAACAGGACTGATGATGCCATTGATAATTTTTTTGGTAAAAAAATTAAAAACCCGATGATGTAAAAATAGATCTCGCTGATATTAGCACAAAATTCGATGAAATAACAGCGATTAATCGGCGAATAGAAGTTGTTCGCAAAGATATTAAAACGACCAACGATGTCATCAGGGATGATTTACCGAGGATGATAGAAAAACTTGAATAAATAAAAATCCCTCTCGAACAAAAAAATATCATAAATAACGTGTACGCGATTCAGCATGGATCATTTACGTGGACACCATCCACTAACATACTAAATATCAGCGCGGCCGTCAAAGGTATTTATCGATTAACACTAGTGTCGCCGACTCAATTTAATATTTCATCAACGAGTTCATCTGGGGTCAACAATATGATATCAACGATCATCGACAAGGAAACAACTGAATGATTCATAATAGCATCCACTGATAATAATTTGGTTAGGGTTTCAGTAACATGGTATGTGGAATTCGTAGCGGATTTAAGTAAACAACTGAATTGAATTCTGTTGTAATAAATAAAATGTCATCATTGGCAACGTCACAGCAATATCACTATGATCAGGTCAGAGAATTTCAAACTAAACTCAAAACACTCACTGAGGAGTATGAAGTAAAAATAAAAAATACCGACGAAGAATCACCACAGTTGATGTTACTGTGTACTCGGTATCAGGTGTAATTACCGCAGCTGGTATAATACTATCCTCGGTGACAATGATTGCCCCGATAGCTGTTCCAATTTGTATATCAGCGACGACAACAATCGCGGGAATTATTTCAATAATAAAAAAATATCATCATGCAGCCAGCGTAAACTGTAGGATTACGTAGCTAATCCATGTTGTGTCAACCGCATACTCCCAATTATCCTCGATGATATCGTCGTCACTCGATGACACATTAATATCCGATAGTGAGTTTTCCGCGATGGTACGTGTTTATGATTCCGCGATGTCAAAATTAGAAAAACAACATGAGTATAATAACAATGGCGACATCGCAAGAACTACTTCAACGAATAGCGGAAAACACAACCCTGGTGAAAACCAGCATGATATCAATAACCTCAACGAATCCTGAATTCAGTGTGAATTTCCCTACTGCGATTTCAGTTAAGGATATAGCACTGCCAAAATTACGAGTGTATCACAGTTGGCCAAATATCAGATCAGCACCATTCGGTGGTCAACAACCGAATAATTCCCTGGTGTTTGCGAGTAAGAATAAACCCGATGGTACTCCAGATTGGAACGTTGTTTCGCTACCATCTGGGTCCTACCAAATCGAACAGATCAATAATGAATTTCAACGTAGAATAAAATCCATTAGTGGAAAAGAATCGAAAATCGTTATAACAGTTCATGAACCAACACTATCATCTGCCATTGAGATAAACTCACCCGGGTATGTCGTAGACATCTATCAGAGTTCGATAAGGACAATACTGGGTTGGCCTGAAATCCCACCTCAGGCATCTTATCAAATACCATAACCTCAAACATCTGATTATGTAACAGATGTACAATCATACCACGAAATTGTTCCATCATATCGAAATTATTTGCCTGGTATAAAAAATGCAAAATAAACCGAGAGTTTTACATTTTTCGATAACAATACCATGCAATGGGAATTTGGTTTTGAGAAAACTCCTGATTCATCCATTGCAATTATATTCACTCTAAATAACGTCATTGATTATTTGAAAGAGATTAATCAATTACATAAAACACAACTAGAACGACTACGACAGAGTTTCCAGGAGCATCTCTCTGATATAACAAGACAACGTGATGAGATCATAAAATATGTTGAGATATTAAATAAATCTCGAAAGATCAAATCAAGCCCAGCAGGGATATATTTTATATTCATTTGCACCTCCAGGGTTTCTAATCATTGAAGATCCAATTAATCCAGTCTATATGCGATGTCATAATGATTCGTTAACGAGAATTAATTTGAAACTAACCGACCAGTCCAATAATCTGATTAATTTACGAGGTGAGGTTTTACAAATTAGTCTGTTTGTGAAATCGTAAAAAGATTTTTAACCCCATAGCAGCAGAGAGAGAGCGCGACAACGACTTTGCGTCTCCAAAGAAAACTATTTTGTACGATTTTGGAGGAAGCCTTGGTTTGCCAAATAGACGCTTTTTTGACGATTTTGGAGGAAGCCTTGGTTCGCCAAATAAACGCTTCTATAAAGTTGTCCGATTCGTCCTCTCTGCTGCTCATGGAATTGTCACACTACCTTTGTGTACTCGTCAATCCAAAAACAGGTCGGCGGGTTGGTTGGACTACATTTGTTTTAACGAGGGAATTTCTTACAAATTAATCCCGGAGTCTCTCTGGGTTTTTTCTCTTGCAGAAAAAGATTAGACTAATTAAAATTTCGATGAGATTGATATTAAACACTATGAAATTTTGTGTGAGAACACGCCCCTTATTTAACGTAACCAATCAGAATCAAATATCAGCCGCCCTTCTCTTTTACAGAGTCGCCAATGTCGGGTCAGCTTGACCGGGTGGTTTGCGTAACATAATTTCTGCGATTTCTCAATTTTGACAACCTACCATGAAAATGAAGTGTTGTCCCTGATAGTCCGTCTGGCTGCTGGATAAACAAAGATCTAAGTAAAAACAACATTCTCCCTTCTAAAGGACCTTACTGATCACGGCAGTATGGCGATATGATATGCGCTCGTGTCCATAAATCTAATTAATGGTTCTCCGGTCTCAACTAATGCATTCTTGATATATCGCCAGAAATTTGCCCCTTCACAAGCATATTATCCGGACATATATTTATATGCTTGATGAGAAATCAGTATGACAGGTTCCAAAGACTAAATTTATCATTTTCACATTTTTTAAAATTAACATTCACTTGAACATTGTAAATGCTGGCCTTCTTTTGCATAAGTATAACAATGTTTGGAGCTTTCAATATTGTATCCTTCATTTGTATTATAGTATTATCAATGCAGACAGCTTTCACTGGTGCTTGTGTACTCTTTGCCCATGTTGACCAGTCTTGGTTACCACTTAAACGGCTTGGTGTTTTGACGGAGAGGACATACATTAAAATGTTTATATATGTGCTACTGACTTAGTGCAAATGGACAAACGATGCTAATTAAATTGTGTAATAACCTCAGTTTGAGTCGCTGGTTGTACCTGTTCGAAACAATCCGACATGTTAGGCGTCCAGTACAAGCAATGTCTGGTCAGAGTTACGTGGCATGACCATTTTCTGAAGAATATCAATAAGAGCCAAATTTGAAGAACGGCCGATTGCTGTCAAAAGTCATAGAGGCCTTAAATCTCCACATTAAAATGCTAATATATAGTTATAAATATAAAATGACTTAATGGATTTTTAGTTCTTTATTATTAAAATATACGAAAATTACATCTGTAGTAATAATCGAAATTAAATTCAATCAAATTCGAAAGTGATATTGTGCCATACAATTATAGAAGTCACAATGGTCATGTATACATTGAATATCGACTATTTAAGTCATGGGTGACTTTGTTTAGAATTTGATTCTGCATACCTTTAAGTAGCCAGTATTCACTTCATTTGGATTCTTATCTATCCGCATTCCTTTGGAAGGTCATTATTTAGACACCATGATAATTGCATACGGCAAACTCAATGTTAAAGCACGTTACGGCAAACTCAATGTTAAAGCACGTTACGGCAAACTCAATGTTAAAGCACGTTAGGCAAACTCAATGTTAAAGCACGTTAGTACTAAATGAACCTAATGGTGTGACTTTGTACAATTCGGATCTATGCTCACGCGCTGTGATATCGCAATGGAAGCTACGCATATTGATAAACAAATATTTACTAATATATATTTTAACGATAGGTAATATTTGGAATAACGATACCCTGTGGAAAAAGTTTGTCATATGCAGAAAGACGTGCCTATCCCCCCTGCCAGTTTCATTGGTCATTCAATTCGAAAATTGGCTCCCAAGAGTTCATAGTATTAGTTAAACTACTAATACGTTACATAAAGAGGGCAAAGAAAATGTTATCATTAATGCAGCCAATCAGTTAAGAGAATATTGAGAATTTGAAACGTCTAAGTTAAACACAAGCATTCTTCGTTCTGTCGATCCCGTTCACATCAAAGTACAAGAGGAGCCAAATGTGTATAAATCTGTAACAGTTCGATTTTAGCTCAACAAAAAAATTTACAAATGAAAATTTTCAATCAAATTTGTAGAAAATATATGGTGCAGAAATAGGAAATGAAAAATACTATATTTACTGAAATATTTAACTGATAAAAATAATCCACGCACAAAACAAATTGGCACAGAATATGTAGTTTATCTGCACACAGTTTTGTTCAAACACATTAGAATAAAAAAAATATATAACGTTAGTTTTAACAGTAAATTGTAATTTTACAACAAGGATTTAGTGCAACTAATTAGATTTTAGTAGTATCTTATAAGAACCCAAAAAAATTAAACATACTATAATGCTGTGAGAAAAATAAAAGTAAATTAATTATAAACCCAAATGAAAATAAATAATAATAAATTAATAAGTTTGTTCGTGCGTATATATTGTCTAACCACATTTTGATTTCGCCGTTTCTCCTTATTAGTTCCAGTAGGACTTACATATACAGAGCAAAGTATCTATTGTAGTTGGTGTAAAGATATATTCAAGTCACGAATTCGCCTTCACGATATGGCTTCATGTTAAGGTTTGTAGCCATAACCAGTACTTCTTCCATTATGCAAATAAATCGGACTTGTCATTTTTTCCAGTTGAATTCAGATGACCTCGTGTTTTGGAATTGACTTTTCATCTGTCCATCATACCTCGTGCTTGCATTGCCTGCATGTGGCGAGGGAACGTGTGTGCTTTGTGTCATTTTACTAATTGACTCTCTTGCAATCATTGAGCTTGCACTACCGTTATATCCCGAATTACCTTGCTGACTTCGATTTGCTTTATTCCAAGAATCGTTTGTTGGGTTTGCATTTGGCATAGACGATATACCAACGTTTACACCTCCGAAAGCTGATTGACTGTTCTGTTTGTAGGAAGTGCTGACCAGTTCCGTTGTGTAACTGGTAGGAATACTTTGGGACATCTCTGTTGTACTCGGCTGATTTCGCAAGGTAAACGGATAACGATTCCATGTGGTGGCAAGAGATGAGGAGGTAGGAATTGTGGTCGGAGCAAGATTTGTATTCTGTCGGATGTCATTTATGATTGTTTCTTTTGTCAACGATAAAAGTTCAACATGATAGTCATCTGTATTTTTTCCAATTGGTCTTTCGTCATTTCCTATTGTGTTTCCGTTATTCTTTGCATTTCCGTATGTTTTCACCGTTTCTCTCAGTTCTTTTCTTGACTGCGCCACACCTCTTTCCAGCAGTGGCCCGCCTTCTTGCAGGAAAAGTGGTAGCCAAACTACGAAGTCAACCTTGCTTCCAGATGTGGTGAAAGGCTTGTACAAATCAGCGTCGAAGTTATCAGAATGCTTTGCTTCCTTTCCCAACACAACCGGAGGATCTTCTAATGCCATCAACCAACATATCTGGAAGCATTCGATGAGATACATCTTCACCTCTTTCTCGCAAAGGTACAGTCTATAAAACTGGTCTCTGTCTTTCATGTAGTTTTCACATTCCTGTAATAGCAATTTTACATTTAATGGCTGATTATGTAAGTTGTCATGGATGAATTATTCGGAGGTAACCATGCATCCATTCATTTAATGAATAATTAGTAAGCAGTATTATTATCTGGAGAGAGAGAGAGAGAGAGAGAGAGAGAGAGAGAGAGAGAGAGAGAGAGAGAGAGAGAGAGAGAGAGAGAGAGAGAGAGAGAGTGGGGTGGGGTGGGGTGGTAAAACAATACTTGACAAGCGCGCCGACACAAATTAAGGGCGAGAATGGTCTAAGCTGAAGTTTTTACAGCACAAATAGGGAGCCAACACTTAAGACGAAACATGGTCTGATTGTGCTTGAAACTTTCATTTGTATAGATAGTCAGCAGAACATACATGGTTTGGTTTTGTTGTTTGGTTTTGTTGTTATTTTGTGTTTGGTTTTATTAAATAACAAGGCATTATAATACAACAGGTATCTTCTCCATTGATACTTTACCAAAGGAGAACAATAAAACCGTATTCTAAAAGCCAGGTAACATTTATTTTCAACGGAGAAAGGTCATTACATAAACATTTTTTAAGTATTCATGACTGTTATTTGTGTTCATTCATAGAACTGAACTATCATTACCGGATAAAATTAATCTGATCAATGAGTATGAATCTGTGCTAAAATTAGACGCAACAATTCGGCATCGGAACATCTAAGTTTTAGATATTCTAAAGAAAATGTATTTGTAAAATAATGAATTTGATGCAAGCATGCGTGTTTTCAACAATGTATGCAAATTCGACAACCTGAATGATTTTTTTTTACAAGGGTTTAGCTAAACTGCGGCTAAAACATTCCAATCCCATGAACTCGATATATCTCGTCCGTCACATAAGCGCGTATAAATGTAGCATTTACATATGCAAAAACCACAGTAAACGAGAACGTGACAAATTTTGTGTGGGTCCAAGGGTTTTGATTTTAAGGAGTTTCGCATATATATATATATATATATATATATATATATATATATATATATATATATATATATATATATATATATATATATATATATATACAGAGGAAGTCTTATTTACAGATGAAATTTTGTAAGTCAAAGAATAATCATACTACTAATATTAATGAGGACTTTGTATATTACCAAGTCTTTAGAAGCTCTAAGCGCTTTTCAACATCTATAATGAAATGACTACAAAAATAAAATTAAAATTAAACAAAGACCATGAAATTAGAAGAAAATAAAAACATGCTGAAAAGTTTTAGGTAAGAAAGATTATTAGGTCTTTAAGTTTGTTCTTGTAGTCGAGAAAGGTAAGTTTTAAGAGGACACTTGAAATGTTCACTGTATTGTTTTGTCTAATTTCAATACGCAATTCGTTCCACGAATTATATATATATATATATATATATATATATATATATATATATATATATATATATATATATATATATGTGTGTGTGTGTGTGTGTGTGTGTGTGTGTGTGTACCTGATACAGAAGATCAGCTCTTGCTACATTCATCAGCTTTCTTGCGGCTTTCAATTGACCTATTAACGCTTCTCCTGCCTAAGTGAACGAAAGACATGTTGTTATTGTATAGAATTACTGTGAATTACATTTGTATAATACTTGGTATAATAATAAAACAATAAACGGTAGCATAGTAGATAAGTATCGTCTTCTGAATCAAGGTAATCAAATCCACGAAAACATTCTTTAAATGAACCAGTGTGTGTTGTCGCGTGTTCAACACTTGACACAATGTATAATTAGCATATATCAAAACCTACACAGCACGTACATGAATAATAAGACGTCATCGTATGAAATATCTTCAATATAATGTTTGATTCAGTTTTCCAATAGAATAAGTAAGAAGACGCATTCGAGATGCTAATAAAATGGTATATAATCTTAACATTAATATACGAGTAATATTTACTTTAAAAACGATTAAGTAATTCAACACCATACGATAGTTTGATCTTTGATACAGATTGTTGTTAAAACCATATATTCAGGTGAATCGTTAACTGGTAAAAAATATTCAATGTAATGTTTAGTAATATTTTCGTGATTTATGTAAGGAAAGGGTCGCGAATAAATTCCGGGTTATACGTACTTGCATCGTTGGGTCACCTGATATGATTTGCACTAGTTCAGTCATCTGCTTTTTTGCCCGCATCTTTGCAAAGTTATGGCATTCCTGTGAATAAAAATACAGCGGAAGGTATGTTTTTTTTTGTTTATGTTATTTTACCGATTAACTAGCGCATATTTTATCTGAATTTATTGTTGTAAAATTTATTTCTACAGGTGCAACAAAGAGGGTAATATTTTAATCAAATAGCATCAAAATTTATTTATTTAAAACAAAGTGGAATGAAAACCGTTCAAGACATACATACACAAAGGATACGATGAGTACTTTCATTTACCAGCACGTACTGAATTACAAATGGTCAAGATGGACAGTAAGCCGTCTGTTCACGTGTGCAACATGTCCAAGTGTGAACATTTATTCAGTCTTGACCTCTCTCTTAGTCAACTATGTTGAGGAGGCCAGGGGTTTGATCTACGGAGTTAGGAATCGTTAAGCCCCGAAACAAAACTATAGGTGTAACATGCGGCTTGTTAAGTGAAAATATTTGTTGAAGGAAGAGCATGAGCCCGATGGTATAAAGTCTTGTTTTGGGTGTTACTCCAATGTTGCAACTTACAACTATGTATGCTCGTTATCCCTACATCATTACTATTACACACACACACACACACACACACACACACACACACACACATTGACCAACTGGTTTTAAACAATACTTTTAAATGATATGTGTGATTCAAATTTCAGTTTTCGAGTGTATGTAGTTAATATCCCAAAGTTTCACTGATCTAAACAGTTGGAATCAGCGTATTTGCGTAAATATAATTTGCCGAATATTTTTGATTAATGAATCATACTTACCATCAACAATTTTAACAATATTTCAATGGCCTCCTTTTCGGTGTATCTTTTTGTTTCGGTCAACACGTCAAACGCATCTGTCCACTGAGTGTCAAACAAGTTCCTGTATCGCTCCCCTAACTTGTTTGGTCGAGTCTGATCACACATGTCAGAAATATATGTGGTCTTATCAGTCACCTGAATTTTCATTTGCTGCTGGTTAAAGCTGAAATAAAACAAAATTATCTTCTTTCATGAAAATGCAACTTAAATAGAAGTTCTTGCTGTTGACGTCTACGAAATATATATATATATATATATATCTATATCTATCTATCTATCTATCTATATATATATATATATATATATATATATATATATATATATATATATATATATATATATATACATATGTGTGTGTGTGTGTGTCTTTTTCTTTTCTTGCAAGCTAAAATGCTTTTTCTGATTTTCTGATCAGGAAACATTGATTTTTGTCATGAGATTAAATTATAGGTACATCCAATCTTTCAGAACCTTTTGGAAACAGGTTTTATGAAAATGTAATTAGTATAAGATATATGCGTTATCAGAAGTTTGTTTTGTTTAACACAGGAGATGTTTTTCTTCAAAACGTATTGATTTATCAACGATGAAATTACCGTGTCATTGCATTATCCTTTTCTGTTACTGCTTTCCTCACATCTTCTTCTAGACGTTTAGTTGTCTCGTGTAATTTTGTGTTCTCTTCGTGCAGTCTTTTAATGTCATCTTCCATGTGGCCTATCATCCAATATACGTCTTTCACTTCCTTTTTCCCAAACACGTTAAAATATTCCTGTTTAAACTTTTTCAAAAGCTCTAACTCTTTTCTTAGACTCTCATTCTGTGACTCTAAGGCACGAACTGACGGATGCGATAATGTTTCACTTATACCTGGATATGAGTGTTTTGAGCCCTATAAAGGAAAAAAAACCTCAAATATTAATATACTGTAAATTATGTTCTGTTTCGTAAATTACGTATTATGCTTCTAATCATTATACTTCTGTATCGTTATAATTAAATAAATTACGTATTATGCTTCTAATAATTATACTTCTGTATCGTTATAATTAAATAAATTACTTATTATGCTTCTAATCATTATACTTTTGTATCGTTATAATTATATAAATTACGTATTATGCTTCTAATCATTATACTTCTGTATCGTTATAATTAAATAAATTACGTATTATGCTTCTAATAATTATACTTCTGTATCGTTATAATGATATAAATTACGTATTATGCTTCTAATCATTATACTTCTGTATCGTTATAATTAAATAAATTACGTATTATGCTTCTAATCATTATACTTCTGTATCGTTATAATTAAATAAATTACTTATTATGCTTCTAATCATTATACTTTTGTATCGTTATAATTATATAAATTACGTATTATGCTTCTAATCATTATACTTCTGTATCGTTATAATTAAATAAATTACGTATTATGCTTCTAATAATTATACTTCTGTATCGTTATAATTATATAAATTACGTATTATGCTTCTAATAATTATACTTCTGTATCGTTATAATTATATACATTACTTATTATGCTTCTAATCATTATACTTCTGTATCGTTATAATTAAATAAATTACGTATTATGCTTCTAATAATTATACTTCTGTATCGTTATAATGATATAAATTACGTATTATGCTTCTAATCATTATACTTCTGTATCGTTATAATTAAATAAATTACGTATTATGCTTCTAATAATTATACTTCTGTATCGTTATAATTATATAAATTACGTATTATGCTTCTAATAATTATACTTCTGTATCGTTATAATTATATACATTACTTATTATGCTTCTAATCATTATACTTCTGTATCGTTATAATTATATACATTACGTATTATGCTTCTAATCATTATACTTCTGTATCGTTATAATTATATAAATTATGTATTATGCTTCTAATCATTATACTTCTGTATCGTTATAATTATATACATTACTTATTATGCTTCTAATCATTATACTTTTGTATCGTTTTAATTATATAAATTACGTATTATGCTTCTAATCATTATACTTCTGTATCGATATAATTATATAAATTACGTATTATGCTTCTAATCATTATACTTCTGTATCGTTATAATTAAATAAATTACGTATTATGCTTCTAATCATTATACTTCTGTATCATTATAATTAAATAAATTACGTATTATGCTTCTAATCATTATACTTCTGTATCGTTATAATTATATACATTACGTATTATGCTTCTAATCATTATACTTCTGTATCGTTTTAATTATATAAATTACGTATTATGCTTCTAATCATTATACTTCTGTATCGTTATAATTATATTAATAACGTATTATGCTTCTAATCATTATACTTCTGTATCGTTATAATTAAATAAATTACGTATTATGCTTCTAATCATTATACTTCTGTATCGTTATAATTAAATACATTACGTATTATGCTTCTAATCATTATACTTCTGTATCGTTACAATTATATAAATTACTTATTATGCTTCTAATCATTATATTTCTGTATCGTTACAATTATATACGTTACTTATTATGCTTCTAATCATTATACTTCTGTATCGATATAATTATATAAATTACGTATTATGCTTCTAATCATTATACTTCTGTATCGTTATAATTATATACATTACTTATTATGCTTCTAATCATTATACTTCTGTATCGTTATAATTATATACGTTACTTATTATGCTTCTAATCATTATACTTCTGTATCGATATAATTATATAAATTACGTATTATGCTTCTAATCATTATACTTCTGTATCGTTATAATTATATAAATTATGTATTATGCTTCTAATCGTTATACTTCTGTATCGATATAATTATATAAATTATATATTATGCTTCTAATCATTATACTTCTGTATCGTTATAATTATATAAATTACGTATTATGCTTCTAATCATTATACTTCTGTATCGTTATAATTATATAAATAATGTATTATGCTTCTAATCATTATACTTCTGTATCGTTATAATTATATAAATTACGTATTATGCTTCTAATCATTATACTTCTGTATCGTTATAATTATATACATTACGTATTATGCTTCTAATCATTATACTTCTGTATCGTTATAATTATATAAATTACGTATTATGCTTCTAATCATTATACTTCTGTATCGTTACAATTATGTAAATTACTTATTATGCTTCTAATCATTATATTTCTGTATCGTTACAATTATGTAAATTACGTATTATGCTTCTAATCATTATACTTCTGTATCGTTTTAATTATATAAATTACGTATTATGCTTCTAATCATTATACTTCTGTATCGATATAATTATATACATTACGTATTATGCTTCTAATCATTATACTTCTGTATCGTTATAATTATATAAATTATGTATTATGCTTCTAATCATTATACTTCTGTATCGTTATAATTATATAAATTATGTGTTATGCTTCTAATCATTATACTTCTGTATCGATATAATTATATAAATTACGTATTATGCTTCTAATCATTATACTTCTGTATCGTTATAATTATATAAATTATGTATTATGCTTCTAATCATTATACTTCTGTATCGTTATAATTATATAAATTATGTGTTATGCTTCTAATAATTATACTTCTGTATCGTTATAATTATATAAATTACGTATTATGCTTCTAATCATTATACTTCTGTATCGATATAATTATATACATTACGTATTATGCTTCTAATCATTATACTTCTGTATCGTTATAATTATATAAATTATGTATTATGCTTCTAATCATTATACTTCTGTATCGTTATAATTATATAAATTATGTATTATGCTTCTAATCATTATACTTCTGTATCGTTATAATTATATAAATTACGTATTATGCTTCTAATAATTATACTTCTGTATCGTTATAATTATATACATTACTTATTATGCTTCTAATCATTATACTTCTGTATCGTTATAATTATATACATTACTTATTATGCTTCTAATCATTATACTTCTGTATCGTTATAATTATATAAATTACGTATTATGCTTCTAATAATTATACTTCTGTATCGTTATAATTATATAAATTACGTATTATGCTTCTAATAATTATACTTCTGTATCGTTATAATTATATACATTACTTATTATGCTTCTAATCATTATACTTCTGTATCGTTATAATTATATAAATTACGTATTATGCTTCTAATAATTATACTTCTGTATCGTTATAATTATATACATTACTTATTATGCTTCTAATCATTATACTTCTGTATCGTTATAATTATATACATTACTTATTATGCTTCTAATCATTATACTTCTGTATCGTTATAATTATATACATTACTTATTATGCTTCTAATCATTATACTTCTGTATCGTTATAATTATATACATTACTTATTATGCTTCTAATCATTATACTTCTGTATCGTTATAATTATATACATTACTTATTATGCTTCTAATCATTATACTTCTGTATCGTTATAATTATATAAATTACGTATTATGCTTCTAATCATTATACTTCTAGCAGCAGAGAGGGTGAACCCTACAACGTTTTTAGACAAAATTTGATTGAAATCCTAAAACGAGCCGTCCTATAATCTCATTTTAACCAAAAGATGGCGAACCCTACAACGTTTTCAGACAAAAAAAATTGATTGAATCCTTAAAACGATCCGTAGGATTTCGTTGAAATCTACGAAATCTCATTTTAACTAAAAAAATGAAAACGAAGATTTTTACGATTTTTTAATTAATTTTGGTCGCAACTTGTTGTCATCCACCCTCTCTGCTGCTTAGTGATTTCATCACTGGGTTAACAAAAAATAATAAATGATTTCAACCGAATATTTGATCCAGTCCGATACGATATCGTGTCCGAGGATCATGTAGATTTATTGTTGCGAATCCGTGCGGAGTCGACTGAGCATGACTAAAGAAATCTCGAAATTGATTGAAGTCCATATCAGAACACCATGTCTGCCATATATTTCTAAGAGTATGAGTATCAACGCCGTTGAATACAGAAAGAATATTGCAATTATCTCTGATGACTTTTGGAACCTGAGTGTAGCGTTGAGTGACATATATCACGTCAGTGTTTTTGTGACGCCCCCGGGAAAAGATCCTAGCAGGATTTTTTTGTTTATCCAACATTATATCGTCGTATACGACTAAATTGTTAATATCTCCATCAATATCATCAATACTCGGTGCTTCATCGATATCGGTTATAAAATCAATGGCGTTCTCACCGCTAATTTCTGATGCATTCTCGTTAAAATCTTTTAGCACTTCATAACATCGTTGATCATCTACGCTAGGAGCAATTAAATACAACTTATCCCACTTCATCCATCTCATTATTAAATTGAGCAACAATTGCGTTTTACCGGATCCAGATGGCCCGATTATAATCATCCGGATAGAGTTTGGTAGCGCTGCATGATGCTTAACCGGTTCTCTTCTTTTAGTCGCTGAAAAATCAATTATATCCATATCTCTATACATAAATTATGGATCTATATTGTGTGAAGTGCAAAACGCGTACTGGCACAGAAGATGTGACGACGGTTACAACTAAAAATAACCGATCAGCGCTTTCTGGTAAATGCATGCAATGTGGTACAAGGAAATTTAGATTTGTGTCAATGAAATCTGATTTAAAAAAAAACGAGGAGGTGATATCGCAGCCAAATTGGCAAAGCTCCCTGGAACCCCATGGGCAAAGTACCCCGGAGAAAAGCACCTTCCCGGATATAGCTACTGTGGACCGGGAACCAGACTTGATATCAGACTCAATAATCAAAATCAACCCAACCCCGGTGAAGAACCAATAAACGCCATTGATAAGGCCTGTCACCTTCATGATGTTGCTTATAAAAGCAGCAATCTGCAACACAGGCATCTCGCAGATGTGAAATTAATTCATGCGTTAAATGCTATTCCTGATAAATCCTTCAAAGAAAAATTGGCTTCATTTTTGATAAAATCGGCTATGAAAAGCAAATTGATGTTAGGTGCCGGTAATTAATAATATGGAATCAATTTATTATTCCCCAAGAGGATACTGGAGGGGTAAATCAGCAGTCCATAAACTCGCTAGCGCTGCAAAAGTGAAAAAAACCACTGCGGCTAATTGGTTATCCAAACAGGCACTATGGCAAATTTATCTACCACCGCCTAAACAAATTCAATTCTCGCATTTTGATGTGACCGCTCCTAATGAAGTTCATCAGGCTGATATATTATTTCTGCCTCATGATCGTGGTTACAAATACGCTTTAACCGTAGTTGATATTGCAAGTCGATACAAAGAAGCAGAACCGTTAAAAACAAAATCAGCCACTGAAGTCGCTTCTGCATTTGAGAGGATTTATCGACGAGGTCCTCTGCACTGGCCAAATCTATTGCAGGTTGATCCTGGCAAGGAATTTCAGGGTGTAGTATTATCTACAATGAAACATCATAATGTCACCATACGACGAGGGCATACTGCGCTACATCGCGATCAGGCCATTGTAGAACGATTTAATCGGACTCTTGCTGAACGGTTATTTGGATATCAATATGCAAAAGAATTCATTCAAGAAAAGCGATCGCGTGAATGGGTTAAAAGATTACCATCTGTGATTACTGCACTGAATAACGAGATTACTAGAACAATCAACATGAAACCTATCAACGCGATTAAAAAGAAGTCAATACCCGTACAACCACAAAAAGATTTCAAAGAACCAATTCTTCATAGTAATGTCATTGTGAGGTACTTATACGAACCAGGAGAGCTTGAAGGGGGTAGAAAAAGGGCTACTGATCCTATTTGGAGTGTCACTACACACAAGATATCTACTATAACACGATCTACGGGTAGACCTCCAGTCTATAAACTGGATTCAACTGCCCCTCAGCGGGTTTTTACTCGACAACAATTACAAGTGATTCCCGAGGATACTCAATTGCCACCGCATGGTCTTAACTAGCACCGTTGCGTCTATTGCACTCAAGACAAGTCAACATCACATTATTTCTGACATGACCGAGACTGTTATTTTTTCTGTCTACGGTGAATTGGCGAGGATCCTTATCCGAATACTGCCAACGCATTATACAATTGCAACTCGCGCAGTGATTATTCTGTTGTTTCTTCAAAGTGATTATTAATTCAGCATCAATATCAAATTCTCGTTGTTTTTTTTTGTCCTGTTGTTTGTAACCGGAGAGTTTTTTATTAATGATGCTAACATCAATATCACTTATTGTTGTGTCATTATCATCGAAAACAACTCTTCGAAGTTGATTTATTTTTCGTACTCTGGATACTGCGAGATAGACTAAATTCGACCATTCGATGTGATTATCCACCATCCAAACAATTGTATCCGATATAGTCAATCCCTGTGAAGAGTGTATTGTTGCTGCGTATCCTAGAGTCCACGGGGATTTATTAGCACGCAATGCATCTTCAACGACATTGATATCAACCAGCACAATATCATTTAATACGAGAATTTGTTTTTCACTCTGTCCTGGAATATCAACTTCAGTGTTCTGTTTTCGTGTATCCGATGGCCTATAACAAAGGGGTACTGGAAGCGTTGCAAATTTTTCTTTATGCAATTCAAATAACTTCATCTGAAGTGTATCCCTGACTATTTTTCTACTTGCAATTATCAAATCATTTGGTCTCCATGTTTCCCAGAAATCGTTTATTTGAGTTTCTGAAATCACTTCACGCGCTATTTCGCACTGGATTCTATCCGGTTGTAATCTAATTAGTTTCTTAAATTCTCGTAATCGTTCATCAAGTGATCTATAATCAGTGGTGATTTCTTCATAGTAGTCTACAAAACCCCTTAGCCATTCATGTGGAGATGCACCGACAAATGGTGGTGGTTGGCCGTGATCACCGCACATGACGACTTTTGTGTTTTTGTTTAACAACCACTCGAGAAATATTTGTAATACATCTAATGACACTGTGCATATTTCATCCCAAATTATGATTTCAGGAATGAATTTATCACCCATACGCTCAGGAGTCCATTTGTCACCCTTCCATCGAAAGAAACTATGGTAAGTACAGGCATTTACCCCTCGCTGTATCATCTCTCTGGCGAGTCTGTGAGTCGGTGTTAGCACAATCATGTTAGTAGAAATACAAGTATTTCCACCACGACGATATAATTCAATTGCACGAGTTGTCTTTCCTGACCCACCACAACCGTTTAAATAAACTGTCTTGTATCGACATATTGGATCAGATACCGGTGGTGCATTAGAAAATTCTGATTGAATTTCAATACGGTTACAACAAAGATATTTATCATCCATGGCAACGTCTGCGGATTCACAATACTCATGTAGCATCTCCTTTTTAAATCGCCAACGCCCCCACGCTTCCTCGGGATCTGTGAATTTAGCTACAGCTGATTTGTATTTATTGTGTATATACATCGAATCAGTGGCCACTCTAACCGCGGTATTAGGAAATCTATTTATCATCGAAAATAGATTAATAGAAGCATAGGCTAGCATTGAACTTCTCAAATGTGTGTACTGGGAATTATGTCCATCACAGTAGGTAACAACCGTACCTAATTTCTCACCATTGGATAGAAAAGCATCCTTACGGGATACAAGTTTTCCCTGTTTCATTAAATCCGCTACAAGAAAATCGTATTCAGCGACATCTATGATCAACCGCGAAGAATATTTTGCGTTGTCGTACCGTCCACCTTGAGTGAATTTACCGATTATTCTTCGTCCGAGATCCTTTGCTTGTTCTTTTTTAATTTCAAATAACTTCTTAGACCAATTTATGATTTCTTCTTCATTGAAATCAGGGAATTGTTTTCGTAGTTCGTTGATTATACGATCTAGATCGGGTTGTGGTAGCCAAACTTCTTTCTGAGCTCGATAGCATATAATAGCCTCGGAAACAATCAACGATATTAGCATACCACAATCAATCATATATCGTAGTAACACTATTGGCATCCAGGCCTTTTCAGATAGGTGTCTACCGAGCCAAACATAACTACACGGATGTAACCCTGTAGCTAATTCGAATGATATCACACGAGCGAATCCGGTTAAATCAAAATCAGGTAATGGTCCATTAATCGCAACACGAGTCATTTCATGTGTTGGGTGTCCAAATCGTTTGAAGTACTCAGCGCATTCCCCATACCCGAGAAAACTTCCGGGATAACACGCGGCTATATCAATTGAAATCATACCATCACGTGAGTATTTCGTATTCCACAATCCTCCATGACCAAATTCGACGCAACTCGATTTAACATCCTCAAGAAAATCACTTCGTGTTGGACGCCATGAGTTTTTTTCTCTTGCGAAGTGAGCTACCACTGATGGAATAGTAAAACTATCCGTGAGTAGTTTTTCATGGAAACTCTCCGGTGAAAAATCATTAGCGATTTTTCTCATTCTGTTATCTAATTCTTCAACGCGATATAATTCACCATTTGGTTTTACAAATTGATCGAATCCTTCATCACTTCTAAGTAACCACACTGACACAGGATCATCCTTACACAACGCATTAATAGCATCAAATAATCTCTCTTCATAGAAAACATCCCCGACTAATTCCCCGGAAAATTCCGGTGGGATATATTTCACGGTTCGTTCTCGTGGAAATACTGTTACCGCAGGTGTCCACGCGTGTTTGTTATGATCAATAATCTGTATTGGTGCTCCATTTTTGTTATATTTCGGTTCGTATAAAACCTCTCCGGTTATCGTCATAACTGTTATTGGAAATCTTAATGATGTTTCTAACTTAGCTATATCAGAAATCTTTGCACCGTTCTGTTTCACTGTCAGTTCCCACTCGGTTATTTTTTTTCGTCTTAGATCAGTTAGTTTATTTCCTCGGGATGCATTTGTGAAGTGCTCCATTACCCGTGTTGCTACACAATTAAGCCCTGACGAATATTTCATAGGAGCTAGTTTTGCGATATCGGGTTTATCATTTAACGGATATAGCCCATAAACCATTGCTGTTACGGGATAAGATCTTTCGTAGTATGGTTTGTCAATGCCGGTTAGAATCCCTGGTTTGGAATCTCTACTCACAATGACAGCTTTTTTATTCTTGAGGATTGGTTCAAATTTATCCCTAATAATCCATTTGCCATCGACTTCAATAATGAATTTGATTCGGAAAAAATACCGTTTTTCCCCAACATGTGAAATTATCACTGCTGCTTTTTCATCATTCATGGTAGCGTCAACAACACCATCAATTCGAAATGTTGACCAACAATAGGATGCTCCATCACGCTTAAATTCATTGAAACAATCTCTGATTTTATTAATCATGGCTTTATCAAGAATTTTATTCTTTGGTGTATCAGAGACTATATCGAGATTGAATTGAGCATCCTTCCAGGGTAATTTCTTGGACGCTTTTTTTGGTTTCTCGAGATTAAATTTGTTACGTTTTTTTGGTCTATCGAGATTAAATCTAGGACTGATTTTCAATAATCTCTTAAACTCTTTCATGTTTCCGTCTCTTGGACGTTTGATACGTTTTTTTGGTCTATCGAGATTAAATCTAGGACTGATTTTCAATAATCTCTTAAACTCTTTCATGTTTCCGTCTCTTGGACGTTTGATACGTTTTTTGGGTCTATCGAGATTAAATCTAGGATTGATTTTTAATAATCTCTTAAACTCTTTCATGTTTCCGTCTCTTGGACGTTTGATACGTTTTTTGGGTCTATCGAGATTAAATCTAGGATTGATTTTTAATAATCTCTTAAACTCTTTCATGTTTCCGTCTCTTGGACGTTTGATACGTTTTTTGGGTCTATCGAGATTAAATCTAGGATTGATTTTTAATAATCTCTTAAACTCTTTATCAACATTGAATTCAGCATTTTTCGAAGGCGTTTTCCTTAATTCGCTCATTCTATAATTAAAACAAGCATTTAAATGAAAGATTTTTATATAATGAATCACTGCAAGTGGCTTATGATTGGATCAGTAATCCCGTGTAACAAATCATGCAGAAGTGAGTTTTGTGGGTATCATATGCAAAGCTTTCGTCGTGGAAGCCTTGGTCCGTTACCCTGTATTCTATGTGGAGTTGGGGTTAGGGGGAAATCACGGTTGTGTTTGAATTGTGGTGGTAAACGATATAGGGAATTGAAGCGTTATTATGATAAAAGAATAAAAAATGGACAATCAATCAGAAATTATGACCCTGACGCTGACAAAGTCAGTATTCTTGACGCTGACAAAGTCAGTATTCTTGACGCTGACAAAGTCAGTATCAGGGATAAAATCATAAGAACTCCTCAAGACTACATCGAAAGATTTATCATTAAACCAAACAATGAATTAGACAAACAATAGTATTATATATACGAATGAACCAAGAATTCAGACAACATCCTGTGATCACAAATTATGAAGCATCCAGTGATGGTGTTGTAAGAAACCGCAGACTGAAGAAACCAGTTGGGTGGGATAATGGTATGGGGTATTTGATGTTTGGTGCTGGAAAGAAGAAATATCTCAATCATCGTTTCGTGTACGAGTGTTTCCATGGATTGATCGAGGATGATTCTGTCATTGATCATATCGATTCTAATCCGAAAAACAATTCTTTATCAAATCTGCAGGCTGTTACACAAAGTGAGAATACCGAACGAGGGGGGACTGGGAAATACTCGAAAAAAGCGAGACCTGTGAAATCTTTGAATACGATAACTAACGAAGAAAAAATATTTCAATCATTATATGAAGCCGGTAGGCACTTCGATATTTGTCCACCCTCAGTACGATATGTTGCAGAGGGGGTTTATCGATCTGCGTTTTCAAAAAATCGCGGACAGAAAATTAAATTTAGTTACGTCTAATACGTCATATTTTTCATTTAGAAATATGTCATTGCTATAGAATAATGAATTCTGAAAACATGAATAGCATCATATCCGAGATTTCAAAATTGAAAGGTTGGGATATTGAACTATCAGATGGGTTAAATCCTGATCAAATCATGTCTGATTTTCAGGATATAGAATACGGAGTTAACAACAATAAATACATGCTGCCAAAGAAATATGCACTCATCAAAAGAATTCAGAATTCTATTAAGGACTCTCTCGCATTCTCCAGTGACGTAAGTGTGTTCGCTCCGTTATATACCATCGTAGAACGAATACGAAAAGAATTGGGGTACGAATACGAATTGAAAAAGGAGGTTAATTCTAAAGTTAGAAACCTACGGGCGTTAATTCAAGAAAATGAACAATTTTGATTGACCAACCATTTATCATTATTTGATTGCCCGACCATTAATCATTATTTGATTGTGACCGTCCCTCATAGAGATTTTAATTTTTTTTAGCATTTTTTGATTGATAATGTCAGAAACAGTGAATAAAAAATTGATGGCTGGTTCGGATTGATCAAAAATAGAATGGCGAAAGTCACAGTATTATTATTATTTATAGCAATTATGTGACTTTCGCCATCATTGATAGAAGCCGTTATAGGATGAAATAACACTTCCATGACCATCCGATGGTGTTAGGTCGGGATTGAAAAATTGTTTTACAATTGAAAAATTGTTTCTGATTTCAAATAATGGCCAATGAAGCATTAACAACCCGATTGGCTCGTGAACGATTAGATGCAATTAAGAGATTTGTACCAATTCGTGACTCTGTACGGAATAAACTACAACAACGACAACAAGCGCAGACTGACTTTTCTGTGTCAAGTGAACAACTGTTTTCTCCGATAACAAGTGCGACCAAAGATGTGAAAAAGCTAACTGAAGCAGCGATATATGGAGATATTCCTGAGCGAGAACGAGTAAAGAAGGCGCCGCTGCTTGATACGCTTGAAAAGATAGCAGCAGAGGCCGGACAAACACGCGCAGGAATACAACAGCTATCCAGTGATATAAAAACTCAACGCGAGTATGAACGACTAGCTGATATTGATGATTCTGCGCCTGAAACTCAAAGAGTTTCTACACCTGAACCACAACCTGTTGATGTCGTCACCCCAAGAGGTATCCCCTTTATAGACAAACTCACCGAAGCAGCTATAACAGAAATCAAACGACCTCAATTGGAGAAACCCAAGGATTATTCGACATTTGGTGATTTTGCCGCCAAAAGCTTTGATTCTAGAAAGGACTTTTTAAAAGACGAGTATAAAAACAGTAGAATAAGCCGAGACGACTGGGTTAATTGGTTGTATAAAACGAATAAGGGGATTACTGGTAATTTGAAAAAGGATACAGTTGAGTACAGAACTTTTAAAATAGGAGTTGATAGTTATGGTATACAAAAACAACAAGAACGAGGCCGACAAAGGCAATTACTTGATGATAGTGAAGGCGCAACTGGTACAACTAAGGAAACAAGAGGAAAAGGATATTCGATTGGAAATCCAAATGATGTCTTTGACTCTACCACGACATGTCCTGGTAGTGTTATCAATGATATATCACGATTAGAAGTTCTTGTAGGAGGTTTCCGAGCTGGAAATAACTCACCGGAAATAATTAATGAAGCAGCTGATATCTGTAGACGATTATTTCAGGGTGGTATCATGGATATCAGCACATATCGAGATTTCATTGGCGAATTAGTAGACGGTGAAACCGTCCATGGTTATCATAGTGACTGAATCGATTAGATAAATAACAATTGAAAAATTGTTTCTGATTTAAAATAATGATCATACACTACAATCATGATAAACCAACCCCCGTCTACGTAGTTAATTCACGGTTTCCGGTTTATAGAGCATACTACGGAGATGGTTTAGGCAATACCATTGCAGGGTTATTTGCGAGAATGGCTCCAAAAGTGATGCCGTTAGCTAAACAACTAGGAATGAAAGCCATTGATGTTATTCGTGATAAGGGTATTGGTGCTGTTGGAGATCTTGCTGGAAAAGCGTTTTCAACTGCGAAGAATAAAATAACATCATTAGTGAGACGAAAAAAGAAACCGGTACCGTTACCGTCTACAGCAGAAATGCCTGCAAGTGTTAGTAGAATTATAAATAACGCAGTAGATGAAAAATTAGCGTCGATGGTGACTCCCTTGATAAATCAAGAGGACCAAAATAACATGATAGCAAACATGATAGCAGGAAGTGGCTTTAAAAAAACACGACGATGAAATGGGAAATCGCGATTTAGACTCTGATAAATAGAATAAAATGTTCAAACAGTCACGTGATCCAGCATTTGATATAGATGCCCCAGTTGGCAAGGATGATTCTGTACGCGATTATCAATTTTATTCTTATCACGCAGTACAACCAGATCTCCGATCGCGAATTGAACTTCAAGTTCATGATACCAGTAAATACTTCCTACCGTGTGAGGCATTTATTGAAGTAGAAGGAGAACTTGTAACAAATGTTGCAGCTGATACCCCATATGACAATAACGCAAATGTCCGAGTTGGTTTTGTTAATAACGGCATAATGGCGTTATTTGAAAGCGCTAGATATCTCATTGATGGAAAAGAAATTGAATCCATTGACCGTGAAGTTGATGTGGCCACAACAATCATAGGGTTAGCGAGATATTCTGATGATTATTCAAGATCAGCGGGTCCATCTATGATGTTTGCAAAGGATACCTCTGATAACGCTGACCACCTTCAATTCATTAAAGTGTTAACAGCAAGAGATAATGCAGAAGCCGATCAACAGGAAGCAGCTAATCCAGAACGTCGAACTAGACCCGGAGCTGCTTTTGATATTCTCGGAGGCGTTAATGGTAATCTCAATTTAGGATTTGCAACACGTGTAGCAACGTTGCATGGGCAGCGTCGACGATTTTCATGTGCGATTCCACTGCATCATATATTTGGATTCTGTAGAAACGTCCGAAAAGTTATTTATGGAGCTAAACACACAGTAGCGCTTGTACGAAAGGGTACTGATGATGATGCAATCTGGCGTAATGCTGGGGTTGCTGCCGGTAAAGTCATTTTAACAAAACTATCATTGTGGATGCCAGTGTTAACTCCATCAATCATAGCAGAAGAAAAATTGTTATCATTTATGGACCAAGGAGGAAAGTCGTTGTTAAGTTGGTTATCAGTGACTACGGATATCAAACAGGACAATGTTGATGGTACATTCACATGGCACCTGGCATCAAAACAAGGTGTTTCAGCTCCACGTCATATATTCGTAGCGTTACAGAATAATGCGCGAGTTGGTAATCAAGAACGAAGCCATATGATATTTGATCAGTTAGGTGTTAGTGAAGTCTCGCTGAGAATAAACGGACAGCAGGAACCATCCGAGGATATACAACTTGATTACGGTCAGAATCATATTGCACGCGTGTATCATAACCTATTGTCGTTTATGGCACGTGATCTAAATGTGGATACTGGTTTGCAAATATCACAATTGGATTTTAAAAGCCTCTATCCGATCTATTACTTCTCATTGGAACATCTCGATTTGATGAGACAATCTGTCGTTGATATACACTTTAGAGCCCGTGTAACCCGTCCGACTGGTCCACCAGTTGGTGGGGTACCTCCTATCCTTATCCCGAATTATAGAGCGGTTGCTGTCATTCTCAGTGATAAATCAATGCTACTTGAAGGTGTTGGTGGAAGAATGAGAGTGGTAGATGCACCAGTGGAAAACATGTAATTGAAATTGTAAACGATTTAGAATCAATCAATTATGTATAATGTCATATAGTGTTATTAGTGTTGCGTTAACTCCTGGTCAAATCAAAAAATTGCAATCAGAATCGGCTAAAAAATGTGGAACCACAATCACGTTGAAACCCAACCAAATGACTGGTGGTGCAAATAAATTATCGCTGACAACTCGTCAGGTGAAACATTTCAATGATGCACTAGTAGCAAAAAAGGGTGTTCAGATTACTCTTTCTGCGGCTGCTATCAAAAATATGATTAAAACAGGCGGTATATTTCCGTTGTTAGCTGCGATTCCGGCCTTGATTGCAGCAGCAGCCCCAGCGGTGGCTAAAGCAGCGGCGTTAGGAGCCGTTGGTACCGCGGCAGGAATGGCACTACAGAAAGCAACTGGGAAAGGATATAAAAAAAAGGGAAAGGGTCTAAGACTACCAGGAACCCCGTATTCGTGGTACAGCGGAAAGGGTCTAAGACTACCAGGAACGATTTATTAATTCGGGAATCGAAGATTCCTATGTCCAATTTTGATTTAATGGATGCTGCTAAAAAGCTGGCGATTAAAAACTTCAGAGGTGTCTTTATGAAAGATCAATTACCACATCAACCAAACAGCGTTGAAACAGGTATTATTAATCTCGATAACAGCACCGGACCTGGAACTCACTGGGTTACATACGCTATTGATCCACGTGGGATTGTCTATTTTGATTCATATGGATTAGCCCCACCAAAAGAGTTTTTGCGTTATATAAAAACCCTTCCAATGAAGACTTGGTATTCTACGCTACCAACACAAACGATGATTGACCCACCAATATGTGGCAGCGAAGTATTAAATGTCCTTGATGCTATTTCTAACTCCTTGAGTAACCCAAGCGGAAAACCACCACATGTTGTCGTGAATGAATACACTAGTAATCGCTTTTTAGAGAGAGAAAGAGTTTTACAATAACATGATTGATATTTGGGGGAGATCTTTGAAACCCAAACCCGATGGCACTGCACCCCCTGATTCTATCAAGGATGTAAAAAAACTAATCAAAGATGAAATAGCTGAGACGTTGAACTTAACAAGTGTTGACCCGAACGAAATAGTTGTATTTCAAGACAAGCAGGGTAAATTGAAAAGCAGTGATGTGTCGTTGGATGATATTTTAGTTAAACAACGAAACGCAATCGAAAATACTATCGCGCTTTTTTCCGATCAGGGTAAACTCAAACCGGGTGTAATCGTTTCGACGATTACAGATCGATTAAAAACTCTCAACGATGAGTTAAACAATTCTCTGTTTGTACTAAAAACACTTGAATCTAAAATTGAAGAAAACGGAAAACAGTTTATATCATTTCGTAGAAATATCATTGATAAATTTATTGGAACCCAGTTGGATAAAATTGAAATAAAACTCCCTGATATTAAAAAATCCATCGATGAGACAAAAAACTTCATCGAAGCCGTCAAAGGTGATTTTTCGAGGATGATAACAATCATTGAAAAAACAAAAATTCCTCATGAGAAAACCAACAACGTGGTATACACAATCCAACACGGATCATTTGAGTGGACACCTACAAACAACAAATTAAATATCACTGCAACCGTTAAGGGTATTTATCGATTAACACTAGTAACACCATTAACTCAATTTAATATATCATCGTCGAGTTCATCCGGGGTTAATAATACGATTTCAACGATCATCGACAAGGATACAACTGAAAAGTTCACTATAACAGCTACTGATAAAAATTTGATTGGGGTTTCAGTAACCTGGTATGTGGAATTCGTAGCGGATTTAAGTAAATAACTAAATTGAAAGGATTTCACAATTGAAAACGCTAGCGTTTTTAAAATAACAATGATTTCATCAACTCAATGTCGCTATGATCAGGTCAGAGAATTTCAGAATAGACTCAAAACCCTCGCCGAGGAGTATCAAATAAAAATAAAAAAATACCGACGAAAAATCACTGCAATTGATGTTATTATATACTCGGTGTCAAGCGTTCTCACTGGCGCCGGAATAATACTTGCATCGGTTACAATGATTGCCCCGGTCGTAGTTCCAATTTGCATTTCTGCGGTGGCTACAATCGGGGGTATATCAACCGGGATAGCAAAAAAGATATCATCATGCAGCCAGAGTAAACTGCAGAATTACTTACTTCAATTTCATATTGCATCAACCGCATATTCGCAGTTATCCCTGATGATATCGTCGTCACTCGATAATACAATTATATCAGATAGTGAATTCTCAGAGATGGTCAGTATTTTTGATTCCGCGATATCGAAATTAGAGCGACAACATGAATATAATAACAATGACAACACCGATGGAATTAGAAAACACGAACCCAAAAAACAAAATGATCTCAATAATATCAACATTACCAGATTGTGAGTTCTCAGTGATGGTCAGTATTTATGATTCCTCGATACCAAAATTAGAAATAAATCATGAGTATAATGACGACACCGCAGGAATTACTTCAACGAGTAGTGGAGAACACGAACCCAGTACAAACAAGTATGATATCAATAACATCAACGAATCCTGAATTCAGTGTGAATTTCCCTAGCCCAGTCCCCGTGAAGGAGATAGCGCTAGCAAAACTACGAGTGTATCACAGTTGGCCTAATATCAGATCAAAATCATTTGGTGGTCAACAACCCAATAATTCTTTAGTGTTTGCAAATAAGAATAAAGACGACGGGACTCCAGACTGGAACGTCGTTTCGATACCAACAGGGTCATACCAAATCGAACAAATCAATAATGAATTCGCGCGTAGAATAAAATCGATTACTGGAGTAGAGTCAAAAATAGCTATAACAGTTCATGAACCGACGCTATCATCCGCAATTGAGATAAACTCAGAAGGATATGTCGTAGATATATATCAAAGCTCAATAAGAACCGTACTAGGATGGCCTGAATTACCACCCCGGGGGGGAACCGTTGATATACCCGAACCACAAAAAACTGATTATATCACCGACAGAATAAACCCCGATAATCCAATAAAAAGTTATAAAGATTATGATAAATTGTATTTTTTTATTGAATTGGTAGATCCTCCCACTAAGAAGATCTACCACATTCTTCAACCGGATGACCCCACTGTAAATTTCGGAGCGATGAATAGCGATATTTCGTTGTTGTTTATATCCCTTAGATCCGGCACACTCACCCAAGATGAATTTATCAGCGTTGTAGAAACATGTAACAAAATCATCAATGACATGGAAACATTTAATGCGCAAATCATTCAAGAGGTATTAGGTGAAAGTAATCCTAAAACAAGAGATTTTTTTGCAACAGACTATAAGATCCGCATAGAAGATATTCCAACATTCAAACTACCAGGATATAACGTACCGGAACTAACAAAACATCTCAGTGATGCCATCGATGTTGGTTTTAAAATAATTCATGATACGTGGAAAAAAACAGCATCAGGGGAAATAAAAATCCTCAAACACAATAATGACCCAGACGGTGGCGGTAGGCATATCGCTCCGTTCAACGTGAATATATCCTCAGTGATTGCGCTCAATTTAGTATGTGATGTTATTGAAGGAAGCTATCAAATTAATCTCGAACGATCAAATCAAGCTCAGCAAGGATATATTCTTTATTCGTTTGCACCAACAGCTCCTCCAGGATACCTGATTATTGAAAACCCAATTAATCCTGTCTACATGCGATGCCATAATAATTCATTAACCAGAATTAATTTCAAACTCACCGACCAGTCAAATAATCTGATTGATTTACAAGAAGAGGTGTTAGTGATTAGTTTGTTTGTGAGATCATAAATGATTTTCGTCCTAAAGACTTCCATCATAAAGACTGGTTGAAATCATTTATTATTTTTTGTTAACCCAGTGATGAAATCACTAAGCAGCAGAGAGGGTGGATGACAACAAGTTGCGACCAAAATTAATTAAAAAATCGTAAAAATCTTCGTTTTCATTTTTTTAGTTAAAATGAGATTTCGTAGATTTCAACGAAATCCTACGGATCGTTTTAAGGATTCAATCAATTTTTTTTGTCTGAAAACGTTGTAGGGTTCGCCATCTTTTGGTTAAAATGAGATTATAGGACGGCTCGTTTTAGGATTTCAATCAAATTTTGTCTAAAAACGTTGTAGGGTTCACCCTCTCTGCTGCTCTTCTGTATCGTTTTAATTAAATAAATTACGTATTATGCTTCTAATCATTATACTTCTGTATCGTTATAATTATATAAATTACGTATTATGCTTCTAATCATTATACTTCTGTATCGTTACAATTATATAAATTACGTATTATGCTTCTAATCATTATACTTCTGTATCGTTATAATTATATACATTACGTATTATGCTTCTAATCATTATACTTCTGTATCGTTATAATTAAATAAATTACGTATTATGCTTCTAATCATTATACTTCTGTATCGTTATAATTATATACATTACGTATTATGCTTCTAATCATTATACTTCTGTATCGTTATAATTATATACATTACGTATTATGCTTCTAATCATTATACTTCTGTATCGTTATAATTAAATAAATTACGTATTATGCTTCTAATCATTATACTTCTGTATCGTTATAATTATATACATTACGTATTATGCTTCTAATCATTATACTTCTGTATCGATATAATTATATAAATTACGTATTATGCTTCTAATCATTATACTTCTGTATCGTTATAATTATATAAATTACGTATTATGCTTCTAATCATTATACTTCTGTATCGTTATAATTATATACATTACTTATTATGCTTCTAATCATTATACTTCTGTATCGATATAATTATATAAATTACGTATTATGCTTCTAATCATTATACTTCTGTATCGTTATAATTATATTGCAGTTATACGCCTTCGATCTGTGCGTTCACAGCATAAATATAGTACATAACGAAATTGTCAGTTTATCAGAATACACGTCTAATAAAACAAACCAAACCCGAACGTACACGACCAAACAAACAACTAAACGAACAAACACGGAAAGTGTACATTGTTTGCATAGATTCTGTAATATTTCTCCAATCATCTAAACAAACTTAATTAAAACAGACAGATGCTAAGGTATAATTCTTTTGAATTGAACCTCTGTAAGATAAGTTGTATTGAATGGGTATGTATATAAAGTACGGTAACCAGGGCCGGATCAGAAGGGGTGGGGTCCATGAAGTTTGGAATCCCTCAAGCAAAAACAAAAACGTTCACACGCACAAACCTACAACCACTTGTCACTTGAAATTTGACCATCGTTGTATTACTGTGCACGTTTATTGGGTCTTATGTACAATTTGAGTAAATATACATATTTGCTTTGGTGTCCTTTTGAGGAAAGTCTTGGGCCTTTTAAAATTTTGGATTCCACTCACCCACCCAACACTTGGCCTGATCCGGTCCTGGTAATGCTTGCGTATTGTGGAATATAATGTCTTTATCAACAGCTAATTTTGTTAACTGGTGAAAGTTCGATCTTTGAATTTCATCTTCGTCCTTCAAACAAACATGAAAATACAGTTTTTGTTTTGAGGTTAACGTCATTTATCAGGGTAAGATAAGCTATACATCACGTTCAGTATAACTGGTGGAGGAAGAATCTGGGAAAACTACAGTAAGAATCTCCGAAACACGGAAACGTACTGGCACCATAAACACACTGGCCAATCCCGAGTGTCGAACCCAAGTAGACAGATGAGAAGGCAGGGATCGGAAAAGGAGAGTGCTTTAGACCACTCGGCCAGAAATACCTCAAAGGTAAGTTTTATCGTGTGAATATGTATGTATGTATGTATGTATGTATGTATGTATGTATGTATGTATGTATGTATGTATGTATGTATGTATGTATGTATGTATGTATGTATGTATGTATATGTGTGTGTGTGTATGTATGTATGTATGTATGTATGTATGTATGTATGTATGTATGTATGTATGTATGCATGCATGTATGTATGTATGTATGTATGTATGTATGCATGTAAGTATGTATGTATGTATGTATGTATGTATGTATGTATGTATGTATGTATGTATGTATGTATGTATGTATGTATCGCGATTAGTAGTTAATCTGCGATATATATATATATATATATATATATATATATATATATATATAGAGAGAGAGAGAGAGAGAGAGAGAGAGAGAGGCTAGTTGCACGTGTATAAACGTGTATAGTATCAATAGAAAAATACCTGCGAGAGATGTGGCCATATGCTGTCAACATTGATGCTTTGTATACCCCTTACATCATTAAGGAACTCTTCTATTTTGGTCGCATCCCTCTCTTCGGACTGTTGATATCTACTCGGCTCCATATGAGTCGTTTTTGTTTTTTAAGTACACTGTTTTTCAACTGTACCTGTAATTTTATGTGACTCCCTGTGATTTGTGGACGGCGAACTTGGTGTCGGCTCCACAAGAGTACTAGGTTGTAATGTTTTGTTAGCTCCTTGCGAGTACTGGAAGAAGACATTATTTTGGTCACCATATGAAAGGCGATGGTTGCAAGAGATCAAGTGAATCAAATATTAAAAGGGAAATAACTCTTCTCGTATTGTGTATATTGGCCGTCATGTGGTGTTATCAATTACACATGTGATATATGATAGGTCCTTTTGAGGTCAATACATATATGACAATAACTGCTATGTGTTTCCCTAAAAAGTATCCATAATTATATGTTTACAGATAATTGTGCGGAATATGGAGTTGGTTATACTCTTGACTGCGGCACTTTCACTTTTGCTGTTGTTAGTTTAATGCCGCTTAACATGTTGTGCTATGTTATACACGGCGGCCGGTATAACTAATGGAGAAATAACCCGAAAAAATCCCGGTAAGGAATCACCGACCCACGGGATGCTACTGCAAAGTGTCGGGATGTAATTTAGGGAAAAGGGAGGGGGAAGGGTGTCAGGAGGATGGCATACCCCTGAATTTGCATATCCTGTAAAACTGCTATAGCCTATATACGAAAATTAACAAACCCTTCAAGTTTGTCTCCATCAAGTTTAGTCCCCCCCCCCCCTTTGAAAAAACTGAAATAATGTCCCTGCTGCAAAGCACAAGATGGTATGATGGTACTAATTACACAACCCCAGGTAGGCGGAGCTTAATGTGTAGGGTACCTTGCATCCAGAAATAAACAACAACACTAGCTGTGATTGGTGCATTATGTAAGAGTTGTACTTTCTGTTAGGCTTTTACAAAAAATTTAAGCCTCTTGGCAACATGTGCGGTTAAGTTAATTCATATATAAATCATATTTGGTATTTTTTGTATGATTTTTTTTAAAACAAAATGTGGGACAATTGGGTGAAACTGGGTCTGTTGTGACTAGATAACTCTTAGCCGTGTCTAGTTTCAACAGATTTATCTCTCTTCAATGCAGTGGAGTACCTGGTTTTGTCCTTGTCAAATTGACAATCTAACATTGTTCTCTATGACAGTGTGTGACATGCATGCTGAAGTAGGATAGAAAGTATATTTATTTCACAAAAAATTAGCATTGAAGTCTATGGAAAAACGATTGGTACCGTGATACCTACTGTCCCTTACTCTCCATTACCGTGCATTACTGTACATTATTGTGTTTAGGGAGACCGGTTTGGAAAAAAAAAAACAAAAAAACAATTGATACCGTGATAGCGGATAGGCAATACATGGCGGTCAGTACCGCATTGACCCATGGCAGGGTCCCTAGGCTTCAAGCTTCTTTGGGCCCCTCGACATCCACCCGCGAATGGCTGGACCCATAGGCTTCAAGCGTCTTTGGGCCCATCGACATCCACCCGCAAATTTCGCTCTATTTTAATTAATACAAACCTACCAAAAATGATTACTACTACTACTACTACTACTACTACTACTACTACTACTACTACTACTACTACTACTACTAGGTATGCTGTTCGACTGCTAAAGATATTGTGCTCTTGATCTTAGTTAAGGATATCTACACTCGACACCTCTAGTAAGAACTGTAAATGGCGACTGAGCGCATTGCAGTAGCTGATAAATGATTTGGGCAACTAATGGTGAATCTACTGCTGAAAAACAAGGTAACTTACCTATATCTACGTCTACATAACCGGCAGTCAGTTTTGGCGACAACATGGAATACATACTTGTTTTGCCACTACATACGATTCTTTTAAAATGTTTCAGTTTTAAATGTTCATACATCAGAGCGGATCTATTGATAGAAGAATTTCGTCTTTGCCCGGACCTGTTGTTTATTTCGGTATCGTCCAGTGCCGATAATAACTACTATATTTGTGCTTAATATACTTCCTGGTTTCCCCGAGGCTAGGGACCGTACATTTAAGTTTGTTGTTTTCGAGTATTTCTGGGAGTTATTTCTCGAACCGTTGTATTTTTATTTTATTCGGTATTACTTCAAGATAATTTGTTTTGCAACTATCACAATCTAGTACGAGAATGGTAAACAGTGCTGAAAATATCATTGACGAATACACTTATTAAAGTAAACAAAATGAAACTGGCGTTTAATTGCTAATGACGTCATTGTTTATTTGGCGTCATCTGTCATTGCTGCCGCGGGTGAATTATTGTCGACAGTAACATATAGGATCTATGTTGAGGTTTGGACCGAGACAATGAAATCCCAGCCTAGGGGTTACATTATTTGTCTCCCCACGAGGCTTGTCCGAGTAGGGAGGCATATAATGTAACCCCGCGGCCGGGATTTCATTGTCTCGGTCCAAACCCCAGGGTAGATTATTTTTCTCACCCAATATTATCCTTTAAAGTATAAAGAACTCTTTACTAGTGTTCACGGCCCAATGTTTACATTGCGGCGCATGAATACAAATACAGTATACTAATGAGGGCTGTGGAGTGACCGTTGCATCCGAAGTACACAGTTCATACGCGTGAGCAAAGAAAAATATCAACATAAAACGTCGCATAGTAATGAGGTATTATCACATTTAATATATGGATGTTATATGAAATTGACAATAAATATTTAATATTTATTACAAAGAAACTGTTTCCTTTCATCATTTCCAATTTTGAGTACCCCACTCTCCCGTATAAAAGACCTTCGTCACCCTCTAAATATGCGGACCCTGAAGGATAACCATGTGCTAAACTTTCAAATTCACGGATTATTTGAAAATTTATATTTTTGTCTTGGAAATATGGCAAGTGATGCAGTGAAATTTGCTTGTGGATTAGTGTGTTGAGGGATAAATGATTACTTCTGGCTGGTAAGTGTATTATTTGTCAATAAATAGTTGAGGTATATTTAGCTGGAGCACAACGGAGATGCTTAACAAAATTATAATAGAGCATATTTGACATTACACATTTCTAGTTGTTGCTAAGTTTTCCGTTGTTGTTTAGAGAGTTGGGATGCTATGAAGTGTATAGGTATATTGTCTTATGTGCATGGATCAGTGTTTTCTGACATAGTTCATTTCAAACACCATTGAGAATTTTATCCTATCTGTAGCACAGTAAATGTTCAGGTCAGCATCATTAAATGTAGCTAACAGTATATACAATGTTTCACGCGAAGTGTTTACAACTAGTTCAGTTGCTTTAGCTACATTTATTGATCTGAAAAGGTACTGAGCTAGTCCTGCATATAGGATAAACATGACCATGCTAGTTAGAACGAACTAACATAATATCAAAACCTCGAAATAGTATGCGTGTGTGTATTTGTCTCTATGAAAATGTTTTTGTTTTGGTGTGTTTTTAAGACAGACTGACCTTAAGTAACTATGTTTTGGTTATATATTATTTGTTGTTGTTGTTGCTGTTGTTGTTTTACTTGAGAACAACTATGGCACAGCAGAAGAATACAAGGGTTTCTTTTTTTAAAAGTAGTTCTCAGCGCGTGGACACCATGACTGAGACGATTGGTCTGAGATGACTAGACTGAGATAAGAAAAGTAAGGTTAGCAAAACAGCTAGATTTCTCTGTCGCTTGGGTGAGAAAATGACTTCACGAACAATTATAACAATATGTGTTTCGCCAGCAACAATAATTGCTGAACTTTTCAATATCGTAGCAAAAAAGATATCCTGAAATAATACAAAATTACACGAATATAAAATAAAATTTCATATAGCAACAATAACATATTCTAAATTGTCGCTGTTGATAATGTTTCATAGTATAATTTGAACAAAAATAATTCAGTAACAAATATTATAATCAGAATAAAAATAATTCAGTA
This sequence comes from Unio pictorum, assembly GCA_030141615.1. Lineage (NCBI taxonomy): Eukaryota > Metazoa > Mollusca > Bivalvia > Unionida > Unionidae > Unio > Unio pictorum. Next base: position 540,357 of record JARLTB010000349.1, read on the forward strand.
AAAAATATTTTAATAGGAATAAAAAAAAATCAGTAAAACATTTGAATCCAAAATAAAAATAATTCAGGAAAAAAAATTATAATCAGAAAAAAATCAAAATAATTTCGAATAAATATTATAATCAAAATAAAAGTAAATCTCAATCCCCTGACAAAGTCAAGGATAATTATTCATTTCATAATAGCTAGCGACAGGAAAGTCAGTTGCTTAAACTTCATAACTTTCATGCAATATTGTTTTGTTTATACTTCTGCGAAAACGCCGATTTGATTATATTATTTGCGACACGTTGTACCTAAAACATGCAGATATTTGTTCCGTTAAAATAATTCTAAACCATGAATGGTGACTGGTATTGATAGACTATATTATGAACGAACTAAACTGTGTAGCTGAGCGAGTTATAGAACATCACATAAACGCGATAAGTGAAAATAGTTTAACGGATATAAAACTTAAACAAATAAAATCGTGGGCAGAAACAGTTTAAGAAACCGAAGTGTCAATCAAAGACATCGCTGAACTAGAACAATTATTAAGATATCCAATAATGTAAAAATAATATCAGTATAGATTTTGTACGAAACAAAATTTAAAGAATAGAGCCTCGATAGAGATTATGGATCACAACTAACATGCGTGGACAAATACAGAATCAACATTTCCACGAGATAGGACCGTTAGATCGACTCAGGGAATTTTTTCCGATTTTATCAGTAAAAATGATCCTGTATCAGTATGGTTGTTTCAAAGTTTTGAAGACAGTCATGATAAATTCGATCAGTTTGTGCGACCTAATATTGAAATTTACCTAACAGAGCTTCTTCATACAGCGATGAAAAATCTTCGAGATATACTAATGATTATGAAAAGTTACTCAGTAATTTGTTAAACCATTCCAATCGTTGCGGCTCATTTTGCTAGAGAGAAAGATTCATGGAAACCAAGGTGGTTTGATTTCCTCCATGAGATTAATTTAAATTGTATCGAATATGAACGGATTATATAATATCTTATACTATTATAAAGATTTTATCTCGGTTGATATGGCAGTGGAAGTTTTCTTGAAATGGAAGAGTGTCATGAGTATTTTAATAGACTTGGGCATCCAACACACGAAATGACCCAAGTATATATAAACGGACCTGTATTAATGATACAAATACGCAGATTATTGATGGTCGAATTTAGTTTATTAGCAGTGTCTCGAGTTAGAAGAACGTCTCCGCTAAACAGGGTTACCGTTACAGAAAACAATCAATCTCAGGAAATCATTACTACTGGAGATAATGTAGTACAGAAAACATTAAGCAGAAGAGGGGGTGAACCATACGATTATATTTTAAGCAAAATATTTAAAGCCTCCTTTTGCCAAATGGAGCCTTAGATCAGACGGTTGGATTCTAAGCAAAATATTTAAAGCCTCCTTTTGCCAAATGGAGCCTTAACGATTTTAGAGCCCTATTTGTCAAATTAGGGATTTCTACGAAAAAGAACCAGAGAAGGGTGCAAAAACCTCTAATGAAGAATAAAAAAAATATCTTACAACCTCGTCGTCGTTCACCCCCTCTGCTGCTATGGGTTAACCAAATATTTTGCGATGAAAATCACTACGATGAAAGTCCTTAGGATTCTACAAACAGACTAATTTGTAAAACCTCGCCGCGTAAATCAATCAGATTATTGGACTGGTCAGTGAGTTTAAAATTAATTCTCGTTAACGAATCATTATGACATCGCATATAGACTGGATTAGTTGGGTCCTCAACGAATAGAAATCCTGGAGGAGCTATTGGTGCAAAAGAGTATAAAAAAATATATCCCTGCTGAGCTTGATTTGATCGCTCGAGATTTATTTGATAGCATCCCTCGATAACATCACATACTAAATTCAATGCTATCACCGAGGTTATATTCACGTTGAACGGAGCGATATGCCTGCCGCCTCCGTGTGGATCATTATTATGTTTGAGGATAGTTGTTTTTTGTGGTATTTTTTTTACATGCGTCGAGTATCAGAGGAAAGTTTTCCCAGATAGGATCATTAATAAATTTTTTAAGTTCACTTGCGTTATACCCAGGAAGCTTGAAATCGGGTAAATCGACATCTGTTATATTGTAGCTGGTTAGGAATTTTTGTTTATCTCCGTTCTTATCATTAATTATTACTTGAATTAATCGTTTGTTGATATATTCCATATCAGATACAAGCTGATTTAATATCCTAACATATTTATGATTTTATCACGTGACTCTGTTATACCAGAGAGATGCTCTTGAAAGCTCCGTCGTAGTCGTTCTAGTTGTGTTCTATGTAATTGATTAATCTCCTTAAAATAATCAATGATGTTAGTTAACGTAAATGTAATTGTAACGGTTGAATCATGAGTTTTCTCAAAATTAAAATACCATTGCATGGTATTGTTATCGATAAATGTAAATCTATCGGTTGATTTCGTATTTTTTATATCAGATAAATCATCTCGATATGATGGGTTGATTTCATGATATGATTTTTCGTCTGTGACATAATACGACTTTTCGGGTATTTGAGATGCCTCAGGTGGTATTTCAGGCCATCCCAGTATAGTTCTTATAGAACTTTGATAGATATCTACGGAATACTCGGGTGAGTTTATCTCGATCGCGGATGATAACGTCGGCTCATGAACTGTTATAGCGATTTTTGATTCTTCTGTTCCAGTAATTGATTTTATTCTACGCTGAAATTCAGCATTGATTTGTTCGATTTGGTATGACCCAGATGGTATCGAAACAACATTCCAGTCTGGAGTTCCGTCTTCGCGATTCTTATTTGCAAATACTAAGCTGTTATTCGGTTGTTTACCGCCAAATGCTACCGACCTAATATTAGGCCAACTATGGTATACTCGTAGTTTCGCTAACGCTATCTCCTTCACGGGAATCGGAGTAGGGAAATTCACACTAAATTCAGGATTCGTTGAGGTTATTGAGATCATGCTGGTCTTCATCGGTGTGGTATTTTCCGTTATTTGTTGAATTGGTTCGGTATTTTTTACTATTCGTTGAAGTAGTTCCTGTGGTGTTGTCATCGTTATTATATTCATGTTGTATTTCTAATTTTGACATCGCGGAATCATAAATACTTACCATCGCTGAGAACTCACTATCGGATATAAATGTATCATCGAGCGACGACGATATCATCGAGGACAATTGTGAGTACGCGGTTGATACAACATGAAATTTAATTAAGTAATCTTGCAGTTTACGCTGGCTGCATGATGATATTTTTTTTTTGTTATTATCGAAATTATTCCAGCGATTGTTGTTGCCGTGGATATACAAATTGGAACAGCTATCGGGGCAATCATTGTCACTGAGGAGAGTATAATTCCGGCTCCGGTGATTATACCACTCACCGAGTACAGGGTAACATCAATTGCGGTGATTCTTCGTCGGTACTTTTTTATTTTTGTTTGATACTCCTCAGTGAGGGTTTTGAGTTTAGTTTGAAACTCTCTGACTTGATCATAGCGGTGTTGAGATACTGAAGGTACCGTTGATGACGACATTTTATATCCAAATCAGTTTACGATTTCAATTTAGTTGTTTACTCAAATCCGTTACGAATTCCACATACCATGATACCGAAACTCTAACCAAATTTTTATCAGTGGATGCTATCGTGAACTGTTTAGTTGTATCTTGTCGATGATCGTTGATATAATATTGTTGACCCCAGATGAACTCGACGATGATATATTAAATTGAGTTGGCGTCACTAGTGTTAATCGATAAATACCTTTGACGGTTGCAGTGATATCTAATTTGTTGTTTGTAGGTGTCTACGCAAATGATCCGTGTTGGATCGTTTATACTACGTTGTTGGTTTTTGCATGAGGGATTTTTGTTTTTTCAACGATTGTTATCATCCTCACTGCATCCTCCTTGATTGCCTCGATGATGTTTTTCATTTCTTCGTTGGATTTTTTAATATCAGGAAGTTTTATATCAATTTTATCCAGCGTGGGTGCAAAAATTTCTCGATGATATTTTTACGAAATGATGTAAACTTTTCAACGTGATCTGCATATTTGCTTTGAAGTGTTGCTAGTTCCAACATAGAATCTTTTATCGTTGTGAGCTTCGGTGTGGTCACCGGTGGATTTCCAAGGAAATCTAATAACGGCTTGTCAATATTGTTAATTCGTTCTAAGATAGTTGATACAAGTACACCCGGTTTGAGTTTACCCTGATCGGAAAACAACGCGATAGTGCCTTCGGTTACGCCACTTTGTTTAACTAAAATATCATCCAGGGAAACATTACTAGATTTCAATTTACCCTGACGATCTTGAAATACAACTATTTCATTGGGATCAACACTTGCTAAGTTCAACGTCTCAGCTATTTCATCTTCGATTATTTTTTTTATATCACCGGTTGCAGTGCCATCGGGATTCTTCGACGGTAACAGAGGTCGTCCCCAAATATCAATCATGTTATTCTATATAATCCCTCTAAAATATTTTCGTTGCAAAATCATCGATGCCGCCAGCGACTGCTAGTGTATTCATTTACGACAACATGTGGTGGTTTTCCAGATGTTGAAATAGCGTTGAGTACATTTAATACTTCGCTGACACATATTGGTGGATCATTCATTTGTTGTGTTGGTAGCGTAGAATACCAACGCCTCACTTTGTGAGGAGTTTTTAAGCGGTTTATATAACGCATAAATTCCTTCGGCGGTGCTAATCCATATGAATGGAAATAAACAATTGCACGTGGATCAATCGTGTATGCAACCCAGTGGGTTCCGGGTCCGGTGTTGTTATCGAGATTAATGATACCTGTTTCAACGCTGTTTTTGGTTGTGCTGGTAACTGATCTTTCATAAAGACACCTCTGAAGTTTTTAATCGCGAGATTTTTAGCAGCATCGAGTAAATCAAAATTGGACATTGGGTCAAAGATTCCTCAATCGAAGGTTCCTCAACTAGTAAACCGGTCCTAATCTTAGACCCTTTCCGCTGTACCATGAATACGGGGTTCCTGGTAGTCTTAGACCCTTTCCCTTCTTTTTTTTATATCCCTTCCCAGTTTCTTTCTTTAGTGTCATTCCTGCCGCGGTACCAACGGCCCCTTTAGCAACCGCTGGGTCTGCTGCCGCAATCAACGCTGGTAACGCAGCTAACAACGGAAATATACCGCCGGTCTTTTTCATATTGTCGATTGCAGCCGCAGAAAGTTTAATTCGAATTCCTTTTTAATTTTCGAGCGCGGCATTATTATTTGCCCCGCCTGTCATCTGATTGGGTTTTAGCGTGATCGTAGTTCCGCATTTTTCAGTCGCTGATGATTGTAGTTTTTTAATCTGATTAGGAGTTAACGTAACACTAATAACATCATATGACATTATATAATAACATATTGATCTAATTGTTACATATTTTCCACTGGTGCATCTATCACTCTCATTCTTCCACCAACACCTTCAAGAAGCATTGATTTGTCGCTGAGAATAACAGCAACCGCTCTATAATTAGCAATAGCACCACGAAGCACATTAGCTCTAAAATGTATATCAACGACGGATTGTCTTGTTAAAGCAAGATGTTCCAAAGAAAAATAATAGATTGGATATAAATTCCTAAAGTCATATTGTGATATTTGCAGACCAGTGTCGACATTTTCATCATTTTCATTGATACACGCGGGCAATATGGTTCTGACCGTAATTAAGTTGTATATCTTCGGATGGTTCCTGCTGGCCGTTTATTCTCAGTGAGATGTCTTTAACACCTAATTGATCAAATATCATATGGCTAGAGAGTTGATTACCAACTCGTTCGTTATCCTGTAACGTAATAAATATATGACGTGGCGCAGCAACACTTTGTTTTGATGCTAGGTTCCACGTAAATAACCCATTAATATTTGATTGTTTAACATCTGTACTTACCGTTAGCCAACTTAGTAATGATTTCCTCCTTGGTCCATAAATGATAGTAATCGTTCTTCTGCGGTGATTGATGGAGTCAGTACTGGCATCCACGGTGATAGTTTTGTTAAATTGACTTTACCGGGATCAGCATCTGGATTTGCAACAACTGCTGGAATTCTCCAAATTGCGTCATTGTCATCACCCTTTCGCACGAGTACTACTGTATTCTTTGCTCCATAGATAACTTTTCGAACATTTCTACAGAATCCAAATATATGATGCAGTGGAATCGCGCATGAAAATGATCTAAGCGGTCCTTCCAACATTGACATACGTGTTGCGGCTCCTAGATTGAAATTCTCATTAGCACTTATAATCATACTCTCAACATCAGCATTAGTATTACGAGGAAAATTCTGTGGTTGTCCTACAACAAATGGATATTTTTCAGCAGTATTTTTACCATCATTTGCAAACATCATAGAAGGACCCGCTGATCTTGTATAATCATCGGAATATCTTGCTAGCCCTATTATTGTTGTGGCCACATCAACATCACATTCTATCGACTCGATCTCTTTTCCATCGATGAGATATCTTGCACTCTCAAATAGAGCCATGATACCATTATTGACGAACCCGACTTGAGTATCAGCTGGATTCGGTGCTGGTACAGCAGGAGTATCAGCATCTGTTACAAGTTCCCCTTCTACTTCAATAAACACTTCACAAGGCAAAAAGTATTTACTGGTATCATGAAATTCTTGATCTATGATTCTATTGCATGATGGGCATAGTATTGATAATCGCGTACAGAATCATCCTTGCGCACTGGGGCGTCCATGTCAAACGCTGGATCAGGTGACCGTTTGAACATTTTATTATATACTCGTTGGTCTAAATCATCGTCGTCGACCATGTCGTAGTTTTTTTAAGCCACTTCCAGCTATCATATTTGCAATGTTGCTTTGGTCGTTGGTGTATGACGAAGTCACCAGCGACGCTAGCTTTTGATCTACTGCGTTATTTATAATTTTACTAACACTCACGGGCATTTCCGCTGTAGACGGTAGTGGTCCTGGTTTCCTTCGCCGTCGAACTAGCGCTGTTAGTTTATCCCGAGCGGCTGAAAACGCTTTCCCAGCAGCATCTCCAACAGCGCTAATACCCTTATCACGAATAACATCAATGGCTTTCATTGATAGTTGTTTTGCTAGCGGCGCCACTTTTGGAGCCATTCTTGCAAATAACCCTGCAATGGTATCACCGAGACCATCACCATAGTACGCGTTATAAACTGGAAATCGCGAATTAACTACATAGACACTGGTTGGTTTGTCATGGTTGTAGTGTATGATCATCTTATTTAAATGATATTTATCTAATTAGTGATTCATCACCGATGACTTTAGTCGCTGTAATAATCCGTAGGATTTTCAATTAACTCATCAATGAAATCTCGATATGTTGCAATGTTCATGATGCCACCTTGAAATAACTGCATGCAGAGATCAGCTGCTTCATTAATTACCTCCGGTGAATTATTTCCAGCTCGTTTCCCTCCGATGAGTACTTCTAATCGTGATATATCGCTGAGAACATTACCAGGACAACTAACTAGACCACTACCTGAAATTCCACTGGAATCTCTGGAAAATCTTTGATTTTCAGATTTAGAAAATCCCTCCCCGGTTGCACCCTGTGTATCTGTTTCTCGACTTTGTAAATCCTTAAAAAAATTTCAACATCATCTACATCATCTTCATCTCGATCAGATGGTATATACAATGGTCCAAGCTTCGGATGGTAGTTGTTGTTGAGGTTCTTCTTGTTTTTTAGGCGAGAAAAATATTTTCTTTGAATGTTGCTGTCGCTTTCTTTGCAATTTTTGCGGTTTTTGCTGTTGTTTAAACTCTTCATATTGTTTATACACTGTACCCACCGCATTGATATATCATATGTATGATACATTATCATCCTTATTATCAATTTGACTTGTTTTAGTTTTGATTTTGTAGAATACATCAGCCCAATGAGTTATACTTTTAATATACTTATGATGTTCTGGTTTCAACATTTTTTTTCTGTTTTCATAAGTCGTAACAACAAGCGCAGGAATTTCTGCTGAATCAGTCTCATCAATTGCTGCTAACCCTTCCTCGTTAAATCTCACGCGTAAATCATCTACTGTTCTTTTTGATTTAGGTGGTTCACTAACATCAATATCACCGTGGAGTTTTTGTACAGCTTGTTTTGTTTGTTCAGTTTTTGCTGCTATTTTTTAAGTTCACCAATAAGAGGTTTTTCTTTTCTTTTTTCCCCCGTCTCGGGAATATCTCCCCATATAGCACGCTCAGTAGCTGATATTACCCCCTTCGTTGCTGTCGTTATTGGTTTAAACAATTCTTCAGATCCCATAGAAAAGTCAGTTTGTAAACTCTGTCTAGCTTGCAGTTTATTTCTGACAGAGTCGCGTTTTGGTATAAATTTATTAATCGCATCTAGTCGCTCACGAGCCAATCTAGTCGTTAATGACTCATTAATCATTATTGAAATCGTAAAAAATTTTCCAATTAGTGTACGAAGAGATTTCAATCTAAATGCAGTGATTTTGTCACCCGAAAATAATTTTAGGTGGAAAAGTCTACGAGAATTAACATAGAAAATCGACCATTTGACCCGACTGACACCAATAGTCATTTTTGGTCGTTTTTGTCGTTTTTTGGTCATTTTGTAGTCATCATTGCTTGAATTTAGTCAGTTTTTGACCTAAAACATCATAAAAATAATTTTAGGTGGAAAAGTCTACGAGAATTAACATGAAAAATCGACCATTTGACCCGACCGACACCACTTAAAATCAGTCAAAAAATGGCCAAAATCAGTCAAAAAATGGTCAAAATCGGTCAAAAACGACTAAAAAAAAGTATTTACTATGAAAATTTCAGTAATAAAAAATATTTTACTATGAAATTTTACAACTTCCTTGTAGTAAAACACTCATTGATAAATGCCAGTATATAATTTCACCGTTATTGTTGACTAAAACAGACCATATGAATGGGGTTTTTCGTTTTGTTCAATTAACAATCTTATATTTCTGATTTTTGAATTAATTACTCTTTTTTCTTCATACTCCTTCCCTAATTCCTTTCTTATTTTTTCCACGATAGTAAATAACGGGACAAACTTACTGACGTCGTCACAACATAGAAGGGAGTCACGGATAGAATTCTGAATTCGTTTAACAGCCCATATTGTTTGGGTAGTAGTACATATTTGTTATTGTTAGCGCCGTATTCAATATCCTGGAAGTCGGACATAATTTGATTGCAGTTTAAACTATCAGATGTGTAAATCCCCTGAGATTTCAAAATTAAAATTTCGGTTATAACCTCATTGATATTTTGAGAATTCATATTATTGATAATTATATATTTCTAAATAAAAAATATATTTCCAGAGATGGGCGCCTCAGACATAAACGAATTGAAATGTTTGTCCGGTCTTTTTTGAAATCGCAGATCGATAGATTCCCTCTGCTACTTTTCGTACTGAGGCTCTACAAATATCGAAATATCCACCGGCCTCATACATAGATTGGAATACAATTTCCTCGTTAGTTTCCGTATTAACTGATTTTACGAGTCTCGCTTTTTTCGAGTATTGTCCAGTGTTTCCTCGTTTCAAATTTTCACTTTGTGTAACAGCTTGTAGATTTTGATAAAGAATTGTTCTTAGGATTGGAATCAATGTGATCGATAGCAAAACCATCCTTGATCAATCCATGGAAACATTCATATATTATTCTATGATTGAGATGTATTTTCCCTCTGGCTTTAAATATCAAATACCCCATACCATTATCCCACCCAACTGGTTTCTTCAGTTTACGATGTCTGACAATACCATCACTGGATGCTTCATAGTTTGTGATCAATTGATGCGGTCTGAATTCTTGATTCATTTGTATACTAATACTATTTGTCTAATTCATTGTTTGGTTGAATTATTACATTTGGAAATCTTCCGATGTAGTCTTGAGGAGTTCTTATGATTTTGTCATTGACGCTGTCAGAGGTAGAGTCATTGATGGAATTCTTAGTGGAATCTTTGATTCTCTTATCGTAATAACCTTCAACTCCCTATATCGCTTACCACCACAACTCAGACACAACTGTGATTTACCACGCACACCTACCCCACATCGTATGCAGGGTAGCGGACCAAGGCTTCCACGTCGAAAACTTTGCATATGATATCCACAGTACTCCTTTCTGCATGATTTGTTACATGGGGTTACTGATCCAATCATAAGCCATTTGTAATGATTCATTATACAATAAATTCTCTATTTAAATACTTGTTTTAATTATAGCATGAAGGAGTTCGAGATTATCGAATATTACACCTAGGAAAAATGCTAAATTCAATCTCGATAGGGTCTCTGATACACCAAAGGGTAAAATTCGTGATAGAACCAAGTTGGGTAAAATCAGCGATTGTTTTAATGAATTCAAGCGTGACGGAGCATCTCACTGCTGGTCGACATTTCGAATCAGTGGTGAAGTTGATGCTACCATGAACGATAAAAGCGCAGCAGTGATAATTTTACATCTTACGCGGAAAAGATATTTTTTTAGAGTGAAATTCATTAGCGAAACAGGAGATTGGATTATCAGGGATAAATACGAACCCATCTTGAAGGATAAAAGAACCGTCGTTGTGAGTCAAGATTCCAGACCAGGAATTCTGACTGGGATTGACAAACCATACTACGAGAGATCATATCCTGTAACCGCAGTTGCTTATGGGATATATCCGTTAAATGATAAACCGAATATTAAAAAACTAGCACCGATAAAACTGTCGCTGTTGACTTCGTCAAAAATGAATTGTGTAGCAGAACGAATAATAGAACACTTCACAAATTGACTGATCTAAGACGCAAAAAAAAATCGAGTAGTGACTAACAGTAAAGGAGCACGGGGCAACAATTCAAAATGTGGCAGCGTTAGAACGAATACTAAAATTCCCAATATCAGTAATGACGATAACAGGCGAGATATTATACGAACCTAAATATAAATCACAAGGAGCTCCAATCAAAATTATTGATCATAACGAACACGCATGGACACCTGCGGTAACAATATTTCCGCGGGATAGAACCATAAAATATATACCCGTGGAATTCTCGGGAGAAGAATTCTCTGAAGAGAAACTTTTTGATTTTATTCACCAGTTGAGTAAAAACGATCCTGTGTCAGTGTGGTTACATCACAGTTTTGAAGACGAAGAAGGTAGATTCGATCAATTTGTAAGACCTAATGGAGAATTATACCGCACTGAAGCCCTCCATCATAAAATGAAAAAACTAGCTAGTAGTTTCTCGAAGAGTTTCGACGACGAACAATTACTAACAAACTGTTTTACAATTCCGTCAGTTGCAGCTCATTTTGAGAGAAAGAGAAACTTATGGAAACCAACAAGAAGTCAATTTCTATCAGATGTCAGATGAAGCAGCATCGAATACAACCAAGGCGGATTATAGAATACAAAATATGACTCCAAAACTATTATTTCGGTTGACATGGTTGCGTGTTACCCAGGGAGTTTTCTCGGGTACGGAGAATGCGCTGAATACTTCAAGCGATTTGGACATCCCACCCATGAGATGGCCCGCGTTGCGATTAATGGACCACTGCCTGATTTTGATTTAACCGGATTCGCTCGTGTGGTATCATTTGAATTGGCTAAAGGACTTCATCCGTGCTGTTATGTTTGGATTGGTAGACACATGTCTGAAAAACATTGGATGTCAATAGTGCTATTACGGTATATGATTGATTGTAGCATGCTGATATCGCTGCTTGTCGGTGAAGCAATTATATCATATCGATCACAGACTGAAATCTGGTTACCACCACAACCCAATCTAGATAGTATAATCAGCGAACAACGAAAACAATTCCCTGATCTTGATGAAGAATATATCATGAATTGGTCCAAACTGTTATTTGAAATTAGAAACAAAGACGCAAAGGATCTCGGTAGAAGAATAATTGGTAAGTTTACTCAAGGTGGAAAATACAACAATACAAGAAATTCTTCACGGTTGATTATGGATAGCGTTGAATACGATTTTATAATCGCGGATATAACATCCAAGGGCATATATGTCAATCGTAAAGACGCTTTCTTGTCCGATGGAACCAAATTGGGTACAAATGTTACTTACAACGATGGACACAGTCTTCAGTATACACATTTGAGGGCATCTATGCTGGCTTATGCTTCTATCAGTTTATTTTCGATGATAAATATATTTCCTGACACCGCAGTTAGAGTCGCCACTGATTAATTTTACATAGACATGAAACACAGCAACGCAGTAGCTGAATTCACTAATTCCAACGAGAGTTGGGGATCATGGAGAATTAAGCGGGAAATACCGTGTGATTATTCCGAATCAGCAGATGTTACGATTGAAGATAAATATTTGAAAAGCAATCAGTGTTCAGAACTATCTAACGCACCGCAGATATCTGATCCAATATGTAGATATAAAACCAGCTACCTAAACGACTGAGGCGGGTCAGGAAAGACGACTCGTGCGATTGAATTATTTCGTGGGAAATCAAATATGATTGTGTTAACACCGACCACAGACTTGCCAGAGAGATAAAACAACGAGGGGTTAATGCCTCTACTTATCAGTTTCTTTCGATGGAAAGGCGATGAATGGACTCCTGAACGAATGGGTGAGAAATTCATCCCTGAAGTCATAATTTGGGATGAGATATGCACGGTGTCATTAGATGTATTACAAAGATTTCTTGATTGGTTATTGCACGCGAACACAAAAGTCGTCATGTGTGGCGATCATGGTCAACCACCACCATTTGTCGGTTTATCGCCGCATGATTGGCTAAAAAAAATTTGTAGACTATTATGAAGAAATTAACACCGATCATAGAGCTCTTGATGAACAATTACGCGAGTTAAAAAAACTAATCAGATTACAACCCGATAGAATTCAATGTGAAATAGCGCGTGAAATAATTTCGGAAACACCATTAAAAGATTTTTGGGAAACGTGGAGACCAAACGATTTGATAATCGCAAGTAGAAAGATAGTCAGGGACACACATCAGATGAAGTTATTTGAAACGCATAAAGAAACATTTGCAACACTTCCAGTACCTTTGTGTTATAGGCCTTCGGATACACGAAAACAGAATATTGAAGTTGATATTCCAGGCTTGACAGAGAAGCAGAGATTAGTATTAAATGATATTGTGCTGGTTGATATCAACGTCGTCGAAGATGCATTACGCGCTGTTAAATCCCCATGGACGCTAGGTTACGCAGCTACAATACATTCTTCACAGGGATTGACTATATCAGATACAATTGTTTGGATGGTGGATAATAACATCGAGTGGTCAAATTTAGTATATCTCGCAGTATCCAGAGTACGAAGAATAAATCAGCTTCGAAGAGTTGTTTTAGATGATAATGACACTACCATAAGTGATATTGTCAGCGTTGACAACGTCAAGGACATAATCAGAAAAAAACTTTCTGGTTATAAACAGCAGGATAAAAAAAATAACAGAGAATTTTGATATTGATGCTGAATTAATAAAGCAACAACAGAATAATCACTGCGTGAGTTGCAATTGTATAATGAGTTGGTGTTGGTCGGATAAGGATTCTCGACAATTTACCGTAGACAGAAAAGATAGCAGCGTAGGTCATACTAGAAAAAATGTGATGCTGACTTGTCTTGAATGCAATAGACGCAGAGGTGCTAGTTAAGACCACGCGGTGGTAATTGAGTATCCTCGGGTATCACTTACAATTGTTCATTAGTAAATCCTCGCTGAGGAGCAGTTGAATCCAACCTATAGATTGCTGGCCTACCCGTAGATCGTGTTATAATAGATATTTTATGCGCGGTGACACTCCAAATAGGATCAGTAGCCCTTTTTGTGCCACCTTTAAGCTCTCCTGGTTCGTATAAATACCTAACAGTGACATTACCAAATATTGGTTGTTTTGAAAAATCTTTTTGCGGTTGTACGGGTATATACTTCTTTTTAATCGCGTTGTTAGGTTTCATGTTGATTGTTCGAGTAATCTCATTATTCAGCGCGGTAATCACAGCTGGTAATCTCTTGACCCATTCACGAGATCGTATTGATATCCAAATAACCGCTCAGCAAGTGTGCGATTAAATCGTTCAACAATTGCCTGATCGCGATGTAGCTTAGTATATCCTCGTCTGATGGTGACATTATGATGCTTCATTATTGATAACACTACACCCTGAAAATTCCTTGCCAGGATCAACTTGTAATAGATTTGGCCAGCGCAGAGGAACCCTTCGATAAATCCATTCAAATGCAGAAGCCACTTCAGTTGATGATTTTGTCTTTAACGGCTCTGCTTGTCTGTATCGACTCGCAACATCAACTACAGTTAACGCGTATTTGTAACCACCATCATGCGGCAGAAATAATAAATCAGCTTGATGAACTTCATTAGGAACGGTCACATCAAAATACGAGTAGTTAATTTGTTTAGGCTGCGGTAGATAAATTTGCCATATCGCCTGTTTGGATAACCAATTGGCCGCTGTAGTATATTTCACCTTCGCGGCGCTAGCGAGTTTACTGATTGCTGCCTTACCCCTCCAGTATCCTTTTGGAGAATAATAAATAGATTCCATGTTGTTATTAATTACCAGTACCCATCATCAATTTACCTTTCATTGCCGATTTTACTAACCATGAAGCCAATATTTCTTTCAAGGATTTATCGGTGATAGAATTCAACGCGTGAATCAATTTAACATCTGTGATATGTCTGTGTTGCAGATTGCTGCTTTTATAAGCAACATCATGAGCATGACACGCCTTATCAATAGCGTTTATTGGTTCTTCACCATGTCGAGGTTGATTTTGATCATCGAGTCTAATATCGAGTCTCGTCCCGTGTCCACAATAACTATATCCTGGAAGGTGTTTTTCTCCTGGATACTTCACCCATGGTGTTCCTGGGAGTTTAGTTAGCTTGGCTGCAATATCACCTCCTCGTTTTTTTTTAAATCCTTTGATTTATCAAGGGAAACAAATGTAATTTTTTTTTGTACTACATTGTACGCATTTACCGGAAAGTGCTGATCGGTTATTTTTAGTTGTAATCGTCGTCAAGTCATCTGTGCCAGTACGCGCCTTACACTTCACACAATATAGATCCATAATTTAATTTATTAATTTATAATAACATGAATGTAATTGATTATTCAGCTACCCGACGACGAGAACCTATTAAACACCATGTGATGTAGCCGAATTCAATTAGAATGATTATAATCGGACCCTCTGAAAGTGGCAAAACACAATTGTTACTTAATTTAATAACGAGATGGATGAAATGGGACAAGTTGTATTTGATAGCTCCTAGTGTAGACGATCAGCGATGTTACAACACTGTGTTAAAAGATTTTAACGACAAAGCGGTAGAAGAATCCGGCGAGGGTATTATTGAGTTTATAACCGATATCGATGAAGCACCGAGCATTGATGAAGGAGATGGAGATATTAACAATTTAGTCGTATGCGACGATATCATATTAGACAATCAAAATAATCCCGCTAGGATATTTTCCAGAGGTAGGCATAAAAACACCGACGTGATATATGTCACTCAACGGTACACTCAAATACCAAAAGTGATCAGAGATAACTGCAATTTATTGTGTGTGTTTAACGGAATTGATACTCATACGCTACGAAATATTTAGCAAACTTGGTGCTGCGGTGATATGGATCATAACAGATTTAGAAATTTCTTTAGTCACGCTCAGTCAATCCCACACGGATTTGTGACGATAAATTTATCAGACCCTCGGACGCGATATCGTGTCGGACTTGATAAAATATTTGGTTAACCCATAGCAGCAGAGGGGGTGAATGACGACGAGGTTGTAAGATATTTTTTTTTAATTCTTCATTAGAGGTTTTTGCACCCCTCTCTGGTTCTTTTTCGTAGAAACCCCTAATTTTACAAATAGGGCTCTAAAATCGTTAAGGCTCCATTTGGCAAAAGGAAGCTTTAAATATTTTGCTTAGAATCCAACCGTCTGATCTAAGGCTCCATTTGGCAAAAGGAGGCTTTAAATATTTTGCTTAAATTATAATCGTATAACGGTTCACCCCCTTTGCTGCTCATTACCTAGTTTTTAGCGATCTGAAAAAAGCGAGACTTTGATCTAAATGATAAATGTATCATGACACTAAAACAAGGACATAATAATCATCCATACTGTAATCCAGTATTCAAAAATAATCCAAGAAAGCTTAGCGGAGATATAATTAATAGTAGTCTTGGTCACACACATAAAAATGTAATACTGACCTGTCTCGGATGTGATCGACGTAGGGGTACCAGCACCCCCGGCGCTAGCTAAGTGAGCGCTGTGGTAATTGTGTATCTTCAGAAATTACTTGTAATTGTTCATGTGTTGACATATGTGTTTTGTGACCACATTGGTAGGTTTCATAGAAATTGCATGAGTAATTTCATTATTGTATGCAGTTATTACACTTAGTAGTCTTGCAACTCAGTCACGAGATATAATATCTTTCTGAGTTTTGATCATGGTTATTTCCTATTGAGACTGATATCCAAATAACCGCTTAGCATGTGTTCGATTAAATTACTCAACAATTGCCTGACCGCGATGAATTGCGGTATGTCCTAGTCTAATTTTGACGTTATGCTGCTTCATCAACAACGATACTGTACCAAGAAAATATTTGCCATGATCAACATATAGTAGCTGTAGCCATCACAAGGGTTCTCGTTGATAAATTTGTTCAAAAGCAGATGAAATTTCAGTTGCTTTGTTGATAGCTTCTTTATATCTACTTGCAGTGTCAACAAAAAATAATGCATATTTGTATGTTGATTGACGTCTACCAATGTTGACAGTAACATGTGGTAAGAACAAAATATCTTCTTGATGAAATTTATTAGGAGTGCTGATACCAACGTGTATGTACTCGTTTCGTTTATGTGGCCATAGATACATTTGTCATTTTGCCTGTAGTGCTAACCACGATGCAGGAACAGAACGCGTGACATTTGCTGCATAAGCATGTTTTGCTAATCGCTATTCTACCTTTCCAATATTCTATTGGGCTGTAATAAATCAATTCCATTATTTTAATATACGGTTAATTAATAACTGGCTTCGAATAATAATTTTCCTTTCATCAAAGCTCTTATCAACCAATTAGAAATTGATTCCCTAAAAGATATATTGTTTAATAGAATTTAATGAATGAATCAACTTTGCATCTACAATATGTCGTGGTTGTAAATCTTTACTTTTATAAGCTACATCATGAATATGACACACGCGGTCAGTTTCATTGACTGCTAGAAATAAATATATATTTTGTACCACATCACACACATTTACCTGTAAGTGAGCGTTTCTTATTTTTTGTTATCGTAGTTGTTAATCCAATTGTATAGGTGGACACTTGACGTCGAACACAATTTAGATCCATATTATTTATTATATTTTTATAAATCACCTTTATTGAATTCTCAGCGACATGAAATAACGAACCAATAAAACATCATAAAGCGCTACCAAATTATATTAGATCTATTATTATAGGTCCTCCAAGTCTGGTAAGACGCAATTGCTGCTCAATCTAATAATGAAATGGCTCAAATGGGAAAACGTTGTATTTAGTTGCTCCATCTGTGGTAAAAACATTTATTTCTGCGCACATGAATACGAATTGTGTCACATATAGTTTAGTGGCAGAGGGTGTTCTGTTTATGGCCCATCATTTATCTTTCATTTCATCACATATTGCCGTAGTAATCAATAAATGATCAAATGGAACTCTGTGCATAACTGCATGTTTTACACCTGCCGTCCCTCACTTTATTGTCTTAATGTACTATGGCAAAACAAGAAGTCAATGTCTGATCACCAATTTTGCACATATAAATGGTACGTTTATACTTAATGGTAGTGCAGTTATTGGTATATATGTTACTGCTCCGGTGGCTTAATCGTTAGAACGTCATCCTTGGATGCAGGTCGCGTGTTCAAACTCCAACAGAGTTATACCAAAGGCTTATCATAAATGGTTAGTGTTAGGACTGTTCAGTCTGTTGTCAGGATAATTTGACTGGGTGGGACATGATGCAACATGTTTGCAGCATGATATCCCACTATCCCAACGCTAGCCATCAATATAAACTGATACACAGCAGACATCGAAGCTATATGACTGAAAACCTGTTAAAGCTACATAAAAATCATACTCTCTCTCTCTCACACACACACAAACACACACACACACACGCTTTAAGTAAATATAATACAAAATTAATCAAGCAGACAACTCCATTATTTCTTGATAACAAAGATCACGTGTACTAATGCTGGAATCTTTCAGAAAAGTCTTTATTAAAACATGTTTCACTTTAGCATATGTATGTGCATAATACATTTATCACAGAATGATCTCTTTAGTTTTGCAAAACATTTTTTTATTTTGTGTATCCCAAAGCCATAGTCAACAATTATAATTCATTTAGAAGCATTTTCTCATACTACAGTATTGCTTCTGCCGCCCTTTCTTTTTGTGGCCATTCGTCTCGTCTCCTAATGTTTATATTTAAATATGTGTGTGTCCTTTTATCACAGAATAAGTTCTTTAACTTTTTAAAAACTATATTTCTCTTTCTGGATAGCTACACCTTATACCAGCAATCATCTCCCTTTGGTAGGTATATGTCTCTCGTAATGACGAAGTTGTTAATCTATACAAACTGTTAGCTTTGTTTCTGTAAGGGATCTCTTGCAATACAATTATATTTATAGTAACCATGAGTTTCAAATTTAGATTCACCAAAGCCATCTTTTGTATTTTCCGATACTAACTTCAACGGATCATATTAAACAACATGAATTGGAAATGTTACATTTTCTGAAAAATGAATTTTAATGACATTACTGAATTATTTAATGCAGTTACGTTTATGCAAGTAGTCATATCACACGCTGAGGGCAATACATATTTGACATTCTGCTGAAATTTAATTTTGCCCACTGTTAATTACAATAAATAGATGCTGATGGTTAGCAAACCTCAAAAAATAAATCAGACAAAGATGCCTTACAAAATCAGCACAACTGGAAATCATTTCAGGACATAATGTTTTAAATCTCTTTCACATTAAGCAATAGAAACATACTTCAGAACATTTGGAAGTCTACTTTAATTTTTGAGCATGAATAGATTGTTCTCTCTCCTAAACCCATACTCTTTATTGTCAGTTGTGAAATCTACTAATGAAATAATTTTAGTAAATGACTATACTCTTTATTGTCAGTTGTGAAATCTACTAATGAAATATTTTTAGTAAATGACTCTACTCTTTATTGTCAGTTTTGAAATCTATTAATGAAATATGTTTAGTAACTGACTCCTTAATATTTCATTATTAAATTATATCAAATTAGGAAAGTAGTCACTAAACTGGATTAGTCACATGTTATAGGTAGGCAGTGGTTCGGGGACATGCAATAAGGAACATAAAAAAGAAAACGTTTGCATCAGCACTTTCTTGTTGTACAAGACGTCCACATTTCTAGACATATCGTCATTCATTCATTTGTACAATAAATCCACATTTCTAGACATATTGTCAATCATTCATTTGTACAATAAATCCACTTTTCTAGACATATCGTCAATCATTCATTTGTACAATAAATCCACATTTCTGGACATATCGTCAATCATTTATTTGTACTGAAAATATAGATATTTTGGGGATATAATTCAGGCCGTAGTCACTCAGATCCTCCCCTCACTGTTTAATGCATACGAGTTAGCTAGATAGCTAGATAGGCCCATTGTGTCAGTGTTGAATGTTTAATCAATTAATTATAGAACGATATCAAAACAACTAAGATTTCTTTCATGTCTTGGAAAGAATAACTGATGTTCATTGTACACAGTTCTAAGAAACACCAGATCTTTACTACTGATGTACACTGTACAGAGTTTGAAGAAACACCCGATCTTTACTACTGATGTACATTGTACAGAGTTCTAAGAAACACCCGATCTTTACTACTGAGGAAATTCCTATATGTTATGAATTAAAGCACTATTAGCAGAAACATGTATATTCCTGACTGTTCAGATTATGATAAAACCCTTGAAATAAATTGTGATGCTTTTTTCATGATTAGCTAAATTAGATTAGATAAAACCCTTGAAATAAATTGTGATGCTTTTTTCATGATTAGCTAAATTAGATTAGATAAAACCCTTGAAATAAATTGTGATGCTTTTTCATGATTAGCTAAATTAGATTAGATAAAACCCTTGAAATAAATTGTGATGCTTTTTTCATGATTAGCTAAATTAGATTAGATAAAACCCTTGAAATAAATTGTGATGCTTTTTTCATGATTAGCTAAATTAGATTAGATAAAACCCTTGAAATAAATTGTGATGCGTTTTCATGATTAGCTAAATTAGATTAGATAAAACCCTTGAAATAAATTGTGATACTTGTTTCATGATTAGCTAAAAAGCAGAAACTAAGACTAATATGAGTGGTACCATTAGTTCATGAAAATGTAGTGGCAGTCTAGTTCCTTTGCTGTCGTGCTTTGTATATTGCGATGTATCGGTCAAATGAATTTCTAAACAACAGTTGGGTGAATTTCACACCATACTCCATCAATGTTTTAACAAAATCCGCATATTCACATATTTCTCTGCCTTGTAGTTTTGTATGCTGGAACTTTGTGACTGTCCTGGTCCCATAGAACATTCGTCTGAGTGTAGGTTGTTTTGACTGGGTGCATATCATAACTGGTATTAGTGCCTCGAGACTGATTTATAGCAGAATTGGTTTTGTCCTCTGTCTTCATTCTTGATGCCTGCGATCTATAATCGACATCGTCTTGTTTCAGTTTGGTTTGTGTAAATTGCTTTTGATATTGTGTCTCATGTTCCTCACCCCAAGCAATTCGAGGAATTTGTTTCACTAACCTAACATCCTCTTTTATTGTTTCTAAGATAGGCTGTACCACGCCTTTTGCAAGCACTGGACCACCTTCATGCAAGAGGAGAGGTGGCCAGACAGTGAAGTCAACCTTTGATCCAGACCTTGAATAAGGATTGTATAACTTTATGTTAAAGTCTTCGAAACGCTTTGGCATGTGCCCCATCACAACTGGGACATCTTGTATCGCCATCAGCCAACAAATATGGAAGCACTCTTTGAGATATTCTTTCATATCTTTATCCATGTTCAGGTATAACTGCGCATACACAACTCTTCTTTTCACGTGTGATTCACAATCCTGTAATAAATATAATATTATCATAAATCTCTAATGTACATACTGTTACCCCTTCTTTATTGTTATGACTGATTCATTAGGCAACAATTTGAAGTAGTTACTAATATTTTTGTGGAGGAACTGATCGTTTTGTGAGAAACGTTATGTTTGTCTTTTCTGTGCATTTATTTCTACATAAAATGAGGTTAATATAATGAACAGTGACACAACGGATACATGTTTGCTCATACCTGATAAAGGATATCAACCCTTGAAATATCCACCTGTTTTCTTGCCTTCTGCAGGTGAAACATCAATTCATTTCCAACCTGAAGATGCAAAATTATATTCTCCTAATTATATTCCTCTTTCACAGTAAAAAATATATATTTTGACCATTGGAGGATAACCTAACATTTATGTATCACTACAAAGTTCTACTACAAGTTATATTGTTATACGATTTCTCCGTCACTTCATACTGGAAGTTTACTCCTGTTGTAAATAATGACATACATTTCTAATTTGCTTTAAGATTGAGAGTTGAACTGTGCATGCGTTTTTGTTAAAGAAACCTTCTTTGAGAATGCGATTAAGTAATGTAAATCTCTTAGTGTTTTAATTAAATTAGGCAATGTGTGAAATGAGGGAGGCGATACATTCATCAGTCTTCATACCTGTACAGATGAACCTCCTGTCACAGCTTTTACAAGTTCATGCATCTGTATTTCTGCTTTCATTTTTGCAAAATTGTGACATTCCTACAAACAAAAATAGCCTTTATAATGTGGATTTAAAAAGAATATTTTAAAACAATGAGTTCATGGCACGAACATAGGAAAATATGTTTTGACATTTATTCGCAAAGATGTAGGTAACTGCAATGCAGATATTAGTAATGCGTTTTCATTGTTACGCCCGAAACAAAATGTTTTACAGCAGATACTGTAATGAATCCATTTAAGTACAGAACCTTTCAGAACAAATATTATACCTCTCCATAAATGTGTACATGTAAATGTTTGAAATATTACCAAATCTGCAATTGTCTTCTAGTTAGACAGCAGGTGATATTAAGAGTAGTAGACTTTTAAAATGGAATTACTGAAAAGTGTGGAAATAATTATATTTGTGTGGATTTAAATTTGAAAAAACTGTACTTACAATCAACATGTTTAATAATATCTGAATGGCCATCTCGTCCATTTCTCCATACGTCTCAGTGAGCATTTCGAACGCGATCAGCCATTGATTGTCATACACCTCTGAGAATCTTTTTCCTAGCTTGCTTGTTTCATTCTGGTAACTCAAATCAGCAATGTTTGGGTAGATGTCTTTGATATGGTCACTAGGTTTACTTAATCTTAACAACAAAATATAAACCATCTCTTATAACGTGTCAGAAAATTACAAATGTGCTTAAAATGAGTATCCTCTTAGTTTTTATAGTTTTGTTTTTATTTTAATCTATTATATTTAATATGTGTCAACGCCTTTTTCTCTGCGCTAGCATCTATCAATCTAATAATCTATTTGCATTAATCATACATACATATAACAATACAACTTAAATGTAACATACAGAGCAATTAAAATGATCACTGGTGGTTTACTCTCATCGTTAAACTAGCTCTCATGTGCTACGATAAATGCTTCATAACACAAAAACCTATGTTCAATGCGCTGTCAGATGGAGGAAACCAAAGTACTGCTTCATCCCCACAAAACATCTGACCATACAATAAACCCCACTCCCCAATAAGAATGTGCGTTTTTTGTAAATATAAATAAATGTGCCTTTAAATTGAGACAAAACAAGTAGTTGAAATGAGATACCCCACGAAGCGAAAAGCATTTCCTCTATATTTAAGAAATATTTTCCGCATCATGATATGGTCAGAATAAATAGGTTACTAAATGTTACAATTAATACAAATTAAGTTATATTATTCTTAAGAACATAAATAAATACTTACATAGATTAAATCCTATATACAACATAACAATATATTCTACTTATCACAATATTTCAGGAACAAATATCATTAGAATTTATAGTAACATATAATGATTAAAGAATAAAATTAACCTTGCTAATGCATTTGTTTTTTCCTCTAATGCTTTTTGTTTCTCTTCTTCGAGGTTTCTATTGTTCTCTTTCAATCTTTCAGTTTCCTTTTCCAGATTTTCGATAGCAGTAAACATGTCTTCCAGCATTTTACTGAGATCATTTATATTTCTCTTGCCAAAAACACTGACATATTCTTTTCTAAATTTCAGCTCCTCTTCCAACTTTGTTCTAACTTTCTCTTTCTCTTTTGGCTCTATGGTCAACCCATCCACCATGGTTTGACTCTTTGCGTTTGCAGTCTACAAGGAAACATGCAGAATTAAATATATATATAGTCTTAAAAAATATATTTACATCAGAACATCTGAGCACTGTATGGATAAAATTAATTTATGTCTATTCCTGTTGAGTGTTTTTCTCGTCCAAACATAAACTAAAAAATAAACTGAAACCAGAATATATATATATATATATATATATATAGAATATGTCCTGTACAACACATATCTAAACTACCATGATGTGAAATTCAATCGGAATATTGAACCTCATTTAAACGGACTCTAAGTTAAAAAAATAAACTGGTCCATCCAGGACAAATTCCAGCTGGATATATATATATATATATATATATATATATATATATATATATATATATATATATATATATATATATATATAGTCACTGTCATTTGCATGGAGAGATATGTCCTTGCATGACAAGTCTGGTTTGTTTGCAAATAGGCATCTCAACAGTTGTTTTGTGTGTCATGACTACCGGGCTCAGTTCCAGAAAGTAAGCAGCGATCCCCAGGCATGACAGAGGAGTCCCAGACTGAAATTCTTTTACACTTGGGCCACTAATGCAAGCGTCGATTGTCAGAAATGGGAATCACGTGCGTTCAATCATCCTTCCCCACAACGTGTCACCGCAAGGAAAGATGTAAAATTTCCATACAATTAGGCACATGATATTTCCACAGGGCAACACACGCAACAATTTTAATGTGTAGGAAGAGTTTAAATACAATGAACACATTCGGCCATACACCCGAATAATATACATTGATGCTTATATAATTATTGTAATAATTGTCCCAGACCATTCCAATTAACGCGTAGACAATGGTTAAAGCAATATAATACTAAGACGTCAACAAAATACAGCTCATTACTTAGACTGTTATCCTGTACCACCGGTGTCATATTACTTTCATTCCTCTCTGCCATCACTGTTGATTGTGTTCTTGCTTGCTTTCATTGAGTAGGTCTTAATAAACTTCAGGATGATAATACGCGTAGCTGCCTATTTGGGAGTGGGCTATCGTAATTATCGAGGATTTTGGTGATACTAACAACGAGCTAGTAATGGATGACGCCACCAAAGAAGGTTATCACACCATAGTGAGGATATGTAAGGACTGGGGTGGGTTGGGAACGGACCACTAATTGTGGTCAGATTATGGGTAGGGAAGCCAAAACGGATGAAAATCTATTGTACGAATTGGACTGTGGTGTTAACAATCCTTTTTAAATGGCTGTGACTCAACGAGTTCCAATCAAAAACAAACAAATAAAGAAACACCCGTTGTTTTAGTAGGCGCGTTAAACGATGAATATGGCGACATTGATGCAATTTCCAGAAGTGCATGGTAAAGCGAATCAATGCAAGCGCTGAAACAAAGCACTTTGCTAACACAGCTTAGTGAATGTCAATCTGGTAATGTCATGACAGCCGCATGGGCCGGCGCTTTCTGCGAGATATAAACTCCATTTCTGTCACTTCATCTACAGTCTTTCTATCGATTGCCTAGTGCATGTTAGACCACATTGTATTGTTTATGGATGATTGTTTTAATGTTCATCTAGGATAATCGTGAATTTCTGTAGAGATGCTGTTGTCATATAGCACTTGATGAATGTGATTTGTGATTGGGTTGAGTATTGTTCCAGCCAAGATGCGTATTGCATCGTTCTTCATGGTTTTCAAGGTCAGCAGCCTGATAAGAAAAACCACTTCCGACAGCAGATCAGCACATGTTGAGTAGACATCACGGCTAATAGAAACAAGGTGGAATATACCGATTTCATCTATGTTATGATCTGAGGATTCAGCGCTAAAACTAAGGCCATGTCATAGAAATGGAAATCTGACCAAAGCGGATGAAGACACGTTGCTCAAAGAGATATGAGACTGCATGGCAGATCTAGACCTGGAACGAGAGTATCAACAAAGATCTCCGACGATTTACGAAGGAGACTTCGCAATGAATTAACCGATGTTTTCAAGACCATCTGCAAGTTACTCTGTGATGATACAAACTAGCTGATAGATTGTGAACAGGGCACCAACATAACCTCTATTCTCAAAGCACATAGGTTAAAGCACGATTGTTCTCGCGGTCAAAGACTGCATATGTAAAGTGATTCTAACAACACCAGAAAATGCGTAGAAAAGCACCAAGAGCAGCTGGCAAGGATTATGAAGATGCTAGTAGCAAAAGCTTTGACATTCATGTTGGGCATTAGTGTCGTCATTGTTTTATTTTTGTCAGTTGATGCAGTTTGCCATTGCGATTGTAAACCTGATCTATGCTGCTCTCTGCACTCGTATAAACGTGGGCAGACAGTAACGCTATTTCTAATAATGTATTGTTATTTTAATTCTAAAGTGCACCTGTTGATGAACAATAGGTCACACATTCTGTTAGACGTATGGAAGAGTTATTGATCATGCAAATAAGATTTTGGATCTGACTTAGGAGAATGGAATAAAATATTTGCAAGTTTATATTTTCTGAGTACTAGTGTTGTTAACCGCTCCGGTGGCCTAGTGGTTAGAGCGTCCGCCGCGGAAGCGGGAGGTCGTGGATTCGATCCCCGGCCGAGTCATACCAAAGACTTACAAAAATGGTACTAACAGCTGCCTCGCTTGACGTTCAGTATTAAGAGGTTAGTGTTAGGACTGGTCGGCCTGGTGTCAGGATAATGTGACTGGGTGGGACATCATGCTACATGTCTGCGGCATGATGCCCCAGTGGTAGACATCACTATAAACTGCCTCACTGCAGACATCGTAGCGATATGACTGAAAAATTGTTAAAGCTACGTTAAAAATCCTAATCAAACAAACAAACTAGCGTTGTTGCCTTGACTTATTAGTTTTATCAGATTTCAAGATGGCCGCTATCGCTTAACCAGCTTGAAGCAACTACTATGTTTTAGTGCCGTTTTTCATGATATATATGCTTGTTGTCTGTCTATTCAGTTCATATGTGTTTCTTCATTTCTTTGTTTTGGAAACGATAACAGTTAAAAATTTTCTAAGCTATATTGCTCCATTGCTATAACGTCATTTGTTCTTGAATAAACTGCCATCACATGATGATCGTCAGTCTACCCATTTATGACATGATGGACCCGCATTAATTGATTTAAATGACCACTCCTTGTCTCTCCATACTACATTGTGCTCCAGACTAAATGAACTTGGGCTACTGTCATTGTTACTTAAATGTAAACGAAAGCGGAAAAAAGAAACGTTCTTTTAAAGCTGGCCAGAGTAATCTAGTGTAAATCCAGATTAAATTGTCAACATTTGTGTCAACTGCATATTGCATTATTTAATGCACAATCAATAAGACCACCGGAAAAGTGCATATAAATAGCTAATTTTATCAACGGTCAGGATATCAACATCTTCAACGTGATAGAAACGTGGTAAAAACATCAGGCGATACGCTCAAGTGTGCGGATCTAAAACCCACTGGCTACTCCATCAAGTCATTCCCCCACCACTCTCGTGGAGGTGAACTCGTTGTCATCACAAATAATTCAATGATATCATGTCTTAAACACACCACAACCTTCAATGTCTGCAACACATCGTTTGAACTAGTCCAAACATGAATCACACTGGAAAAAGGCCAGTCAATTTTGTTGCCTCTACCGCCCTCCTTCTATTACAAAAAAGAGGCTGACTGATTTAAAGAACTACCGACCAGTTTATAATCTCCCGTTCATATAACAAATCTTAGAAAAAGTTGTTCTAACCCAACTTGTATCTCATCTGAATTCAAACTGTCTTTTCAGCCATGTACAGTCTGCATATCACTCTGGCCACAGTACTGAAACTGCTCACCAGAAAGTAGTTAATGACATTCTCTCTGCTTTGAATAGCGGAATGATTACAGTCCTCAGCCTCCTTGATTTGTCTGCAGCATTTGAAGCAATATTCCATGTTATATTACATCACCGTCTGCAACATATATGTGGCATTCACAATACAACCTGTTTGTGGTTCAAGTCATACTGAGTAAACAGGACACAAATTGTAAATGTAAATACACTCCAGTCCAGTGGATCTGTTGTGATGTTCCACATGGGTATGTTCATGGACCTGTTCTCTTCATTCTATACACTCAGCCGCACTCAAGTGTCACCCAGTGTCACACCAGTTGTAGGCTGATGACACCCAACTATACAAATCTTTCCACCCAACTCAAGTTGATGCCACCATTCAAAAACGTAGAGGTGCATTTCTGAATTAAAATCATGTATGACATGTACCAAGTTGCAGATGAATGATTACAAAACTTAGGCCATTCAGCGCACAACACAATGACTTTCTCATTCACATCTTTTACCTTAAACAATAAATATCAGCAACACCAACATTAAATTTACACAGTAAGTACGAAACATAGGTGTTACTTTGGACAGTACTCTCACATTGACCAAGATGTCATGAACATATATGAGGCTGCACAATTTGACTTGAGACGCATCAGCTCCATTCTCAAATATCTTTCAGTTCATGCAACTAAAACGCTTGTGTGTTCATTAGTACTTTCAAGACTGGGCTATTGTAACTCAATTCTGTCCAGTTCATCTCAATATCTAATCCAGAAACTTCAAAATGTTCAAAGCACAGCTGCTCAGATCATCCTTAGAGTACCACGATCAGAGCATATTTCCCCACTGTTCTGTTCCCTACACTGGCTATCCATTTGATCCAGAATCAAACACAAAATATATGCTCTGTGCTATGTTTCACTGACATACTCCAGTCCAACACACCCATGTGTATACACCAGCAAGATACTTACGCTCCATTTCTGACAATCATTTACTCATTATTCCCACTATGGACAACGTTTGTTTGCATACCAGGGCAAGCAACGTAGTACGAATTGCCCATCAAAATTAGACACAAAGTAAAAGTGATCCCTATCAAGATCGCTTCTAAATCTCACCTTTACTGACTGCAAGAACAAACTTAAAGACCTAATTTTCCTTAAATGTGTTAAGCATTTTGTTATGTTTTGTAATTTCATGGTGTTTTGTTTTTTGTTTTTCGTAATCATATCACTATATATGTTGTAAAGCACTTAGAGCTTGTACAGATTAGGCGCTTTGCAAAGTCCTCATTATTATTATTGGGTATAAGTGCCTAAACTTTATCTATATACTTGCAAAGCTAAATAAGCTATATAGGGTTTGAGCCTTCAATCATTTAACACGAAACACTACACAGTTCTGTAGTACTTTTTCATCGAAATTACCAAATTGTTTTATGGATTCATTGTAAAGGTTGGGTTCCTTTGAAAGCCATTTTTGATAAAACTGAAATATACTTTTGAAGAAAAAAGAACCAATTTAATATCAGTGTGGAAACTTGTCCAAGCCGGCATGGTTGCATATTCTCTTATTAATATAATCAATAAACTTGAATAATAAATTCCATGTTGACAATGTTCAATTGCAGAACAAATTTCAACAAGCAAACCTTAGTAAGTAGTAGTAAGTAGTAAGTAAGTAAATAGGTAGTACTTAGTAAGTATGATATAAGTAGTAAGTAGATCATACTTAGTAAGTATAAGTAGTAAGTAGATCATACTTAGTAAGTATGATATAAGTAGTAAGTAGATCATACTTAGTAAGTATAAGTAGTAAGTAGATCATACTTAGTAAGTATAAGTTGTAAGTAGATCATACTTAGTAAGTATAAGTAGTAAGTAGATCATACTTAGTATGATATAAGTAGTAAGTAGATCATACTTAGTAAGTATGATACAAGTAGTAAGTAGATCATACTTAGTAAGTATAAGTAGTAAGTAGATCATACTTAGTAAGTATAATACAAGTAGTAAGTAGATCATACTTAGTAAGTATAAGTAGTAAGTAGATCATACTTAGTAAGTATAAGTAGTAAGTAGATCATACTTAGTAAGTATGATCATAACATAGTATATCTTAGTAGTTATTTTTTGCAGAGCCATATACCTAAATGAACCATAACGGTTCTACTAATTACAACATGTATTAGTTTGGTTAGCCATTTACGACAAGAAAACAAAACTTAAAACGTAATGAATGTTTGATATATAGTAAATTTATACAAAATATATAAATTAACAAAATGGTGCCAACATTTTAAAATAAAATCCAAACGATAGCACTATCACTTTTGGCAAAATGACATCACAGCTTTCATTTTAAATGCCAGAACAACAACATAAAAACATATATTAAGAAAGAAAACATAGGTACATTGACGTATCCATTTATAGTTGTATATTTACTGGGCTACCTAGCTATACCTGAAAAAACAGTGTCTTCAGTTTATCGATGTCGATGTTCTGAATATCTCCAAGGGCCTTAAGAAATTCTTCCATGTTTGATGTGGCATTTTTTGCAGACCGCAAACCATTACTGCTATCAATTCGAGTTCTTGATCGTGCACTTTGTTTGCGTTCCATGGAAATATTAATTTCCTTATGACTCCTCTGATGTTTTTATTGCTGAACCAGATCTGCAATACAAATGTATTGTATAACAGGTTTTATGGCAGACAATTTTATGGCGCATCCATTATTAATTCATTATTACCTTGCTACATACTGTCGTGCAGTTTACAACTTGGTTAAAAAATATCTATATAGATTGTGCCAACACGTTTGGAATTTTATCACGCCCCTAAAGTGTTAGGTTGATTTCACATAAATTTCAGCTCATTCTTGAGTTATATATCTTTGCTGAAGTGGCATATCAGATACCAGACTGGCAGATACCCAAAGGTATATGTATATATATATGTATGTATATATGTATATATATGTATATGTATGTATATATGTATGTGTATATATATATATATATATATATATATATATATATATATATATGCATATATATGTATGTATATATATATATGCATATATATGTATGTATATATATATGCATATATATGTATGTATATATATATATCTATATGTATCTATATATGTATATATATCTATGTATCTATATATATATATATCTATATGTATATATATCTATATGTATATATATGTATATTGTATATATGTATATATATGTATATGTATATATATATATATATATATATATATATATATATATATATATATACATATGTATATATATCTATGTATCTATATATGTATATATATATCTATATGTATATATATCTATATGTATATATATGTATATTGTATATATATATGTATATGTATATATATATATATATATATATATATATATATATATATATATATATATATATATAGTATGTATATATATGTAGTTATATATCCAAACACTCTAGCTACGCCTCTGTTTCTATCAGTACAATATTCAAATAAGTTTCAGCCAGACTGCATTCAAGTAACATAGAGGAATGCCAAACTTCTCTTCAGTGTGCATATTGAAAATGTAAAAAGCTTCACTTTAAATTACACATGTAAATTTCTTAAAATAATATAAAAATAATTTAATATTCGTAGAGCGCCCCATTACATCAATACACTTTGTATATTGCATTTTGCCTCATGTAGCCTTATCCAGGTCTTTTACGGACCCCGCGACAACGTTTCAAACCTATATTGATAGATGATTTGCGAGGCCCAAAACTTTCGCCTCAACAGGTGTTAATCCGTCACTGAGTTAAACAAGTTTGTGTTTTTTTTTGCTTTCATATCACGTGTGTGTGTGTGTGTGTGTGTGTGTGTGTGTGTTGCCCTAGAATGCCCATATAACCTACCTGTTACTCCAAATGTACCTTAGAAAGAGGGAGAGATTAAAATCGCCAGTACATAAATAAGCCACTTCACAATTATTCGTGTAACTCTCACCCACACCCTAATATGAATGCTAATTGGTATATGACTTTGTAGCAGGTGCGTCCTAAAGTCAATTTACTTTCTGAGTATAGCAATATCAATTTGATCTTACTACTTACCATGTTCTGATAAAACTGGTGCAGATAAAAATAACATAAACACAAAAGAATATGCAAGGGAATGAACTCTTCAAGTACAAAGAATGTTACGTAACAGCCCGTTTAATCGTTCTAGTAGCTAAATATGCACCATGTAGTAAATGATTTATGAAATTGTGCATTTTCAAAGACTGTTTCGATATTTCTAAGAGATAGATAGGTATATCATATGTAAAAGCATGTTTAATATTGCTTATCTGAATATTGAAATGGTAGTAGTATGAGCAGATACGCTTTTATGTCTGGAATATATTATTTACAAAAAACTATTACTCAAATTATTATAAGCTACTTTTGAGAAAGGTTAAACCAAGTGTTTGAACACACACACACACACACACACACACACACACACACACACACTTGTCCTCCATGAAAATAAATAACTGTATGGGTCCAACGAGTTTAGGCACCCGTGACAACGTATCGAAATAATAAATAACCCATTCATGGATACAGTTGTAGCACTAGAAAATTTCATGAATTTCTTGTTCCGTTTATTATAAAATACTTAGCACCTATACGTACTGGCTTATTAACAGATAGAGAGAGAGAGAGAGAGAGAGAGAGAGAGAGAGAGAGAGAGAGAGAGAGAGAGAGAGAGAGAGAGAAGAGCATTAGTTTGTCACCAACAACGGGATGAAATGCAGCCAATTTGTTGTTATCAAATCCACTTATCTGCAAAAAGATTAATTTAAAAATATTCAGCCATGCATAGTGTCACATACCTTTGAGAATAACCCCTGTTAACAGAATATAGTGTCTGCCTAGACACGTTTACTCGATTTTTTTTATTTTGCGGCAGTTTGTTTGTGACTACGACGTTTATAGTTAATGCACTTCCTGGTTGCCCGATGTGAAGGTCGATCGGAAAATTCCAGGTAAGCGACTGATAAATACGGACCAAATTCGGAAAATTTCAGGTAAGCGACTGATAAATACGGACCAAATTCGGAAAATTTCAGGTAAGCGACTGATAAATACGGACCAAATTCGCCGAAGAGCGATGTGAAGCGTTAACCCAATTACTTTTCGTTCAATCAAACTACTTTAAGAGCCCTCTATTTATCTGAACAAATGGTTCGAAACAATGGGAACAATGGTAGTAATAAAATGAGCACCTACATTTTTACTGATATACATCATAAAACTGGTCCCGTTGTCTGTCTTAAAGCCTTACAATTTTATAATATGGATCTATTCTCACAAGTCATCCTTTTCAGTTATCGGTACAGGTTAAAGAAATTAACCTCACCATTTCCTTAAAATTTAAATACAAATATTATATAATTGTTTTCTTGACCTAGTGACAAAAGGGACAAAAAGCAGGTCGCTCTGCAACATAAAGATTCATATATACAAATATAGGAAATATACGCGGAGTGTAGACAAAATACGCCAACGAAAATAAAACTTTATTCCTCACCTGAACGTATTATTTCTTTGACTGCAACCTTGACTGAGAATCAAACAGAAAGTCAAACTTAAAATATTGTCTTGTTTAATATCAGTCGATCTCAATACAAAAAAAGGGTACGAAATAGTTTGGCATGTCTGCATCTGACACGATGGTTAAAAAAATATTCATATAACGGACAAATGTAGATGCACAACACATACAAAATATAATCTGATTGTTAAATGTATAAAATACAACATATTCCTCATACATAACTTGTCTGCATATAAAAGCCAATTAAAATACATAACTTGTCTGCATATAATAAGCAATTAAAATAATAACTTGTCTGCATATAATAGCCAAATAAAATACATAACTTGTCTGCATATAATAGGCAATTAAAATAATAACTTGTCTGCTTATAGTAGCCAATTAAAATGCATAACTTGTCTGCATATAATAGCCAATTAAAATACATAACTTGTCTGCATATAATAGCCAATTAAAATGCATAACTTGTCTGCATATAGTAGCCAATTAAAATACATAACTTGTCTGCTTATAGTAGCCAATTAAAATACATAACATGTCTGCATATAAAAGCCACATAAAAACACCTTTAAAGATGATCCAGACGAGGTACAGATCGTACCAATGCATCTCTGACAAGTTATATATTTTATTCAGCAAGGACACCATTTTGATAAACACATAAAGACGAAATAGCAAAAGACGTTTAAAAAGGTTTCCAAATAAAATTAAATTCACGGAACAAATCTTTATAACACCTGACTAGAACTTTGGATGATGACAAGTTCATAGGAGCACTATTATAATATAGCAATGAAATCCAAAAATATTTCAGCACATATGTTTAGCCACTTGGATATTGGGTAGCGTTATAAGGTTATCGAAACTGCTATACTGCAATATAAAATGGGTTAATTATAACACTCTATCCTTCAAACACCCATATATTGACGTGGTGACGTCATGAACAAAAATGTGATATAACAGCTTTAGGAATTTGTAAATGTTAGCAATAAAACTTAAAATTAGGCCAAACGGAAATTTGCAGTGCTCTTGGATTGTCAAATGGCGTTTATTAAAATATTGAACGTGAACATATAACATATTAAATTGTGTCTCAGGTGACATAAAGTGGACAAACGCATGATACCAAATATATCCGCATTAGGAAATGAATGAGAAACAATTAAACTTACTTTAAATCAAAGATGACTCATTTTGGTTGCAATTTAGAAGTCGCATAAGTGATTCTATTAGAATTGCAGGACTATTTCATATATTAACCATTATCAATTCAATTCAATACCAACATGATTTATCACCTTTGAAAAAAGAAAGGTATTGATGGTTACTAAAGTTTCAGAAGAAGAAAAACAAATTACGGCAGCAAACCTATTAAGCACGTTAAAATGAACAAAAACGAAATACCTCCTCTGTATATACTAAGTACTTTAATTTATGAGGATTTTTTATTTATGAGGTACTTTAATTTATGAGGTTTTATATTTATGAGGTAATATAATCACACAACCTAGAAATATGAGCAAGGATGTTGAAAGTCTTGGTTACTAAACCAATAAGACAACGTCCAACCAGACCTGCAATTATTCTCTGCAATTCTTTCGTTATCATATCATACGTAATTCATTCTTTTTATGATCCGTTCGGAAAAACATATGCATACTTCCTTCAAATGCAGTAATATGCATTTATCGTGGTTTTGTTGTCTTTCATCCTTTTGGTTATTTCAGTAAAGTTATATTTCAAATGCAATGCTAAGAAAAAATGTGTCTCAGCAACTCTCTTGCTTTTAAAATCGGTAATTTGTAGTTTATAGGTTTATTAATTGGCGTTCTGGATTTCTATTCATTTTATTAGATATTATTAAATTCTCTATTCTTCTATTCTAGTGGATATTTGTATGTGCCCATTATGTTATAGAAATTATCTATTTATTTTATTTTTCTTTTACATATTTTTACTTTAAAACATTACTGTTACTGTCTATGGTCTGCTGAAATAATGTAAATATTGTTGTATGTAGCGTATCTCGCGTGTTCTTTTTTTCGTATCGTTTGTTATGTTAAAACAGCATTAAGATGTATGGAATTAGTATATAAACAAAGTGTGCGCATACACAATATATTTGTTCTGTTCTATTCAATGTTTTTTTTCGCAATTTTGAGATTTGTTAGCTGTTTCATTTGACTCTTTTCAATAGCTGTTTCATTTGACTCTTTTCAATAGCTGTTTCATTTGACTCTTTTCAATAGCTGTTCATTAACTGCCACCATGTTATCACTGTGTTGTGATATCTTTAAAATTATTTGTATAGAAAGTCTTTTTCTTGATATCATTAAGTCATTGTATAAACCGTATATTAGATGCATTGTGTTGATTTAGCAGGACCATGATAATTATTGATATGGTTACTGTATACAGTAATTATTAATACTGCTGATGCGTTATACTTTATTTGGACTCTGTGTTCTTTTTGTCTGCTTTTTCTCTGCTTTTTTTGTCAGCGTTTAAATGAAAGCCAAAGCGGTTACATAGGGTATCAAAGTTACAACATGACACCAATATGTCATCACAGCTATTTACATAACTTGATGAACATGTTACAGGCATACTGGGAAACTTTATAACTTTCCCTGCACCATCAGATCCTGATATTCAAATATGTTAATTGTAATCCTCCTTAATTGCTTAAAATGGCCACTAACATTGATTCTATAAAGATGAATTTAAATGTCAATGCAATAAATATTCGTGAATGATATATAGGCAAGATGATTCAGAACCAAAGTTTTATACATTGCAATAATGATAACGATACTATCTGTTGCACCGGCTATAGGAACTTTGTTAATGAGTTGATTTTCAATACATGATCCAGCTGAACATCCTACTCCATCTTCTGCTCCATGCAGTCTCCTATTCAACCATCAGCTACAACTCATTATCCCTTTTCGAGTCGTCTTTCTCTACTCTAATCATTGTTGCAATGTATTTTAGTTTTTGTTTTGTATAATTTAATTTGGTCGCACGATATAAGCAGCTGCATTGTAATGCTTAAACACCATTATTTGTCGTATTCTTCAATGTGTCTGATGTATTAACCATACTCGGAATAAGAAGGATAGTGTAGGTTAAATAAATTGTGTTCAGGCCTTATCAACAAGTCAAAAAGGTATTTAGCTTCATTAAGTACACTGTGAAACGTGTTAGAAGAAAGATATTAATGAGTTCAGATATGTTCATTTATAAATAATGTCAGTTTTGTCAAGAGCAGTTTTGTCAACGACATGTCTCTGCTCAACATATAAATTTTAAAAAAAAACACCGGTTGAAAATATGCAAAGATTTTGTATTTGGGAACGATAATGAGTAGAATATTTTAAAATATATAGTCAAACAACTTTAAAGTTACCTTTTATACCGTATATTTAATAATGTACTAGGACGCTTTCCTTTGTAAATGTAAGGTGTGCATTTCGATCATGATGTTTGTCCGATTGATAAGTCCACACACTAGTGGCCATTCACAGGGAGGTGAACAATGTGAAACGTGTTAGAAGACAGGAATGCACTGATCACCTTATTGAGGAAGGAGCTAGAAAAGGTGCCCTGAACATTGCCTACTCTAAACCTCCCTAGCCAGCACTTCAGTGGTCAAAATACAAAAAAGAAAATGAGGATTGTTCCTCTCACACTTGGCGCATGAAATGCACCTTACTGGACAGAAACAGTGCAAAATCATTACAAAGGAGACCCGCCTTATTACTTTCGTTTGGAGTGGCCGAGGTAGTGAAGAGCGCCGTGAGGCTGGTGTTGGATTTACAGTGAAGACAGCAGTGATTAACACATTAGCTGGACCTCCCAAGGGGGGTAAAGGGGGAATTTATGACCATGAAACCCCCCTCTTGTCTGGAAGAAAGCACCTTACCATTAGTTGCTATGCCCCAACCATGACCATCCCAGATGAAGTGAAGGTCAAGTTATATGAGGGTCTTTACTCACTCCGTCATTGCCGACTTTCCGAAGCCAGATAAGTACGTCAATCTTGGCAATTTCAATGCAAGGGTAGGCTGTGATCACTTTGCCTGGGATGGAGTGCTAGGAAAGCACAGAATGGATCATTGTAACAGCAACGGTCTCCTGTCGCTCTAGGCATGGGCCGAACATAAACTGCTGATCACAAATACAGTCCTTTGTCTCCCTACCCGAAACAGGACGTCATGGATGCACCCACGCTCTAAGCACTGTCACCTCATCGACTACGTCATTGTCAGGAAGAGGGACAGGCAGGATGTGCGTGTGACCAAATCCGTGTGCAGCTCTGACTGCTGAACAGACCACCGTCTCACTATCACCAAGCTCAACATCCGTATTCAGTCCAAAAGACGCCAACAGGGAACGAAGACTCCTAAACAACAGAACATCAACAAGCTGAAATGCACCAGTACCAAATAGTCTCTCGTGGATGCCCTGAAAGAACGTCTAAAATCCACCCATCTTGACAATAAGAATGTGCAGACCGACTGGGCTGCATTCAGAGAGCTGT
Organism: Unio pictorum; assembly: GCA_030141615.1. NCBI lineage: Eukaryota > Metazoa > Mollusca > Bivalvia > Unionida > Unionidae > Unio > Unio pictorum. The sequence goes on from JARLTB010000349.1 coordinate 578,066, forward strand.
TCTACAGCACAGCTTAGAAAATCCTAGGCCCTCAACCAGAAAGCATCAAGACTGGTTTGATCAGAACTGCGACGAAATCAAGCAGTTGCTGAAAGAGAAACACCGCCTTCTTCCAACCTGCCTCAGCAACCCCAAGCTCACCTCTAGTAAAGATGAGTACAAAAACATATGCAGAACTGTACAGACAAAGCACTGTCAAATGCGAGACTCATGGCTGAGCAACAAAACTAGTGGGAACACACTAATTACTGACAAAGAGAACATTCTTCAATCATAGGCTGAACACTTTGACAGCGTCCTGATTCTGCTTTCATCCACCAATCAGTTGTCTTCGCCAATTACCCATCAACTAAGCACTGAATGACTATCCGACCTTGATGGAGACACTTATAGAGATGCGTTAGCTTTCCAGTGCCAAAGCTCCTGCAGAATCAGTCCCAGGTGAAGTCTACAAGGTAGGCGGTACAGCGCTGACAGAAAGGCTCTACCAACTGTTTTTGCTGATGTGGCAGCAAGAGACGACTCCCCCCCGGGAGTTTAAAGACACTTCCATGAACCACATGTATAAGCGCAAAGGAAACAGCATTGCCTGTGATAACCACCGGGGTATTTCATTACTCTCAATTGCAGGAAAGATACTTGCCAGAATCCTATTGAACCGCCTCACTGTGCACTCTGACCAGAGATTACTGCAAGAAAGCCAACGTGGATTCCGAAAAGAACGTCGGACCATCGTCATGATGTTTGCTGCGAGGCAGTTACGATAGAAACGTCATGAACAAAACACCGACCTTTTCTCCATCTACTTCGACTTGACAAATGCCTTTTATACTGTCAAAGCATAGAAGACTCGTGGAAGTTAAAGGCCAAGGATGGATGCCCAAGAAAATATATATCCACGGTGCATTTCCACAATGGCATGCATGCACGATTCCAGGAAAACGGGAGACATCTGAGCCATTCCCAGTAACAAATGTCATCAAGCAGGGTGGTGTTTTGGCACAGACATTATTCAGTCTATTGTTCTTTGCCACGCTGACTAATGCTTTCAGAAACAGAGAGGTTTTTGGCGTCGGTATCAGGTACCATACAGATGAAAAACTATTCAATCTCTGGAGGCTTCACGTAAAAAACAAGCTCATGACAGACACAATTAGGGATCTCTTACTTGCTTAATACTTCGCCCTCAATGCTGATCTAGAAGTCGACATGCGATGTAGCGTTGACAAGTTCTACAGCTTCTGCACAAGCTTTGGTCTCACCGTCAGTGCCATGAATACAGACGTTCTGCGTCAGCTGGCCCCTGGACAGCCGTATGTTGAGCTCAATATGACCATCAACACCCAAAAACCAACGTAGTTAATCAATTCACCTACCTTGGCAGCACACTGTAACAGAGCATGACTATTGATGACGAGATGAACCTTCGCATTGCCAGAGCCAGCGCAACTTTCGGCAGATTGTATGCCGTCGTCTGGAATATAATAGACATCAGCATCCAAACCAAACAAAAGGTCTTCTGGGCAGCTGGGCTTCCCATACTACTTCACACATGCGAAACGTGGACGATGTACAAACACAAGTCGCAGGAAAATCCTCTACATCAAGTGACAGGACAAGGTTCCAGCAATTGAGGTACTCGCCCAGCATCCATACCATCCGGATGCAGTGCCAGATACGCTGGGCGGGACATGTTGTACGCATGTCAGACAACCAGTTACCTAAGAGACCTTTCTATGGCAAGCTTCAGCAACGACAGCGATCCCACAGAGGTCAGAATAAACGCATCAAAGACAATTTGAAAGCTGCTTTGATAGCTTTCAAGATAAACCCTGATTCGTGGGAGCAAACAACAAGCGATCGAGTCATTTGGCATTCCTCTGTGCACAAAGTCTCCAAGTTGTATGAAACTAGCAGGACAGCAGCTGCAGAGCTGTAGAGGCAAGCCAGAAAAATACGCGCCATCAACCCTCCTGGAGATGTACCACTCATACCCTCTCACTTATACAAACAAACATTCCGTGCAAGGGTTAGCCTCATCAACCAGCTGCGCATGAACAGAACAAAACCAGCCCCTCAACCCTCAGATGATTACATAGGTCCTCGAACTGACGGAAGAACAACAGCCGCCATTCACAACATATGAAAATGGTCTGTTGATAATTGGAATATGATAGATCGATGTGATTGTCACATTAATGAGTTTAGTTTCATAAAGGGTATCAGAGGCACCACGGAATTTCAGGAATATATATATATATATATATATATATATATATATATATATATATATATATATATATATATATATATATATATATATATATATATATAAATATATATATATATATATATATAACAATGTAGATTACCTCATTATACTATTGCAAAGACATGGTGTATTTATATATATTTATAGTGGAATAAAACTGAAGCAGGTAAAAAATATAAACAGATGTTCATTTGCATTTATGAACTAATGCTCCAACTTCGCATTTTAAATTAAAAGCTCGCTTCATTTGGATGCATAGTGTCACAGGTAACTTTGGTCCGAAAGAAAAGGTTATTATTATTATTATTATTATTATTATTATTATTATTATTATGTTTCTATTCATAAACTTAACTATAAAACATATACTTCGGATGCTAAGTCAACTACGTGTTGCTTAAATCGAATTTTCTTTTTCAGAAATTATATAAATTGTTATCGAATCATTGTAGATTGTCTAATAAAGTTTTTTTTTTTTAAGTTTTACTGCAAATGTACCCTTAAATTTGTACAAATTTCAAATTTTCATTGATCAACATCAAATACGTAATTTATGTCGTTTTCGCAATGGACTGTTTTAACCACATTACATTCAAATTTTTCACAAGTAATTAAAAATACGTGTCGTTGATCATTCAGTGTAAATCTCTTTTATAAGTGAAATAAAGCACTAAAAATTTGATCTCAACCAAATCATCTCTTGTATCACAAATCTTCTTTATAACACTCAAATCTGTTAGCAATTAAGACTTCTCTCTACATGAAATTTTAATCTTTGTAACGAGATATTTATATAATCTCTATAAAAATAATTCACTTTAAAATTGTAGATTGGTGATATTATATACGATTTTAACAAGATTTCAGGTTGTTTTGCGTTTGAGCTAGTCTTACGATATTGTTGCTTATCTAGCAGAACAAATAATATGCCGTTAGAATACAGTATATGAATATCAAAGAGGATGTCGAAAATCAGGAATTCCTTTTTGCTTTTGGGCCTTATAACTCAATATACATGTTCTTTCTTATACGTTGAAGACTTGCAGGTGTAGAGGGTAGTGTGCATGAATAGAACTGGAATTATAGTTTGTCAGAGTGATTTGTTTACTATATGTTCCAGTGGCGTCGCTTGGGGTTGGGGTGCGGACCGCACCGGGTGACACCATCTCAGAGGGGTGACACCAAAATGAAAAATTGCAAATTTTACAGAGCACACACTGCTTGGTGTAGTCGGATCTCATAAGCGGATAACCGATCATATTTAAATACATGACTAGCAGGCACAGGGTGCCACCATGCAGTCTGCAGAGCGTCTGGTGCTTATTTGAATGAGATTCAGAGCAGAAATCCATGGTGGAAGTCTGGAGGGGGGACACCATGAGATTATCGCACTGGGTGATACCAACCCTAGCGACGCCGCTGATTTGTTCACAAATTATAAATATGGTATGATATCATTTATATAAAAATTTCATGGCCAAAATATCTCATACATATCGGGATACATTTTAATAAAATTCTGGAAATAAAGAATATATAAGCATAAACAGAAACTTAAATTTAATTTCAAGAGTTTTGTAATTTCCCGTAGTTGAAATCAACATTATTGACAATTCTTCCAATGGAAAGAATACAAATAAATATATACCAGTAATTTAAATAAAAGCAGATAGATAAGATACATTGAGAAATACATTGAAACAATTGTTAAAGGAAATATAAAAAACATCTTTGTTTGACAAGACGAAGCTGAATCTGCATAACATTCTAACACATACAAACTCTCTTGCACTTGGAATATGCAATGGCCTTCTTGATTGGGTTTACAAAAATATTCGTTAGAATCAAATGGAAACAAACTTGCTACACGATAAAGGTTTCAAATTAATCACTTTGCATCGCAAGTAAAAAAGTACAGAGTCCTATAACATTGATGCACTGTACGATTATGAGTTCAAATGTTCTATTTGTCATCGAGGTATGCTAGTTGGGTAACAATCAGGGGCTTGACCAAACCCGTACCTTAAATAGTAGCAGAAACGATCAAAATCAGGTCCAAAAGTGTTTCGAACAAACGCCTCGTCATAGAACTGAATACACTGACAGAAATACTGAAACCTCTCCCATTCAGTCCATTGTGTCAGGTATTGCTGCATTTGCTGAAATGTACATCTTTCAGCTGGTGCATTGGGCATGGGGGAGAAAATGCCATAATTACTTCCATCCGTCTGAGTCAACATCGGATATTGGTGTGACAATAATGCAGCATCACCTTGACCTTTATGTCCTTGCTTTGCTGTATCGGAGCCATATGTAACCACCGTTCCATGCTTCATATCTGGACTTGTCTCTAAAACATGGACTTCTTTTGGTGCGGATTTCCCACCTCTGGACACAGACAGATCCTTAATTTTTGGATAAGACTGCGCAATACCTTTTGCCAAGAGTGGGCCGTTCTCGTGAAGTAATAACGCCGGCAATACTACGGTATCTATTTTGTCGCCAGAGATTGTATAATAGCTGTACATATTTTTGTCAAATTCATCACCTTGGGCCGGAACTTCAGCGAAAGCAGCTGGTGGATCTTGTACGGACATAATCCAACAAAGCTGAAAGCACTCTGCTGCAAACGCTTGTATAACAGGTTCAGTAACAGGTGCCTCTGGAAACGCTTTTATGAAATATGTTTCCAAGAATTTCTGCAACAAAGAAAAAAATATCTTCTCAGTCACATATCAATCAGGTAAACTTGACAAAATGCACATTTCCACACGTGTGTGGCGTGACAGTATATATATATATATATATATATATATATATATATATATATATATATATATATATATATATATATATATATTGTTACGGCTATTGGATTTAAATTATTTATTTTTTAATTGTTAACTCCAAATTTGTCATTTAGGGTTTAATATTTATTTATTGGGATATTTTTTTCTAGAAAGTACAGATTGACCATCCTTTAATTGTAAACAACTTTTGACCTTGGCTTGTTGATCTAATTCCTGACCTTGCTTTGGACATTGTCAACAAGTCTCTAACACTATTGGTTAATTTCAAGGACAACATTTTATTTTTAGTTCTTAGGGGTAGGAAATATCTAGAGTATGTGATTTTTAGTGAAGGCAGTCTCTTTCTGTGACCTTCCATGAACCTCTATCAATTTCTAGAAAATCACGTGATCACTTGTTTACTAAGAAAAACAAGTATAAGAACTGTTGTTTGGGATGGAACAAATCAGTAGATGTCTGGGCTTTATTATTATTAAGTTGTGTATTTCATGTTTGAGTGTTATCTTGTTCTGGACTTTGTGTCAATTAATTGAAGAAAGAAGAATTATCTGGAAAGGACATATGTTTCATAATTTCATCTGGATGATATTAAAACAAGAACTGCATCACGTGACATTGTCAGCCATTTAGGATTACATCGTCAAGATTCGAACCTTGGAACTATTAGAACATTTATTATCAGGACTTGCAATTCCATTAGTGGATTATTTTGTGAATTCTATATTTGTTGGATTTGATTTTCTAAAACCGAAAGTTTATTTATTTTATGAAAATAATTGTACTTAATAAAAATCATTGTTAAAGTTTTACAAGCTTGTTAGTTTTCACTCTTTCTGTGTTGCTGCTTATTCGAGCCTAATCACGTAACAATATATATATATATATATATATATATATATATATATATATATATATATATATAGTTACGTGTTTAGGCTCGAATAAACAAAAATTTAATAAACAATTTATTGAGCACAAATATTTTCCAGAAAAGAAAAATAAACTTACGGGTTTAAGAATCAATTCCAAAATGAATCTAAAAATAATTCAAAATAAAATCCACTAGTGTAATTGCAAAAGTCCTGGTAATAAAATGTCCTAATAATTCCCAGTTCTAATCTTAGTGACGCATCCAAGATGGAAGACGATGTCACGTGATGAAGTCAGTTCTGGTCTTATGAAATTCAATGAGCTCAATTATTTTCCAGATAAATAACAAAATAAATCCTCTTAATCCAAACGAATTGAAATAATTTCCAGTACAAGGTAATTTAAAATAACTCAAAACGACACACAACTTAGTATTCTAACAGCCCAACTTCTACTAAATAGTTCGCTCCAAAACATAATTTATATACCTGTTTTTACGTAAACAAGGAAGGGGTCACATGATCTTCTAGAATCTTTAGAACAAATTTACGTTCAAAAAATCTCGTGCACACAGTATGACCCAACTAAAAATAGAAAGATGTTTCTAACAAAGCTCCATAATGTCCTTGGAATCAACCAATCATTTTAAAAGCTTGTTTACAACTCTGAAGCCAGGTCAGAAATGAGGTCAACATCTGGTGTTTATTTGTAGAGTACAGGTCATCTCCCAATGAATGAATCTTAAACTTAAAATGTCAAATTTGAATCTCACAAACAAACAATAAAAATAAAAATAAATGACTTAAATCAAATATACGTAACAATATATATATATATATATATATATATATATATATATATATATATATATATATATATATATATATATATATATATATATCATTACTATGAATATGCAAAATTACCATTTAAAACATTGGATATTGGCGACACTCTAGAAAATGATCATGCATTTCACTCTGTAAAAATATGTGTGTGTGTGTGTGTGTGTGTGTGTGTGTGTGTGTGTGTGTGTGTGTCGGTGTGTGTGTGTGTGTCGGTGTGTGTGTATGCGGGTGTCATGGGTGTAAGGATAAAATACAAATACATAAAACTTCCCTCAAATAGACTAAATTTTGTAAACAATTGGATGTATTATTTACACAAAATGTATGGTTGAAAGAAAGATATTTGTCATAAAAATCATTACTATGAATATGCAAAATTACCATTTAAAAACATTGGATATTGGCGACACTCTAGAAAATGATCATGCATTTCACTCTGTAAAAAGCTATTTTATTACAACCTTGTAACTTAGACGCCAACTTGTGAAAACAATCTACCTTATGAAGATCATCGGCCTGTTTGATATCGACATGCATTCGCGCTTCTTTCAGCAATCTTCTGCAGTTTGAGTCAGCCTGTATGGAATATATATATATATATATATATATATATATATATATATATATATATATATATATATATATATATATATATATATATATATATATATTTCAACAAGCTTGAGAGTTTTAACTGTCTCAGTAAAACAGGAATCGAGACCGTAACTGCAATTATTTCATAGCTCTTATGCACGCGTGCACTGATCAATGAATTCACGAGCCCATCTCCAAATATAATTGGCACATTGTAGAGATGGTAAGGTCTCCAGGTACACGAGTGCTTATTCACTACATCAACCGAATTTAACACTCAGCTATATGCACAAAGGCACTTGAATTCTAATGAGAAATGTAAAAAAAAAAAAAAACCTATATACCAAACATAAAGGAACGTGCTTTTATCTAGATACTACATTATCTATTACGATGCATAATTATGTAAAAGATATTTTTATACCATGACACGAATATATAACAGGTTGGAGACTATATATATATATATATATATATATATATATATATATATATATATATCTGTTGCTGTGCGATTGCAATTTACATTATTTTGATATGGATAATTTTGCAGAGGAACTTAAGAGTTACTTCAAACTGACCATCACAAGAAAATAATGTGTAATTACGAAGAAATGCAACAATAACTTTAATGCATGCAATTGCATAGATAAGCCTATAAAGATCTTTAATTGTGTTTTTATCTTGAGTAGCTAATCGTAGTATTGACAGGGAAAGATTTATAAGAACTATGACCAGGAATTACTGACCCTTTTAGAGCTTCCAGTGAGAACATGTTCGGCTTTCATCAGTTGCTTTTCAGACATCTCAAAGGCAAGTTTGTAGCATACCTGCAAAATATTAATAGATTAACTTATGACAAATTATAAACAAAAGCCGGAATGCATAGTATTTACAATCATTTATCACAATTAATAATGATCACAAGGCAGTTTATTAACATTGCTTTTTAATATTTATGCGAAAGTTATGTTGATTCAATCATTTTTGTAAACTCCATAAATAACATTGATGATGGTATATAAGATTTAAATCTCATCAATATTTGCATGACTATGATTTTGATTTAAATAGTTTTCTGATGGAAATCAAAGAAAGAATATATGCAGCAATTATGATAAATAATTTTGATTTCAGGAGCATTAATCTTTTGAAAAATAGCTTCTATTCTTATTTATTTAATAAAATACGTTCAGTTACTGAGATACTTCAGCTTCCTATACTTTCTCGCCTAAAACAACAACTTATCCGAGATACGAGTGATTTTGTTTACCACCAATATTCGTCGGAGAAATTCAACTGATGTCCTATCATCTACATGGAACTTGCTTGTTAACAGATCGAACGCATTTAGCCACTCGCTATCATACAGCTCCCTGTATCTTTCACCAAGCTTAGCAAGTCCGTTCTGGTCACTAGTATATATATATATATATATATATATATATATATATATATATATATATATATATATATATATATATATATATATATATATATATATATATATATATATATTGTTACGAGTTTTGGCTTTAATAAACGGTAACAGAAAAGAATGAAAACAACAAGCTTTGAAACATTTAACAAATACTTTATTTTCCTGGAAAAAGATTTGTAAAGATGGAAAAAGAACTTAGTTTTAAGAATAAAATCACAAAATAATCCAAGAATAATCCACGAATCAAATTTAAGTGCCCTATTAATAAAATTTTCTAATTAGTTCAAGTTTGAATCCTGATGAAACATTCAAGATGGAAGAAGTTGACATACGCTGTAGTCTGCATTGTGCTGTGTCTACAGTTCCTTGTAGAAACGCAAGAAAAAACACTCTCGTGTTTGAAAATCCAAATAAAATTTTGATAAACTGTTTTTGTCAAAGAATTATGTATAAGAACATCAAATATTTCCAGAGAAACGAAATATAATAAGAAAAAAAGTATCATAAACTCGAAAACTGGTTACAAAAGAAGTACTTTAGAATCAAGTGTTAAATGACCTGGCAAAAGAATCTCTCTATAACAAAGGTGATATCGTAATCTAAAACGCAGTTTCGGAAATTCCTGAGGGTCACGTGTTCATGTTTATATCACGTACTCATAATATTACTTCGACGAAAACAAATCATTTTATTCTAAGAATAGAACAAAGTTGTTTACTTCACCAAAACTATTTACAAGTTTAGGTCACATGTCGAATACAGCCTCGATTTTGCTCCTACTATTCTCACAATAAAAAATAAATCAGAAATGAAATTTTGTTTTCTAGCTTCTACTAATTTTGAATCAAGGTCAGGATCTAGGTCATCTTAGATACAACGTTCTTAATTTGAGAGAGAGAGAGAGAGAGAGAGAGAGAGAGAGAGAGAGAGAGAGATTAAGAAAACAATATTTCGTGTATGCACACAATTAAATTAATATATGTTAACGAATAATTAGGTAAACAATATATGTTCGTACCAAAATTCATATCCTGTTACAGGAGTAATAAAGGTGATCCATATGTAATATTTCAGTGATTTAATTGAAGCAAAAACAACCAGGATCTCACCTAATCGTAATTTTTCTTTCTTATTGTTATTATTATTGATATGTGCAATTTGTTTGACTCCAAAAAGAGATTATATTCTTCGCATACCTTTAATATGTTTTGGATCTACAAAGACTTCATGATCAAAATATACACACTAAGTACAACATTTAATCAATACCACTGCATTGATCACGTGATATTTTAATAAGGTTAATTATTTTGATATATCATGTTTACTGTAGATTGGGATTTTATGAACATGTTTCTTGACCAAGGCCTGTTAGAAATTATTCGAAGCAAAATTTGTTCATTACTTGATTTTGAGTGAAAAAAAATACTCACCCATCTGTTGTCATCGTTTCCTTATTTTGTGTTTGACATTTCTCTTCTTTTCTTTTTAGTGGATATTGGCAATTCTTTTGCTGTTTTTCAAGATCTTTGAGATAATTTTCCATGGAGTTCACTTTCCCCTGAAGCCTAGATATTTCTCCTGTATGCTCTAAACAAGCCTGCTCTTTTTTCGTTACATCATCCTTTACTCGTGCAAATTCTTTTTCTACATTTGCTTTTTCAGATTCAGTTTTGTAATGATTAAGTTCCAATTCTAGTTTGTCACATCTAGCTTTCATTTCGTCGTACTCCTATGGTACAAAAAGTAAAAACACACGGATATCATTCATAAAGAATACACCATCCAAAATACATTTTTACTACTAATAATGATAATAACATTGATAATAATAATAATAATAATAATAATAATAATGATAATAATAATAATAATGAGAATACTAGTAATATTAATAAAATTAATAATAATAAAATAATAATAATAGTAATACTAATAAAATTAATAATAATAATAATGATAATAATAATAATAACGATAATAATAGTAATACTAATAAAATTAATAATAATAATAATAGTAATACTAATAAAATTAATAATAATAATAATAATAATAATAATAATAATAAATAATGAAACCATTATACAGTTAATTTTGATACACAAATAAGAAGTGAAAATCTAACACAAATACAAAAATAATAGACATTAATAACAGCATGCTAGGATAACATATTATTATCCCATATAGAGATGCTAGAGCTGAAAATAGTATGTTATCATAAACCAGGATTGATTTTTTTAAATATTTGCAGAGGTATACGTTTAATAAGTTGTAGCATCAGATGCCTAATGATATCAAACTGTTTGATAAAAATGTCCTGGCGAGGCAAAAAAAAAATTCATAAAATACCATATACGAAACTTGTGTTTCATATCATTCCACTGATTTCACACAACAGTCTACTTCTTGTAGTAATATTCCTCACAAATACAGAACAAATAATTAGAAAGATTAAACATTAAGATATGCTGGAAATAAGTTAAATAATTAGACATTGAAAGCATGCAAATCATTTATTTTAAACAAAATAATATAAGCGTTAATTGGTATCAAATGAATAATGCTAAAGGAGGTGATGCAGATAAAAATATTTATTATACACTGAAAACTCTTTTGTAAACCATAAAATGTGGCAAGGAAAAATAACTGTAGGAGACACTTGTATGATCAACCTGATCGGATAATACACATATAAACCTTCATAATATATATGTATATATATATATATATATATATATATATATATATATATATATATATATATATATATATATATATATATATATATATATAATCTTAAATACTATAGCAATTGCCCATAACGATATAAAATGTAACAATTAGTTCGAAAAAAAAAAGAATTAAGAATAAAAGAAAGAGGTTACTGCTTACCATGCATCGGCTTTGATTTCCTCCTTTAGGCTGTGACTGCAATCGTAATATAAGCTTATATGTATATATCAAGTTACATCATCAACATGCTTCATTAATGTATTTAGCAAACACAATTTATAATCTTGGACTACAAAAAATAGTGCATTTCCGGAATCTTTGCAATTATTTTAAATATATTAAATAGTAGGGTTTCATGTGCCATACGTCTGTATTCAACCAACACTGGACCATAACGATTTAAAGAACTACCGCCCAGTTTCCAATCTCCCTTTCATATAAAAAATCTTAGAAAAGGTTGTTCTAACTCAACTTGTATCTCATTTGAATTCAAACAGTCATTTTAAAAATGTACAGTCTGCATATCGCCCTTGCCACAGTACGGAAACTACTCTTCTGAAAGTATTTAGTGACATACTCTCTGCTTTGGATAGTGGAAAAATTACAGTCCTCACTCTCCTGGATTTATCTGCAGCATTTGACACAATAGACCATGATATATTACTTCACCGTCTCCAGCATGTATTTGGCATTCAGAATATAGCCTTACAGTGGTTCAATTCCTACTTAGTCAACATGACACAAATTATATCTGCAAATGGAATACACTCCAGCCCAGTTGACGTATGTTGTGGTATTCCACAGTGAACTGTTCTTGGACCTGTTCTCTTCATTTTGTATACTCAGCCGCTCTCAAGTGTCATAGATCATCACCCAGTGTCGCACCAATTGTACGCTGATGACACCACAATATACAAGTCTAGCCACACAACTGAAGTTGATGTTACCATCCAAAGAGTAGAGAAGTGCATTTCGGATGTGAAATCATGGATGACATGTAACAACTGCAGATGAATGATGATAAAACGGAGGCTATTCTGATCACAACACAAAGACTTTCTCATTCACATCCTTTACCTCAGACAATAAATATCAGCAACACCAACATTGAATTCTCACAGTCAGTACGGAATCTAGGTGTTACTCTAGACAGTACTCTCACATTGCAAAAACAACATGTCATGAACATCTGTAGGGATGCATATCTTGAATTGAGACGCATCAGTTCCATTCGTAAATATATTTCAGTTGATACCACGAAAACGCTTGTGTGTTCATTAGTACTTTCAAGACTGGATTATTGTAACTAAATTCTGTCTGGTTCATCACAATATCTACTCCAGAAACTTCAAAAAAGTTCAAAACACAGCTGCACGGATCATCTTTAGAGTACCTCGATCAGAGCACACCTCACCACTGATCTGTACCCTACACTGGCTATCAATTCAATACACAATCAAACACAAAATTTGTTCTCTGTGCTATATTTCAATGACAGACTCCAGTCCAACATACATATCCAGCCTCACCCATGTGTATACGCCAGCTAGATCATTACGCTCTTCTTCTGATAATCGTATACTCATTGTTCCCAAGGTGAAAACAAAGTCATATGGACAACGTTCGTTTGCATACCAGGACCCGGAGACGTGGAACGAATTGCCCATTGAAATTAGACACAAAGACACAGTGGTCCCTTTTAAGAGTGCCCACAAGACTCACCTGTTTCGACTTCAGGGACAAACTTAGCGAACTAATCATGTTTTGTATCTTATATATTTTCAGCATGTTTTTATGTTTTCCAATTTCATTGTTTTTGTCATTTGTTGTTCTGTAATGTAGTCATATCATTATTGATGGTGTAAAGCGCTTAGAGCTTTTAAAGATTAGGCGCTATACAAAGTCCTCATTATTATTATTATTATTATTATTATTATTATTATTATTATTATTATTATTATTATTATTAAACGATTAAATGATCATGGATCGGTATTTAACGATGTGTAAATATTGCCGAATCACTCTATGTAAACGTTGTGAGTGATCAGGTAAACTTTACACATATATTAATACCCAACCATGATCATTTAACCTTTGTAATTAAAATTTACATTCTTTCTAACATCATATCAGCTAATTTAATTAAGAAAACATTATTTTTATGTACATGAGAGGTTTTGTTTCATTAGACTATTAACTGCAAAATAAATCATAGCCCTATCTTCCCAAGCCAAGATTAGTCGATTCTTTATGTATTGATATGGGGTACAATTTTATAGCGGGCCGTGCCAGTGATATATTCTTACGATCATTATTTTATTATATAAAAAATGCTTGTTGCGGTTAAACCAGAAATATTCCTTTTTTTGAAAAGTACGCTTGCGTATGGCACGTGTTGTTATAGCAGCGTCGTTGTTACTTTCTACATATGTCAATCTTTAAAAGCAAAATAGATTCCATTTTTAGTGATATCGCTTGGTTGACCTTGACCTTAATAACTACTGTTGTAACATGTTGTCGAGGTGAAATACAATAATTTTCGAAGATTGGCTTCTGCCATATGCTTTCTTTCTTCGGCAAAATGGGTGAGCGTTGGAGTGCAGTAAGGTCTGTGAGTTTACATTGTTTTAACTTCTAATGGTCGATTTTAATCTGTGGCTTGTCATTTTTTTCCTTCTGAAATCACAGGAGTGGGTGGGTGGGCTTTTGTTGTTATTATGAGGGCGTATAGATAAAACTTCACATCAAATAATCTGGAAACAGGGATCCAAAAGTAGTCTGCAGAATTTATCGATGTGTCAGAAAAATCCAGACCAGTAACGCGTGACCCTTTAGGTAGAATCAAAACGTAGAAAACGCAGTCAATCCATAAAAATTGGAATCATCTATTCATAATTACTGTATTGAGCGTACTGCTACAGATTACACAAAAATGAACAGTTCTTTGTTCTCTATCTTGAATCATGTTGACCAGCTGTTTTGGAAGATGATGTATGTATGTCCAAAATATCAAGTACACCAATGCTTCTCCATATCTTTAAAGATTTGTGCGTGATATTGTATGTACTGACCAGCAGTAGGCTGGTCATTGTCTCTTGAGATACAACGGTCATATGCACTTCATTAATGTGCAAACTTAATAAATTATCTAATAACAACAGTCGTTGGTTTAGATTGGATGGGAGGGGTGAGAGGTGACAAACAAATGGAATGGAATCTTTGAATTAATTGTGAAGGATTTTCCAGCAGATTTAAGGAGTAGTTCAATTGGTGGGTGGGGTGCGACTATTAGTAATCTTTCATTTAAATAAGTTTGCGTGGCGTAGATTTGAAAGTTGTTGTAACAGGCTGTATATATTTTCTTTTGCATACCAGGGCCCGGCGACGTGGAACGAATTGCCCATTGAAATTAGACACAAAGACACAGTGGTCCCTTTTAAGAGTGCTCTCAAGACTCACCTGTTTCGACTTCAGGGACAAACTTAGCGACCTAATCATGTTTTGTATCTTATATATTTTCAGCATGTTTTTATGTTTTCTAATTTCATTGTTTTTGTCATTTGTTGTTCTGTAGTGTAGTCATATTATTGATGATGTAAAGCGCTTAGAGCTTTTAAAGATTAGGCGCTATACAAAGTCCTCATTATTATTTTTATTATTATTATTATTATTATTATTATATATATATATATATATATATATATATATATATATATATATATATATATATATATATATATATATATATATATATATATCATGTACTGATATCGCACAAGATTTATACATTTTGCAACACTATATTAGGTTTAAGAAACAACACTAACAATATAGCATTAGATACGTTACATTATGTGTACCTCGTAACCAATATATTTAAATGATAGTGTAGACAGGCTATTGCAGCTATAAACGAACCATTTTCTTGTACCGCAAAATCAGTTTTAAGGATTTCGCCTGACCCAAATTGTTTTTCTCTCTCACTCCATATTTCACTCAGTATATTGTCTCTTATGTACGATAGAGGGGAGCGGAAGAAAAAAAGGAACGGATGAACTTGTGTACCATTTTAATATTGTTTAGAAAATATGGACTATTTATAGTTTTAATCGTTATTTTCATACGCCATGAATTATATTTATATCCCATAAAAAATGCAAATATTTGCCCTTTGATCGGATTTCAGATCTGCATCAGGTGACTGTGTATTGATCAAGCGAATGAGATCCTCACAACACTGCTGAGTTTGTCCGCTACAAAATGTAGTTCTATTCATTTTGTGGCTATTCACAATCTTCTTTGAATATTGATAAGTTGATTGTTTTCTTTTCTGAGTTTCTATTTTTCTTCTCATTGATTAAAGCAATATAATACACACTTATGATTTAAAGATGAAAGATGGTTTTAATGAAGAAAGTTGAGCACTATGAGCATACGGTTAGCTACGGCATTCTTATGAATGCTCAGCCATTCATGTACCATGTGCTTGGAAATTAATGTTGAATAGAAACTAAAAAAATGACGAACCAAAAAGAGGCAATTAAAATATTGTAATATATGAATATATGGACAGTTGATCAGTATTCTGCTTTAATAAAAGTACTTATGATCGTAAAACTCTCTCTCTCTCTATCTCTTTGGCCTGTTTTACTTAACGTTTACAATCATTTATAAGTCAGAAGACAAGAGAGAGAGAGAGAGAGAGAGAGAGAGAGAGAGAGAGAGAGAGAGAGACGAGGAGGGGGGCCTTTTAATATTTAATTAATACATTTAAATAGATCACAGTATGTGTACCACGTAACCAAGAAATCTACAGTATAGTGTTGACAGTGTTTGCAGCTATGGATCATTAATTATAAAGCCAAACCACTGTATATAAATCCCAAAAAAATGCACACATACCGTTACAAGGAACCATATTCTTGTATGTTACTTGATGTAAGTTCAATTTCAAGGTTTTCGTCCACCACAATTCTTTATCTGTCTCACTCCAGATTTCTGCGCAGTTATGCATGAGAGAGAATAGGGGAACATAAAGCAGGAGGTATTGCGATGAAATTGTGTATCATATTCAATTCATTTAGATAACGGGGAAATTGTGTATCATATTCAATTCATTTAGATAAGGGGATTAGTATCACTTTTATCAATTTTTATATGTCACTAATGATTAATTTGTGGCAATTATTATTGATTTAGAATCAATAACACACGGTTGTGAGAATATTTATACATGTGTATGGGCGGAACACAATTTGATATACGAATACCAATAGTATTGGTAGATCAATTTGCATTATACCAATACTTTAAATGCCACGTTACCTATAACGTATATGTTGTTACCTGCGATAAATTTGCCCTTAGCTTATCGAAATCCACGCTTTGAATGTCTCTTAAGGCACTTATCAATTCCTTCATATTGGACGCATCCTTTTCTCTGGACGACGGGTTCTGTTTGCACGCCATGCAAATGGGCCTACTGGATGGTAACTTTTGTTTGAACTGGATGCGAGTACTGGGCACCGGACTTTGTATCAGTTCCTTGCCAGAACGGAATGCAAAACAATTTTTAGTTGTTTCCTTCTGGTCCTCAGAATATGCTAAACACTACCTGCAATTAAAAAGTTCCTGAATATTTTTTTCCCTGCTGTTCTCATGCTTATTATATTTAGTAACATGTAGAAAAAGAAGCAAGAAATAAAAACCCCACATCAGGAGATAATGTTTAACACGAGATGAGATGATGATAAGAAAATGGGGTATATGCAGAATGATCTATGTGTAGAGATGTACAGTGGAATGAAGGAAAGGAGTGAATACAGAAAACATGTGTGCAAGAAAGGATTGATGGATGAAGTGATATGTATAAATTGGTTGACTCGGCAGGATTATGAAAGTTGGTGGAAGCAAAATACAATTGGTTGTTCTACAGTTCCAATCTTTATTAAAATCAGATCTCGTCTGTCCGAAGTGACGATTAGACAGTAGTTGCTTATGAGTCAGGTTCTGGTGACCTTTGAATTAGCTAATGTATACATAGTTTTCAGAAATTTGAAAGTGCATTGAATCATTCTGATCACATTCATGCTCTTCAGCCATTATGATCAGTCACCGAAATCCTACAATATAAGACTTCATCTGAGTGGCTGATAAGCAAAGGTTACACGAACATGATCCCTAAGAAGTTTGCTGTCAGATCTTCACGCACGACAATTAAGTTTATTGTTATCAAGCACAATCTATTGATTAATCAATCGCGCGATAAATAATTGTCAAAACAACAATATTACTCGTATCCATGAAAAGTAATATTGTTGTATTTCGCTTTTCGGTGTCTCAAAATATATACAATATTAGCACTATGAGACATAAATCGACGTTTATCTTCTTTTTCTGTTCAAGTTTGGCCTCCTCGTGTTGACACCTTTAGTGCCAACCTTTTTTATATAAACTCTTAATGCTATTAACATCATTTTCTTATCATCCGATTAGTGTGAATATCTATTAAAGAAAGCTACAATGGAACGCTGTATTCTGTAGTAATGTACGTGGAAGAAAGATTTCAATAAGTAAATACAAATGGAAGAAAGATTTCAATAAGTAAATACAAATGGAAGAAAGATTTCAATAAGTAAATACAAATGGAAGAAAGATTTCAATAAGTAAATACAAATGGAAGAAAGATTTCAATAAGTAAATACAAATGGAAGAAAGATTTCAATTAGTAAATACAAATGGAAGAAAGATTTCAATAAGTAAATACAAATGGAAGAAAGATTTCAATAAGTAAATACAAATGGAAGAAAGATTTCAATAAGTAAATACAAATGGAAGAAAGATTTCAATAAGTAAATACAAATGGAAGAAAGATTTCAATAAGTAAATACAAATGGAAGAAAGATTTCAATAAGTAAATACAAATGGAAGAAAGATTTCAATAAGTAAATACAAATGGAAGAAATATTTCAATTAGTAAATACAAATGGAAGAAAGATTTCAATAAGTAAATACAAATGGAAGAAAGATTTCAATAAGTAAATACAAATGGAAGAAAGATTTCAATAAGTAAATACAAATGGAAGAAAGATTTCAATAAGTAAATACAAATGGAAGAAAGATTTCAATAAGTAAATACAAATGGAAGAAAGATTTCAATAAGTAAATACAAATGGAAGAAAGATTTCAATAAGTAAATACAAATGGAAGAAAGATTTCAATAAGTAAATACAAAATGTACAGCATATTGTCTTATTATTATTATTCACTAATTATAAGACAATTTATACAAAGTATAAGAACAGTATCGTATTTAAACTTTAAAGGAAAATAAAATAATTGCCTTTATTGAACAAAAGTTTAATTAATGGTCACAAAGAAGCAGAGAGACGTGGTATGAATTTATAATAATTACTTATACGAGCACGGCCACGACTCGTATACAAGTAGACTTGGTATGAATTTATCATAATTACCTATATGAGCACGGCCACGACTCGTATACAAGAAGTATATAGTCTTGGTATGAATTAATAATAATTACATATATTAAAAGAGTCAGGACTCGTATACATAACTGATTAAAAAAGGAACGTGTGTGTGTGTGTGTGTGTGTGTGTGTGTGTGTGTCGTAATCAGAAACAATTCCCTTTTCACCATTGCATCCTATGTTTCATTGCGACAAAATCCAATGTAAAAAATGTTCTAAATCGTTTTGTAAACTGAATTTAACACACCAAGAACAATACAACTTTATTTAAACCATGATAATTTTCTCCTCTTTGTCTTCAAAGTAATAATGTATGTGTAGGCTGTCTGAATAAAACGAAAATGGATCATTTCACATCAAGTAATTCTGACATATACCATTACACACACACACACACACCTCTCTCTCTCTCTCTCTCTCTCTCTCTCTCTCTCTCTCTCTCTCTCTCTCTCTCTCTCTCTCTCTCTCTCTCTCTCTCTCTCTCTCACCAATCAGCAATGACTTCATACCAAATAAAAACCAACAATTTAAAAATGAAGCATAGTCATTTTAATAAAGTTAATAATAGTCTATCTCTTTTAGCCGAAAATTATTTGATGGAGGAGAGCAGCAGCATAGCCAGCTGTATTCACTTATACGACTTTTCAAAAACTTATCAAGGACATCTTTGAAAAATGTATTGTCGTAGACCCCCAACCTGAGAAGAAAATGACACTTACAGAAGCACGGGCGCGTGTGTGTGTGATTATGATTTTTAATGTAGCTTTAACAATTTTTCAGGCATATCGTTACTATGTTTGCAGTATGACAGCTTAAAGTGATATCTATCACTGTGGCATCATACCGCAGACATGTAGCATGATATTTCACCCGGTCACATTATCCTGACACCAGGCCTAGGCCGACTAGTCCAAACACTGACCTCTTAAATGCTGAGCGATGCATGCCTAGCGATGCAGATGTATATACCATTTTTAAGTCTTTGGTATGACTCAGCCGGGGATCGAACCCACGACCTCCCGCTTCGGAGACAGACGCTCTAACCACTAGGCTATAGGAGCGGTTCATTTGCAGATGCATATAATATCACCTTAATAATATATCAGATATATATTTAGTGTAAAAAGTATTCAACGAAAATTTTGTATATTTCCAAATTAAACAGCTCACATAGTCTCTAAAGAAGTTGAACGGTTTTACTAAATTACCCCAACAAAATAACTATCTAAATAATTATTCAGAATAAATTGCTGAATCGTTAATGATTTATACAATTTTAAGGATACGAATAATGTTGAAAAACAATTTCTAAAAGAATCACAGAGTTAATTGTGTTAAATGAGCATTTTACTTTTATGAAGATACGACGAAATTTGATTTTTCATTTGTGACTACAATATCTCCGTATATAATGCTTATTATTTACCTATCTATCGATTAACTTCACACAGATAATTAGCTACTCGTCTTATCTAAATCCTCTGTCACCGACGATAACGTTTAGAATCTATCCAATTGAGACATTTTATAAAGCAAGACGAAGAGGTTCTCCTTTTATTGTTTCGTTTTTGTTGAACAGAAAATATATACCGGATATAATCTTGGACTAATTTGTCCCATGCTGCCACACACCGATTTATTTACTGTTAAATTCGGATATAAATTAACTGGTAGCATGTATCATTTTAACAAACTAGTACAAAGTAAATAATATAGTCAAGGGTGAAAATGAGCATTTTACTTTAATGAATACACGACGAAAATTGATTTTCAATTTGCGACTACAATAGCAACGTATATTATGCCTAATGAGGGTGGTGGGGGTGGGTGGGGGTGGGGTTAGGGGAAGTGATTCGCACAGCACATTGTTATATTTAGGAAGATGCTTAAGCACATCAATACAAGGCTGATGTAAAAAGAAACAACATCTATACTGGATATTAGCTAATACTAGGACGCATTTCGTAATAACCAGATTCTATCATGAGTTACCAGTTAAATTAAAGCCTGCTTCGTTTCTATCACGAGTTACTTACCAGTTAAATTGAACTATTCTTCTTTTCTATCATGAGTTACCAGTTAAATTAAAGTATATTTCTTTTCTAGCATGAGTTACTTACCAGTTACATTCAAATATATTCAGTGCCGTATTAACCCATGGCAGGGCCCCTAGGCTTCGAGCTTCTTTGGGCCCTCGACATCCACCCGCGAATTTCGCTCTCTTTTAATTAATACAAACTTACCAAAAATGATCTAAAAAGGTGGAATTTAGCAGCAGTCTGATTGTTGTGGCATGGAGTAGGAATTTTTTAAGTGTGGAATTTTCGATTACGCAGCATTTCCATGGCATGGCTAAAGATTGCATGGACCCCTGCTCTTGGTGGGCCCCTGGGCTTCATCCTAGTCAGCCTTATGGATAATACGGCCCTGAGTATATTACATCTTTGATATCATTGGTTAATTACCAGTTAAAATAAGGTATATTACATCCTTGATATCATGAGTTACTTGCCAGTTAAATTAAAGTATGCTTAATTTCTATCATGAGCAGCGCCGGATTAAGCACCGTGGAGGTCCATAGGCAGTCAAACTTTTGGGGCCCCAGACCCACGGTCACGGTCTCATGGGAGCCCCTGGGGGCCCCTGATGGGGCCCATAAAAGTCGAGGGGGGCCCATAGGCAGTTGCCTACTCTGCCTAATGGGTAATCCGGGACTGATCATGAGTTACTTACACGTTTAATTAAACTTTGCTTCTTTCCTATTATAAGTTACTTACCAGTTAATTTAAAGCATGAGTTAGCAAATATAAACGATGTTGAAGCTTAGTAATTAATTATGCGTACTTGAAAATAATACGGTCTGTTAGAATGATAATATGTATACTTTATTTACTTCTAACTCGTTGTTGATACAAATCGATAGTAAAAGTCGGGGAAAAACAACAAATTATAAGAGACAAAGAGAACAATGGCGACTTGCTCTCCATTGTCGCAGAATAAATTTGTACTAAATGAGTTAAACTAAACGACATTGGACTATGTATAAAATCATTAACTCTCTATGACAGGAAACCACAATGACCTCCCCTTTGTTTACAAATGGACTGGAAATACCAAGATCGGATTAAGAGGGTACGAGGTCTTAAATCTGATCTCCCCCCCCCCCTCCCCCACCACAACCAACCAAGCTACTTCACCTGATTCAAGGAGCGGAATAGAGCAATAGCTCTACTATTTCATCGAGGTCTTAAATCGGATCTCGTCCCCCACCCCCCAACCAAGCTACTTCACCTAGTGCAAGGACCGTAATTGAGCAAGAGCTCTATTTCATCGCCTTTTAATCAGGGATCATTTCAATTTTATTTAAGGTGTTTGTGTGAAATAATAGAGACAGTTTTATATGTGGAATAACTGTACATAAAATCTTACCTTAGCCCAAGATTTCAGTGTCAGATTGCAAAGCTACTACGCACTGAAGACGAGGAAGTAATATACTGTATTTATACATATTGCCAAGGTCTCTACGTGTATTGTTGAAATAAAGCCTCGATTTCAGAATTTTGCCATGGAATGATTTTCAGTAACTAGTTATTATATCCTTTTCGAGTCAGAGCCACATGTAGACAACTGATGTTATAAAAAAAAAACACACACTCAGCAACATAACATCGCTAAGTTTTCAAAGGCGTATCACAAGCTATGGAGCAAAGTACGATATAAAAATGGGCTTCACTCGCTGTCGTGTGATACTAATTTTCGTAATCTCTTTGTTGCTTCTAAGTAATGGATTTGCAGACAGATGAAAAAATTAGTCCCCGCCGAATCATACCAAAGACTTATAAAAATGGTACTAGCAGCTATATAATGAGTATAAATCAAACAATAATCCTTTGTCATAAGCGAGTAAATACGGTATTAGTACTGCATTTGTTACTTTATCACCTAATACAGTAAATTACATTTTCTAACCAACTGTGTTTTTATTTTGGGTGAATGTGTTGGTTTAAAATAGTTATGGACAAATAATTAGCAAAATTAAGGGAAGTTAAAAGCACGAGGAAAATTGGTATCCAATGCGTCTTCTATCTTATGCTAAATGAATCTAAAGAGAAAACAGCAAAGAAAATGTAATTTTTTTTTAAATGTGGATAATGGTATAAGGGAGATAACTCAAATGTAACACATACGCATGTAGTGAGTTTTTTCTTTTCATGCATTTCAATTTGTATTGAAATATTTCATTCACAAACTAAGAAGCTAATAAATAAATCAGCATGAGAGTACGATAAAAGTTTGGTCCCATATATATCGAGGCTGCCAGATATTTGATAATTGATGTTTCTCGAAAATATTTGTATATGGTATCGAGTTTTTCGTGAACATGACGATATAATCCGTAACTGTGCTGGATTCCTGCGATGTGACGAAAGTATTAAAATGTGGGCATGTATGGAAGGAATATACACTACGTGACCAATGTTTCGCCGTTTATACACAATTTAGTATGATTCTGTGTTTTAATAATTTATTTCTTCGTACGTTTGACAATGTTTGAGTTGACTCCACTGATACCAAACCATATATGTAGAATAATAATGTATTGTGGAATCACAATTCAAACTGCAAATTTCTTTCTGAATGCTTTTAACTGCATCGAGTTTGTTTTGATTATGGATTGCCTGTTCGTTGGTCTTTGTTGTAATAACCACTCACTTTGAAGCACACATTTAATGTTACCATGACTATTTCATTATTACGTAGTAAGTTGTGATACAAGTGGTGGAAATAATTCGTCAGTTCTCTTTGTTTTATTGTACATGATACAATTATGAACCCTATGGTACACCCATTTTACTTTGTTGTACTTGAAGAAAACCATCATAACAATATTTAATGTGCTGCGAGTCAGGGCAGAACAAATTAGTTTTGATGAATATGGCAATGAAGAAGTTTTGTTCATTCAGTAAATGTTCAATGAATTGCAGTGATGTCATGTTATTATGATTACGTGTAATAGAGATCAAATTCTGAATTATGCGCATTCCTGCATTGAATTTGATCGGCTTACAAAATATCATTTACATCTTCAAATTGATGGGTATTATATTATACAACGTTTTTCTAAAATATTTTTCTAATCAATCTTAGACAAAATTGTTCTAACCCAACTTGTATCTCATTTGGATTAAAACAGTCTTTTCATCAATATACAGTCTGCCTCTCGCCCTTGCCACAGTAGGGAAACTACTCTTCTGAAAGTACTTAATTACATTCTCTCTGCTTTGGATAGCATAAATATTACAGTCCTCATCCACCTTGATTTGTACACTCAGCATCTCTCCAGTGTCAGAGATCATCATCCAGTATCTCACCAGTTGTATCTGGTTCATCTCAATATCTACTTCAGAAGCTTCAAAAAGTTCAAAACTGTGCTACATTTCAATGACAGACTCTAATCCAGCATACCTATCTAGCCTCACCCATGTGTACACACCAGCAAGATACATACGCTCCTCTTCTGAAAATCGTATTCCCACAATGAAAATGAAGTTATATGGACAACTTTTGCATCCCAGGGCCCATCAGTTTGGAATGAATTGGCCATACATGTCATTATAGTTGTTGTAAAGCTTTAAGAGGTTCTAAAGATTAGGCGCTATACAAAGTCCTTTAGACCAGAATATCAAAACATGTCTTCCAATTGATGGTTATATTACCCGTATTTTTTTCAGAGTATCAAGCAAATTCAACAAATTCATGCGATAAATGGTACTCAACAAAGTAATATTTATTATAATATAATTTATTTTTATTATTGTAATTTTTTTTTTACTGATTACCGTCATGATTTCAGGTAAAATCTACTAAAAGTAATAATAATTAGATTGATTTTATAATTTTGTAAGGTAAATAGTACTAAAATAAAATATAAAAAAAAACAGAAATAGATATTAAATATAATAATAATAATCTGAATATTATTAGTAGAAAACTATTATTATCAGAATAAATATTATAATCTGAATAAATATGATGATCTGAATAAATATCTTATTCTTCACTAATTTTATAATTTGAAATGGTAAATAAATGCAAATAAGTCATATTTATATTCTGATACGGTAAATATAACTAAAATTAATAAAAATCAGTTCGATTTTATCTGATAAGGACTAAAATAATGAACATCTAAGTGAAAAAATGAAAAGCATTAAATATTATTATTGACAAAGGAATAATATATATATATCATTAAGTGTATACATATGTTTTTCCTCACAAGGTCAAGTCATATATTATTCGTCACTACTTGCACCTTCACTGTTACTTGCGATAACGTTTACGTTTTCTCTTTCCGATTTAATTTTTTTCTGTTGTCTTCCACGTTGTCTTCCATTTGTGTTGATAAACTATTTTGTATCATATTCGTTAGACAATTTTGATCGAAATTTCTCGATCGCGATTAAATGTGAGTCGAACTTCTGGACTTCTGTTTCTTTAACCGTTGCCAAATACTGTACTATAACTTTGTTCGATGATCTTTGTCAATATATATTCCGCTGGCAGCGTATATCCATTCTCAAATTTATAGCTGCTGTAATGAATTCAAATCACAAATAATTTTTTTCAGGATTAGGGTGAATTTGTATACCGTCATTTTATAATAGTATTAAATTTATCAAAATTGCTCTTTCTCTCTCTCTCTGTCTCTGTCTGTCTGTCAGCAGCAGAGAGGGTGAACAGACCAACTTTTCTAGGCGTCAATTTAGTAAACTAAGGCTTCCTTGAAAATACTTTTTCAGGCGTCAATTTAGTAAACTGAGGCTTCCTTGAAAATACTTAATTAATTTTTAATAATAATTTGAGCAAAGAATGAAAAAAAAAAGACGCCATTTAGTTGACGTTCACAATCTCGGCTGCTAATGCGCTAACTAAATATTTGATCAAGTCCTATACGATATCTTGTCCGAGGGTCTGATAAATTTATCGTCACAAATCCATGTGGAGTGGCTTTAGCCACACTAAAGAAATTTTTAAATTGATTATGATCCATATCGCCACCGCACCAAGTTTGCCAAATATTTCTAAGAGTATGAGTATCAACTCCGTTAAATACACACAGCATATTGCAGTTATCTCGGATTACTTTTGGTATTTGAGTGTAACGTTGAGTGATATATATCACGTCGGTGTTTTTGTGACGCCCTCGGGAAAATATTCTAGCAGGATTTTTTTGATTATCTAACATGATATCATCATATACGACTAAATTGTTAATACTTCCATCAATATCATCAATACTAGGTGCCTCTTCGATATCGGTTATAAACTCAATGATATCATCACCGTTAATTTCTCGCGCGGCATCATTAAAATCCTTTAACACTTCATAACATCGTTGATCGTCTACACTCGGAGCAATCATGTACAATTTATCCCACTTCATCCATCTCGTTATCAAATTAAGTAGCAATTGTGTTTTACCACTTCCAGATGGTCCGATGATAATTGCGCGAATAGAATTTGGTAACATTGCATTATGTTTAATAGGTTCCCGTCGTCTCGTAGCTGAATAATCAATTACATTCATAACTGTTATATATAAATTATGGATCTATATTGTGTGAAGTGTAGGACGCGTACTGGCACAAATGATTTGACAACGATTACAACGAAAAATAATCGATCAGCGCTTTCTGGTAAGTGTGTACAATGTAGTACAAAGAAATTTAGATTTACTTCCACGAAACCTTTAAAAAAAAACGAGGAGGTGATATTGCAGCCAAGTTAGCAAAACTTCCAGGAACACCATGGGCAAAGTATCCAGGAGAAAAGCACCTTCCAGGATATAGCTATTGTGGACCGGGAACACGATTAGATATCAGACTTGATGATCAAAATCAGCCCCGACCCGGCGAGTATCCAATAAACACTATTGATAAGGCGTGTCATGCTCATGATGTCGCTTATAAAAGCAGCAATCTGCAAAATAGACATCTCGCAGATGTAAAATTAATTCATGCGTTAAATGCTATTCCTGATAAATCCTTCAAAGAAAAATTGGCTTCGTGGTTGGTAAAATCTGCTATGAAGGGTAAATTGATGCTTGGAGCTGGATAATTAATAATATGGAATCTATTTACTATTCTCCGAGGGGATACTGGAGAGGTTACGCAGCAATTAATAAACTCGCTAGCGCATCAAAGGTGAAAAAAACTACAGCGGCAAACTGGTTATCTAAACAGGCAATATGGCAAATTTATCTACCAGCGCCTAAACAAATTAACTACTCGCATTTTGATGTGACAACGCCTAATGAAGTTCATCAAGCTGATATACTATTTCTGCCGCATGACAATGGTTACAAATATGCGTTAACGTTAGTTGATATTGCAAGTCGATACAAAGAAGCAGAACCGTTAAAAACAAAATCATCTACTGAAGTGGCTTCTGCATTTGAGAGGATTTATCGACGAGGTCCTCTGCGCTGGCCAAATCTGTTACAAGTTGATCCTGGCAAGGAATTTCAAGGTGTTGTTACATCTACGATGAAACATCATAATGTCGCCATCAGACGAGGACACACTGCGCTACATCGCGATCAGGCAATTGTTGAACGGTTTAATAAAACCCTTGCTGAGCGGTTATTTGGATATCAATACGCGAAAGAATTCATCCAGGATAAACGATCCCGTGAATGGGTCAAGAGATTACCAGGTGTAGTTACCGCAATCAATAATGAGATTACTAGAACAATTAATATGAAACCTGTCAACGCTATTAAGAAAGCGTCTATCAAAATGGAAATCCAAGGAATTTCACAAAAAGAACCAATTCTTGGTAGTAATGTCATTGTAAGGTACTTATATGAACCAGGAGAGCTTGAGGGTGGTAAAAAAAGAGCTACCGATCCTATTTGGAGTGTCACTACGCATAGGATATCCGGTATAACACGATCTACGGGTAGACCTCCAATCTATAGACTGGATTCAACTGCTCCTCAGCGGGGTTTTACTCGACAACAACTACAGGTAATTCCCGAGGATACTCAATTGCCACCGCATGGTCTTAACTAGCACCGTTGCGTCTATTGCACTCAAGACAAGTCAACATCACATTGTTTCTGACATGACCGAGATTGTTATCTTTTCTATCTACGGTGAATTGGCGAGAATCTTTATCCGACCAATTCCAATTCATTATACAATTACAACTCGCGCAGTGATTATTCTGTTGTTGTTTCAGCTTCTTAATTAATTCATCATCAATGTCAAATTCTCGTTTATTTTTTTTATCCTGTTGTTTATAGCCAGAGAGTTTTTTTCTGATTATATCGTCACTAATGATTTCATCATTAATGATTTCATCATCGAAAACAATTCTTCGAAGTTGATTTATCCGTCGTACTCTGGATACTGCGAGATAAACTAAATTTGACCACTCAATATGATTATCTACTATCCAAAGAGTTGTATCGGATATAGTCAATCCCTGTGAAGAATGTATTGTTGCTGCATAACCTAACGTCCATGGGGATTTATCAGAGTTCCCCAATGCATCTTCGACGACGCTGATATCAACCAACACAATATCATTTAATACTAAATTCTGCTTTTGTTGTTGTCCAGGAATGTCAACGTCGATATTCTGCTTTCGTGTATCCTTAGGTCTATAACACAACGGAACTGGAAGTGTTGCAAATTTTTCTTTATGTAGCGCAAACAACTTCATCTGAAGTGCGTCTCTGACTATTTTTCTACTCGCGATTATTAAATCATTTGGCCTCCACATTTCCCAAAAATCATTCATGGGAGTTTCTGAAATTATTTCACGAGCTATTTCACATTGGATTTTATCCGGTTGTAATCTAATTAGCGCTTTGAACTCTCGTAATTGTTCATCAAGTGATCTATGGTCTGTATTAATCTCTTCATAATAATCTACAAACCCCTTTAACCATTCATGTGGAGATCCACCAACAAATGGTTGTGGTTGGCCGTGATCCCCGCACATGACGACTTTTGTATTTTTCAATAACAACCATTCAAGAAATATCTGTAATACTGTCAATGATACCGTGCATATTTCATCCCAGATTATTATTTCAGGAATAAATTTATCGCCCATTCGATCAGGAGTCCATGTATCGCCTTTCCATCGAAAGAAGCTGTGATAAGTACAGGCTTTTACCCCCCGCGCTATCATCTCTCTGGCGAGTCTGTGAGTTGGTGTTAACACAACCATGTTAGAAACGCTAGCGTTTCTACGAAATAATTCGATTGCACGAGTTGTCTTTCCTGATCCACCACAGCCGTTTAAATAAACTGTCTTGTATCTACAAATCGGATCGGATACGGGCGGTGCAGTAGAAAATTCTGATTGAATCTCTGAGAGATTATGGTTGCTTTTCAAGTATTTATCATCCATATCAACGTCTGCGGATTTACAATACTCATGTAATGTTTCTTTTTTAAACCTCCAATTCCCCCACGCTTCCTTAGGATCTGTGAATTTAGCTACATCTGATTTGTATTTCTCATGGATATACATCGAATCAGTAGCTACTCTAACCGCGGTATTAGGAAATCTATTTATCATCGAGAATAGATTAATACAAGAATAGGCTAGCATAGAACTTCTCAAATGTGTGTACTGACAACTATATCCATCACAGTAGGTAATAACCGTACCTAATTTCTCACCATTGGATCGAAAAGCATCCCTACGGGTTACAAATTTTCCTTTTTTTATTAAATCGGTTATGATAAAATCGTATTCTTCATTGTCTAAGATCAATCTCGAAGAATATTTTGCATTGTCAAATCTTCCACCTTGAGTGAATTTACCGATTATTCTTCGTCCGAGCTCTTTAGCCTCTCTATTCCTACCTTCGAATAACCTCTTAGACCAATCCATAAGTGTTTCACAATCTCCCAATTGTTTTCGTTGTTCGTTAATTATTTTTTCGAGATCGGGTTTTGGTAACCAAACATCTTTCTGCGCGTTATAACAAATAATCGCTTCGCTGACAATTAATGATGTTAACATACCACAATCGATCATATATCGCAATAGCACAATTGGCATCCACGCTTTTTCATACATATGTCTACCAAGCCAAAGATAACTACACGGATGTAACCCTGTAGCTAATTCGAATGATATCACACGAGCGAACCCGGTTAAATCAAAATCAGGCAATGGACCATTAATCGCAACACGAGTCATTTCATGTGTGGGGTGTCCAAATCGTTTGAAGTACTCAGAGCATTCTCCATACCCGAGAAAACTTCCAGGATAACACGCGGATATATCAATTGAAATCATACCATCACGTGAGTATTTCGTATTCCACAATCCTCCATGACCTAATTCGACGCAACTCAACTTCACGTCCTCCAGAAAATTATTTCGTGTTGGACGCCATGAGTTTTTTTCTCTTGCGAAGTGAGCTACCACTGATGGAATTGTGAAGCTATCCGTAAGTAGTTTTTCATTAGAAAATTCTTTAGAATTTTCACCTGAAAATTCATTAGCGATTTTTCTCATTCTAGTATCTAATTCTTCAGTTCGATATAATTCACCATTTGGTTTTACAAACTGATCAAATCCTATTTCCGGATCCTCATTACTCCTGAGTAACCACATTGACACAGGGTCGTCTTTGGTTAATGTGTGAATAGCATCAAATAATTTCTCTTCATAGAAACCATCCCTAGAAAATTCTTTAGGGATATATCGAACAGTTCTTTCTCGTGGAAATATATTTACCGCGGGTGTCCACGCGTGTTTGTTATGATCAATAATTTCAATTGGAGCTCCTCGCGATTGATATTTCGGTTCGTATAATACTTCTCCGGTTATCGTCGCTACCGATATTGGAAATTTTAATAATGCTTCTAATTTAGCTATATCGGAAATCGTTGCCCCGCGCTGTTTCACTGTCAATTCCCATTCGGTTATTTTGTTTCGTCGTTGTTCAGTTAATTTGTTTCCCCGGGATGCATTTGTGAAGTGTTCTATTAACCGTGTTGCTACACAATTAAGTGGCAAAGCCACTGATGATGAAAACATTGGAGCTAGTTTTGTAATACTTGGGTTATCATTTAGCTGATATATTCCGTAAACAACTGCTGTTACAGGGTAAGATTTCTCATAGTATGGTTTGTCAATTCCAGTTAGAATTCCTGGTTTGGAATCTCTACTCACAATTACAAATTTTTTATCCTTAAGGATTGGGTCAAATTTATCTCTGATAATCCATTCACCTTCCTCTTCGATAATGAATTTTATTCTAAAAAAATACTTCAGTAGAGATTTCCCACCCCTTGGCGAGCCAAGGTGTGAAAGTATCACAGCTGCTCTTGTATCGTTCATAGTAGCATCAATTACGGGTATATTGACATCTTCATTAATAATTCGAAATGTCGACCACGCATGAGATGCTCCATCACGCTTAAACTCATTAAAACAGTCGCTGATTTTACTCAGCAGTGGTTTGTCATCTACTAGACTTTTAGGTATATTAGAGATTCTATCGAGATTAAATCTAGCATTTTTCCAAGGCTTAATTTTCGATAATCTCTTGAATTCCTTCATATTATAATTAAAACAAGTATTTAAATAGAAAGTTTTTTATATAATGAATCATTGCAAATGGCTTATGATTGGATCAAAGACTCCATGTAACAAATCATGCAGAAATGAATTCTGTGGGTATCATATGCAGAGTGTTAGAAATGGTTCGGAGGGGCCTTTACCATGCTTGCATTGTGGGGTAGGTGTAAGAGGTAAGTCGCAGTTATGCATTAATTGCGGGGGTAAGCGTTATAGAGAGTTAAAACGTTATTATGACAAGCGAGTATTGAAGAAAAACGCTAGCGTTTCTGACTCTGACAACGTCATAAAAAACGCGGCTGACTATATAAAAAGATTTGCTAATGTTATAATTCAGCCAATTAACGAATTAGACAAATAGATATATTATATATACAAATGAGCCAAGAATTTCAAAGACATCCTGTTATTGAAAATTATGAAGCTTCTCGTGATGGTGTTGTTAGACACTGTAGACTCAAGAAATCTATTGGGCGGGATAATGGTATAGGGTATTTGACGTTTAGTGCTGGAGGGAAAAGGTATCTCAATCACCGTTTCGTCTTCGAAGTGTATAACGGATCAATTAAGGATGGTTTTGTTATTGATCATATTGATGGTATTAGGACACATAATTCTTTGAATAATTTACGAGCTGTTACACAAAGTGAGAATACTGCATCTGGAAAAACTGGTACTTGTAAATCAATTGGGAAGAGACCCGTAAAGTCAATTAATACTGACAACACGGAGATAGTATTTCAATCAATGTCAGAAGCTGGTAGGCATTTCGATATTTGCTCCTCCTCAGTACAAAAAGTAGCAGAAGGAATTTATAAGACAGCTTTTTCAAAGCGTTTTAAAAATAAAATTCAGTTTTCTTACGTATAATATGTAAATGGAAATCTTACGGATTTCACGGGAGATAACTCCGTTAGGTATAACGCGTGTGACAAATCATCAACGACAGAGTTACGGATCTTAAACATGGAAACGCTAGCGTTTCTAACATTGATTTTGATTGGTTAGTTTCGCTATTATGAAATCTGAACAAAACACAATCAATTTTGTCTTTTTTCAAGTATTAACAGAACTGTTTTATAGACACGTCGTATTTAAACATTTTTTTTAATGTCTGTTTCAAGTCTTATGCGTGTTTTCAACGTTATCAGTGATCGCTAATAAACAAACAAATAATTACAATCACTACACCTCTTTTATATCACCTCGTCGTAATGAGTGTATATATACAAATTCGTCCTTTTTATAATTGGGCTTAGCCGAAATTCAAGTACAAACAAAACCACACCGTCACACGTGGTATGAACGTTATTATTGACATTCAAAACCAAAGTTTTGATTTTGCGGTTTTGTTTGTACTTGAATGTAGAATTAGCCCGCGTCATCCATTGTCATTGTTCACCTATAATCTATTGTTGTACCGTCGTCATTCATTGCATTGTAAATACCATTGTCATTGAAATTCATTCACCTATAATCTATTGTTGTACCGTCCTATGTGTATATAACCGCCTACAACACTAGATCAGGGGTTATTGTGCCGTCGTCATTCATTGTCATTGAAAATCAATTCATTCACCTATAATCTATCGCATCAAACGTATCCTCTTGTAGGTCAAACCTGTTATTTGGCAAGTTAGACACTACTCGTAGGGGAATACGCTTCGTGATTATGTGTTTAACCGTTGAGCGCCGCTTGATGTATAATACACCAAGGGGGTTCAAAACGGTGAATCTGTAATTGTACATTCATTGTATATATAATCATAATCACCTATAATCGCATTAAGCTTCTGGGTATACTAAGATGTGATCAACACCTTAGTGTATCCAGAATTCATTTTAAAATACTTTGTATTTTTAATTCTAAAGAATTTTCATACTTTGTATTTTTAATTCTAAAGAATTTTCATATTTTGTATTTGAACAAATATATTTATATATATATATGAATCTTGAAAATCTCAAATCGATTATTATTGAAATCAACAAACTTAAGGATCAAAATATAAAACTATGTTCAGGTTTGGATTGTGATCAAATTATGACCGATTTCGAGGATATACAATTTGCAGAACAGACAGGAAAATATGTCCTATCTAAGAAATATTTTTTAATCAAAAATATACAAAAGCTTATACGTGAGAGCTTAGTAAATACTGAAGATGTTACTGTATTCGTACCATTATGTAACATCGTTGAACGTGTACGAAAGCAATTAGGCTTAGAATATGAACAAAAAAGAATTATTAATTGTAAAGTGAGACAATTAAAAACGTTGATGGAAAACTGTGAAGGTGATGAGCCCACGCGTAGAGAGCCTCCTTTGTTTGTATAACCAGTACGGTATATAACATGTATAACATGTTACCTGTGCAAACGAGGAAGTAAAATTATGTGTGTGACTCAGTACAATAACAAGGAAGTATTAAAATGCTTTGCATTTTTTAGTTAGTGATTTTTTTTTTACTTAAAAATCTTTGATGAAATGCTTTGCAAAGAAATGCTTTGCATTTCTAAATCGAAGATTTTTAATTTGACAATAGTAATACTCTTTCAATAATGGTAGGAGAATCATTAACAACGAGATTAGCTAGAGAAAGGCTTAGCGCTATCCGGAAAATATTACCCCTTCGTGAAAGTATACGTGAAAAACTTCAAAAACGCCAATCATTTCAGACGGATTTTACAGAGGATACAGAGCAACTCTTCAAACCTATTGTTAGTGCAACTGAGGGTGTGAAAACAGCAACTGAACGAGCAATATATGGAGATGTCCCCCAAGAAGGAAAACGAATAGAGAGGCCTCTTCTTGGTGAACTTGAAAAAATAGCAATCGAAACTGGACAAACAAAACAGGCTGTACAAAAACTTTCAGGTGATATGGCAACTCAGATGGAAATACAACGACAAAGTGGTATTGATGTCGGTGATGAACCTCGAAGAGATACCCCTGAAGAAGAAGAAGAAGAAGAAGGCGCAGTTTCCACTAAGAGTAGTGTTTCCTTTATAGACAAATTCACTCCGGCGGGTATAACACAAATAAGACAATTTCAATTAATAAAACCAAACGATTATGCCGCCTTTGGTAATTTTGCTGTTCAAAGCTATTATTCAAGAGAAAAATTTTTGAAGGAAGAGTATAAAAATAGTAAAATAACACGAGATAACTGGGTTGATTGGTTGTATAAAACGAATCAAAATATTGATCGTTTGAATACGAAAGAGTTGGGATATATAAATTTTAAAGAGGGAATTAAACAATATGACATACAACAAAAACAAGAAGAAAAACAAAGAAAAAAGGAAGCAAAAACTAAGAAAAAAACCGGAAAGGGATATTCACCTATGGATTCTCACTCAAGAGTTGGAAACTCTAACGTTGGAAACACTAGTGTAACATGTCCTGGTAATATTCTCGGTGATATAGCACGATTAGAAATACTCGTAGGTGGAAAACGAGCCGGGAATAACTCACCAGAAATAATCAATGAAGCAGCTGATATCTGTAGGAGGTTATTTCAAGGTGGTATCATGGATATTGCAACATATAGAGATTTCATTGAAGAGTTAGTAGAAAATTCTTTGGATGGAAATTCTTCGAATTTCTATGGTTATCATAGCGACTAATTAGATAAATAACAATTTGTAGAATCATTAGTGATTCTGTATATAGAATAATGATCATACACTACAACCATGA
This sequence comes from Unio pictorum, assembly GCA_030141615.1. Taxonomy (NCBI): domain Eukaryota; kingdom Metazoa; phylum Mollusca; class Bivalvia; order Unionida; family Unionidae; genus Unio; species Unio pictorum. The sequence goes on from JARLTB010000349.1 coordinate 613,453, forward strand.
TAAACCAACGAATGTCTACGTGGTAAACTCACGATTGCCAAAATACCGAGCATACTATGGAGATGGTCTTGGTAACACTATAATGGGATTATTTTCAAGAATGGCTCCAAAAGTGGCTCCGCTAGCAAAACAATTATCGATGAAAGCGATTGATGTTATTCGAGATAAGGGTATTAATACTATTGGTGATCTTGCTGGGAAGGCATTTTCAGCTGCTAAGGATAAATTAACAGCATTAGTTCGACGCGGAAAATCTTCCAGATTTTCAAAACCTGGAATGACTTCACTGCCATCTACTGCAGTAATGCCTGCTAGTGTTAGTAAAATAATAAACAATGCAGTAGATGAAAAACTACAGTCATTAATGACCCCGTCATACACGATGACTCCATCATTGCAGGATAATATAACAGCAAATATGATAGCCGGAAGTGGGCTTAGAGGGGGGGCTCGTAGGCGATAAAATCATCATCAGCGTCTGAAATATTTATTTGGAAAGGATTTCCAAATATTATAGTTATTGCAGCGCTTCTTACGGTAGAATCACTTGTTCTAGAATCATTTATTTGAATAGGATTCTCAGTTTTTATGTTTATTTTTAAAATGTCAGGATCAGAATCAGAAATATTTCTAGTGTCAGAATCACTTATGATTCTAGTATTAGTATTTCTAGTGATAGAATCAGAATCAGAATCAGAATCACTTGTGCCAGAATCACTTGTGATTCTAGAAACATTAATGTTTCCACTTACATTTTCAGATATTTTCATTATTAAATACACTCAACTAAATAATTAATTTATAAAAATTATTTTGATTTAGACCGACATGTATATAATAAAAATGTTCAAACAGAATCCTGATGTTGCATTTGATATGGATGCCCCAGTACTTAAAGATGATTCTGTACGCGATTATCAATTTTTTGCTTATCATGCAGTACAACCTGATCTTCGTGGAAGAATTGAACTTCAAGTTCATGATACCAGTAAATACTTTTTACCTGCTGAAGCCTTTATTGAAGTCGAAGGTGAACTCGTAACAGATGTTGCAGCTAATACACCATATGCAAATGACCCAACTATCCGAGTTGGTTTTGTCAATAATGGTATCATGGCGTTATTTGAAAGTGCTAGATATCTCATTGATGGAATAGAAATCGAATCTATTGAACGCGAGGTTGATGTTGCTACGGGAATAATTGGGCTAGCAAGATATTCTGATGACTATACTAGATCAGCTGGTCCATCTATGATGTTTTCTAAGGATATTACTGATCACCCTGAACACGTCCAGTATTCTAGAGTAAAAGCAACACGAGATACTGCAGTTGATCCAGCACCAGCCGGATATGTAAGACCACCTGGTACTTTTGATGTCATAAATAATATTACTAACTACAACCTAGGATTTGCAACACGAGTAGCAACGTTGCAAGGAGAGCGTCGACGGTTTTCATGTGCTATTCCACTCCATCATATATTTGGATTTTGCAGAAACGTCAGAAAAGTTATTTATGGAGTGAAGCATACTGTAGCTCTAATGAGAAGGGGTACTGATAATTATGCAATCTGGCGCGATGCTGGTGTTGCCGCTGGTAAAGTCGTTTTATCAAAACTAACACTATGGATGCCAGTGTTGACTCCATCGTTAGCCGTTGAACCGAAGTTACTGTCATTTATGGATCAAGGAGGAAAGAGATTATTAAGTTGGTTGTCAACATCTACAGATACTATGGATTCTAATATTGATGGTACACTTACATGGCATCTAGCATCAAAACAGGGTATTTCAGCCCCACGTCATATATTTATTGCGCTACAGAATACTGCGCGATTAAATAGTCAAGAACGTTCCCATATGATATTTGATCAAATTGGATGTAGTGAAGTCTCGCTGAGAATAAACGGACAGCAAGAACCATCCGAGGATGTACAACTTGATTATGGAAATAATCATATTGCACGAGTTTATCATCGGTTGTTGTCATATATGGGACGTGATCAAAATGTTGATACTGGATTGCAAATATCACAATTGGATTTTAGAAGTCTGTACCCGATTTATTACTTTTCACTAGAACATCTTGACTTGATGAGACAATCCGTCGTTGATATACACTTCCGAGCTCGTGTAATAAAACCTGGGGGTATTGCTAATTATAGAGCAGTTGCTGTTATTCTCAGCGATAGATCAAGGATACTCGAAGGTATTGGTGGACGAATGAGATTGGTAGATGCACCAGTTGAAAACTTATAAGTTTTCTAAATCTGTAGTTCGAAATGTGAAGCATTGAAAATCCTTTAGGATTTTGAAATTAGAATCAATCTATTTTGTATAATGTCGTATAGTAATATCAATGTCACATTGACACCTGGTCAAATAAAAAAATTACAATCTAAATCAGCTAAGCAATGTGGAACCACAATAACGCTGAAATTTAATCAGATGAATGGCGGAGGGAATAAACTATCGCTAACAAAAACTCAGGTTAATCATTTTAATAAAGCGTTGGAAGAAAAAAAGGGAGTTCAGGTTACTCTTTCTACAAACGCGATCCGTAACATGGAAAAGACTGGTGGTATATTCCCGTTGTTAGGGTTGATTCCAGGATTGATTGCCGCAGCGGCCCCAGCGGTGGCGAAGGCGGCAGCGTTAGGAGCCATTGGTACCGCAGCAGGAATGGCGTTGAAAAAGGCAACTGGAAAGGGTTATAAAAAAAAGGGGAAGGGTCTAAGACTACCAGGAACCCCGAGTTCATGGTACAGCGGAAAGGGTCTTCGAATTCCAGGAACGATATAGTTCCGAAATCTTCGATTTCCAAATCTGTGATTCCTATGTCCAATTTTGATTTAATTGACACCGCTAAAAAATTAAAAATAAAAAATTTCAGAGGTGTTTTTATGAAAGATCAGTTACCAGCACAACCAAATCACGTTGAAACTGGTATTATTAATTTAGATAACAGCTCTGGACCTGGAACTCACTGGGTTGCATATGCGATTGATCCACGCGGTATTGTTTATTTTGATTCATATGGATTAGCGCCGCCGAAAGAATTTATCAATTATATTAAGAAATTTAAAAACCCTCACAAAGTGAGATGTTGGTATTCCACGTTACCAACACAAACAATGCTTGACCCACCCATATGTGGCAATGAAGTATTAAATGTACTTGATGCTATTTCACGGAAATCTTTGATTCCTAAATCTTTAAAACCACCTCATGTAGTAGTGAATGAGTATACTAGCGGTCAATGGATTAAAAATCCATAGGATTAGAAATCTTTTTTGATTTTAGATGATAAAAATATTTCTATAATAATGATTGATATTTGGGGACGATCTTTATCATCGCTGAAGAAACCTGATGGTGAAGTTGAAACCGTTGATAACAAGGATATTAAAAAACTAATCGAAGATGAAATAGCTGAAATATTAAACCTAGCAAATGTTGATCCTGGTGAAATAGTTGTATTTCAAGATCGTCAGGGTAAGTTGAAAAGTAGTAATATCTCTCTTAATGATATTTTGGTTAAACAACGAGACGCAGCAGAGGATACTATCGCGTTATTTTCTGATGATGGAAAACTCAAACCAGGTGTAATTATTTCAACAATTACGGATAAATTAGCAACATATGATAACACAGTGGATTCATTGAAATCACTTAATAATAAATATAATAAACATATAGATGAATTTAATCTGTTTAGTGAAACACAAAAAAATACAATTGACCAAATTGATAAACCCATATTAGAATTTTTTGGAAATCCACCAGTAGCCACACCACCACTCAGCACGATAAAAGATTCTATGGTGGAACTAACAACTCTTCAATCCGAATATGAAAAACACGTGAGACAATTTTCAATGTTTCGTAAAAACATCGTTGATAAATTTATTGTAACCCCGTTTGATAAAGTTGAAATAACTCTTCCTAATATTAAAAAATCCATCGATGAGCTTAAAACATTCAACAACGCAATAAAGGATGATGCAACGAGGATGATAAGTATTGTTGAAAAAACAAAAATTCCTCATGATAAATCTATCGTCAACAACGTAGTATACACGATTCAACACGGTTCATTTATGTGGACTCCCACAAATAACATTTTAAACATAACCGCAGCAGTCAAGGGTATTTATCGATTAACAATAGTATCACCGACTCAATTCAATATATCATCAAGTAGTTCATCTGGAGTCAATAATACGATATCAACGATCATCGACAAGGATACAACTGAACAATTCACGATAACGACTACAGATAGAAATCTAGCCAGGGTTTCAGTAACGTGGTACGTAGAATTCGTAGTGGATTTAAGTAAACAATTAAATTGATTTAAAAATTCTTTAGAATTTTGAATTGAAAATGCTAGCGCTTTTAAAATAAAATGACTCCATCATCGAATCAGTATCGCTATGATCAAGTCAGAGAATTTCAAACTAAACTCAATTCTCTCTGTGAGGAGTATCAAATAAAAATAAAAAAATACCAACGAAGAATAACCGCAGTTGATGTCACTGTGTATTCAGTGTCGGGAATAATCACTACTGCTGGGATAATACTGTCTTCGGTTACAATGATTGCTCCGGTTGTAGTACCAATAGTTATTTCTTCGATAGCTACAATCGCCGGGATATTAACCGGGATCACAAAAAAACTATCATCGTGTAGCCAGAGTAAACTACATAATTATATAATAAAATTTCATATTGCATCTGCCGGTTACTCGCAATTATCCTCGTTAATATCATCATCACTCGACGACACAACAATATCAGATAGCGAATTCTCAACGATGGCGGAATTGTATAAAACAACAATGCTAAAATTAGAGAGAAATGATAATAATAATGACATCACCGCAAGAACTACTTCAACAAATAGTAGAGAATACAACACCGGTGAAAACAAGCACGATATCAGTAACCTCAACGCGTCCTGAATTTAGTGTGAATTTCCCGATTCCCGTTCCCGTGAGCGAGATCGCACTAGCAAAACTACGAGTGTATCATAGCTGGCCTAATATTAGATCGGTAGCATTTGGTGGTCAACAACCAAATAATTCCTTGGTGTTCGCGTGGAAAAATCGTGAAGATGGAACCCCAGACTGGAACGTTGTCTCATTACCAACTGGGTCATACCAAATCGAACAGATCAACGCTGAATTTCAACGAAGAATTAAATCTATCACTGGAAAAGAATCAAAAATCGCTATAACGGTTCACGAGCCGACGTTATCATCTGCGATCGAGATTAATTCCCCTGGGTATGTTGTAGATATTTATCAGAGTTCTATAAGATCAGTGTTAGGATGGCCTGAATTACCACCGGATAACTCGCGAGAAAATCCGAAGGATCTTCCACCCGAACCTAAAAAATCCGATTATATTACCAAGAAAATAAAACCCGTCAATGAAGCCAAGACTTATCAAGATTATACTCCCGATAGGTTCATAAATAAAAATATTTTTGAATCAATCTACCTCCCTCTCATCAACGGAAATTTCACAGCAATGAATAATGATTTTTCACTACTGCTAATATCTCTTAAATCCGGCTCTCTCACTAAAGACGAGTTTATCAGCATCGTAGAAACGGGTAATAAAATCATCTATGATATGAAAATATTTCACTCGATAATTATTCAAGAAGTATTAAATGAAGAGATATTACATGATAAGTTTGCGGATCTATACAATATTAATAAAACTGAGATTAAAGATTTTAAAATCCCTGGATATAACCCGGATAAACTAAAGAAACAACTTGACGATGCTATTGATATTGGGTTCAAAAGAATCCACGATAATTGGAAAAAATCGAAGAATCCTACAGCAAATATTCTGAAATTTAATAATGATCCAGAAGGCGGCGGTAGACATATTGCTCCGAACAATGTGAATATTTCAACGGTGATTGCGCTCAATTTAGTATGTGACGTTATCGAAGGAAATTATCAAATAAATCTCGAACAATCAAATCAAGCTCAGCAGGGGTATATTTTATACTCATTTGCACCAACGGCTCCTCCAGGATTTCTAATTATTGAAGACCCAACTAATCTAGTCTATATGCGATGTTATAATAATTTGTTAACGAGAATTAATTTCAAACTCACTGACCAATCTAATAATCTGATTGATTTACGAGGTGAAGTTTTGCAAATTAGTTTGTTTGTAAAGTCCTAAAGACTTTCATCCTGAAAGGATTTTCGTCCTAGGACTTTCATCGTAAAAAAATTGTTAGCGCATTAGCAGCCGAGATTGTGAACGTCAACTAAATGGCGTCTTTTTTTTTTCATTCTTTGCTCAAATTATTATTAAAAATTAATTAAGTATTTTCAAGGAAGCCTCAGTTTACTAAATTGACGCCTGAAAAAGTATTTTCAAGGAAGCCTTAGTTTACTAAATTGACGCCTAGAAAAGTTGGTCTGTTCACCCTCTCTGCTGCTCTGTCTGTCTCTGTACACACACACACACACACACACACACACACACACACACACACATTGCACCCACAACGTGGTGATATGGTGGGAGAGTTTATATTTTTCTATCGAAATTCGAACTTGGGGTGGACCACCATCTTTTTAATGAAATGTTGCTAAATATCACAACCATCAGTATGTTAGTCACGTGATTAGACTCCAAACCTTGAGTAAGAGAATTGAACGAGTTTTCAATGAGCTACAAACACCTTACTGATATGCCCTTTAGAAATTATTATAAAATTACCTATGCTTGATTCTATAAGAAATAACCACATCGAATTTCTAAACACATGATAATAATACATGTGTATATTTCTCCCTGTCACAAAGTCAGGGTCGAAATACATGTATAATTGTTTGACAATAATAATACATGTATATAATAATTGTATGACAATAATAATACATGTATTTATTTCTGCATGTGACAAGGTCAGGGTCGAAATACATGTATGTCTGTATAAGCTGACAGCGAAAATAATCTGGCTCTATTGTGTTTATAAACTTTTACTGTTTTCTGCCTTGACATAGTCGATAAAGTCCAAATGTGTATAAATATCTTTCTAACAAATTAAGTTACAAAAATATAATATTTCACTAACACAGTTGCCGTACTGATCATAGTTCAGTCTACTGTATAATAGTTGCGTTAACAAAGATATTACACTTACAGAAATATGTGAAAATGAAAGTATTGAGCATCTCTTCTATGATTGCAATATTACTTCACAGTTTTGGTACCGTTGCATTGCACATTTTGCACCTTTTTGCCCAAATATTGCACATTTGTCCAAAAAAGAAACATGTTTAGGAAGTGAACAACTGGACGGTTTATGTAATTTCTTTCTTATTTTGGCAAAATATTATATTTTTAGTTTTGCAGATTCAATATGAAAAATTCTCCTATTTATGCTTTTAAGCAAATAGTTGCAATGCGTAAGAACATTGAGAAGTACACTGCTAAAGTAAATAAAAAAGAGGACAAATGTCTTCAAAAGTTGACCTCAATAATGAATATGTAACGTGTATCTGATTTGATGGCAAACAGGAACAAAATAATGTAATATCACAAGGTCACCTAGCTCGTATGCAATATGCGTGTGTGTGTGTGTGTGTGTGTGTGTGTGTGTGAATGTTTACCTTTTCTGTAGATTATATTTATTATCCCTAGATTATCAGACATGTTAGATTGTAAGGTGACCTTGGTATGGTTCCCCGTCCCAGTAGTCAACCTATTACGGGCATAATCAATTTTAAAATAAAAATAAATAAATAAATAATTTAAAAATAATATTACGAAATGACAAGCGTGGTAACTCTTCAATCACTCTCTAACGGATAAAGTCACATGACAGAGTTATTATCCTTAACAATTTATATTTCTACGAAAATGTTGATTTTATTAATTTTTTTTGCGAGCTTTTGAAATATTTGGTAGCTACATATGTCAATAGATATATTATGTCTTCGCCGGTCTTAACATTTTCGGATCCTGCGCTCTTGTTACTACATATTTGCAATTGTGACTGTATGACAGCTCGTAATCTATTTGAAGCAATTTTTGTTCTTCAGATTTGAATCAATATGATCGAGCAAAAGACCTTTTTCGAATAATCCATAATGACATACATTTTTTTATTTATGACAAAGATACCATTTCTTTCCCCCATGACAGAATGCTAGATAACCAGAATTAATGATATAACAGACTTAGTTGTTTATAGTCGACATGGCCTAATGATACCATCACGAGATGCCTTATAATTATTGATGATGGTATGTCTAACAGACGCATGTACTTATTTTGTACAAGAAAATTCTTCTTTTTAAAGAGTATTGTTATAAATGATTTTTTGAAAACCCAGCAAGATTGTCTTTAGAGCTTTTTATGACCTGTCACTATCGGTGTCATTTGTTTATCATAATATATTTTCAGCTCTCTTATTTTGTACCACCATATTGCACACACAACTGCGTTTCTCCTCTAACCCAACACCGCACTTCAAAGACGGTTTTGGTCCTAGACTTAAGAGACGCACGCTTCATAGATAATACCAGCAGAATTCATTTATACAGACTTTGTTATAAGGAGTTGTAGAGCCTATCATTAGTCATTTACACGTATTGTTTGAATCTCTCTCTCTCTCTCTTTCTCTCTCTCTCTCTCTCTCTCTCTCTCTCTCTCTATATATATATATATATATATATATATATATATATATATATATATATATATATAATAGTTTCAGATATTGTATAAAATTAAGATTAAACCATCTAAATCTAGATTTGACTGTGACAAAAGAACACCTGACTTGAGGAGGAGAGCCCTGGTTGAACGGACGAAAAATCGGATCGATTGTATATTTGTGTGGCTCTAAGAACGAATTTTGCGACAATTGTGCATATCGTGTGTGGTCAACGTTCAAAATCCTACGCAACAACGGAGGTGTTAACGAAGATATCAATGCTAAAATGAACGACCAACGAGCGGCGTCTATAAATATCTCGACGATCAAAGATATCTTTTTAAAGTAAAATGTATTATTTCAGCAGAAACGGACAATACTACTTGGGTTATCAATGACAAACGTGGTCAACTTTCGTTATTTTACGTCAATGATGAGTAGTAATAGGGAGCACTATCAAGATTTATAGGGTCAATGGAAAATCCAGTCAAAAACAGCTTGGGGCACTATAGGGTCAAAACAGCTTGAGGCACTATAGGGTCAAGGGAAATGGAACAGGGTGGGCCTATATAGCGTCAAGGGAAATGGAACAGGGTGGGCCTATATAGCGTCAAGGGAAATGGAACAGGGTGGGCCTATATAGCGTCAAGGGAAATGGAACAGGGTGGGCCTATATAGGGACAAGGGAAAAAATGGCGGCAAAGAAAGCTACTATCTTTTCGAGACCTATGAGTGGCCCTGAAAAGGGCCTTTGGATACTTCTTCTTCTTTTATTTTCTGTCGTTGTTCCACCACCTTTTAAGTTTACCAATGATTCCCGTTTTCTTCTTCTTTTCGTCCTCGGGAATCCAGTCAGGATGTCCCATAGCTCGAAACTTTTCCTGAACTCTCATCCATCTTAGATTGAGTAGATCAAAGTCCTCTTTCTTCGTTTTGTTCTTTTTTTCCTTTCTCTCCTTAGACCAGTTTTCTTTAATCTGGATCACCTGTTCTTCCATCACCATTCTCATCATTGCTTCTGCTTTCTTTAGTCTGTCTAAACCCCACTGCACATATTCCCACTCTATGAGATGTAATGTTTCTTCTAGAAAGCACCTGACTTTGATGACATGATCAAGTGCCTGCTTCAAATCCCCTATTCTTATATATTTTCTTTTAATACGTCTTCTTAATTTCTGGTCTTCCTCCTCTATCATACCTTCTAATAGATCTCTTGCTAATTTCAGTTGGATTACAAAGCCATGGTTACTTTGAAATTCTTCCTCAAGTCTTTCCACTTCATATTCTGCATCAAGGATCCCAAACCAACTGTCTCGGAGTTGGATAAACAATTCAAAATTCATCTTGATGTGTTCAAAATTGAATGGCTCCAAGGACTGACGATTGCTTATATATATCTTAAGCACGGACGTGAAAGTAAACACCCCCCTACATTCAATTTTCATATTATATACTATCCACAAACCATATCATTTACTATCCCAAATCACACTATATACTAGCCACACACACGGGGAAGCAGCCAAAACAAACCCTATTATTTACTATCCAAAATCACACTATATACTATCCACACACGGGGAAGCAGCCAAAAACACACCCTATCATTTACTATCCAAAATCACACCATATACTAACCACACACACGGGGAAGCAGCCAAAACACACCCTATCATATACTATCCAAAATCACACCATATACTAACCACACACACACACACACACACACACACACACACACACACACACACACACACAGTAAAGAGTCAGTGTTTATAATCACACTACTCCGCTCTCACACCCATTGGCAATTGACATAGTATTTCTTTTCTAATTAATTTGGTAGCCCTGAGAAGGGCTGTTTTTTTAAACTTCAAAATGCACCTGGTTAATGCTGACATCTCCCAGGTCTAGCCCCGCACACACATCTTCTACTCCAATCATTCTCCCAATTCACTCTTGTGATTGGGAGCGCAGAGGGAGAATGAGTGGCTTCACTATCCCAATCTTCTGTTTGATGGAAAACTAAGCAATGTGGCGGACCTGAGGCGCGCTGACTGGTGATATCAAAGTATTGAGTAACCCGCAGGCTGCCGTAGGATGATATCATCAAGTCAGCGAAATACTACCTTAGATAGCCAGCATTTTGATGCCATTACAGCGGTTTTCTGATGTGTCGCCAGCATTGGACTACTCGGATAAAGCAACTTAAATATTAGAATAATTGCACAGGTGGCTAACACATTATTGGCTGTTAATTTGTCCATTAATATAACTGGACTGAATTTGACCTTAGTATGACCTTGTTGTTTCAGGTGTGGGCTGCGTCCTTCGCTGTGCTGTCTTGCTGTCTGCGTGCTCTGGTGTGTGCTGCTGTGTCAACGCCCTCCTGAACCTGGACCTTTTCCGCCTTTGCCGTTCCTGCTCACAAAATTACTAGCGAAATGAGGAAACATTTCCCCTCGCTACCTTACAACTGCTCGATTGGATGATAGGGGTGGGTGTGTGTGGGTACTATTCCTACCCCCCCAATATAGGCCTTCATTTCCCCTGATAGTTACTTTTTAGTAATTCAGGGGAACGCCTTAATCTATAGTGCATTTAAGCACTTTAAGGGAGGGAGTAACACCCCTCCCACCTAAATGGGTACCGACATGGTACCTATAAAAGATGTACAAATGCCCCTAGTGGGCGGTTACATCTATAAAACACCCAAAGTCAGTCAGTCAGTCCAGTCTGGCCATCATTCATTCAGGCGAAGACTGCAGACCGAGTAGGACGGCTTTTCTGGAGCTGGCGACCTGATGACGTCACGACGGGTGCGAAAGCACATTTTCCCGGGCTTTACAGTTAAGGACGGTTCAACACGGCATCAACTCACTTCACTATGAAGAGAAACATCACGATGTGGGGCAGTGGACTACACAGCGGAAATATTTTGGAGAAGTTATAAGTCCCTTTAACAAGTGGCAGACGACGAATAAAACTAGTACTTAAGCGTACATAAAATAAATCCCTAACAAATTTAGAGAATTAAAAATGTCTGAGCGACATATAATAGTGTAGTCAATGTTAGGTATTTTTGGTCTTAAATTTGCTGGAGGCGTTACCAATAAGGTCAAATTAGCTTTTTAGGGCCACGGAAAGTTATTCAAAGAGGGGTACTCGTAACCAAATGAGTCCCCTATTATTCAGGCGAATGAAAAGATAAATGGCATATATCTTTTCGTTGTACTGCTTTATCCGAGTAATCCGATGGTGACGACTTTTCCGTAGACAGCTGTATTTCCATCAATTTGTTGGCTATCTAAGGTAGAGTTTCGCTGACTTGATAATATCATCCTACGGCAACCTGCGGGTTACTCGATATTTTGGCATCACCAGTCAGCGCGCCTCAGGTCCGCCATATTACTTAAATTCCCATGGCTGGTTGTAATATGGTTCCAGCAACTTGATGCAGGAGCAATCCAACTTCAAAGTCCGCCATTTTTCTTCTTCACGTAGTTTAAGTAGGCGATTCAGTTTCTGCATATCTTCAATCTCTGCCACTTGTTAAAGGGACTTATAAAATATCCAAAATGTTTCCACTGCATCGTCCACCGCTGTACATGTTGATGTTTCTCTCTGTAGTAGTGATGTGATAACGCTTCAGTTCGTCCTTAGCTGTGAAGCCCGGGAAACATGCTCTCGCAATCCGCCGTGACGTCATCAGATCGCCTGCTCCAGAAAAGCCGTCCTACTCGGTCTGCAGTCTTCGCCTGATACGATACGATAATGTGGGTTTTTCAGTTGCCACCGCCCTCTAGGGGCATTTGGGCAACTTTTATAGGTATCATGTCGATACCCATTTAGTGGGAGGGGTGTTCCCCCTCCCGTTTAAGTGCTTAATTGCACTATAGATTTAGGCGTTCCCCTGAATTACTAAAAAGTAACTATCAGGGGAAATGAAAGCCTATATTGGGGGTGGGTAGGAATAGTACCTACACACACCCACCCCTATCATCCAATCGAGCATTTGTAAGGTAGCGAGGGGAAATGTTTCCTCATTTCGCTAGTAATTTTGTGAGCAGGAACGGCAAAGGAGGAAAAGGTCCAGGTCCAGGAGGGCGTTGACACAGCAGCACACACCAGAGCACGCAACCAGAAAGACAGCAAGGCCACGAACGCAGTCCACACCTGAAAAAACAAGGTCATACAAAAGGTCAAATTCAGTCCAGTTGTACTAATGGACAAATAGCATCCAATAATGTGTTAGCCACCTGTGCAATTATTCAAATATTAAGTTGAAGAATTATTATTTATCATCCTATTGTTCTAAAAATCTAGTACATAAGCGTACATTTAGTAAGTCCCTAACAAATTTAGAAAATTAAAAATGTCTAAGCGACATATAATAGTGTAGTCAATGGTAGGTATTTTTAGTCTTGAATTTTATTGGAGGTACCAATAAGGTCAAATTAGCTTTTAGGGCCACGGAAAAGTTGTTCAAAGAGGGGTACTCGTAACCAAATGAGTCCCCTATTTTTCAGGCAAAGGCAATGGCAATGAAAATCTTTTCATTGAACAGCGTTCTTTGTAGGTCGGTGGTGACGTCTATATCCGTGAAACCTGAACATCTATAGCCGCCATTTCTCTTCATCTTGTATTTAGGTAGAAGTGGAGGCCCCTTTCTTCTTCTGTTTTGACCACCGCCACAAATCGAGTTCGGGAGTTAGGCAGAGGCAGCGGACTGAGTAGGACGGCATATCTGGAGCAGGCGACCTGGTGATGTCAGAGTTGTATTGCGAGAGCATGAGTCCCGGGCTTCACAGTTAAGGACGTGATTGTGATATTATCCCGTCACTGCAACAGACTGAAACATCAAATTGTACAGCGGTGGACTACGCAGAAACTCGAAATTGATATTTCGTAACTCCCGACCTGGCATCGTGGCAGAGATAGAAATGGAGGGAAGTATGCGAGACGTGGTGGCATTGACCTTGACCTTCGGAAGTAGTCTTCGCCTGAGACTACCCCTGCTTTATATGGTTCAAGCGCGGACGTGATGGAAAACACCCCTCTGCGGTTTAGGGTTTTGAAACGTTGGGATAGTTTGATGTGAGGGATAGAAAGAAAAGTCAAAGAGCATTTATATGAATACAAATGTAAAACAAACGACAGACTATTTGGTTTCAAAACACAACATTTTTATTCAAATAACAAAACAACTCACAAAACACAATTTTTTTCAAACAACAAACATTTTTTTTCTTCCATAACACTAATACATTATCTTTGACATGGTTGACAACGTTGTGAATTAAATTGAGATTTCCACTGTTGGAAGTCATTGGGCGATTGATGTACACTACGTTTCCTAGCTAAAGACAACAGATAGCCATAATGGTCACAAAACCATCGATCTACTTTGTCATCGTTTCGAGACGAATGACGATCAAAATAAGTCACTAAATGTTCTAAAGAATATCCAAGACTGCGATGATGCAGATAATAGATACAATATTGTCCACACACCATAGAATCTGTGCTTTGTAATTTCACATTATTGAATCGTGTCGTCTGGGCATTTCTTCTCATAAAGTCAATGATATCATCTTCGAAAGGGGGCAATCCATACGAATCAAAATACTCCGCACAACCCTCTTGAGGAAAGTAGACTGCTACCCAGTGAGTTCCTGGAAGATGACTGTCATCTGTGTTGATGACATAAGCTTGATTCTCTTGAGGTTTGCGATGAGGTAGTTCATCTTTAGCACACACGACAGGATTCCAAGAAGCAGTGTACGAACTACGGTTCAAAAGATAATAAAGTTCCCAGGTATCCATTTTTTGTTGTGTAGCCTTGTTTTTTTTTCTCTCCTTTCTTCACAGGTGATGATAAGTCATCAATTCAATCCAGACTTTTTGCTTGAAACGGTCTGACAAGTAACTGATGGTTTGCTTCGTCTCTTTACTCTGTGCCAAGAGAGCTTCGATGCGATCAATTTCTCGAGCAAACAATGGAGGAGAGGAATGATCACGTAAGCCTTTATACCACTGAAGTAACACGTCTTCTTCGGAGATGAGACTCCAAGCTTCGTTCAGATAATCATCCAATTTTTCTTCTTGACTCATCATCATACATTTATCGTGTTGAATTTGACTGGGATGATCGATTTGACATCCATAACAATATTTTTTAATCATGTCCCTCATTTTATCTTCCAAGTGTTGTGCAAAACAAGCCACTAACTGTTGTTCCTGTTCTGGCCATCTGGATTGCATGATCACTACTTCTTCTTTTTGGTCTTGAGGGTTTGCTTTTTCTGTAACCTCCCATTCCATGGATTCTCCACTATTCAAAGAAGGACAAGAGTTTTCCATAGTGTCTAATAGTCTAGAATGACTTCTCTCAAACTGTTGATTTCTATGGTATTATCGAATTCGGCATACAGAATGACATTTACCGTATGGGGAAGAGCTGGTGAAAACAAGTTCCACACGTATCTGCCCAGATTTTATAGGGTGGAAATGTCCCTCGTCACTGCCTTGGTCTGGAGTGAAATCAAAAGCCCACAAAGCGTAACCTCCTGCATAATCCTCGTAGGAAATACCGTGACTGGTGTTGGTTCCTAACTGTCCTGTGGCTTCGTACAGTGACAAGTACGACCTTAAGTAATTCTTCGCGGCAAACTTGGGTTCGAAGGGTCTGGTACACAAAGTTTTGCCATCGCGACTGACTTCGATTTTGGATACATTGTAGTGATGAAACTGGAAAGGATTTTGAGTGTAGGCACCGTTGAAGGCTGCATTGCTGACGATACCAATGAATAAACGTTTGGGTAACTGTCCTTGGAACAGATGATCTTCGATCTTAGATTGAAGTCCAGTGGCAATGGTGAACGTTTTGACTTCCACGCGTCGTATCGGGTACTTGGCTGTCGTTCTGCTCAAAGTGTGACTGATATCATTTCCCACTTTAGGTAACACTTCCACACGACACACGTATAACTTGGCTTCTTGGATACTGATTTTACAGTGGTGGATAGTCTTCTGATCAGCAGCTTCAGGTTCATGAGCTATCAAATGGAAAGCAGCACTGCTACGATTTAGTCTCAAGCGAATATCCACTCCGTTCAGCAAATACTTCTCTTGAAACCACATGTCCAAATGCAAACGATCGCACAGTTCTAAACTACGTCCAAGAATTTTCTTTCGACGCTCGATAAAACCCACATTGTGGGTATTGTTGGCTTCTGAGGCTGTGGCTGTGTCGTTAAACTTATCTGCGGTGTCAGGTTTCCATACCACGCAAGCATCTAAATGAGTGTTCTTGGCTTCTTTTCCGTACGTCAAGAGATTTTCGAGGTACGCTCGGTAAGGGTAAGTATCCATGCTACTGCTGACCAGTTTGTTATTCATGTACAAATCCACTTCGCTGAACAAGGAATGCATGAAATTGTTGACGGGAGCTGCTTGGGTATCGTCTGCTAGAGCGGAGCCGTCCGTTTTGGTGACTTTCAGTTTCAAATACAAGTAACTGTTGTTGAGATCGATGTAATCTTCGGGTTGTCCTTTGATTTCAAACTCGATGGGAGCTGAATCCGTCAAAGAGGAGACGGGATGAAATTCGACCCATTGGGCTTCTTGCATGGTTGTCATGGTGGGTGGCATGGCAAAGAGATCTAATTCCGACTTGGAACAGGCACAAGATTCTTGGTGCATCATTTTTTCTTTAGGTTTTTTTCTTCACTTTTAAGAATCAAAAATGTCTAAGTCTCGAGCGGTTCTTTTTTTCTTCGTCTTTCGAACTTTAGAGGTACGGAGACTTTTGAAAGGGTGTCTTCGTCGACGCTTTCTACCTTGTCCTTGCTGTGTCGTCAGGGAAGTAGGAATGTCAGACTCGGTACCGTTCAGGGCATTTATAGGACTTTCTCGTCGACCCAAAATCTCTTTACCCGTTTGAAGCAAGGCATTTTTGCCTGCTCTCAAAAAAGCTTCTTTAGGGTTTTGTTTGTCAATGAGAACATTGTAAAGAAAATCTTTGCCGTGAGTCAATGCGGCATCTTTTAAGGTGTGCAATCCTCGTGTCACCATCGGTTTTAAAACAGGGACCACGGAACGAAAGGCTGATTTAAACATATCTCCTAAACCATGTCCTCGTTGTCGAGCGACTCCTCGGTACACAGGATACATCACTTTTTCAGTTGTTGGAGAATCGTTTTTGAAAATGGAGTTTCACTGTGACTTTCCCTTTGGTAAATGGAATATTTTGACCTAGTTCTCCTTTTATAGTAATGTTGACACTGTCGAAATACGACTTACTGACAGGCAAATAATGAGGATGTACAAATTCACGGTGAACGTGATAGGTATTTCCACCTTCCTCGTCAGCGGCGACGGCAGAATCCACTTTGAAAGGAATGACACGTAGTAACGGTACAGAGGTGTGTCCTACCACGTTGTCCTCTACCACATCGGAGTACACAAACATTAAGTTGAGTCCTTGGTTCAATTCTACAGGGAATCGAAAATATCTTGCAAACATGATGTTACTGGTTATGGATGGTATTTGCTTTTTGTTCTTGAGCGACTCGGTGTCTCCACCTAAAATCTCAAACAATTCAGGACAAAAGGTAATGCCTATCATTTCATCCTCTGGAAATTTGATCATGAGACGACGAGCCACTGAATAGTACTCAAAGGTAACACTTTTTTTGACGGGTAGTTTATCCAGGGCTTTACCAAACACAGCATTAAACCTGGCAGCAAGTGTAGTCACTAAATGTTGACCACTAAAATAATAGCCTGCAGGAATGCTGATCACATGAGTGGACAGGGTTGAAGTTGTGGGTCCAACTGATGATTTCTTTGTGTCAATGCCAATGATGCCTCGTTCGATTAAGGCTTTTTGCAATTGCTCGTCTTTCACTTCTACTGTAAAAATGTTTTGATTTTCGACGATGTTTTTGATTTGTGACGGGTGTATTATTTCCACTAAAGCCACTTCCCAATGAGCATCTTGATCCAAATGCATGGCTTGAGGTAATTTAGCCGTGTAACAGCACAACGTGTTCTTAGGAAACACCTTCATGGAACTGTCACTGGGTAACGTTAAGTAAAATTGGTTAATAGTGTTGTTCATAATTCCAATGTTGTTCTGTCCGAGGAGTCACTCGAGGTTAAAGGAGTGTCTAAAAGAGGATTGTGATTGGAAGGGTGACTGTCAGGAGAATGACTAATGTTGGACGCAAGGCTCCCAATATTGTGACTGTTGTTCCCGTTGTAAGAGTATTTCAGGGAAGGATTAGGAAGAAGATACCCGATGAAACTGCTGAGTAAAATAGTCCACAATTGTTTGTCTCCTTGTTGCAAACTCAAATTAGCAATGGCTGCACCGATAACACAATACACCACAAAGATTTGACAGAAAAAAACGATTTGGGTTTTAGGGACACGTTCTCCACACCACACCCACAAGGGTTGCTTTTGTAAATCTTGCAGAGATGACGTGGGTGAAGGAGTAGTCACTGTGGTTGCTGAAGCTGTATTGAAGGGCATGATGGTCACTTCTTTTTATAGTCGATGACTTGGGCAGCGTCAATCCAAGAATCAAAACTAGGAGGATATCCTTTCCAACGTACTTTGACTTCTTTGACACGACGTTTTCCTACTTTACGGGTTCTTCGTTCGAGAATGCTTTCAATGTCGTACACGTCGTCTTCATTTTTGGTGACACGTTGTAACTCAGGCAAGTAAAACGTTCCTTTTAATACTTCTCCGTTCATGTCTTCCAATTTATAGACGGCAGGATGACGGCCACGCACTCGTTCAGTAACACGAAACAATTCGGTGGTCCAATTGGGTAAGTAACCTTTGTCGAAAGTGCGTTTGGTTTTACCAATGCGTACCCAATCTCCCGGGGTTAACACTTCACCTTTCTTGGGGACAGCCCTCGTTCGGGACGTACCAAACAGACGCTCAAAAACAGTCACTTCGTTGTCGGGTGTCACCTCTTGTGGGGCACGTCCAATGCTTCTATGGTAAGATTGATTGTAGGCTTGGACTAAGTGCGGTAAGACGTCGATGTACTTGAGAGTGTGTTGATGCGTAAAATATTTCCACATGCGTTCTTTCAAGGTACGTTGAAAACGTTCCACGATACTGGCTTTGGTTTCAGGATTTTCGGTGGTGAAAAAATGAATGTCACGTTTCTTTAATTCTCGTTGGAAAGCTTGGTTTAGAAATTCGGTGCCTTTGTCGGTTTGCCATCGAAGAGGGTGACGACCACTTTGTTTCAACACCAGTTGCAAAGCTCGTACTAACTCTCCGCTCGATTTGGATGTCAATGGTACGACCCAGGCAAATTTAGAAAAGACGTCGATGACACAAAACAAATATTTGTAGCCACGATTGTAGGTGGCTAAATGAGAGACATCGGCTAAATCGGCTTGCCATTGATGATCGATGCCTTCCACTTGAGTGCGACTTCTGTGAAATTTTCGTCGAATGGGTTTGTGTAAAGTGTACGTCGCTTGTTCTTGTAACCATCGTTGTACTGTAGGTAAACGGAGCTTTTTCAAGCGAGTTTTTGCAGCACGATACAATTTCTGAATGCCTCCGTAACCTGCAGGGTGAGCTGGATCGTAATAAATGCTGGCTAAGACCTTCTCCATGGTTTAGGTTAATAAGTGACCCACTCTTCGAGGATATTGCTTTGGGTGGGACGAAATGCGGGTTGTTTGGAAACGGTTTTACGTGTCCGATGTGCCACAGGAGTTGACGTCGAGGGTGCTGGTGGTGGTGGTGGTGGTGGCGGAGGTAATGAGATAGCTTTGGTCTTCTTTTCTTTTCTCACCTCTGGTTTCCTTTCTTTCTTTTTCACTTCTGTTGAAGCAGGAGTAGCCATCATCTTTTTAACCCAAGTTTTGAGTTCTTCTCGTTGGGGCGTGGGAGAAGGGGTCAATAAGGAAGTGGCAATCTTACTCGGAATGGGAGTAGCAGTGGGTGTTTGAAAGAGATCATGGGGTTCTTTTTCTTCCTTGGGTAATGGTGGGGTGACGTCTGTTTTGGCTACTGTAGAGGGTAAAGGCGACGGATTATTCATTAGTGCCTTCAAATCGGACAGTGTGGGTAGAGCTGTTTGTTCCACAGCTTTTCGATGAAAGAGTTGTAGTCGTTGCAGAAGTTGACCGTACTTTTGCGATTTTTCGGTTTCGGACAAATCGTGGCGATGCATCAAGGATTGCAATTCGTGTTGTAATTGGGACATCTCGTTCAAATCAGGATTGGGTGGTAAATGGGGGGTACGTTGTTCTTGCCAACGATGGTATTCCATCCATCGTTTGTAAGGAACCAAAGTCAGTTTTCGTCCTTCCATGGGCTTCCAAAGGTTACGTCTGAGATCGTGGTGCTCCATGGATCCCTTTTATCTTCTGGAAGGATCAATTTTGGGGGACCCCTCGTTGCAACCCCATTATCATACCTGGCAATAAACTTGCGCCGGCTTTTGCTAATCATGTCAACATAGGAATAAGAAAGGGAAAAAATCCTCCGCGTTGCACCAACATCTTTTTCTTTTGACGAATGGGTATTTTCTTTTGAACCATTTGACGAAGAACGTGTCGATGTTTGCCGAAGCATTTTTTCTGGTGTGGAGACAAAGGTATCGTGCCTTTCAAGACATTCAAACAACATTCGCACACGGTATCGATGACATCTTTGGAGGCCGCTTTAATGATTTGTTTTCGCATGAGTGGAGAGGCTTTGGACAGGACAGACAACACGTCTCCGTGTTTGGCTAAACGAGGAGGTAGTCCTTTCCTTTTCTTTCCCTTGGGGAGTGAATGTTTTCTGCGAGGTGACATCTTTGCTTGTTCGTTTCACAATATCACTGGTGTCAATGACTTGGTACACAATCTCTTTTATCTACTTTTTGGGGAACTACCGCTTCGTCAAAAAGGTAACAATGTGTTTCCCAAAATTGTCAAAGGATCCTCCTTTTTGGTGACTCTTCTTTTTCTTTAAAGGACTACGTCTTTGAAAGGGATGACGTCGATGTTTGGTTTTTAAGCCTTTGGTACGATGACGAGATTCTCTTTTTCCAGCTCCTTTTTGGGCAGCAGAAAATCGAGGGTAGTGATGGTGTGCACGTTTTTGAGGAGTCATTCTTGAGTGTTCAGTAGTGGTACAGAAAAAATACTGATTGACGTCGTGGTCTTCAAGTCATATTTTTATACTGGAATGCGTCGCCACTGATTATCTTTGCGTCGTATCAACTTCATGGCAGGTAACACACGTCGTGAAGGGGTTCGCAACGGACTCAATCGGGACAGTTCTTGTTTGGACAAATCTAGTAAACTCTTTAACATGCCAGATCTTTCTTGGACTTTCACTTTAGGGGCAGGTACTTTGTGAGCAGCTGCTACTGCCGCTAAGGTGGACGAGGGTGTCACCGGTGGAGGAGACGTTTTGGGAGACGCAGATTTCCAATGTTTCATCAAATTAGGAAAAACGGGTGTCAAATTGGGTTTGGCTGGCATCACCCGCAACGGAGAAGTGACAGCCCCTGAGGCTACTGGCAACGTAGTCCCTGCCAAACGTCCTTGTAGATCTTTTCTTACAGGTCGTGGTTGACGAAGGTAAGGTTGTGTCCTGGCCGAAGTGCCTTTCTTGCGGGTGACCGCTTTTTTCTGTGGACTTTTCTTTTTCTGTGTTTTGGTCTTGGCACCCTTGTTCTTTTTCTTAGGGGATTGTTTGGCTTTTTTTGTTTTCTTCTTGGGGTGAACTTTGGGAGTATTGGGATCCCATTTTAAAAGGGAACGAATGATGACACCTCCTAGAGAACCACTACCTCCAGGTTTCAATATGATTTGCTTTTTGGTGTGAGAGTCAATGCGAGGATTGGCCAGTTGCGTCAAGGCTACTTTGTTTCTGTCAAAAAAGCGTTTGGTTTGATGTGGAATGTGAATGATGCCTTGCAGTATTTGACGTGCTGTCACCGTAAACCATCGTAAGACTTCTTTGAGACTGGCTTCTAAGACGTGAGCACGTATTTGTGGATTTTTTTCGCGACTGATGCCGTACAAGGCACGAATCAATTTGATGGGAAGATGAGACTGAAGGGACGTCATGTTGACGATGTATGAGACCAGGTCAAAGTAACCCAAGGTTTTTATAGATTCTTTTAGTGCTTCATAGTGTTATGTCGACGAGGAGGACGTGTACACGACAGGTCCTCCGTCTTGACACCAGTCGTGAAACAAATCGGTACGAAATCGCAAATAATCAGGGGTAGTGGGTTTTAAATCCACGAGTAAATAGGCGTGTGGCGTTTGAGTGGCATCATCGTACGCATGAGTTAGCCAAGGTGTTCCTAACTGTTTGGCTAAAACTTGCACTTGTGATTTATCTCGAGGGATTTTAAACAAGACCACGTAATGAGCATTGAGACTAATGGTACGATGGGCTTTACTTTGTTGAAATAAATTTTGTGTAATGTAAATGACACTGGCATTACGATGATGCCCTTTACGTGTAAACCACAGTTTAATTTCTTCTTCGTCTTCTCCTAACATGTCGTCAAAAATGACCCAATGAGTTTGACTAGTGTCAGACACGATCCCTTCGTCTTCTTTAGGAATGCCTGCTACAAACACAATGGAATCACCTTGACTTTCTTGCAAGAGGCTGTATGCCGATTGCCACTCTTTGTAACACCACACGATGCGTTGAGGTGGACGATCGATCAAATGATGTTTATGTTCGATCAAACCTTTGACAAATTCGGTTTTGCCTGAACCGCTCGGTCCAGCAATTAACATGTTAAAAGGATGACGAAGATACAAGGCTTTCCAACTAGCCTGATCTAAGTGTTCGTCAATGACTTTGAATGTGGAGGAGGAAGGAGTAGTAGAAAGAGTAGAGTGAGCCATAGTCGTGTAGTGGTATGACAGTATTGACACAAAAACAGGCAAGACAAGAGGTTTTTATACTTTTTTCAAGACACGTTTATTTCAATGCATGTTTAAATTTGAACAACACGAAAACATAAAAGCCAAATGGATAAATACAGGGATAAAATACCTAGGCAAACGATCAAAGTGGCAAATAAACAAGTCCCTGTACAAAATGGTTTGGGTAACGAAGGTGTCCTAGAGGTAGTATGTAATGTTCTTATAGTCTCCTCTACAAGGGGTACAGTCACATAGGTGTCTTCTCGAAAGGGTCTTTGTGGGGGAATGTCCATGACAGTTCTGTCTTGAACAGAGGGATTGTCTTGGGTGATAGATTCTTTTTCTTCTTCTTCTTCTGGTACTGTTACTAACACAGGATTAAAAGTGACTTTTTTCACACGACGATGAATTTTAGGAACACAACGCTTGGGCATAATGGGATGCTTCGTTTGTCCAAGCCTCAAAATCCCAACTTTTCCAGTCACGTACATCTGTCCAATGAGGGTGTAAATCACAAGCTACACACACATCTTCGTACACTGCTTCCGTACGTAAAAGTTGACGAATCTTTTTTTCTTGGAAAGGTCGAGACGTATCCAGATGAAAACGTAAGGCTTTGAACAGAATAAGTCTCTCGTGGACATTTAAAGGAGTCACCATACTGTCTTATTTTTTGATAGGTAGTGTTCGTAAAGTGTCCACAAGGAATTGGCAGGTAAACGAAATCCCAGAAAGCAAGTCACTAAAACACACACGACACGTCGACCCCAATTCATAGGGTATAGTTCTTGTAATAAGTGTTCGTAATCTTTCACCGTGTGAATCTTCTCATTGATATCCTTCCACGGAATCTGTTGGATCACCAATGATAAAGGTTGTGGCATGGTTGTTCTCTTTTATACTTCTTTAGGTCAAAGATCATCAGTGTAGATTCAACCCAGAATTAAACACAGAATTAAATTTGCTCAAAAAGCGAAAGTGATTAATATAACGTGTAATTTCGTCCCACTGCCATTCAGGGTAACGGTTAAGAAGGATCAAAGTATCTTCAGATGTAAACGTAGTAAATTGGTAACGGAGCAAAAAAATACCCTTGATCCAGAGAAATCTAACACGTTGGTTAATTTTTGTCACTTTCCTCTTGTGAATTTCACGACACAAAAGTTCTACAGTCACCCATTGAGATTTTTCTTTAGCAAGGCCTTGCCAAACGTCCTTGTAGATCTTCTCTTGCAATTCGTGTGGTAATCCTTGAATATTGTTTTAGAGAGGGTTTATATACTGGTCTAAGCGTGTTACACGACATGGAACAGTAGTGTCACTTCCAATCACTAGGTCCTACTAAAGGTAGGTATTGACAATTAGGAGACCATCGAGCATGTTCCAAGTAAGCGGAATCTTTCTGTTCCCACTCGTAAATGGATACACCACAACTGAAACACTTGACTTTATCCCCTTCGCCCAAGTAGAAAAATCCGGCTCTGGCTAATTCTTCAGGAGTTGGTCCAGGCAGATATTTTGGCCATTTATCTTTGAAGGTTTGGAATCGACTTTTAAAGTGGCAGTATTCAGGTAAACTCGTCGGGAACGAATATTCGACTCTCCTCACTTCTGTTCGATGTAGGTACGGTGAAATTCCTAGGAGTCCACGATAACGTGTCGCACCGCTTTCGCATCCCTCAGGTTTGACACGCACAGCATCACTTTCCAGGGTAGATATAGGGGTAGTAGTCATAGCAACGTTCCCACGATATCCAGCTGAATCGCTAATGTCACAGCGCCTGGCATCACTACAATCGCAAGGTTTAGCATCGCACTCCACTTGAGAATCCCCAAATTTGAATGATGTCTGTTTAAATGGATTCATCTTCTTTCTCACTTGGCAGTGTTAGTCACAATGAACTATTGGTCTTGGACGATATCCCTTTTTATATGCTGCCCAATTTTGACGTGACCGTACGGTAGAGTGAAGTGATTGGGAAGTCGTACTCTTTTTTGGTACACGATTTGATAGACTTTTTCCAAAGGTCGGCTAACATTTTGGTGTGTGGGTAAACGGACAATCTTGTGCGGTTCGTGGGTAGTCACTTGAAACGTTTCATCCTGTCCCGACTGTAAGGCTTCTTGTAGCACGTTAAAGTTCACCACTCGACTGGTGCGATAATTAAGAGTCAATCCTTTCATTTTACATTCGGTGTGCATTTCTCCTTGTGGGTCTCGGTATTCGTAGCCGTAATTTTTAGGACCGCCACTTGCAAAACTTAGAATCTTGTCGTCGGGATGTTCATCGGTCCAGGCTCCTAAACGGTCTCCTTCGATGACAGGGTTACACTGGTTCGGTCGGTGAATGTAAATGCAACTGTCCGTGTCAAAATACAACACACGATCTCCTAACAGTTCTAACACTTCGTACAATTTTAAACGAGCGTGGGCTGTCACGTAAGCCGCAATGATGACATTTCCAAATTTGTCGGCTTCTACAAAGTCTAGTTCTTCTTCGTAATTGACTAAGATCAAGTCCTCACGAATGACGTCCACGTGTTTCATGACTTTGGTTGGGTCGTGAATCATCTGGAAGTAGCGAGACGGCTCGGACAAATACTCCGTCTTGGGTAAAGACGGACGTTGTGCCATTTTACCCCACAAACAATTAAGTATGACTTTGGCAAACGATCGCCTTCTTTCATTTTTCTCGATGTGGTCTAAAGTGATACCTTCCTGCTCCCGATATTTTTCTTTGAATATCTTTTGGTCTTCGGGAGTGTGACACCAGGAAGGATAGCCACTAGCTTCTTGTTTTAGTTTTAAAAAGGCATCCACGTAGTCTGCAAAAATACCCTTCTGTGTCTCGTCGCCCTTATGGTATTGTTGTGTCTTGGGAAAGTGATAAATTTCGTACACTTCTAACAGTCGGTATCCCAGGTCCAGAGCTTTAAACAATTCCACGCTCACCCACGTTCCTGTCAAGGCGCGTTCTTCCAGGCTGTGCTGACAAGGTTGATCTTGGTTGCACGTTTCGGCACATGTGCGACACAAAGGAAACATCAGTTTTCCTTGGCAATGGTGAGGTAAAACGGGATGGTACAAGTCTGTGGGAGGTAAGACTTTACACTTGATCAATCCTTCAAACTGACGAATGTGGTCCAAGTCAATGTGTTCTGTCATCAATTCTGGATGCCCTACGGGAAAGTGACAATATTTGCACACGTAAGGATACAGCGAACACACGTCCAAGTATTTGATTTCTTCTCCCTTCTCTTCGTCCGCTTGGTACAGCAAACAAGTGGCATTCGTTCGTCCTCCGTACAAACTATCCCGAGGGTTCAATGGGTCCACCCACTTGTAAGTTTCTACGATGCGTTTAAACTCGGGATCGGTTTTCAAACGCAGATCGTACTCGTGTTCCCACATTTCCACTACCTGGTATCCTTGTTGTTCTAACTTCAAACGTCGCTGACAAGTTGTCTGGTACAAATCTTCCATGGTTCGTTGTAAAAACTGATTTTTGGTGTTACGCTGAGGGTAGCATAGGGGACATCCGTGAAATAAACATCCGTTAAACTCGTACACGATCTGAGGGTTTTCTAAGTCCCAACCATCTACCGAATACGTTCCGATGGTCTTTTCGCCTCCTCCGTTGCGAGCGTGTTGGATCCATTTGTCTTCCTTGTCGCACAAGTAATGGAGCCAGCGTAGGGCTTTAACCGAGTATTGACGTTTGACAAAATTTGTCGTTTGAGGACTGATGACCGCTAGAGTATTTTCGGGCATAAAGCGTTTTCGGTACACTAAGGAACATGCTTTGGCAATGGTACAAGCTTCTTTCAAAGGATCGATCCCTCCGTATTCCATGAACAATTCTCGAAATTTTCCACAACAGCGTCGTAAAATGTCCACGTCAGATCGACAATACTTTAAAATTTCTTCTTGAAAGTCAAAGGGGTCCGAGGCGTGAGTCTGGTACCAAGCATGGAAAGCTTCTCGTTGTTCGGTGCGCATGTTGTCGGGGTCGTAGTCGTCAACCTCAGGCAAATGGGGTAGAATGGCATGTTGATTGGCTTCGGTATTAAAAAAGTGTGGAAAATAACCTTTGGCCATTTCTGTCATTCCAAACGTTTTAGGCATGCGACTCAAAGGCATGGCCAAGTAACACATCGAATCTTTAAACTGTACTTGTCCTACTTGCATAGAAATGATTTTGGCTCCGTTCAAAGTCACTTGAGGCCGTTCGGTACTTTGTTCCGCATAGTATCTAAGCAGAAATTGCCCATCGTATCCCGAGAAATTGTGAGCCATGACCGTGGCATGGCAATGACACTCTCCGTAACGTTCGATGTCTTCTGGACTCCACGTTTCGTCGATGGGGTTTAGGATCCATTGGGCAAAATTGGCTAGCGTATTTGACCCTCGAAAGATTTTTTCACGTCCTCCAGGAATCTTGCTGCAGTAAGGGCAATGACTAAAGATAGGTTCTTGGATGCACTGCTCGCACGCACGGTGAGCCACGCAGAAATTAGGAATGTGAATACCAGTTTCTTGCATGCATTCGAAATCAAAAAAGATAAAATTCCCTTTCTTCTGGGTATCTTTTGGTTGGGGTTGATATTTTTGAATGAAGCATTCGTGCTCCAAGTCCACAATTTGGCGACAAATGTGACATCGTTTCTTCCCTCGACAAACGTGTAACTTAACACTATTGGTACGTATGCCTTGTCCACAAGTAGGACACAATCTCAGAAGCTGACAAGTACTTTTCTGCTGTGAACCTTGCATCTTCAAATGTTGTTGGTAACAGGTAAGACTGACAAAAGTGCGCTGACACACAGGGCAATGCACTCGTACTTGTCCTTTGTCCAGACAAGGTTGAGAGGCCAAACATCCCTCACATTTCGATCCACAATGCTTGTGTTGTTCTCGATTGTTATAACCATAGTCACATTTTTCACAGTAGTAACTGAATTTCAGAAATCCAGTGATACTGGTAATGGTATCAAAATGACCATCGTGATGATAGACATGAATGTATTTTCCGTCTTTGAAATCGTGGCCTCGAAACAAAAGAGGACCACGCACTTCTTGAGGGTGTACTTTCAAAGTGTAACGTGGAGCCAAGACGTCTTGCAATTTTTGCATTTCTGGAATACCGCAAGGGGTATCTTTGGATATCCCCGCTTGCTGTAACAGGAGTTCTGCTTCACTTCGTTGTTTGGCTCGGTCCGATTGTCGAATAGTTTCCCAGGCTCTTTTCCATTCTATCGTCTCGTTCTTGTTGACATACATTTGTCCCACGACGATGGCACGGGCTAAACACATCTGGTCTTGAGGATTGTTAATTCGGACGAGGCTTCGCTTCATGTTACGAAGGCTGTCCACCAATAACACTTTTTTGCGTCCGGTCCCCTCAGGAAGAGACACGTGGGTCATGAACAGTGTGGCTTTTCCATCGGTGATGTGAAACTTGTCGTTGGATTGTTGCACATGTTGAATTTTGTCAATGACTTTGGAAGGTGTTAATTCTGATGGGCTAGTAAACTCGATCCAAACGGGAGACTTTAAATTATCGTGATGAATAGAAAGTCTCAAGCGATCGTCTTCTTTGGCTTGACATTGCTGTTTCAATGCAGTTAACACAGAATCCCACACCTCGGTAATGAACCCTTCTGTATTCTCCAAAGGTACATTGGCCTTGAAATCTTTAAACTTTACGGCATACGTGTAAGCCGTTGTTCTAAATTTTCGAGAGGAACGCTTTTCCGTCTCTCGAATGTGATAGTAATTTTCAGGGTTTACTAAGGGTGGTGCACTTTGCTTGGACGTCGATTGCTTAGGCGTAGATTCGGGCTCACTCATGTCATCTTCAAAATCACTGGCATGAATTTGAGCCAAGACTTCAGCTACTGTGCTAGGCGATACATTACGTTTCTGTCTCTTACTGTTTTCTCCTTTCTCCACAACATGATGAGGTCTTTTCATGTTGTCTGCAAAAAGTCAAATGACTACCTTTTAAAGACCATAACCCCTATATATTCATGTCCGATCCGTGCATATATAAAGGGTTAGTGTCTAACCTTTCAGTATTCATTTCACTCTCACATTGACCAGAACGATGAAAGAACCTACAGAAGTGGAACTTCTCATTAGAGCTTTACGTGGGGTCATACGAAAGTTTTCGTCAGACCAGCCGACGGCCTACTCTTCCTCCTATCGAGATAAAAGTCAAGATACTTGCTATATCTGTAAGAAGAAAGGACATTGGGCTACAGAATGTTCAGATCGTGACAAAAATAAAAAAGGTACCAATAGAGACAAAAGTCAAGATACCTGTTATTATTGTAAAAGAGAAAGGACATTGGTCTCCAAACTGCCCTAAGAAACAACAGGAGCAGGAGGAGGAGGAGGAGCAGGCGGAGGAAGAGGAGGAGGAGGAGGAGGAAAGAAATTCTGAACAGGAGGAGAAAGAGGTACCCTCCTCCAAGGAAGAACCCCGTCACGTTCACAAAAACAAGAAAAGAAGACGAAACGAAAGTGAAGAGGAAGAAGAAAAAGAAAAAGCTGTGACAGTAAAGAAAATGAAAAAATAGAAAGAGTGAAACAGAAGAAACCTATGAACTTTTTAAAAATGGTATTGTGTTATGTTATGTTGTGATATTGAATTGTAACGTTTGTACTAGAATACACCAGAGAGAAAAAACGTAAGTGTCTCTTGGTTTTGATTTGATAGAATAAGAACCTACACTCACACATTCCTTCACTCACACGTACATCATGGATTTTAAAAAATATATAAAAGAACTTTTGAGTTTTCATTGAATTAGGCAATTGAAATAGTATTTCTTTTCGAAATAATTGGAGTGGCCCTGAAAAGGACCGTTTGTGTTTTGATTGTTTAAAACAAAACAAACTCAGAAACGGGGCGAAATCCTTTTGAGCTGTCTTAAGCCTTTGCCACGGCCAAGGCCTACTTCGGGACTGGTGGTTCCTGTCAATGATTTGGTAGAAATCACTAACGGTGGTAAGGTAGACGTAGTCACAGAGAGATCGGGTTGTTTCGCTCGAGAAGGTCTTTTTCTCTTCGGTCGTGATAAAGAAGTCTGATACATTTGTTTCAGACTCCTTAACTCAGCTAAAATATCTAAAAGTACCGTCGTGACCGTTTGATTTTCACTATTTTCTTTCTGTCCTTGGTCTTCATTCTTCTCTGTTGCTGTTGCTGCTGCTGATGCTACTGTTTCTTCCTGGTGTTTCCTTCTTGCTTCTTCTTCCTGCTGTTGCATAAGAAAAGCTTGTTCTTCTACTTTCTGTTGTTGTAAAAATCGCTCCAATTCTTCTTTTTGTCTCTGCTTAAAATCATCGACGTGTCCATAAGAAGATACAGAAGGCAACGAAGGTTCCGGAATAAATTCTTGCGATGTTAAAAAATCCACAATATCCCAGTTAAAATCAACTTCTTCTGGATGTAGATTTGTCGTGACTTTAGTAGTCACTGTTGGCCCATGACTTGCTGTCTCTACTCCTGACTCACTCCAATTCATCGTCTTCTTACTGTCCGCCATAATTGACAACTCTGTCTCATCGATTGACTGCGCACAGACGCTAGTACCTCTATATAGAAAAGGTGACGTCACGGACCGCTCTCTTCCGATTGGATGGCTGTGCCTGACTTTTGTAACGCGTGTTTGGATTGGTCGATACACTCAATCCGTTTCGATCCGCTCTTCCCCTATAAATAACCGCAGTTCACGGCATTCGCTTCACCTGTTCTCATCACAAGATGTGGACTAACGTTGAATCGTCAACCCTTGTGTCTAGTATGCTGTTTAGGACTGACATACCTATGTATGTCAGATCATCATGGAGTGTCATTCATATGACGGAGACAGCCTATTGGAAGAGAAGAGTCTATGTGGAAAGACAAGGTTGCTTGAAGAGAGTTCTCTTCTATGGACCCACAGTAAGGAGAAGTTTAAGGAAGAGAAGAAGATCTGTGAGATGTCCTCTGTGTTAACAAGACAACGTTTACATTACACATAACGGTCCTTTTCAGGGCCACTCATAGGTCTCGAAAAGATAGTAGCTTTCTTTGCCGCCATTTTTTCCCTTGTCCCTATATAGGCCCACCCTGTTCCATTTCCCTTGACGCTATATAGGCCCACCCTGTTCCATTTCCCTTGACGCTATATAGGCCCACCCTGTTCCATTTCCCTTGACGCTATATAGGCCCACCCTGTTCCATTTCCCTTGACCCTATAGTGCCCCAAGCTGTTTTGACCCTATAGTGCCCCAAGCTGTTTTTGACTGGATTTTCCATTGACCCTATAAATCTTGACCCTATAGTGCCCCAAGCACTTTTTGACTGGGTTTTCCATAGACCCTATAGTGCCCCCTATTACTACTATGATGTTATCAATGATACAATGAACGAGCAAAAATGATTATTAATTATCTCGTCAATACAATATTTTTGTGTGCAGTATAATGTATTGTATTAGCAGCAACAGACAATAATAATTGGATGATCCGTGACTAATGTGACCCTGTCCTTCTTAATGAAAAAAATGTTATATTGAGTAAAATTTACAAACCAGGAATGTTGACTGGTATTGACAAACTGTACTCTGAACGAGCGCATTCTGTAACCACGGTTATTTATGGGATATATGCTGAATGTTAACACAGCATTGATGATCTAAAACCAATTAAATTTTGAAGAATAAATTTGTAGCCGAACGAGTAACGAAGCATTTCACAAACGCGATACATGGAAACGGTTTAATGAATTTAAGACGTAAAAAATAAACGAGTTAGCAGAAACAGTTAAAGATACCGGAACGTTTATCAATGACATTGCTGAGCTAGGAAAAAGACTAAAATTTCTCATAATAATAAAATAGATAGCTGGAGAGAATCTGTACCATTAAAAATATAAATCAGAATGGACTTTGATTGATCACAATGCGCATGCGTGGACTAATGCAGTTACAATATTTCAGCGAATTTGAAGCCAAATATTTTCTGACGGTGGTATTATTGATTTGATTGAAAATATTTGTAAAAGCGATCATGTATCCGTGAGGTTGTTTTCAAGTTCCGATAATGAAACTATGATGAATTTGTAGGACGTAATGGAGATATTTATCGTTCAGAATCTCTTCACGAAGAAATGAAAATCTTCATAGTAAGCGGACAGAACTGAACAATTACTGGATAATTGTTTTGCCGTTACGTCAGTTGCTGCTCACTATGCAAGAGAAGAAAGTGGAAACCAACACAGAAACAATATGTCAGATGTAGAGGATTATTCAATTTTTTTTTTACAGAAACTGCTGGCACCAATAACGATGTTGTTAGCCATGATATATTAGGAAACAAATATCCGGTTATAAGCAGTGTGGTAAAGAAAAAAATCTCGGCTTTCATCTTGACACTGAATTTATTACGACATTAAAACAACAACAGAATAATCATTGTGCGAGCAGTAACAAAGTAATGTTGTGGCAATATTGAAATAATCATCCATGATGATTTACCCAAGACAGAAATGATAGCAGTCTTGGTCACACACGCAATAATCTAATGTTACTCTGTCTAGAGTGTAATCGACGTCGTAGTGCTAGTTCACAAAGTGAAGAGGGTGGTAATTGTGTATCTTCACGAATTACTTGTAATTGTTCATGTACAAATCCTCGTTGAGGAGCAGTTGAATCTAATTTATAGATTGCAGGTCGTCTACCCATAGAGCTTACCACGCTGAGATTGTATGTTAAGTTACATTCCAAATAGGATCAGTCGCTCTTTATTTTCACCGCGTTGAAGCTCAACAGGTTCATATAAATTTTACGGTAATATTGCCGAATACTGGTTGTATTGGTATAAATATTTTGTGATTGCATTGGTAGGTTTTATAGAAATTGCACGAGTAACCTCATTTAATGCAGCTGTCACACTTGGTAACCTATTCACGAGATCTCATATCTTTTTTAACTTGGATAATATCATGGATATTTCCTTTGCTAATTGATATCCAAATAACCGTGCGGCATGTGTTCGTTTAAATCGTTTAACGATCGCTTGATCATGATGAACTGCATGCAATCTATCCTCGTTTAATTTTGACGATGTGTTTTCATCAGAGATGATACTGCACCAAGAAATTCCTTGCTAGAAACAACTTATGCTATCGAAAAGGTACTCTTTGATAAATTAGCTCAAAAGCGTCTATAGCTTTTATCAGCTAATAAGGGCTCTGCCTCTCTATATCTACTTACATGGTCAACGACAGTTAACGCGTATTTGTATGTGAATTGTTTCCTACCAGTGTTAATAGTATTATGAGGTAAAAACAAAATATCCGTCTGATTAATTGCATTAGGATCGTCAGCATCACAGTGTGCATAGCGAATTTGTTTAATTGGTGATAGATAAACTTGCAATATTACCGTTCGTGCTAACCAATTTGCAGCATCAGTGAGTTTACTAATCGCTGGTTTATATCTCCAATATATTCTTGGGTTATAGTAAATATATTCCATTATTTTATAATAACCAGTTGATTACTTACCAGCCCCTAACACTAATTTACCTTTCATTGCGGATCTTACCAACCAATTAGATAATGATTCTCAGAGAGTTCTATTTTGTATGGAATTTAACGAATGAATAAACTTCATATTTGCAATATGTTGTTGTAACTTTGGATTTGTATGCAATACATCATGAACGTGACATGCTTAATCAATCGCGTTTATTGGATACTCTCGAAGTCTTGGTTGGTCTCGTTCGTCAAGAGGAATATCAGGTCGGGTACTAGGACCGCAATAATTATATCCTGTAAGATGTTTTTCTCCTGGATATTTGGTCTATGGAGTTACTGGTAATTGTCCAAATGAGATATCACCACCGTTTTAGTTGTCAGGGAGACGAATTTATAGTGTTTGTACTACATTTCACACACTTGCCCATGTAATATGTTGTTGTTGTTATTATTGTTGTTATATAATTCACTTGTTGGGTGGATTCTCTGAATCGAACATAATAGAAATCCATATTATTTATTGTATTTGTTCAAAATCAATGTCATTGATTTTTCAGAGACACGAACACAAGAATCATTCAAGCATCATCCAGCGCTATCAGAACGATAATAATAGGCCCGGCTGGACGTGGAAAGACACAATTATTACTTAATTTGATAATGAGATGGCTCAAATGGGATACGTTATATTGGTAGCACTATCTGTAGATGATCAGATATGCTACAATGTTCTTTAAGATTTTAATGAGTACTGTTACGTACTTGGGCTCGAATAAGCAGCAACACAGAAAGAGTGAAAACTGACAAGCTTGTAAAACTTTAACAATCAATATATTGAGTACAAATATTTTCATACGAGAAAATAAATAAACTTACGGTTTTAGATAATCAAGTCCAAAAATAATCCAATATAGAATTCACAAAATTAATCCACTAATGGAATTGCAAGAGTCCTGATAAATAAATGTCCTAATAGTTCCCGGTTCGAATCTTGACGATGTAATCCAATATGGACGACGATGTCACGTGATTTAGTCAGTTCTTCTTTTATAATAATCCAAATCAAAATCTATGAGCACATATTCTTTTCCTGATAAATAAAATAATTCCTCTTGCTCCAACGAATTGACATAATTTCCAGTATAAGGTAATTAAAAATATAACTCAAACAGAAGACACAACTTAATACTATAAAAGCCCAACATCTACTACTGTTAGCTTCCAAAACACATCTATATATATGATTCCCTCGTAAACAAAAAAGGGTCACGTGATTCTGGAAGGTCATAGAATGAACGTACCATCATAAAAACACGTACACATGGAATGATCTAGATGAAAATCAACCATTTCTCACCCCCCAAGAACTAAAAATAAAAAGATGTCCTTGTGTTTAACCAATCGTTTTAAAGGCTTATTTACCAGCTTAGAAGCAAGGCAGAAAATGAGGCCACACCTGTTGTTTACAAATAGAGACTATGGCAGCCTGAATTTTCCAGAATAGATATCTCCCAATTAATGAATTGTAACCCAAAATGACAAATTTGGATCTGAAATTTAAAAACAAATAATTTAAATCAAATATACGTAACAGCACGCAACATTAACAAATGAAACGGATGATATTATTTTATAACCGATATCGATGAAGCGCCGAGTGTTTATGAACTTTATGGATTTATTAATTTAGTTGTCTTTGATGATGTAATGGTGGATAAACAAAGAAATCCGGCAAGAAAAGTTTATCGAGGCAGGCATGAAAATACTGATTTAATTTATACAACACCGCGATGCACGCATATATCTAAAGCGAGATAACTGTAATGCTTTAGTTGTATCTAATGGAGTAGATACACATGCACTTAGAAATGTTCATCAAACTTGTTGTTCCGGAGATATGGATACATTTAAGGGTCGATTAATTGGTTGATTAATTACCAACACCAGTATGCCAACAATGATTTTTAACGATAAATGTACATGATCCTAGCTCGCGATATCGTATAGGTATTGATGAAATGTTTGCTTTCATTGAAATTGCACGAATAATCCCATTATTAAACGCAACTATCAGACTTGGCAGTCTTGTAACCCATTCACGAGATCTCATATCTTTTTGAATTTTGTTCATGGATATTTCCTTTGCATATTGATGTCCAAATAACCGCTCTGGAAGGTTCCTTTTTTCTCTCAACGACTACCTGATCATGATGAATTGCCGTATGTCATAGTCTGATTTTGACACTATGTGTTTTATCAGAGATGATACTGCACCAAGAAATTCTTTGCCAGGATCAACATGTAGCAGCCGAAGAATGGATGGTCATTGATAAACTCATTCAAATGCAGATGAAACTTTAGCAAAAGTTTTTGTTGATAGTTGTTCTGATTCTACCAATTTGAAAAATATCATGAGGTAAAATAAAAATATCCACCTGATGGTCTTCATAAGGAGTGCTAACATCAAAATAAGCGAACTCAAGTTGTTTTTAAGTGGTGGTAGCCAACTCTGCCATATTGCCGTTCGTGTTGACCAGTTTGCAGCAACAGAACATGCAACAGTTGCTGTATCAGCGAGTTAACTAATCGCTGCTCCAACCCTCCAATATCCTTTTGGTCTATAATAAATTGATTCCATTAAGTTATAATAATCGGTTGATTAATTACCAGCCCCTAGCACTAGTTTACGTTTCATCACAGATCTTATCAACCAATTAGCTAATGATTCCTTGAAAAATAATGAATAAATAAACTTCACATTTGCAATATGCTGTTGTTCTAAAGCTTTATTTTCATATGCTACATCATGTACCTGACATGCATGATCAATATGATTTATTGGATACTCTCCAGGTCTTGGTTGATCTTGCTGGTCAAGTAGGATATCAAGTCGGGTACGATGACTACAATAAGTACATCTAGAATTTGTTTCTCTTCTGGATATTTAACCCATGATGTTCCTAGTAATTTTTCAAATCAAACAACGCTATCACCACCACTAGTAATTTTATTACTGGCAGAGATAAACTTATATTTTTTGTACCACATTTACACAGTGTCTATAAGTACACACTTCTTACTTTTTGTATTATTGTAATCAGCTGTTTTGAGTGGATACTATCCAAATGAAAAATTAAGCAAAATGGTAACCATACATATCTATCAAAATATTAATTTAATAACAGAATAGGCTAACAACTGAGTGGAACACAAAACTTGAAGGGAAATTAAATCTTTTTATTAGTCAAAGGAACTTAATGGACTACCTGAAATTAAAATATTTTCATTGTATCCTGCTATATTGATTTTGGTACAAGATATTCATCTTGTGTATGATATTTAGATATGTTATGAGCGGTAAGTTTAAACTGTGTGACATTATAATCTGAAAATTAAACCACCTATTCATAGCATCAGTCATATTTAAACACAGCTTTAAGAATTAGTAGATGTTATTTTACTAACATCTTAATCTGGATAAAGTCTGGGTTGCACTAGGTTTAGGCAGTACAAAAAAGCCAGGTGATCGTTCAGACACCAATCTAAAGGATTAAGCAGAAGTATGATATCCATATTCTTTGACAATGTATAGCTCATAGTAGCGATTAAATTTACTACCAAATATATGTCGCATAGCTTGATCACCATTACTAGGATACAATCTACAGAAACAATTAAATTGCTCTGCATCTTGATCATCCAACAATGACTGATTTATGCCAAACTGCTTCGGATATTCCGTACGCCTTTGTGTTGCTGCCATACCTCCCTGTGAAGTGTAGGTTCGAGTTTCTGCAGGATGATTATCCGTCTGTTTTTGGCAAGAAGAGTCCTTCTGGGCTGCCCAATCATCTTGATTTGGATTCCTTCTATCTGCAGGTGAAGGTTTTTCTTGTACTTTAACTAAGGATAGAGACCGACTCAATTTATCAAATGTCCTTTCATTGGTTTTCTTGTTCTCCCCAAGAGAAACTGCTGACTTTGGTCTAAACCTTGGAAAAGGCTGCGCAACACCTTTTGTTAACAGTGGTCCACCTTTGTGGAGTAAAAGTGCCGGCCATACTACGTAGTCAACAGTATCACCAGAATTTATGTAATGTTTGTATATGTTCGTGTCCAAACGACTGCCCTTGGTGGGGTCTTCGACAAGAACAACAGGTGGATCTTGTATTGACATGAGCCAGCAAAGCTGGAAGCACTCTTTGGCAAATACATGTACCAAAGTTTCATGTGGGTATTTCCTTTCAATGTCTTTCATTACAGTTCCTTGCAGTGCGTTCTGTAAAAACAAGTAAACATGATTATATTTTGCCATTTTCTCAATAATAAATTACCTTAAAATTGATTTATTACATGTTAGATGATTATGTATCTGAGAAAAAATTCATTTGTACTTTGTAGCTTGATAATGCATATATGTATATTACAAACATTTTTAAAATAATTATAATCATAGATTCATAGTGACAGATCACCTCAAACATTACACAACTAAAATTACTATCTGCATAAATAATGTGTACGTGCCGCAGATTGATGATTGAACTGAATGAATGAAAATAACTGAAATAAATGTACATTTGAAACGACTTTATGAAAACCAGTTTAAATGCACACATCATTTAAACTCAAACAAACTGCTGCGAAAAGTATAAAATGCTGGGAACTCCTACCTTTATAAGATCATCAGCTTGTTTAATATCAATATGTTTCTGTGCTTCTTTCAACAACCGTTTGCATTCTGGACTAACCTTATAAAAATAAAGATTGAAAAATTGATATAGTGCACAGATATATAGATAAACACAGAGGTAGCTCAATCATACATAGAAGAAGAAGAAGAAGAAGAAGAAGAAGAAGAAGAAGATGATGATGATGATGAAGAAGAAGGAGAAAAAGAAAAGAAGAAGAAGAAGAAGAAGAAGAAGAAGAAGAAGAAGAAAAAGAAGAAGAAAGATTAATCATCAAACATCTATTAGATAGTGTGACGATATGTTTACTGCAAGTATTTAAGTTAAAAATTATGGAGAAAAAGACATGGTTGCAAGAAATACACTAACTGCTTTGGTGGATCCAGACAGCTTATATTCTACCTCTTCCATCTGGTTACGTGAAATCTCAAAAGCACTCTTATACGATGTCTGTAAAATGTAAATATATTTTGAAAGTAAAGAATGTAAATATTCATTTCATCTAATTTATCAGAGTTTATTATTATTGATACTGAAAACTGAAAATTCAGTTTAAAATATTGTTTTACAATATCTTTTGGCATTTCTTATTTGGTTAATTCTAATAAAGTTACAGAGATTTAAAATTCAGAATTAAGTTCATCAAGAAAAAATCTAATAAAATGAAACAGCTGCTGGCACAAAAGTACAATATAATTCATCAAGAATAAAATTACCAATGCGATACAAAAGCAAAACCATTTTATTAAACTATTTTCGCAGGATAAAAGAATCCAATATTTTGAGAAAAAGCCATATACCCATAAAATGTTTCGCAGAACATCAACTGCTTCTTTGTCATTCATGTCAAATGTTTTAGTCAGACTCTCAAAAGCATTTGTCCACTCGTTGTCATACAACTCTGAATATCTTTCTCCTAGCTTGCTTGGTCTATTTGGGTCACTCAGGTCTGTGATGTTTGGATTCCCCTCTGACATTTGCTGTCCCATATGACGGCTGAGTCTATGTGGGATTAGGAAGATCATAAACTGAATTATGTTGCCATTCAAATAAATGATAAGCACAGTTTTGGATTGCATATTTGGGGTTAGGGTCAGGGTTTTGGGTTAAGTTGAGGGTCAGGGTTAGGGTCAGAGTTAGGGTCAGGGTTTAGGGTTACATTTAGGGTAATTCCCCTCTCTAAATGATCACCATATATCACAAGAAAATCACCAATTATAACCTTTATATATATTGATTCATCTATTTAACATTGCATACACATCAGTTTATCTGTAATTATTGAATCATTGGTATTTATGTATATACATGCTTGCATGATACATAAATAAGTATCTTTTCCTTGCTTACTTGGTTTGGCACAGGTATATATTAAATAATGATTAGAAAGAAACATAAATTATTTGCAGGCT
The DNA here is from genome assembly GCA_030141615.1 of Unio pictorum. Classification (NCBI taxonomy): domain Eukaryota; kingdom Metazoa; phylum Mollusca; class Bivalvia; order Unionida; family Unionidae; genus Unio; species Unio pictorum. Next base: position 652,721 of record JARLTB010000349.1, read on the forward strand.
AGTAGCTGGATAGCTTATTATTGCAGATGTTGAATGCCGATGAGCTAACTCTTCTGAAGCTATGCTTATTTTAAATTTCTTTGAAATGTATGTCCATAAAATCTGCTATACTTTCTTTCATATGAATGAGGTGAAATAAAGGAGAAAGATAAAAGAGTAAACAATCAGTAACTAATTATTAGCCCTAAACAATTTCTACCAATAATAATTTGTTATGCAAATATATAAATTGAGGTAAGAGCCATTACTTGCAGCATAACTTGTGGAATTGCTAGTGAGAAAACATCATTTGTTGTTTTCTGAAATTGTAGGGATGTGTATGAATACGTCAAATATTCAATTATTTGTTGGCAGCTATATCAAGGATTCATACAAAAATGATAAGGATAAGTTTAGCCAGACAATGGTGAACAAATAAATAGCATGCTTTGAAGCTATTATTAATAACCTCTGTATATACTATATGATGACTGAACTAATTACCGCAAATTGTGCTTTTCTACATGGACCAGATTTAGCACCATTATTTGCCTGCAAAATATTTGAAGAAAAAATTAAACTCACAGGATCGGTAACTATTACACGGACATATCCCATTAAAATTAAAAGTTGAGAAATTTGAGTCTCGTCAAGTTACCTTGACATTGCATCATCCTTTTCTTCGTACGCTTTCTTCATTGCTTCTCTTTGTTTTTGCAGCTGACGTTCTTTTTCCTGCAACTGTGCCTGATAAGACTTTGATTCTGTATCAAGTTGTTTGACAAGTTGTAAAAGTTGAGATTTTTCACTTTTTTCCTTTAGGAGTTCTTGCTCTTTGCTACTGAACATGCTCTTTAACGCTTCATGGTCATTTTCTATCTTGATTTTGTCTGCTACCATCATTTTCTGCTGATCCAAGTTTCTTTGCAAGTCTTGGTATCTCATTTCTAACTTTTCGTACTCCACTTGCCAGTGTCTTCCTCGTTCATGTTCATGTTCATGCAGCTGATCTTCTTTTTCCTGCAACTTTGTCTGATAAAACGTTGATTCTTTAACCATCATCTCATTCTTATCCTTCACAGCCTGCATTTCAGAATCTATCTTACTGAATTTCTGTTGCAAGTCCTCATGATTTTGTTCTAATATTTTGTACTTCTCTTGCCAGTTTCTTGATTCAGCCCATTTCGTGTCTCTCTCTTGTCCATACAACCCGATTGTTGCATTTGCAGTATTGTGCTACAAGATTAAAGTCAGAATAGTATTGTACAACTTTGTAAGGAAAAGAGAATGGACAATAATGACTACCGACAATACTAAAACAAAATTAAATTAAACTGCTGTTATATGGTACCAACATTTGCTGCTGGTACTCCTTTAACGATATTACTCATATTATCCTAGGTACATTAACCTAGAGGGGCAGTCATTTAAATAAATCATTGGTAGGCTGTGTTAATGTGTAAATTCAGCATGCGTTTTTCTCTCTTCTTTAATAACATGTGCTTTGCTAATGTGTAAATTCAGCATGCGTTTTTCTGTCTTCTTTAATAACATGTGCTTTGTTAATGTGCAAATTCAACATGGTTTTTTCTCTCGTCTTTAAAAATATGTGCTTTTTTAATGTGTAAATTCAAGATGTTTGTTTTTCTTTCTTCTTTAATGTGCTTTGTTAATGTGTAAATTCAAGATGGTATTGTTACCTCTTCTTTAATAACATGTGCTTTGTTAATGTGTAAATTCAAGATGGTTTTCTTCTCTCTTCTTTAATAACATTTGCTTTGTTAATGTGTAAATTCAAGATGGTTTTGTTATCTCTTCTTTAATAACATTTGCTTTGTTAATGTGTAAAATTCAAGATGGTATTGTTCTCTCTTCTTTAATAACATGTGCTTTGTTAATGTGTAAATTCAACATGGTTTTTGCTCTCTTCATTAATAACATGTGCTTCATTATATCCTGATATCTTTTTTAGAAACAAAGAAATAAGCAGTAGGAAATATGAGTCGTGTCCTATAAAAATTAATACAGTTACGTGTCCTATAAAGAAAGTTTAAAAAATCAAGTAAACAATATTTTTTTAAAAAAAAGGTAATTGTGCGATTGTTATCAATACAAAGTCGAACTAAAGCTGGCCTCGAAAACAAGTTTGCCTTGAAATTAAAGTCGACAAATTCCGAGCATGTCCTTGTTTTGAAATAAACTGACATTGAAAGAAGCCGTTAAATTAATGCATTGCGAACAGTGAATACATACAGTAACATGTATTGAATTGCTGATGTCCTTATATAAAGAGGAGAGATGTTTAAAATAATGTGAAAATCCGTTAGTAAAACTATGCATCAATTAAGACAAATCAAACTTATTTGTAATTTTTAACTTTAACAGTATGCATTAAAGATATAATACATTCTTAAATAATGGTTGTATCAACATGAAGTTCTCAATGGATGGCTTCTAGTTGGTGTCAAAATGAAAATGGTGCAGATAAACTGTTTTCCCATTGTCTATCCATGTTTGTTTGAAATTACACCTACCCTTTATAGTAAACCATTTTGTACATAATCCAAAACAAACTCATTAAACAGAAACGTAAACCTTGACCTGATTGGCAATATTTTGCTCAAGAATACATGTCTCACTTATAAATGATCTTAGAGTGCTATACTGAAAATGGTTCTAATGTCAATATGTCTTCAGGAAGAGTAGCAAGGACAAAACTTTGAAGTTATTGGACATCATTTTCATTTAAGAAGTCTTTTAAGAACAAACTCTTGTTGATAAGATTATCCATTTAGAAGCAGTAACGATAACAGGACCATATTAAATGTCTGAGTGGCACTGTTTCCACTTAGGATCTTTCTAGATCATGATGAACAGAGTCAACAAACTTTTGATAAAAAATGGACAGAGAGATAACAGAAAACATATCCATAATTTCTAGTATATGACCAGTATAGCTGAAAGAAAACACCCCCACCCCACATACACACACATAACCCCTTTTCTCCATATTCATCTTTTTTAAACTAACAAGTATAACTGACTTTTTAAAACAATTATAAAATTTGAATTGATAATCTGATGAATGCTGCTTCTAAAACATTGTTAAAAAAAATCAAACAAATTATTGGGAATGAAATCATGTTACAAATCCTGAAAGAATTATCTTCAGGTGGCTGAATTCCGCTGCTCCATCTAAAAAACTGATGAAATTAAATGTTTTATAAGTTGCCCCACCCCCAATGTGGTAAAATTGGATGAAATAGGGATGAGAGTTTCTTATCCATCTATGAATAGTTGTGATTGTTTCCAATGGACACAGCCTTTCAGTATTTATATTTTATTTGTTAAAGAAAATACTTTTGATGAATCAAAATCATACTGTATCAATTAAGAAGAATTAACAAAATTTAAGCCAATTAAAATTAAAACATTTTTTCAAAAAACATGTAACTTTTGCCAATAATAGGATAGAAAACAAAGTTTACTGCATGATAAAAAGCGAATCAATATTTGTTTTTAAAAATAGGACATTTTTCAATGCATGCATGTTTATTATGAAATAATCAAAATATGTGTGGTACACAAGTGTTAAGATTAGCTCACATGCACAAAGTTCAAATACTTAAGACACATCAACAGAAATGCCATTGCATAAACAAATGAGTATGAACCTAACATGTTATGACATTACACATAAATTAGATTATATTAGAATTAATAGGAGGTTTAAAGGGGAGACAATTTATTCCCAATGGTACACTGATACTGTAATAATACTGTAGTGTGGTAATTAATAACATGAGCTACTACAGCATCCAATACTTTGCACAGAGTCTTGTAATAATTTAACTTGGAAAACAATTTATTTTATCCATAATAGGATTTAACAAAACTATCATATTGTTACTTGAAATATTTAGCTGATTCGCCCTTTACTTTTAATGTCTAAAAGTTTCTTCCACGTATCGGCTTCAGTTACCTCCCTTGATAACATTTACGGTTTTAAACTTTTCTTCATTATTTATTCAGAAGCCTTAACGAGTATAGTAATATATCATTTTTGAAATGGACTTTAAGAATGCAAGGTGTAGTCAGTCCATCAATCTATAATATTAAGAAAATCTAAGGTTCTACTTTTTCACATGTTTACTATAAACTGTCTTTATATCACTCGTGTCATATACCTACAAAGTGTTGTAGTGGCAATCATTTTTATTTTCTGATCAGAGACGAATAAAGATAATGTCCATGTAAGGACTTCATTGGATCTCAATGACTTTATTTCCGAGTCTCTACAGTTCGATAAACTAAATACATGTGCATCTAATATAATTGCATGTAAAATGTAGTTCATTCTTTGCCAACATTATTCGATAAAATATGAATAACAAATTTATTGTTTTGCTTAATATTACCCTGAATTGCTGTTCTAAATGCTCTATTGGAAATCCGTGGATGGTTTTCAATGCTTGAACAAACTTGTTCATATCGTCGTCATTGTCCTTCGAGATTTCAGGCTCCGAATACTTTGGATCCATACCAGTGCAATGGGAAAAAGGATCATTTGGAACAGTTACCCTGTAAAATAAAACGTACAGAAAGAAAATCTACATACAAAATTATGTAACTCCTTACAATCGCGATTTTTCCATATACAAGAGAGATCAAGATTCCGAGTCTGTACTATAAAGAGTTTGTATGTTCTCCGAAAAGGGCTACAGCGTAGGTACAATGGACAACTGTATGTATCAATATTAAAGGCATACAACCTAAGAAATATTAAGAAAATCTAAGGCAGTGTTTCCCTTTACCCTAATTTGCGCTTCAGAGACTCCCAATTTTTTAATTTGACCCCCAGTTTTGATACCAACATTTGATTTTTATTCAGTCTGACCCCCAGTTTTGACACCAAAGAGACTTTTGACTCTCAGTCTTGTACCCCTAGGGGATACACTGGTATCAACGTACTATTGGCATTCCGATGCTGGATATCTCCTAATATAATGTAATAAATTTGGAGTATGTGTATTTGACAGCATCCCGTTTTTAATTTGTGCGAGTATTTGGTCTTCGGTGCCATGGAAACATGACTAGCCCGAAATAGTTAGCCAGTTAGTAGGAGCAAACATCACAGAGCCGAGTGTTAGTGAATTTGAACCATGCTGGGGTCGTTAGTAGTGAATTTAGGTACAAGCCGAATGACTGTCCCTGTGTAACATAGTCCATATTGAAATTCCGCGGTGTATAAAAGTGATGTGATTGAAATGGCAGTATTTATGGGGGGGAATATAATGGAATCAATAAGTTGGAATTTGGTAGGTACCGTTTATGTGTCCATAGTGGAAAATGGGCGTATGTATATGAGCGTGATACGCCGGAAATTATGAGGATTGACTGGCCTAGGGTCGCGCAGTTAAATATTTCCCAGTTAGTAAGGGAATACTAGTGGAATTTCTATGGCATGACAAGCTGTTGGTACGGAAATCGGATGATAATGAAGAAAAACCATGCTAAGGTGCGGTTAATGGACTCTTGGGCAAGTTGTCTCCTCTGGGTCGCCAATTGATTAGCGCAAAGATTATTAATTATAGCAGACACGGCTTTCTTTCCATTTTACAACTCAAGTTGTATGGAAGTCTTTGGAAATTTGGGGAAAACAAATGACTTCCAGCGTGACTCGCGCCAGGGTTTTGACACCGCTCGGTCAAGTGAATACCCCTGTGCGTGTAACAATATGGTCATTAAAAATGTGGCTAGATTTGATAATGTTTTCTTTTCTTCTTACACAACTTATTTATTTATTACTCCAACCTTAAGCTTATTGATATTTTCTTCTATAAATATGAAATAGTAAGGATTATTTAGATCACACGGTACTCTAATGTGAGTCAAATCTGAAATAGTAAGGATTATTTAGATTATACGGTATTCTGATGTGAGTCAAATCTGAAATAGTAAGGATTATTTAGATTACACGGTACTCTGATGTGAGTGAAATCTGAAATAGTAAGGATTATTTAGATTACACAGTACTCTAATGTGAGTCAAATATAATCAGCATATATCTAAATATTCAGGTCACTGCTGGAATTAAGTCAATTTAAAAATAGTTAAGCGTAACACTTAAAACATTTGATATGTTTGTTCCTGGTTGCTATACGCAAGCTACAAATATATGTGCCATATTTTCATGTGTTCGGCTAAAAACAAAAGCAAAAGCAACATCAATGTCCAGTATTCTTTTTAAGCTCAGTTTTCTTGTACTGAGATATACTACTGAAAATTATCGGATCAAATATTGCATAACAAAATATCACCAAGGTTGACAATTCAAGGTCGCCAACTTTTCTCTTGATTCTACGTGGTGCAAGTGATATAAATATTTGCAATAACCTTTCCCTTGTCTGCGAGGGTGATGGGTTAATGGAGATGACAGACTTACGTTCACTGATTATATGGTCCCAGTACCAATGCACTATCTTAAAGAATGAAACATTTACAACTATGGCGAGAAACACATTCACGAAATCCTTAACCAATGTTGACATCACTGTCAGCGCCATTGTCGGAACAAGTGACCCTTAAGTAGAGCAAAAGACTAAAAGGAAAATATAAACTGATATTCAGTAAAACGTTTCTTAAGTCTGATATAAATCTAAAAAAGACATGTCGTAATAATTACTATTTCAATATATTCCAAAAAAGAAGTTGTGCTTTACTAAATTGTATTTACTGTTTTCACCATACGCGTACAGAAAGTACATGTGTGCCATACTGATTCACTGGCCCATGCAAATAATTTTAGAGGCCTTATTGTACTCGTATACTGATACACTAGCCCAAGCAAATATGTTTTAGAGGCCTTATTGTATTCATATACATGTACTAATACACTGGCCCATGCAAATAATTTTAGAGGCCTTATTGTATTCATAAACTGATGGTTCTATTCGATCAAGGCCTTATTGTATTCATATACTGACACACTGGCCCATGCAAATAATTTTAGAAGCCTTATTGTATTCATATAATGATACACTGGTCCATGCAAATCATTTTTAGAGGCCTTATTGTATTCATATACTGATGGTTCTATTTGATCAAGGCCTTCATATACTGATACACTGGCCCATGCAAATAATTTTTAGTGGCCTTAATGTATTCATATACTAATACACTGGCCCATGCAAATAATTTTAGAAGCCTTATTGTATTCATATAATGATACACTGGCTCATGCAAATAATTTTTAGAGGCTTTATTGTATTCATATACTGATGGTTCTATTCGATCAAGGCCTTATTGTATTCATATACTGATACACTGGCCCATGCAAATAACTTTTAGTGGCCTTAATTTATTCATATACTAATACACTGGCCCATGCAAATCATTTCTAGAGGCCTTATTGTATTCATATACTGATGGTTCTCTTCGATTTTGTGCCGTCAAACCGATCTTTCATGTGTTCTTGATTTTTTGGAATTTAAAGAAGTTGTTTTTACAGCATACATGTTTGAAAACACAAAGCTGGTGCAAACGTTTAGGAAATAAATTACATGAGGTTCAACGTGAAATAAATCACAGAATCAGAACACACGTGCGTGCATCTCATTTCCCAATATAGTGAAAAATATTGTTATTGTTATGTTTATTGTTTCTATCCCTTTCATTACATAAAAGAATCACTTGAAGAATCTCTCTCTCTCTCTCTCTCTCTCTCTCTCTCTCTCTCTCTCTCTCTCTCTCTATATATATATATATATATATATTCTTCAAGTGATGAAATTGCTGTCAGTCATAGATGCAGTGTTACTGCGATTACATCTGTATTAAAAATCATATATATTACATAAAAGAATCACTGGAAGAATATATATATATATATATATATATATATATATATATATATATATATATATATATATATGTGTGTGTGTGTGTGTGTGTTATACATGTTGGCAGTCATGATCCACGTTAAAAAATATATACCTCACTGACCATGGCGTTTGGTTTTTTCCATGAACCGCATTTCCGTACCAATTAGGATCCATCCTGAAACGAAGCCGGAAAAAAAATTATGAGAGGCAAGGACCGGTGAAATCGTAAATATATTTTGTTCTTTGGTCCCTTGGTGTAAGTTTTGGATTGTTCTCTACTGTAATTGGGTACAAAAGAACCTCTTTATTGTTTCTATCCCTTTCAGTACATAAAATAATCACTTGAAGGAACTTACGCTTTACTGGGCGAGAAGTTCCAGGAATTCAAGATAAGACTATTTCGTCCTTTTATCTATCGAAAATTGATCCCATCTCTGATGTTCTTTTGCCGTAGCTATATGTTAAACTTAGCTTCTCTAGTATATATATATATCTTGTGCCAATCCAGCATCCACTATATAAATATATATATATATATATATATATATATATATATATATATATATATATATATATATATATATATATATATATATATATATAATATATATATATATATATATATATATATATATATATATATATATATATATATATATATATATATATATATATATTTATATAGTGGATGCTGGATTGGCACAAGATTAATTTAAAACAAAGCTGACATCATTAAAAGTCTTTCGGCGAAAACCCAATGTCAGAATGACCATAGATTCAAGGGAGATAAGTGACATGATTTTCAATACATATGTAATCGCAGTAACACTACATCTATGACTGACAGCAGTTTCATTTAGGACGATATGAGTAGTTAATACACATTCCAATAAACTATTGATATGGAATCGCATTACAATTAGTATTTCCGAATTTAGTTCCCGTCTGTTTTCAGAACATTTTTTCAACTCTATTTTGATGGTGATAGAAGAGTTATATTGATGCAATTTTGGTAGGGATTTAAAGGTAATTGTTTGTCCTTGAGAATATGAGCTCCGATAGTGGTTGTCTTTGTGTATTTTGGCGATAGTGAGCATTGAGCAATAAGGTCTTGGTGATAATCCGGAAGTGAAATATGTGTTTTGTTTACATGCTGCTCTGTTTACAGTACAGCCTCTCAAACAAATGCCGGTTAACCTTTGACAAGAACTTCACAGTGAAGTTATCTTTGGAGGTATTTTAGATTAACATATGATTAGTGTTGATTGTCACACATTTGAAAGGTCAGTTATGAGAAATATATTTAGAGAACAGCTAGTAATATTAATTGTGATGTATGTCTACGAAGTCAGCTTGTGAAAGCCACATGCTGATATATCTGTTAGGATAGATTTTTTGGTAAAATTAATAAGATTGCAATTTTTTAAAAATCGTATTAATGTTTTATTCATTTATTATAAAGTAAGTTTCTAAAATATATTAAGATTAATTTCATTTATTTCCAAAGCACAACTATATATTAATGGAATGAAAATAGTTGCTGTGCAAGCATAACATTGGCAACGTACATCACTAGCTATACGAATGTACATTGTGGTGTGTAATTAGTGTATGATGTTACTAAAGACATTGTAGGCTGTTTTCGCTGATTCAGTAAGAACTCCCTAGCTGCTCTGTAAGAAATATATAGTTCTAAAAACCAGACAAATTTCTAGATTACGCATTGGCAAATTTCCAATCTGGTGACTAAGACTGAGCCTGGCATTCTGTTAGTGACGTAAAACAAAATGGTTCTTATCTAATGATGAACAGACATCGCTGCTGGCTTAGTATATTTAGGGATTACCATATTTGGTCCTGACTTGCGCCAAACGAGTATAAGTAAGAGGCGTATATCGCACAGGTCAGTCCCTCATACTTAGAAGCTAGCGGGATGTTCGTTTATTCATTACAGGTAAGAACTGTATATGTCGTAACTTCTTTTAGAAATAGGTATTTTTAATGTTTGAGATTTTAATGGTAAAACTGATATGTTTGCAACATTGCTACTAAATTCTTTTATTTATAATATATCGTAATGGAATGTTTAAATGTTTTAAAGAATTCATATCTAATTATATTTATGTAATTTTTATTGTAAAGGTTGAATTCGCTACCAACTTCTTCTTTAGATTTAATGTTGAAATAAAGTATTCTTTAAGCAAAAAAGAGTAATATCTAGCAATATATTCTAAATCAATATTCTATTTTAAAAAGTGTAAAATGCATTTCCTTAAATTAATTATTGCATTAATTACAGTTATTACATTTTATACTTTTGGCTATCTTGAAATTGATCGAGAATTAACTATTTGTATAATATTCTAAAAATGCAGAAATTATACGAATGAAGTAAGTTGGGAAGCTTAAAAGGAAAGTGTAATTTTATATGCATTTCATGAATTTTGATTATAAAGTTTATAGAAGTGTTTCTAGAATGTAGTAATATATATGTGTGTTGATTATTTAAATAAAGTCCCTCATACTTAGAAGCTAGCGGGATTTTTGTTTTTTCATTACAGATGTAGCTGTGTCTCATCATCGTGGCGACACTCTTTTAAGAGAGCCTGAACTCTTTCTTCTCTCTCTTTCTCACCATGGACATTGACGCTCCTTAACTTACGACTAATTCCATTTCATAGCAAGAAATACAAGAAAACCTTTTCAACACAAAACTTTTTCATAACATATCCATCCAAGGGAGTATCATTAAAACGACATTCAAGATACCTATAACGGTGACCAACATTAGGAGCTAATCGTTTTCATTTAGGACTAAGTAGATACCATAATAACTCGTCTATGAAGTCAATCTGATTAAAATCGAATCTCCACTGTCTTACGTACATTTCCATTGGATAATTCAAAGATGACTAGAACACAACCCTTTTGCGGACGCCGTCAGATCTTCACGTAGGAGAGTAAAGAACTGATTTTAATCTGATTGCGTATGCATACCCCATGTGAAAATGATTTTCTTTTTAAAATGAGTAGTTTAAACGACTGTGAAGATGACGACGTTGTGGATGTCAGATCATCACTATTTTAATATCATCTCAGTAAAACATTATAAGCCTTTAGAGAAATCCGAATCATGAGAAGATCATTCATTCCGGAAACACATTAAAAAAATCTTAAGTCTTTCACTGAAAACTCCATGTTGATGTGAGGAGTTGCAATAACAACACTTAGCAGCGATAACATTTAGTAACGATAACATCACTTAGCAGCGATAACATTTAGCAGCGATAACAACACTTAGCAGCGATAACATTTAGCTATCATATTGGATATCCAAGCAGCATGTCTATTTCATGTATAGCATTAAGGAACTTAGGAGCTTTAAAACGATAACAAAACTTGTTGTAATGGACTGACGGACATCGGCCAACAAATGTGCTAAAATAAAAAGAAAGCTCAATAGAGAATTCGATAATGTGACTAGCGTGTATAGTTTAGGAAACTATTTTCGGTATTCAAGTCATGAAACAAGCGATGCAAAGTTAAATTGGAGCTTAATGCGACATAAATCAAAGAACCATCAATTATATTAACGATCATGCATGGATGAGTGATATCGAATATGAAAAAGTGTGTACGTGTGTGTGTGTGTGTGTGTGAGAGAGAGAGAGAGAGAGAGAGAGAGAGAGAGAGAGAGAGAGAGAGATCCTGCATATTAATGTATATTTTGATAGAAATATTTCTCAGTTAAAATCCTCATTACAAATCAAATTCAAACCCGTTTTTGAAAGCAGAAATTAACTTAAAAATCAGAAACACATACCAAATGAATTTAGTTGTATGATTTTGTCTAATATCTAGTATAATTGTCAAGTATATTTATCCAAAACCTACTCTAACCTATCATTCGGAGATGTAAATTTTGTGTGCTGATCTTACTCGCCTTTTGTCCTTGAAACAGTACTCAGCATCAAATGCTCTCAGCTTTCTCATAAACAGGAACAAAGTTTCCATATTAGTGAATTTATTCTTTTCTGACTGTAAGAGATGTATACACCTTATTAACCGCTAAAGTCTACGGGGGCATGTTTTGATACGACCAGTATGGCCCGTATTCCCGTGTGAATTTTCACCAGCATTATATTTTGATAAATAAAGACAGTACTAAAATATTATCGATAGAAATGCACCTATATAAATGACTGTAAGTACCTTACCGTAGGGTCACTTGGTGAATCACGCAGACTTCCTCTTTAATGAAAAGGCCAATTCTACTTACATACTTAGGTCCCGTTTAAAGTCGTGGTCAGGTATACAATTAAAAAGCAGGATCCAACTATGAAACTGCAAATGAAAATCAATTTCCAGCCTTAATATTTGGTATTTTTTAAAATGTAGACAATATAATACATCCACAACGCAAACCTAAAATTACGTGTCGAATTTCACTGCACCTCATCCTCCCTTCAATCCCGCAAAAAAAAAAAAAATCGCTTCGGATGTGGGAGGTTGCAGGTGCGAGCGCTGATTCATACCAAAAAGCTTATAACAATGCTACTAACTGCTTCATCGCTTAGGCGCTAAGCATTAATAGGTTAGTTTTAGGACCAGTAGGTCTGGTGTCAGGATAATATGAATGGGTGGGAAATCATGATACATGTCTGCGGCATGATGCCTCAGTACTAGATATCACTAAAAAAGTGCCATATTGTAGACACCGTAGGGAGATGAATGATACACGTTTAAAGCTACATTAAAAAATCAAAATGACTCAATCACGAAAAGATCAATACTGACTTTAAAACAAGTATATATAAAAGAGGGAAAGAAAAAGCATGCAATTGATAAAAAAAATATATAGCACCCCCCCCCCCCCCCAGAAAAAAAAAACCCCAAGCAGGATCAAACAAAATATCTTTCTCTAAAATTACGTTAAAAATTTAAACATAAACTGAATTACTTACGACAGTTCGGTAAAGACCGCTGTCAATTACCATAAATGATATACGGCAAAGGAAGCAATGTATTAATTTCTGAAGGTATTTCGGTCGTTTTGATGTAAATATAAATGAAGTCTATATGACAACGCATACATGATTGTCTAAAGTGACGAACATTCACAATGATTAATTATTAATTTAGTTCTGTTTTGGCAAGGCTCGTAAGCGTTGTGCTTAAAGCAAGTATCCAGAACAGACAGGTCCAGAATTAAAATGTTACATGTGTAACTTTGGTAAACGTCAGCGCTTCTTGAACTTTGTAATGCATATTTATGAATCCACGTAATGGCAATCGATAGTGCATACAGATAATTCAAAATGGTCTCGTTTAGCGTAATTTTAGTATGCTTACATTCATATATAATATGTGTAATCGTGATGCATTACGAATGTGGATTGACCTGTACGTCCTACTATCATGCAACTACTATATAAATATGCATTAAAACAGTGCTGTCCATCCTGTGGTCCGCAGGCTGATTTTAAACGGTTCGCCAGAGCTGGAGCAATTTTTTGTGCTTTTATGTATTAAAAAAAGATGTAAATGGCCTAGTTTCATAGTAATACTTCTTAACCAGGTAAACAAATTGTGAATAATTTTTTAGTTGTTGCTTTAAAGTTTTCTCATACAGCCCTCGGCTGCAAAAAAAAAAAAAATCAGTTGCCCATTGTGTCGAAAAGGCTGGACAACACTGCATTAAAATATTGCAGTAAACGTCTTTTTTATTTGCACCATATTCCATTAGCTATTATCATTGGTGATGGTGTAGGAGGGGCGGTCCGTTATTGGTGACATATAGAAGGGAGGTGCAGTGGGAGAGTTAAAACACCAGTACAAGGTTTCAAACCAAATGAAAAATTTGCCAAAGTAAGAAAGGAAAATAACTTTCCTTTGTGGGAGTGCCAACGGACGGACCCGCTCTGGGTGCCTTGTAATGTATGATTTTAAAAGTATCAATTTGGCATTTACGGTTTTATAAAAGACTTTGAAAAAAGTTTGAAAAATGGCAATTAACGTATGTAACCGAGACTAGACCTGTACAGTTGTGACATCAATCAGACTTCAGTGCTGCGATGGTGATTTACTACCTAGCTTTTACTGTTTAAAAAATGTTCCAATCGGATTTAAAATGCAGTCATAGGTATATAGATTTGTCAAATGGAACTTAGGCTTTGGACAAGTGATCTTTTCTTCATACACTCTATGCATACACTCTACTTCCAAGGAATTGTACATAATAATAGTACTTCTATGTTTATTAAAGAAGCTGATCATGTTACATTATGTTAAAACTCTATTTTTTTCATTACTAGAAAGTATTGATACATTAAATGTAAAGACGATAATCTTAGCACATATTGATTAACAAAACAAATATCCAATTTCTTTCTAACATGCGGATTATATTGTCCAGAATCATTTGGATATTTTTAGAAAGGAAATTCTTAATGTATTACATTTTTCTGTTTTAATCTCTTTATTTTCCACTTGAACAGCAGCAAGAATTTAAAATTTAAACATTCAATTCCAACCGTGAGCCCAAGTAATACAAATTCTCGCCAACAATATTGTAACAAGATGGTAATTCTCCTAACATGGCGCCTGCTGTTTTCTGTGAAACATCTTCCTTTATGTTGCGAATGTTTCTCAGTTAAATCCTTAGATCTCCTAAGCAAAATTGATTCCTTGGTAATTTAACAAAGCAAACTGTTAAGTCCCTCCACTTAAAACTGTACCTTAAAAAATACGATTCATATTTTTTAAACTCTCAAGCTGAAATGGATTTTTATCTATGTTTGGAAGCTTAGATGATTTACATTATGAAATATCTCTTTGGAAGAAAACATTGGGAAAGTTTTTTTTCAACAAACGTAAAGCATTTTTAACCAAGCCCTAGTCTTTCAGGCATTATCTGGATTTAAAAAAAAATCAATACAATATATCAGCACACCAGCTTTATCTGAGAACTCAGTGTCAAACATTTTGTCCCGGATATTATCGTCCTCCACATATAAATATAATTTATCAGTTTAGATACCGTAAAATACACATAAAATGTCCCGTCGCTATTTATGGTACGATCACATAATCCTCATCGGTAAAAGCGGTCGTTTTAACCAAATATGGCTGCATTTCTTAACATTGCAAACGTGTGTAGGTATTTTGTAAAATGATTTAAAATGCATATCATTACGGATATTTTATTAGTGGTATCATATGTAATATTTCAAGTTGTAAAAGAAGTTCCAGGCTGAGAGTACGATATGGAATTACTAAATGAATATCTTATCTTTATCGTGACCCAATTCAGTCAAGTAAGATTAAATGGGTAATTACTGAATGAATATCTGTATCGTAACTCATGTCAGCCAAGTAAGATAAATGGATAATTACTGAATGAATGTCTTTATCGTAACTCATGTCAGCCAAGTAAGATAAATGGATAATTACTGAATGAATGTCTTTATCGTAACTCATGTCAGCCAAGTAAGATAAATGGATAATTACTGAATGAATGTCTTTATCGTAACTCATGTCAGCCAAGTAAGATAAATGGATAATTACTGAATGAATGTCTTTATCGTAACTCATGTCAGCCAAGTAAGATAAATGGATAATTACTGAATGAATGTCTTTATCGTAACTCATGTCAGTCAAGTAAGATAAATGGATAATTACTGAATGAATATCTGTATCGTAACTCATGTCAGCCAAGTAAGATAAATGGATAATTACTGAATGAATGTCTTTATCGTAACTCAAGTCAGCCAAGTAAGATAAATGGGTAATTACTGAATGAATGTCTTTATCGTAACTCATGTCAGCCAAGTAAGATAAATGGGTAATTACTGAATGAATATCTGTATCGTAACTCATGTCAGCCAAGTAAGATAAATGGATAATTACTGAATGAATGTCTTTATCGTAACTCAAGTCAGCCAAGTAAGATAAATGGATAATTACTGAATGAATGTCTTTATCGTAACTCATGTCAGTCAAGTAAGATAAATGGATAATTACTGAATGAATGTCTTTATCGTAACTCAAGTCAGCCAAGTAAGATAAATGGGTAATTACTGAATGAATGTCTTTATCGTAACTCATGTCAGCCAAGTAAGATAAATGGATAATTACTGAATGAATGTCTTTATCGTAACTCATGTCAGCCAAGTAAGATAAATGGATAATTACTGAATGAATATCTGTATCGTAACTCATGTCAGCCAAGTAAGATAAATGGATAATTACTGAATGAATGTCTTTATCGTAACTCATGTCAGCCAAGTAAGATAAATGGATAATTACTGAATGAATGTCTTTATCGTAACTCATGTCAGCCAAGTAAGATAAATGGATAATTACTGAATGAATGTCTTTATCGTAACTCATGTCAGCCAAGTAAGATAAATGGATAATTACTGAATGAATATCTTTATCGTAACTCATGTCAGTCAAGTAAGATAAATGGATAATTACTGAATGAATGTCTTTATCGTAACTCAAGTCAGCCAAGTAAGATAAATGGATAATTACTGAATGAATGTCTTTATCGTAACTCATGTCAGCCAAATAAGATAAATGGATAATTACTGAATGAATGTCTTTATCGTAACTCATGTCAGCCAAGTAAGATAAATGGATAATTACTGAATGAATGTCTTTATCGTAACTCATGTCAGCCAAGTAAGATAAATGGATAATTACTGAATGAATGTCTTTATCGTAACTCATGTCAGCCAAGTAAGATAAATGGATAATTACTGAATGAATGTCTTTATCATAACTCATGTCAGCCAAGTAAGATAAATGGATAATTACTGAATGAATATCTGTATCGTAACTCATGTCAGCCAAGTAAGATAAATGGGTAATTACTGAATGAATATCTGTATCGTAACTCATGTCAGCCAAGTAAGATAAATGGATAATTACTGAATGAATGTCTTTATCGTAACTCATGTCAGCCAAATAAGATAAATGGATAATTACTGAATGAATGTCTTTATCGTAACTCATGTCAGCCAAGTAAGATAAATGGATAATTACTGAATGAATGTCTTTATCGTAACTCATGTCAGCCAAATAAGATAAATGGATAATTACTGAATGAATGTCTTTATCGTAACTCATGTCAGCCAAGTAAGATAAATGGATAATTACTGAATGAATGTCTTTATCGTAACTCATGTCAGCCAAGTAAGATAAATGGATAATTACTGAATGAATGTCTTTATCGTAACTCATGTCAGCCAAGTAAGATAAATGGATAATTACTGAATGAATATCTGTATCGTAACTCATGTCAGCCAAGTAAGATAAATGGGTAATTACTGAATGAATATCTTTATCGTAACTCATGTCAGCCAAGTAAGATAAATGGATAATTACTGAATGAATGTCTTTATCGTAACTCATGTCAGCCAAGTAAGATAAATGGATAATTACTGAATGAATATCTGTATCGTAACTCATGTCAGCCAAGTAAGATAAATGGGTAATTACTGAATGAATGTCTTTATCGTAACTCATGTCAGCCAAGTAAGATAAATGGGTAATTACTGAATGAATGTCTTTATCGTAACTCATGTCAGCCAAGTAAGATAAATGGATAATTACTGAATGAATGTCTTTATCGTAACTCATGTCAGCCAAGTAAGATAAATGGGTAATTACTGAATGAATGTCTTTATCGTAACTCATGTCAGCCAAGTAAGATAAATGGATAATTACTGAATGAATATCTTTATCGTAACTCATGTCAGCCAAGTAAGATAAATGGATAATTACTGAATGAATGTCTTTATCGTAACTCATGTCAGCCAAGTAAGATAAATGGATAATTACTGAATGAATGTCTTTATCGTAACTCATGTCAGCCAAGTAAGATAAATGGATAATTACTGAATGAATGTCTTTATCGTAACTCAAGTCAGTCAAGTAAGATAAATGGATAATTACTGAATGAATGTCTTTATCGTAACTCAAGTCAGCCAAGTAAGATAAATGGGTAATTACTGAATGAATGTCTTTATCGTAACTCATGTCAGCCAAGTAAGATAAATGGGTAATTACTGAATGAATATCTGTATCGTAACTCATGTCAGCCAAGTAAGATAAATGGATAATTACTGAATGAATGTCTTTATCGTAACTCAAGTCAGCCAAGTAAGATAAATGGGTAATTACTGAATGAATATCTTTATCGTAACTCATGTCAGCCAAGTAAGATAAATGGATAATTACTGAATGAATGTCTTTATCGTAACTCATGTCAGCCAAGTAAGATAAATGGATAATTACTGAATGAATGTCTTTATCGTAACTCATGTCAGCCAAGTAAGATAAATGGATAATTACTGAATGAATGTCTTTATCGTAACTCAAGTCAGCCAAGTAAGATAAATGGATAATTACTGAATGAATGTCTTTATCGTAACTCAAGTCAGCCAAGTAAGATAAATGGATAATTACTGAATGAATGTCTTTATCGTAACTCAAGTCAGCCAAGTAAGATAAATGGGTAATTACTGAATGAATATCTTTATCGTAACTCATGTCAGCCAAGTAAGATAAATGGGTAATTACTGAATGAATATCTGTATCGTAACTCATGTCAGCCAAGTAAGATAAATGGATAATTACTGAATGAATGTCTTTATCGTAACTCAAGTCAGCCAAGTAAGATAAATGGGTAATTACTGAATGAATGTCTTTATCGTAACTCATGTCAGCCAAGTAAGATAAATGGGTAATTACTGAATGAATGTCTTTATCGTAACTCATGTCAGCCAAGTAAGATAAATGGGTAATTACTGAATGAATGTCTTTATCGTAACTCATGTCAGCCAAGTAAGATAAATGGATAATTACTGAATGAATGTCTTTATCGTAACTCATGTCAGCCAAGTAAGATAAATGGGTAATTACTGAATGAATGTCTTTATCGTAACTCATGTCAGCCAAGTAAGATAAATGGGTAATTACTGAATGAATGTCTTTATCGTAACTCATGTCAGCCAAGTAAGATAAATGGATAATTACTGAATGAATGTCTTTATCGTAACTCATGTCAGCCAAGTAAGATAAATGGATAATTACTGAATGAATGTCTTTATCGTAACTCATGTCAGCCAAGTAAGATAAATGGATAATTACTGAATGAATGTCTTTATCGTAACTCATGTCAGCCAAGTAAGATAAATGGGTAATTACTGAATGAATATCTGTATCGTAACTCATGTCAGCCAAATAAGATAAATGGATAATTACTGAATGAATATCTTTATCGTAACTCATGTCAGCCAAGTAAGATAAATGGGTAATTACTGAATGAATGTCTTTATCGTAACTCATGTCAGCCAAGTAAGATAAATGGATAATTACTGAATGAATGTCTTTATCGTAACTCATGTCAGCCAAGTAAGATAAATGGATAATTACTGAATGAATGTCTTTATCGTAACTCATGTCAGCCAAGTAAGATAAATGGGTAATTACTGAATGAATATCTGTATCGTAACTCATGTCAGCCAAATAAGATAAATGGATAATTACTGAATGAATGTCTTTATCGTAACTCATGTCAGCCAAGTAAGATAAATGGATAATTACTGAATGAATGTCTTTATCGTAACTCATGTCAGCCAAGTAAGATAAATGGATAATTACTGAATGAATGTCTTTATCGTAACTCATGTCAGCCAAGTAAGATAAATGGGTAATTACTGAATGAATGTCTTTATCGTAACTCAAGTCAGCCAAGTAAGATAAATGGGTAATTACTGAATGAATGTCTTTATCGTAACTCATGTCAGCCAAGTAAGATAAATGGATAATTACTGAATGAATGTCTTTATCGTAACTCATGTCAGCCAAGTAAGATAAATGGATAATTACTGAATGAATGTCTTTATCGTAACTCATGTCAGCCAAGTAAGATAAATGGATAATTACTGAATGAATGTCTTTATCGTAACTCATGTCAGCCAAGTAAGATAAATGGATAATTACTGAATGAATGTCTTTATCGTAACTCATGTCAGCCAAGTAAGATAAATGGATAATTACTGAATGAATGTCTTTATCGTAACTCATGTCAGCCAAGTAAGATAAATGGATAATTACTGAATGAATGTCTTTATCATAACTCATGTCAGCCAAGTAAGATAAATGGATAATTACTGAATGAATGTCTTTATCGTAACTCATGTCAGCCAAATAAGATAAATGGATAATTACTGAATGAATGTCTTTATCGTAACTCATGTCAGCCAAGGAAGATAAATGGATAATTACTGAATGAATGTCTTTATCGTAACTCATGTCAGCCAAATAAGATAAATGGATAATTACTGAATGAATGTCTTTATCGTAACTCATGTCAGCCAAGTAAGATAAATGGATAATTACTGAATGAATGTCTTTATCGTAACTCAAGTCAGCCAAGTAAGATAAATGGGTAATTACTGAATGAATATCTGTATCGTAACTCATGTCAGCCAAGTAAGATAAATGGGTAATTACTGAATGAATATCTTTATCGTAACTCATGTCAGCCAAGTAAGATAAATGGGTAATTACTGAATGAATATCTGTATCGTAACTCATGTCAGCCAAGTAAGATAAATGGATAATTACTGAATGAATGTCTTTATCGTAACTCAAGTCAGCCAAGTAAGATAAATGGGTAATTACTGAATGAATGTCTTTATCGTAACTCATGTCAGCCAAGTAAGATAAATGGGTAATTACTGAATGAATGTCTTTATCGTAACTCATGTCAGCCAAGTAAGATAAATGGATAATTACTGAATGAATGTCTTTATCGTAACTCATGTCAGCCAAGTAAGATAAATGGATAATTACTGAATGAATGTCTTTATCGTAACTCATGTCAGCCAAGTAAGATAAATGGATAATTACTGAATGAATGTCTTTATCGTAACTCAAGTCAGCCAAGTAAGATAAATGGGTAATTACTGAATGAATGTCTTTATCGTAACTCATGTCAGCCAAGTAAGATAAATGGGTAATTACTGAATGAATGTCTTTATCGTAACTCATGTCAGCCAAGTAAGATAAATGGATAATTACTGAATGAATGTCTTTATCGTAACTCATGTCAGCCAAGTAAGATAAATGGATAATTACTGAATGAATGTCTTTATCGTAACTCAAGTCAGCCAAGTAAGATAAATGGATAATTACTGAATGAATGTCTTTATCGTAACTCATGTCAGCCAAGTAAGATAAATGGATAATTACTGAATGAATGTCTTTATCGTAACTCATGTCAGCCAAGTAAGATAAATGGATAATTACTGAATGAATGTCTTTATCGTAACTCATGTCAGCCAAGTAAGATAAATGGATAATTACTGAATGAATGTCTTTATCGTAACTCATGTCAGCCAAGTAAGATAAATGGGTAATTACTGAATGAATGTCTTTATCGTAACTCATGTCAGCCAAGTAAGATAAATGGATAATTACTGAATGAATGTCTTTATCGTAACTCATGTCAGCCAAGTAAGATAAATGGGTAATTACTGAATGAATGTCTTTATCGTAACTCATGTCAGCCAAGTAAGATAAATGGATAATTACTGAATGAATGTCTTTATCGTAACTCATGTCAGCCAAGTAAGATAAATGGGTAATTACTGAATGAATGTCTTTATCGTAACTCATGTCAGCCAAGTAAGATAAATGGATAATTACTGAATGAATGTCTTTATCGTAACTCATGTCAGCCAAGTAAGATAAATGGATAATTACTGAATGAATGTCTTTATCGTAACTCATGTCAGCCAAGTAAGATAAATGGGTAATTACTGAATGAATATCTTTATCGTA
The DNA here is from genome assembly GCA_030141615.1 of Unio pictorum. Lineage (NCBI taxonomy): Eukaryota > Metazoa > Mollusca > Bivalvia > Unionida > Unionidae > Unio > Unio pictorum. Next base: position 674,440 of record JARLTB010000349.1, read on the forward strand.
ACTCATGTCAGCCAAGTAAGATAAATGGGTAATTACTGAATGAATATCTGTATCGTAACTCATGTCAGCCAAATAAGATAAATGGATAATTACTGAATGAATGTCTTTATCGTAACTCATGTCAGCCAAGTAAGATAAATGGGTAATTACTGAATGAATGTCTTTATCGTAACTCATGTCAGCCAAGTAAGATAAATGGATAATTACTGAATGAATATCTGTATCGTAACTCATGTCAGCCAAGTAAGATAAATGGATAATTACTGAATGAATATCTTTATCGTAACTCATGTCAGCCAAGTAAGATAAATGGATAATTACTGAATGAATGTCTTTATCGTAACTCATGTCAGCCAAGTAAGATAAATGGATAATTACTGAATGAATGTCTTTATCGTAACTCATGTCAGCCAAGTAAGATAAATGGATAATTACTGAATGAATGTCTTTATCGTAACTCATGTCAGCCAAGTAAGATAAATGGATAATTACTGAATGAATGTCTTTATCGTAACTCATGTCAGCCAAGTAAGATAAATGGGTAATTACTGAATGAATATCTGTATCGTAACTCATGTCAGCCAAATAAGATAAATGGATAATTACTGAATGAATGTCTTTATCGTAACTCATGTCAGCCAAGTAAGATAAATGGATAATTACTGAATGAATGTCTTTATCATAACTCATGTCAGCCAAGTAAGATAAATGGATAATTACTGAATGAATGTCTTTATCGTAACTCATGTCAGCCAAGTAAGATAAATGGATAATTACTGAATGAATGTCTTTATCGTAACTCATGTCAGCCAAGTAAGATAAATGGATAATTACTGAATGAATGTCTTTATCGTAACTCATGTCAGCCAAGTAAGATAAATGGATAATTACTGAATGAATGTCTTTATCGTAACTCATGTCAGCCAAGTAAGATAAATGGGTAATTACTGAATGAATATCTTTATCGTAACTCATGTCAGCCAAGTAAGATAAATGGATAATTACTGAATGAATGTCTTTATCGTAACTCATGTCAGCCAAGTAAGATAAATGGATAATTACTGAATGAATGTCTTTATCATAACTCATGTCAGCCAAGTAAGATAAATGGATAATTACTGAATGAATGTCTTTATCGTAACTCATGTCAGCCAAGTAAGATAAATGGATAATTACTGAATGAATGTCTTTATCGTAACTCATGTCAGCCAAGTAAGATAAATGGATAATTACTGAATGAATGTCTTTATCGTAACTCATGTCAGCCAAGTAAGATAAATGGATAATTACTGAATGAATATCTGTATCGTAACTCATGTCAGCCAAGTAAGATAAATGGATAATTACTGAATGAATGTCTTTATCGTAACTCAAGTCAGCCAAGTAAGATAAATGGATAATTACTGAATGAATGTCTTTATCGTAACTCATGTCAGCCAAGTAAGATAAATGGGTAATTACTGAATGAATGTCTTTATCGTAACTCATGTCAGCCAAGTAAGATAAATGGATAATTACTGAATGAATATCTTTATCGTAACTCAAGTCAGTCAAGTAAGATAAATGGATAATTACTGAATGAATATCTTTATCGTAACTCAAGTCAGTCAAGTAAGATAAATGGATAATTACTGAATGAATATCTTTATCGTAACTCAAGTCAGTCAAGTAAGATAAATGGATAATTACTGAATGAATGTCTTTATCGTAACTCATGTCAGCCAAGTAAGATAAATGGGTAATTACTGAATGAATATCTGTATCGTAACTCATGTCAGCCAAGTAAGATAAATGGATAATTACTGAATGAATATCTTTATCGTAACTCATGTCAGTCAAGTAAGATAAATGGATAATTACTGAATGAATATCTTTATCGTAACTCAAGTCAGTCAAGTAAGATAAATGGATAATTACTGAATGAATATCTTTATCGTAACTCAAGTCAGCCAAGTAAGATAAATGGGTAATTACTGAATGAATGTCTTTATCGTAACTCATGTCAGCCAAGTAAGATAAATGGATAATTACTGAATGAATGTCTTTATCGTAACTCATGTCAGCCAAGTAAGATAAATGGGTAATTACTGAATGAATATCTGTATCGTAACTCATGTCAGCCAAGTAAGATAAATGGATAATTACTGAATGAATGTCTTTATCGTAACTCATGTCAGCCAAGTAAGATAAATGGGTAATTACTGAATGAATATCTGTATCGTAACTCATGTCAGCCAAGTAAGATAAATGGATAATTACTGAATGAATGTCTTTATCGTAACTCATGTCAGTCAAGTAAGATAAATGGGTAATTACTGAATGAATGTCTTTATCGTAACTCATGTCAGTCAAGTAAGATAAATGGATAATTACTGAATGAATGTCTTTATCGTAACTCATGTCAGCCAAGTAAGATAAATGGATAATTACTGAATGAATGTCTTTATCGTAACTCATGTCAGCCAAGTAAGATAAATGGGTAATTACTGAATGAATGTCTTTATCGTAACTCATGTCAGCCAAGTAAGATAAATGGGTATGTAAACAAAAATGATGTCTGCAATATTAATCATTAATTTGTGACAGTAAGATTTTGTTTTTAAAAAAAAGAAAGTAAATGTGTTGAACTATTTTGTCAAATTAATTAAAACACGATTTTCATATAATTTAAGTTGTAACAAGATTTATTGGGAATTTCAACATTAGAACTACCGACGTAGTTAAAATATAAGTATTCAATTCCGAGCGTGTGCAGTGAAAAACTACCGAGGTACATGTACATTGAAAAACTACCGAAATACGTACCAGCAGAAAATAAATACAGCGGTAAACCGGTAATTTCGCGCACCTCATATATCTGGATACGGAATGAGTGGAATTTGATCAATCACTTAAATGTAGTTATGTACCAAAAAATATTTTTATAACTCTGAACAAAGTATTTCTTCCAACTGTTAAACTTTGCAACTATGTGAAATTTCCGAGTGTCTATTTATAACAGGTTAATCAATTGTGAGGTATAGTTCTCAGAAATGCACAAAAGCCAGCACGACGCGGTGCTATGACGTTATACTATTAAATATTTGGTAAATGTGTAAGAAATTCTAATTGCAACAGCTTGGGATCCAGCTGTTCAACTTTGGTATTTGTTTCTCTCAAATTGTTGCATTTACCAGATATATTTGGGATCTGAGAACATTGTCATATTTTATTAGGGAGGGGGAAGGGATAGCATTTTTGGTATTTTTTGGGGGTTTCTAACTTCCGAAACTGCCAATAATATCAGCTTTTGTGTGCATTATTTTCATTATAATGAGAAACGAAAAATTTAGTATAAAAGACTAATGGACCGTCATACGAAGCATAGATGATATCATACAGTAGACGAGCCTAGTATAACCCTTGTATTTATATATCTTTTATAACCCATGTAGTTGTATAGCTTACTATAACCCATGTAAATGTATAGCATGTTATAACCCATGTTATTTTGTAGCATGGTATAACCCATGTTTAATCCATGTAGCTGTATAACATGTTATAACCCATGCTATTGTATAGCATGTTTTAACCCATGTAGTTGTATAGCCTATTACAACCCATTAGCTGTGCAGACTGTAATAAAACAATGTACTTGTATAGGCTGTTATAAAGATGCATTTGTATATCATGCTATAAACTGTGCAATTGTATAGCTTTATTGAGGTCGCACCCTCTCTGCTGCTGTAATTAGGTCATTTGTTATTTATCAATAATATGGCACCAGCTATGAAATCTTATACAACTAGATTAGCTCGAGAGAGAGGTAAGAAGCAATTAAGAAATGTTCACTGCTCGATTCTGTAAGACGTACATTACAAAAACGTCAAGATTCTCAAGTAGATTTTGCAGAAGGAACTCAACATTTATTTAAACATGGCACTGAAACACTAAACATCTTCTTCCTTAACTTGCTAAAAGAAAATTAAAAAAAAAAGAACTGAAGAAACACCAAGACGTTTGCAATATCTTACTGGCCAAATACCTGCTCAGCAACTATCTGCTTAACGGCCAGTACAAAGGGCACAATTTCTTAATAAATATACTTGTAATGTAATTGCGGGGAAAAAGAGCTGTTCCAGTGGAAGAGTTACCGGGGTTTATTAAAACTAATTTTAACAGAAGACGTAATATTTTGAAAGATCAAAAAAACTAAATTGACCAAAAACATGGGAATGATCAAGTATATAAAACAAAATCTAAACTTTGACAAGCCAGAAGTGATGATATTAGTCTTGATTTTGTTAGTAGTGAAGTAAATAAATTATTTAATGAAAACAAAATTAATAAAGGCAGACATAAAGAACTAGAAAAACTTGAAAGGAAACAAAAGCGCAACAGGACAGAGTTGACAAATTAGAAAAGAAACGAGATAAGGTTGTAGAAAAGCAACAAAGGAAAGAACATAAATAACGAGAGAGAGAGAGAGAGAGAGAGAGAGAGAGAGAGAGAGAGAGAGAGAGAGAGAGAGAGAGAGCTTCTTCCTTCTGTTAATAAATAGTTTATAATTTTAATCCTGGAACTTATGAAAGAAACTTAAATATATGAATGATGATGAATTAGTTAAATACACTGCCAAAAATGAATTAGTTAAATACACTGCCAATGATTCTAGTTATTAGTGTGATTTATTGTTAAAACATCAAAGTTTCTCTGAGATTGATTATCGTAAGATTGCTTACAGAATACATTAGAACCATGGAAATGTTGGCAAAGATGATATAAAATTTAATAGTTTTTCTGCCAAAGTAAATAAACTTACAGAAGAAATTCATTCATCTCAATTTTCATCTCCTTCAACTTTTCAAGAGTTTTGGCTTCCTCCGCCTTTTCAACAAAATGAAACTGAGCACGTTTCTGGACATAAAAGAATTGTTTCTACTGTTCAGCGTCAACTTGAAAGGATTAACATGGGAAATATACCGCCATCTCCTAAATATATGTTGACCCTTGAATATCTTTAAAAACTTAGTACTATAGATGGCACAGCAAAATTTTCTGCAAACTTTAGAAAAAAGCTTCGGTTTGTCGTTATTGGCCTTGTGTTTTTCATTTTTCGTAAGAAATATTTTCTTATGTTATGACGTTTCAGCGAAAGGTCTGTTCGCCCTCTCTGCTGCTACTCGCACATTGTACTGTGTAAACGCAATTAATGATCCTATATGTTACGAATGTAGGTAGCATTAAATAAAGGATCGATAATGAAAGAGGACAACCAAACAAAGCGTTCAATATGAAGTGTAAGATCTTTTGTATTGTTTGAGGAAAATATGTGAACATGTCGGAACACGACACAAGATAAGCGCCATTGATAATCATAAGTGATACGTTTCGTCTTCATAGGTGAACTCAATTTATTTTATACCTCAGTTCTTTCCTTATTTAGCAACACTTCCATATAATTTAGTTGTTTTATCATGGCAGATTCATTTCTTTTATTCCCCGACTTTTCTCCAAAACATGACCTACTCCGGATCCCGATGTTTAATTCTCAATCTTTGAGTGCTGGTGACCAAAATGTATCTTTGGTATCACATATATAGATCATAAAATGAAAGATAGTATAAATACAGTTATGTATATCTGTCTCAATTTGTATCAATTAACGACTGAGGTCTCATTGAAAAGGCTAAACAGAGAGAGAATTATAAGTTTGAGAGAGAGAGAGAGAGAGAGAGAGAGAGAGAGAGAGAGAGAGAGAGAGAGATGCATCCATCTCAAAAAAATTTCTCTACCCATGGGTTGGTAATTCTACGTCCACCAAATATACAGATAACCAAGCATAGCCTATCGCGTGCTGAGAAAGGGTTAATCACCTAACACAACTCTTGATAAAAATGGAGGAAGACTTTACTCATACCGAGTATAAGGGCGGTAACAACATTAGAATACTATGTGATAGCAGTGGAAGAGGGGATTATCTGACCCTGTCCTCAACCCATAAAAGACCTTGAATTTTTAAAAAAAAATTAAAACAGTCTGAGAAATAATAAATATACTTGGTTGTGTGCTTAGTTTGCTTTCAATCTTTACATAAAAAGTTATATGGTCTTCTTTAGGCATTCCAAATTTCAATATTACCAGGAACTATGGGGGGGTGGGTGGGGGGGCCCGAATGGCCGAGTGGTCTAAAGCGCTGTTCGTTACGGATCACTGCCATCTCACCTCTGTCTGCGTGGGTTCGAGTCCAAGATTCGGCTAATGTAGTTATGTGAGAAAGCTTGCCAGTAGCTTCTCGTGGGTCGGTGGTTCTTTCCGGGGGTTTTCCCGGGTTCTTCCTCCACCAATAATACTGGCCGCCATGTATAGCCTATATTGTGCTGAAAAATGGCGTTTAAACCATAAAAAAAAAGGAACTATGGGCCTCATCGCTCGAAGTGGCTCGGGTTTATCTCAATTTCTGACGTTACCCCCTAATATGTTGTGGCCATTCAAAATGTCACTGATTGAAATAAAAAAAGAATTAAACAAAATTTGTTAGAATAGATCATTGAGATTTTTGTAGACACATCTACCCTGGGCCATACCAGGTCAAGTGTTGTCTATTTGGTGAAAGTGTGCATAATATCCAATAAACGCACACAGGAATAAAACAGTGGTCAAATTTCAAGTAACCATTAACTGTAATTAAGCGTGTGTATGTGTGTAATTCTTGTTTTTAAAGGCCAGGGGTGGGGAGGTCGGGGTGGGTGGGGGATTGACGGAAACCATGGACACCACTATCTGGCCATCTATACCAGTAATATAACATGCCATGACTTTACGTGACTCGAAACTTACCATTTGTTGAAGTGTTGAGCTCACTAAGAGACCAGCAACGGTTTAAATTCAAAATGAGGTTTAACATCCAACGTAGATACAATGTAATCAGTGTACTAAGTAGGTTAGTTCAGCCTCAGAGTTTGTGTCACGTGTCACACAACATTACTCACCTTGTAACAATAAATTAAGCAATCTGCCCGATTTACCTGATGCGTTCTTCGTGCCAGTAGAAGTGTCACAATATGTCGTGTTGATAATCGCAACCGTTGCTCTTCAGTAGAGTAATCCAATTTTGAAATCGAGGCTTTCGGTGAAAAATACATGTATAAAAAAAACCTTGACGCTATATATAGATACCGCGCATTCTACTTCCTGGTCTATAGTCCATTGGGTTTCAAATTGATTCGTTATCTTGACCTCATATGTAAGACTTTTTTTTTCCTGAAACTTCCCATAGATGATATAAGTATGATAAATCCGACAAAGAATGATTGATGTGTGTAGATATTAGCTAAACGAGTCACCATGAAATAGACATGTGTAGACATTATTACGGGAAGTTTTAGGTACATGTTTGTAAAGAGGGGCGCTCAGTGGGATTTTGATCGCAGTGAACTGAGGTTTATTTTCATTGCCCAGGTTTGCTAGTTAGAGTTCTTTTGAGATAATGTATGTGCTGTTAATAAAGAGAACACTTACTACTATTATTATTACTACTACTACTACTACTACTCTCTCTCTCTCTCTCTCTCTCTCTCTCTCTCTCTCTCTCTCTCTCTCTCTCTCTCTCTCCATGCTACACTAACCTTTCACAATCGAGTTTTGCAACAGGCATTAGCGTTCAAATTATTCAAGGCCACAGCTTTCCAATGAACTCGCAGAGGGGGTCACAATTAATTGTTTGTATGCTGTAGAAAGAATCTAGGAATAGTCAATATACTACTCATCAATTACCTTAATTGTGGACACGCCTATTACATTGTAGGGGTCCATCGGTAAGCTTGTCATAGGGACCCAATTATCCTAGCTACTATTATTACAGAGCTTTGGCATACCGGCTAAAATCTAATTAACTAAATACAGCATTGTTTGCTGAGATACAACGGAAAAGGGATCACAAATATACTAGATCAATATGAACGACCTTAGACCAGGGGCGCCGTCAGAATTATTTTCGGGGTGGGTGTGGAAAGTAGTGTTGATGTGCGTGCGCCTGTGCCTTAGACGAACAAGTTGTACTCCACCTTTATTCTGATAAGGACTAGAAGCGGAGAACAACATTATGAAAACACAATTCATGCTGGAACATTAGTTTTGTTATTTTGGTGGAGTGCTATGTTGCTTGCTAGTAAATAATAAACGTCGACGTCAGGTATAATCGCTTTTCTGTTGATCCATGGCAATAAACATTTGCAAATACCCAGTTGGTAGTTTTAATCCCTGTCATAACAGAACGCATGTGTATTCAGCGGCCTTGACATCAGATTTTAGGCAGGACACCGAAACCATGTGTGTGTGTCTATATATATATATATATATATATATATATATATATATATATATATATATATATATATATATATATATATATATATATATATATATATATATGTGTGTGTGTGTGTGTGTGTGTGTGTGTGTGTGTGTGTAAAACATGCGTCCACAATACCGCAATTAATCATATAAATATGCGATGAACAACACAATATTTATCCAAACATTATCGCGCAACACTATAATCTGAGTAGTCATATTTGTTGTTCATACAATTTTAAAACACACACACACACACACACACACACACACACCACTTTGTATGGCACAGAATGATGAAAGTATTGAACGAAAAGCATGTAACTTTGTGGGGTTTGTATAATCGTAAGTAAAACAATGTTTTCTATTGCAATATCTTTCAATATACCGTGTTCAGATGTTAAGGTATATGTCAGTGAACACGTGATTTTCTGTCTTTTTCCAGAATGTTTAGAACAATCATCAATTAATATACAGTTACGAAATATGGTTCTATTCGCAGGAAACGTGAACAAGTTGGCTGTCATTAATGTGTTGTTGGAGTCCATCTAATCATAATGAATTCTTGTAAAAGAGAAAGTAAAACACTCGTAAGAATTGTTTTAAATAATTCCTTACGATACTTTTCTTACGTCTCTAAGATTCAATTTAGAGTGTTGCTCATTTACAAGTGTTTCCAACACGATTTAGTGACACTGATGATATACTAGCAGTGCATTAGTGTATGCAATGTCGGCTTGGGCTTGATATGAATAAAGAACATCTCATGTTTTACTGTGGGGTAAAATGCGAGCACATGACTACTAGAGACCGGTTTGCCCATTGAGCGATTATTTTCATATACATGTACATGCTCTTCGTGTCCTTACCTTCGGCATCATACTATCTTTCATGTGGGAATTAAACGCATGACTGTTGATTTTGGCGCTGGTGCTCAATTATGTGTGTGTATGAGTGAGTGAGAAAGAGATATTGTACTGTATCCATGTTTCAATGATATCACAACGATATCTGTATTGTGGCAGTTTATAGTGATATTTAGCAGTGGTGAATAACGCCCCAAGTCACAGTGTATTCGCTAGGCCTTGTGTCATCCTTTGCAGTACCACATGGTGTCACACCATGGACCTCCTTCCGTAACAGACCATGTTACATAATCTTTAGTAGTGTCATTTTAGTGTCGCCCCTTCTGATGGTGTTAGCCGGTGCAGTCCGCCCTCTTAGTGACGCAATTGCCCATCTAGTAACAATATCATGACACCAGGCCGACTAGTTCTAACATTAACCTCCTCACTCATGATGAATATCAAGCGAGGTAGCTGCTTGTATCATTTTCGGATTACTTGGACGGGTCCAAAGCCATGACCTTCCGCATCCGAGTAGGATGCTCTAACCTGTTTGGCCACGATGGTGCGCATATATATATATATATATATATATATATATATATATATATATATATATATATATATATATATATATATATATATATATATATATATATATATATATATATATATATATATCAACGCACATATAAACAATAAAGAAACTTGCGATCAGAGGAGAGGGTGGGGAATCTATACAATCAAACCACAAAACAATTAATTTTAAATAATTCGCCCCTTGAGAAAAAAATGGTTAACGGTACCTAAGGGATTCAAAGCCAATCCCCACAACATAATATTACAATGTTTATCTTCGCGGTATATACCCCACCTAATCTAGCTTAACGGAAGCTTGATTTTCCATTTTAATCGAGAGTTATGAAAGTACCACTTGAGTGTTTTTAGTTATGAACTTATATTTTTTTTCAGTTAGCCATGAAGTGGTAAAATCCTAGTTGTCTAAACATAGGGAAGCCAATGGTTCAATTTTGTTTCTAAGTCATAATCCAAGGGACGCAGGTTAAATTCACGAGAATGCCAGTCGGAGACCGGCCGCCTTGGTTTGTCCTTTGAAGAGGCACTCAGTTTGTTTTTTCTATGCATGGCATTGCAAATAATGTGTTAACAGTGTCATTTAAATTAACAAAACAAAACAAAAGAGAACCTCGCGTGTCTTCCAATTTATTTTCTGTCCTAATATCAGTTAAGGTCTATTGGTTTGTGTTTGTTATAGATGAAACAAACGAGAAACACATATTTATCGTTGGCAAGAAAAGGTATAAAAAGGACACACGTAACGTCGATTCATGTAATATATTTAATTTTATTTATACATTTAATTTTATTTATACATTTAATTTTATTTATATATTTAATTTTATTTATACATTTAATTTTATTTATACATTTAATTTTATTATATATTTAATTTTATTTATGTATTTAATTTTATTTATATATTTAATTTTATTTATACATTTAATTTTATTTATATATTTAATTTTATTTATATATTTAATTTTATTTATACATTTAATTTTATTTATACATTTAATTTTATTTATGTATTTAATTTTATTTATATATTTAATTTTATTTATACATTTAATTTTATTTATATATTTAATTTTATTTATACATTTAATTTTATTTATACATTTAATTTTATTTATACATTTAATTTTATTTATACATTTAATTTTATTTATTTTTTTTGATCTTCCGTCAGTTTTATTTATGTGTCTGCTCAACAAAAAGTACGGGCATAATACTTATGGAAATAACGGCTTGATTAAAATGTTTGGAGAATCTGACAAACGACAGGGTACACAGTGCAAGGGAAATAACTCGTTGTCCTTGGCACATTGTAGCAAATAAACAATTAGATATAATCATTATCGGTATAATATAAACAAAGAGTAAACAGTTAAATAAATAATTCAAGACAACTTTGTTGGTAAGTAGTGTAGAAACGATTATGGAAAATGGGTGGTTTTTTTGCCCTGATATAAGTCTCATGCCTTTATGTAAATTTATCAAGTTCATCTATACTACAATATTTAGAGAATGCGTAAGTGGATGTTTTTGTTAAATATGTTAAAAATGTATTTACAATTTAATCGGGGGAAAAAAATCTTTCGTGTTGTCCGATAATATACCTACCCTTGGATTTTTATATCGGCTGCAACATTATTATTTCGTAAAAATATTTTAAAATAAAAGATTTCTAACGAGAACAGAACTCAGTTTCGATAAATAGATGAGGGTTCGGAAAACAAAAAAAAAAAACAACATGAGAATTAACTTCTTCTATTCTTGTGAGGTATGGGTTAATACTGATGTTTTAGCAGAGTCTGTCTAATGCATTTCGGCTGACCCTAAAACTGAAATTAAACCTGAAATAGCATGCAACTTGATGGCAGAAACAAAAGGGTGTCATGTTTCGTTGTGATGACAAGGTTCGATTTGGTTTAGGATCATAATCCATCTTTCTCCATAATTAAGGATAACTCTGGGCTGACGTCTTGTACTTTGTTTCCATATAGGGACCAACTTTTTTTTGTCAAATGTCCTATCGTCATTCAACTTGTTTTCCCCACGCTCAATCTGATCTAGGCCTTACAAAAGGCTGCGCAACACCTTTTGTTAACAGTGGTCCATCTTTGTGGAGTAATAGTGCCGGCCATACTACGTAATCAACTGTATCACCAGAATTTATGTAATGTTTGTATATGTTCGTGTCGAAACGACTGCCCTTGTTGGGGTCTTCGACAAGAACAACAGGTGGATCTTGTATTGACATGAACCAGCAAAGCAGGAAGCACTCCTTGGCAAATACCCGCAACGTTGTTTCACGTATGTATCTTCTATCAACGACTTTGCTGAGAATAACTTCCAGAACATTCTGTAACAGAGACGGATGTAACAAATTTGTCGTGTTTATTTGTATTGACATAGGTTATTTGTATTTCCATTTCCTTGAAAATAAACTACATTAACACGAATTTAATAAATGTAAAATAAACTACTTTAACACGAATTTAATAAATGTAAATTAAGCTACTTTAACACGAATTTAATAAATGTAAAATAAACTACTTTAACACGAATTTAATAAATGTAAATTAAGCTACTTTAACACGAATTTAATAAATGTAAATTAAGCTCAGACAGATTTCAGTTTGTACTTGTTGCTGGAAACCATACCTGTTGATTTACATTCTGAAATAATTATAGCCTCTTTGAGAGATGCATCATATATGGCAGAGTCTTGTTTGCACAAATGTTTAGACATGTTTATTTACCAGATTCAAACTTTACTTAATGAAAGTTGTTGACCGTCTGTAAGAAATAAGTTTAATTATAGACTTCACTGAAGTGACACAAACTGTGAGAAAAGAAGAACATAATTAAAATCCCTACCTCGAGCAAACTGTCAGCTTCTTTGATATCAATATGTTTTCGGGCTTCTTTCAACAATCGTTTGCATTCGGGACCAACCTATAAAAACAAACAAGATTCAAAGTCAATATATAATCAATCAATCAATCAATCAGTCAGTCAGTCAGTCAGTTCGTCCGTCCGTCCGTCCATCCATCCATCCACCCACCCATCCATCCATCCATCCATCCATCCATCCATCTATGACGAATCATCTGTAATTTTGAAAATATGTAATTCCAAGTCTGTGTGAGAACTAAACACTAATGGTATGCATGAAAAAAATAATAAATTGACGATTCTATTTGTAACCTAATTATTCTAATATTTTGTTTTAAAACTGTTACCTAATTCAATAATTTAATTTCAAATGAATTTAATTTGTTCTCTTCAGAAATATTTTACCTATATATGTTGCAGGATTCTGAATTTATATAAAGCAATCCCAAAAAATCTAGACTGGAACAACGATAATTGCTTACGATCACAAATGCATGCTCAATCTCTACAATTACGATCGTGCCCACAGCATCTTCCAATACCCCGACTCCACCCACCAAACCCATTTCCTCCAGACCGTCACCCGGGAATCCTGGCATAAAATCCAGTGTATGATATTGTTATATTTGGGTTTCCAAAAGAAACACAAACATCAAGTAAGGGTCCTTAAACGTTATCTAAAATCAAGCTAAAATCTTTCACAAAAACTAGATACAAACAATTCCAGTGTTGCTTACAGTACCAAGCCCTTACATTAACTGCCTGTTATAGCACTCTGCTCTTGTTTTAGAAAGGGTTACAGACAATGGATTATAATTAATTTAACATGTATGCCTTATCAGAAGATAAGAAGAAGTCCAAGCTCAGTTAGCCCTGGAAAGATAAAGAAACAGAGGCTGGAGGTGTTGACAGTCTTTGGTCACAAATATCCAGATTTATGAATTTCCATGCATCAGTACATCACAGACAACATTATGAAAGAGATTTGTGAATTTTCATGTATCAGTGACAGAGGGTATCACGATATCCTGCGCAAAGGTTGGATAAATTATGAAATGGGAGCTTAATAAGTTAGTTAACATTGGTATGTTATAGATACATATGTCAGTGCTAACATATGAAGAAGATGATGAACACAGAAATCTTTTGAGCAAAACATTAAACATTTTGCTAAAAGAGAAATAAAAATAAGGTTAATTATGTTATTTTCATCACAATCTTTACAAAGAATGTGTCTGTTTAAAAATTATATAGTAAACGACAACGTCGCAAGAAAATAGACAAACCCCTTTAGTTGATCCTGACAGTTTATATTCTGCTTCCTTCATTTGACTGATTGAAAAGTCAAGGGCTCTCATATATGATTCCTGTAAAATGTGAAAAGATTGATAAATACAGAATATAAACAATATTTAGATTATATATATGAAAACAGTTAACGATTTTTGACATTGAAAACTGAATAATCAATTTCACTTTGTTTTATAGCTTACCTTTTGAAAGTTTTGTTTATACTGAGAGCTCAAAATCAGAACACAATTACACGAAAGTCTATTAAAAAATCTGAGAGCTCAAACGTACAATACATTTCATAAAGAGCTTCCAAATATTATCAAAAAAAGTATAAGCTCTTATCTTTCAATCTTTGTATTTATTTATATTTTCATGATAAAAAAGTCGGTATCACATACCAACAAAAGCGTTCGCAGAACTTCAATTGCTTCTTTGTCATCCTTGCCAATTTCGCCCGTCAAAACCTCAAAAGCATTTGTCCACTCGTTGTCATACAACTCTGAATATCTTTCTCCTAGCTTGCTTGGTCTATTCTGGTCACTCAAGTCTGTGATGTTTGGATTCCCCTCCGACATTTGCTGTCCCATAAGACGGCTGAGTCTAAGTGCGATTGAAATAAAATATCGACTTAAACTGTGTTTGGCAATCTATAAATATATTAGCACATATTTGTCTGGAATATGGTTTTATAAACTCTTACCACATGTGCATTTCTACTTCTCAGATAATTTCCATATGTTGATTAACGCCAAACATCACAAGAAAATTAACGATAGCCATTTAATATTATTCATGCATACTGTTTATATGTTTATGCGTATACATACATACATACATACATACATACATACATACATACATACATATATACATACATACATACATACATACATACATACATACATACATACATACATACATACATACATACATACATTTTCTTATTTACTTACTTATACCAGAATATACAGGATATTTCAAATATGGATGGACAAATTAGAGGCTAGAAGGAAGGTAGGCTGATGGCTGTTTTGTTTGTTGTTGTTTTTTTAAAAACAAAAAATGAATGCTGCTGAGTCAAAACGTTTAGTAAACATTTAAAAAAAACCCCCACAAATTCGTTTTGAGATAAACGCACATAAAAATCTACACTACTGTTTCGTTAATTATGTCGAAATAAAGAGAAGGACATCATATGGGGTAACTAAAGACGTATGGTTCAAAGTTAGATATAGCAGGAAATGGTGACTACTGTTTATAAAGTTCCGTGCTTCATTGGCAAAGTATAAACGGATGTTAGAGACCATGCATGCAGCACAACTGGTGGTGTTGCAAGAAGAAGAATACAGTGGTCGTCGTTGATGTTTGTTAATTTTGTAGATCACTTCGATTAAGGTAAATACACAAACATATCTCGGCAGCAAATCATAAGATGTATGCTAATCATTGGATGTATGCTAATCATTGGATGTATGCTAATCATAGAATGCATGCTGATCATTGGACGTATGGAAATCATTGGATGTATGCAAATCATTGGATACATGCAAATCATTGAATGTATGCAAATCATTGGATATATGGAAATCATTAAATGTATGGAAATCATTAAATGTGTGCAAATCATTGGATGTATGCAAACCATATGATGTATGCAAATCATTGGATGTATGAAGATCATAGGATGTATGCTTATCATTGGATGTATGCTAATCATTGGATGTATGCAAAACGTATAGGGGGATAAGACGTCACGAGAATACTCAACTAAATATAGCATGATAGAATAGTTTGGTTATGAACTCTGACTCTGTTTCTATATAAGGCTAGAATCTTTCACCTAGAAGTGCGTGTTTCTACGTGGTTCATATTTAGCGCCTTTCTTTACTAGCTAAATAGTTGTATAAAGCATACATCACAGTAACAATTACTTCAACATAATGAAGTATCTTATTAAAGTTAAAAGTAGTAAAACATAATTTTTTAACATTTACCTTGTCAATGTATCATCCTTTTCCGCATTAGCTTTCGTCGTTGATAGTATTTGTTCTTGTAGCTGCCTTTCTTTTTGTTGCAAATGTGCTTTAAAAGACTCTAATTCTCGATCCATGTTTTCGACACGTTTCTTGAGTTTAGATATTTCGTTTTTCCGCTCTAAGGATTCTTGTTCTGTCTTCCTTAATACTGCGCTTAGCTTTTTATTGTCATTTTCAAGCTTTGTTTTGTCCACCATCAACGCCCGAGCCTCATTTTCTATCTGATCAAATTTCCTCTGCAAGTCGCTGTGTCTCATTTCTAACTGTTCGTATTCAACATTCAAGTTTCGTCCTTGGTTTTGTTTTAGCTGTTGCCTTTCTTTTTCCTGCAACTGTGCATTCAGAGACTCCGATTCTTCAAAAACTGATTCGACATGTTTCTTGACTCTAGTCATTTCGCTTTTTTGCTGTGAAAATTCTTGTTCAGTCTTCTGTAACATGCTCCTTAGCTTTTGATTTTCATTTTCAAGCTTGTTTTTGTCCAAGGCCATCGCCTGAGACTCATATTTGATCTTATCAAATTCCCGTTGTAAGTCCTTGTGCCTCAGTTCTAACTGTTCGTATTCCGCAATCCTATTTATTTCTTGATTTTGTTTTAGTAACATCATATCTTTCTCCTGCAACTGCGTCTTAAGAGACTCTGATTCCTTATTCAGTGATTCATTACGTTTCTTGAGTTTAGTTATTTCGTTTGTTTGTTCTGATAGTTTTTGTTCCGTTTTCCTTGACATGCTCCTTAGTTTTTCATTCATATTTTCAAGAGTACATTTGTCAATCTCCATCGCCCGAGAGTCATCTTTTATCTTATTAAATTTCCCTTGCAAATCCTTGTACCTTATGTCTAACTGTTCGAATTCCCAGTTCCAGTTTCTTCCTGGGTTTTGTTTTGGTAACAACATATCTTTTTCCTGTAACTCTGCCTTCAGAGACTTTGATTCATCTTCCATTGATTCGAAACGTGCCTTGAGTCCATATATTTCGCTTGTTTTCTCTGATAATTCTTGTTCTGTCTTCCTTAACTTGCTTCTTATAGTATCGACTTCGATTTCAAGTTTGGCCTTTGCCATAACCATCTCCTGACACTCACCGTTTATTTTTTCCAATTTCCGTTGGAAGTCATTCTCCATATTTTCTAACTGTTCTGGGTCCACGTTCCAGCATTTTTCTTGTTTTTTATTTAGTAACTGCTTGTCTTTTTCTTGCAACTGTGCCTTAAGGAGCTTTGATTCTTTATCCATTAATTCGACTTGTTTTTTCAGTGTAGAAATTTCGTTTGTTTTATCTAAGAATTCGTTTTCTGACCTCTTTAATGTGCTCCTTAGAATTTCAATTTCATTTTCAAGCTTTGATTTTTCCATGACCATTGCCTCAGACTCATCTTTTATCTTATCATATTTTCCTTGCATGTCCTTGTTCCTAAGTTCCACCCGTTCGTTTTCCATGTTCCAGTTGTGTCCTTGTTTTTGTTTTAGTATCTGCATGTTGTTTTCATGTAACCGTGTCCTAGGAGACCTTGCTTCCTTTACTACTGATTCGACATATTTCTGGAGTAGACATTGTTGCTGTGAGAATTCTCGTTCTGTCTCCACTAACTTGCTCCTTAGTGTTTTAATTTCATTTTGGAGATTGGTTTTGTCCTTCAAGATAACCTGAGATTCATATTTCATCTTATTATAATTCCGTTGTAAATCATGATGTCTCATTTCTAATTGTTCGTGTTTCACGTTCCAGTCTCTTCCTTGATTTAGTTTTATCAACTGTTTGTCCTTTGTCCGCAACTCTTCCCTAAGAGATTTTGATTCCTTATACATTAAATCAAGATGTTTCTTGAGTCTAGATATTTCACTTCTTGGCGATGATAATTCTTTTCCTGCCTTTAAAATCTTATTCAGAAAAAGAGAAAAATAAATAAACACGACGAGAGAGCAGAAACCATAACGAGTGTTTTTTTAGAGAGTAGTACAGTAAACACTGCAATTGGTTGGAAAACCAGTTTTATGATTGTTACATTTATAAACTCAAAATTAATCCTACCTCACAAATAGGACTTACATGAAAATAACGTTGTATCATTTTCTGTTTGCTCATCATTAAGTCTAATATATTGTAGTTTCTTTCACGTTTTCGCTGCAGTTACCTCCCATGATCAACATTAGTCTTATTAATGTACAAATATCTAAGACATAGATTTCCATTCAGTTTTAGTTTTGCTATTCAGATTAAAAATTAAATGAATGAATGAAATGAAATGAAAACTACATGTGTGTACATCTAGTATATTTGCATGTTCTGTTTTATACTTTATTCCGCCAACATTATTCGACAAAATGTAAATATGGTATGCATTTTGTACTTAATGTTACCTTTAGCAGTTGTAGTACCTGTTTTATCTCCTGTATGTTTGTTCTCTTAAAGACTGCCAATGCATCAAACAGTTTGTATATAGCTTGTACTTCGTCTTTCGCGATATCATTCTGCAAATAACTTGGAGCTGTTCGCACGGATTGATGGCGGTTTGAATGCCGGATTTCACTAGTTCTCCTGTAAAATAAAACGCATAGAAAGAGCACCTACTTACGATAGCATGTTATTATGTACAATGTTGATCATTCCTTAAAGAAAAAAAGAGCACTCGATTTGGAATAAGAATGGGCAAAAATTTCAGATTGTGTACTCCGTGCATGTTAGCTATCACTGTTAAGCTTTCGGACCCGTACCAAGAAAACTATATCGGAAAACAAAAACTTATTTTTTTTCAAAATGACCACGACACTGAATATTTATCAGAGAAAGGGCATATATGGACATATATGAAATAGTAGATGTGTGGAATTCTACATTTCAAGCACGACAGCTTTTGAAGTTGTATTAGAGTCAGACTGAAGGTAGAGGTACATAAATATTAAAATAAGAAAGTTTCTGACTCTCCAGTCCATGTATCATAGATTTTCATTATAGCATTCGGCATTTATGTGACCATACAGATAATTATGTACTTTGAGCTAAACAAAGAATTTCATAATAAACGTAATTTTGCATCATGGTCAGGTTGATGATAGTGTTAAATAAATATAATTTGGTAATTTTTTTGATTCATCGATAAAAATCCACATTCACAGTATGATTGCTATCCCTTCGAGGGTTTTGACTAATGACCACGCATACAAATTTCACCGAGAACGTGATGTATGTTTTCATTTGACTGTGACTGTGCTAAAGTGAGAACATGAGTGTAATGCTACATGAATTCGAAAGGACAATCCTTACCGATTATACTTTGCACGAGAAGCAGCCGTATCTGTAAAGATTTGATTCTTGTGACCGTAAAAGGAAACGTCATACAAACGCTTAACCAAGATTTTCTAGTAACCTTGGTCTTGTCTGGTTGGGTATAGGTGTGTAGAGATGAAAGACTAAAGGTTACTGATCCTGTGATACCATTATAAAAATAACATCGCACAGAGATATACTACTATATAAAAGTAACTGTCTCCTAAAACCTGATACATTGTGGGTATCATCGCTGTCTTCACTGTAGTAATACATAATCCTACCTCTCGCCAATGCTAAAGCATAAGTGGCCATAATTCTTGTCAATGCTTAGGTTTTTGATACTAAAAGCCTCGCCAATGCTAAAGCATACGTGACCCTAAGTCTCGCCAATGTGAAGGCATACGTGGCCTTATGTCTCACCAATGCTAAATCATACTTGACCCTATGTCTTTTCCACGCTAGAGCAAACTAAGTCTCGCCAATGCTTAGTCATACCCGGCCTAAAGTCACGCCAATGCTAAACCATACGTGGCCCTATGTCTTGCTAATGCTAAGGCACACGTGACCCTAAGTCTCGACAATGCTTAGGCATACGTGACTCTAAGTCTTCCCAATGCTAAAGCATACGTGGCCCTATGTCTTATCAATGCTAAATCATACGTGGCCTTAAGTTTCGCCTATGCTAAAGCATACGTGCCCCTAAGTCGTGCCAATGCTAAGGCATTCTAGACTAAGAAGAAAGCAAACGATACATCTTTCCATACATCTAAACATAAATCTAAACATAATTACTATTAGAGCATAATTTGATAAAAAAAGTGACGCAATACCTAGTTGTATCTATTGTTTTGGCCATAGGAGTACAAACAGTATATGTAGGCCATTATTACATCAAACACATAGACTGTTGCACGATATACAGTATTAAATATATACACGTAATGCTGTGTATTGTAGTAAAATTAAGGTTCAAAATACAACGCGAATCTCTCACGGCAATTATGAATTCGCTGGAGATGGGAATTAGAAACATAAATATGAAGAAAAAAAAACATTTATATACAAAATTAATGCAAGAGCATGTTAGTTTTGGTTGTATGTGTTATGTTTTTAGAGCCTACATATACCTTCCCCTCTCTATCTCTCTCTCTTTATATATACTGACCACGCAAAGCAGCCATATAAGTTAAAGACATACAACCTAAGTAAAAACGAATGAAATTATATATTTCTTTTTCAGTTCGTGATTACTTATTTAGTTGAAAAATTACGATTCAGGTTGTTACTGAGGCCAAAATCAGGCTAGTATCTAACATTCTGTGATAAAATACGCGATTTTTCATTATTGTCTGACAGACAAAAATTCGCTATTTGCCACGCCTATATTCATGTAATCTCTAAGTTGACCTCTCCCGAAGAATTTTAGCCATGCGCAAACACGTGTTTACAAAAATAATGGCGTTTTCATCTATATCGAATGCGAAGACTTAGATTATGAAAGGAAGGGGGAAAAATGCTCTCAGAGCAAATTATGTCAGCACACGCATATGTACTGGTGACCAGCATGAACGATGGAATAAAAAGAAGTCCACTTTGAGCCTGAAAACTAATGCAGATGTCGCCAAATTCTTGAAGGATAGGTGAGTGTCAATTTTGCAATGAACAGTCAAGTTTTTATACCGCTATTTTATTTCTGTATGGTTAATTATTTATCAAAACTCATAAAACAACATATTTTATATAAACTGGCATTATTCCATTTAGCTTGAAAGAAAATGTCATAGCTTTGCAACAATATCGCTAAACGTTTTAAACCCGCATGTACGACATGACATATATATCTAGTCCTGTTTTTGCGGCTTCCAAATGGAAATTAATGATCATCTTCATTTTCGCACGCAACAATAAGAATTTATTTTGAGGCAAGCAGTCACTAATGTATTTTTAATAAAAATTATATATAATGTAAATGGGGATGACTGTAAAGTAAAGTAATGCAATACAGTTAAGTATACTTTTATAAATACTATTATTTGTAAAGTATATATAATTATTGTGTCTAATGAAATATTTATTTTCTCTTGCTATATCAGTTATGAATAGCAGTGCAAGGAAAACATCAGAAACAAAGAGGAATGTCACAGAAGACATGGCAAAAACTTCTACACCAGGGCCAACAATTCATAGGATACAAATTCCTGCTGTGTCTGATATAACGATATCAGAATCAGATATTGCATCTGTGTCAGTATTACTACATTTTATTAAATTGAATGTATATTTACTTGTTTACAAATATTTTGGTAGATGCACATCTAAAAAAGACTAAGGAATGTATGTATTACCTGGAAATGTATCATTCTATATTAGTTTAATATTTTGCAGTTTGTGAAGATTGTATATCTTGTTAAAATATGGATTGTTTTATTTTGAATAATATTTTGTTTTGTAAATGGTTTGTTGGCAAATGTCTTTTATTTGTTATTGACACGTTCCTCATCATGCTGTTTGTATTTTAGTTAAATGGCTTCAAGGGAAAATATTCTTTTACTAAATGAGTCACTCCTTTAAATAAATTATTATTATTATTATTATTATTATTATTATTATTATTATTATTTCTTGAAGCATTATCATTCCCATCATAATAGCCAAGATAAATGATAATGCTTTCGTTTGATACAAAACTAAAGATTTCCAAGTTCAACATTAGTATTTACACATAACAAAATTTTATTTTAAGGGATTCAGTCTTGTCTGAAGTTGAAAAACTTAAGGTGAATGAAAGTGTAAAGAAGGAAAAGTCTAAAAGTTTTTATCAACCCATTTGAGAAAGTATACTAACAAAAATATTTGTGATACATACATAAAAGGGGAATACTTGTGTTAAGTATACTAAAAAGCAACCATTATGATACATGCATGATATATGTAACTAAGCTAGAAGTAATTGTAATTGGTATTTGTGGATGGTATTTGTGTATAAACCAGAAAGTTGCTCCCACAAACATTTTCTTTGCTGTATATGAACATACAAGTTAAAAATGTGTCATTGCAATATATCTTAAATATAGTATATTGGTTATCATAGTAAGAAAATGATTGCATTGTATTATAAATACAAACCACACTAAGGCCATAGGTATGGTTTGTCCGTTTAGTATGCATGGAGAGGGCAAGACAGGTTTACCCAAATGCATATGCTTGTGTATGGGAGTGGGTGGTCTAATGATAATGTATGTACACATATACCTCAATAGTAATTTGTATAATATGTAACCTGCTTGACTGGGTTCAGTTGGTGATTGAGTTTTAGTGGACAATAGACACACTTTTTAAAGTTACGTAGCTTATTTCTTTGATGCAGCCAGGCATTCAAAATTGGTGGACTATCTGTTATATTAAATACATAATATTGTTAAGCCTTGATCTTTTCTGTGTGGATTAAATATAGGCTGTTCTACAGAAAGAGGAGGGCAATCGCATGTACGCAGATGGGGTGTGTGTAAAAAAAAGTATGCATGTGCACAGGGCGAGAGGGGTCAAGCTTTGCCCGATTTCTGTGCATATGCCCATTGTTGGAATCAGATTTTGTTTCCGGAGTTTTACTTTTTTGCTTGCAATCTAATTCATACCGGCCTGAGCTATACACAGACAGGTGAACATTTGCAAAAGTAGGATAAATTGGGGATTGGAAGTAAAAGTTTTCCAGGAGAAAAATGATGGGTCAGAAGAAATGAAATTCAAACTTTTACCCTTATACAGATGCCGAATAATGTTTTTAGCACACTTAGGCATATATCTAAGCAAAAACAAATTTGGATGCAAATGTATTTCAGTGTATTCAAAATTAGCCCCCAAATCCGTTCCCTACCCTAATTTCAGGTGACAAGGAAAAAAATTGTAGGGGTGGAATGAGTTGATTATTCTCTGCCTGTATAAAGCTACTGTACATTGGCATCTTCATCAAAACAGATTTATGGGGATTTATAAATTTTAAATAGTTCTCTACATCTGAATCAATTTATTTCGTCATTTTACTTTGTTTCAGAAGTACAGCAGAACTGGAGAATTTCCAGAAGTTTGATATTTTTGTATGCCTCCAAAAGACATTCATATAAGCCATCAGCTTTCAGAACTAGGAATCTGTTGGTAGCTCTTGATCATAACAATCATATTGACAGAGAAGTGATTGTAAACACAGATGGAACAATAAGGAATAAACTTTATTCTAGTTTGTTAACGTAATTATTCATTTTTGTTAAAATATTAATGCTTTACCTGAAAGTTGATAAACCTTCAGTTTGTGGTACAATTTAATCTTTTACAGAAGAAATTTTTTAAAATAAATTTCATAAACCAATTTTGCTTAGAATTAGTCTAATGTAATTAGAAAATTCTGTAAATAATCTAAACATTTTTATGATATATGGGTAAGATACAGATTTGCTATATTGCCATTTTCATCTGTAGCAAAATGATTTGTTACATATAATTTGATGCAGTTTTTATTTGGACTTTTGCGAATTAAAAAAAATATAAAATTACCTCGTCAGTTGAAATGTTTGCATTTTCTTGTCAGATACCAAAGGTCACTCAACAAACGAGGGAGAGATGGTCTGCAAACCCAAAGAAAGCTGATCAACAGTATTCCGGAAATAATTATGAAAATATTGAAAATGAGGTTGTATGATAGAATTGGCATGAACCAGCCAGTTCTTTTGGACATAAATGATCCTAGGTGAATATCTGATGTACTTGCTCCAATACCACCACCACCACCTACAGAAGAGATTATTACAAAGCAGAAATCTAAATTTTAAGTTAAAATGATTTAGGCCTTTTAGTCGGGTAACATCTATTGATATCAAATTGTTATGGAGAGACTATTCTAGTGATTGTATGGTAACAAATGATCCCTACCAAGAACCCATATAGACTTTGACTAAGTCTTTCTTGAAGTGCCTACCATGAGCCAAAGTCCTGCATCTGTTTGATTTCCAAGTAGCAGTTTATCTTCAGACCACTGTTGATTATGTTCTTAAAGCTTTTAAAAAAACATGTATTGGAACAAAAAGATGTAAGACCTTTTATAACTTTTTATACCAATTGCATTTATACTCGTCTTATGTATGTTTAGATTGAGGTAAATGCAGTTTATTTTTGGCCATATGATATATTAAAAGAATCACAGCAGACACTATACATTGTAATTCATTTAATCTTATAGGAGTAACAAGATTAAAATCATGTAATTGCAAGTCGGTATTATTGCATAATAAAGTACCTTTTAATAATTTTATTTTCTAAATGCTTTGTGTAAAATTGCAGTCAGAAAGATTTCTAGCATACTTTGAAACAGAAAAAATGTACATTGGAGCAAATGACTTCAATCCATACTCTTCGTTTTGATTTCATTGCTCCCACTAAACATTACTGTACCTATCAATAGACAACAAACTGAAGCATTCAAATTGATATGTACTGAACTGGACCCTGTTTTTCCAACAAAACCTATCAAAGAACATGTGCTGTGCCATGCGAATGCATCTTTATTTAATGACACACTTTTTAGATTTATTACAAACATTCAATATTAGGACTGCATATTTATGATTTTATTATTTGCCTAAATACTGATAGCAACGATATGCATTGCTTTAAAGAGTTTTTGCCCACTTTTTAAGAATACATGGTAATGAAATGATTTATCACAGGTGCAGGAATGTCTGCCATTACAGGTTCACGTACAGTTTCAAACTGATTTTATAAAGAAAATAATGCTGTTTAACTTCTGTTTTTTTTAAAAAAAAATTAGAAATAAATTAGAAATGATCTTCACTGATTATATTTGTTAACAACAAATTACTATTTACATACTGGTGTTGACCGTTCCAGTGGCCTAGTGGTAAGAGCATCCACCTTATATGCAAGAGATTGTGGAGACCTTGATCCATGGCCAAGTTATACCAAAGACATAAAAATGGTATTAACAGCTGCCTCATATGGTGCTCAGCATTAAGAGGTTAGTGTATGGACTGGTCGTCCTACTCTCGGGATAATGTAACTGGGTGGGATGTCATGCTACATGTTTGCGGCATGATGCCTCAGTGGTAGACATCACTATAAACTGCCACACTGCAAACATCATAGTAATATGAAAAATTGTTCAAGGTATGTTAAAAATCCAAATCACACACACTATTACAATTTTGAAACAGAACTTGGTATATTTTCATCAGAGTACAGTAGGCCCAATTTCATGAACTCGAGCAGTGATATATTGCTGCAAACAGGGTTAATGGTCAGTTAGCAATCAAAACACCCCTGTGAATGTGTAAGAGTTTGTTTGTCTGTGTAGGCTAATTGGTATCATCACTGCATAAATACATTTTGCCTTGGGTTACAACACTGCCAGAACTTAATGGGTACATCAAAGAAGGTATAAAGTACAGCCAGTCATTTTACATCTGAAAAATCTAGAAGGCAAAGTTTTTTCGCCTGGTAGCATGACCCCTGCATTCCTGAATTTGATATGTATATCTGAGCCAGTTTTGCACTATATTTAGTACATTATATATACTATTCAATGTGTGTGTGTGTGTGTGTGTGTGTGTGTGTGTGTGTGTGTGTGTGTACCTAGCTACCCTAATTTTAAAAGAAATCTAATATGAAACATACATGGGGGTGAGGGTGGGCTTAATTTCAATATTTGTTTATCTGCAGTAGTTTGTTTAGGTGATGTACTAAAGTTTGGCATTGAGTAAATGGTAATCACTTGTGTCAAAAGCATAGAAACCAAGCACAGGATACTAAAACATCAATGTAATTTCTATAGAACTGTCTAGTACTTTGGAATGGGATGTCTGTAATCAATCTTTTAAAGTAATGGTAAACTATTTTCTCATATAAAAGTCTCTGGGAGACTGGACTGGAGGGAATTGGACTACCAGTCCAGAGAAAGATCATACAGATGAGTAGAAACACAGGACAGGAGGAAACTCGATTACACCAAGTCAGATAATAAATTAGGCATAATTTGGTCGAGTTAAAGACGAGTAATAGGGTTTTAATTTGAATTTTATTTGAGGGATGACTGTTATTGAATGATATTAAATTGTTGTTATTTGACTGTCACATTTTGTGTATTCATTAATTTAACTGTCAGCACCACTGACTGGGGGCTCTGAGCATTGCATCTCTCACTACTTCAATTCCTCACAAAAACAAGCCGGGGGAGGGGGAGGTCTTTTGTAATAATTTATTGGGAGCACCCCACCCAACCTAAATAACATGGAAAACCTCTATATATGCCATAATTATAATTAGATGATATCCTTCAGTTTTGTATGCCTTACTCTACTCTTGAATTCAAGTTATGTCCGTACATGCACATTTGTACTTGTATAAGTTTAGCACATTTCATAATATATAACAGTTAGTTTAGCAGTGTATGCAGTTGTGTACATTCGTCTGGGTATTCATATAAAGGTTATAATTATTTCTATAGTAAATGAACACATTTTGAAAAACCTGAAAATGTGATGCTTTTAATTGGTGTCAAGTATATTTGATTTAGTTGTAATAAGACAGCTGATGATGCACATATGTGATATAAGCATTCAAGGTTGCTTTTGATGAACTACTATTTTAGTCTTAAATACCTTATTCTGTTTCCAGAGCCATTTTGTTTTACATGTAATTGAAATTAATTCAACTTCAATTCATCCTATGTTTTTAATAAATAGTCTCCTCACAGTTGCTTTCAAAACAAAGCCATACTTATAATCAGTTCTTAGTGGGTAGGTAGCTAAAATATATATTACAAAATAAATGCTTTATACAACTTGAAATCAACATAAATTATATTATTCACACATCATATCATTGGATAGATCACCCAAGCCTTCCTTGAGTAAAGCCCTGGTACTGGCCAAAATTATTTATCCATTATATGCCATACACAACAGCTTGGAATGATATGTCTGTAGCCAGTATTTAGGTATCCGTTAAGTCCATAAAATAAACTGCCTGTTAGCAGTATGCCTTTTCCCTATGTTGTAATCATTATCTTCTTCTGCTGCCAGGGCATCTTGCATATACCTCTGTGCAACAAGGAGCACGACTTCATCTAAAACAACCAGGTCAAAGTCCTGCAGACATTTATTTTTATAAAATGGTCAGTAAAAAATATTCCAAATAAAATAAATGCATTAAATGTTATGTTGGAAAATATTATTTTTTGTGTTATGCAATGAAGCAAACGTGTAAATATGCAAACAAATGCGCAAATCATATCGAATATCGGATACGTGTCGCGTGATGTGGTAATGCAAATGCACAATAAAATCAACTTTATTCTGAGCCTACGAAACGACTTTAGCGAGATCTTTTAATAGCGGTTCTGATTACAGTGATACAAATTATCATATTTTTAGTTGGTTTATCTTACAACGTAACACAATCTCACAGACACGACAAGTAAACACTTTCAAGAATGGCCCCTTAAAGGAACCTCTTATTGTCATGATTTTCCATCATATTTGTTGACGCGCGTCATGTGACACTGCGACTTCGGAGTATATCGGTAAATTCCGTTTCTGCATAATTAATTATCAATCCGTACAGAAAATCGTTATATTTTCATTGATTAAACTTACAGTTATACATTTTTCGAAACTGAATGACCTGTAATTACTCATTATTTCTACTATACTTTTCATAATATCATGCATTTGCAAGAACAAAAAAGTAAAAAAATCTTAGGTTGTATGCCTTTAAGGAAAGGTTCAGGTAAACTGGATTTCATGAGATTTTCTGTGGCTCACATTCAACGTTGGCGACATTTTCAATAGGATCATAGGCACGATTTAACGCGTTGATTTCTCAGGTTGTGAAATTTGATACACATGATGAACATATTTATGTTCATTTATAAGATAACACGATTTGAGTTTTATATATTTACTACACTTGTAATTTGTATTTATTCTATTTTAGTTTGATTAAGTTTTGGATTAAAATTTACACTTTGTTCAATTCTCGCTTTTGTGGAAACATTGATATGACCCAGAAATCAAAAACACCATGAATACGTTTACCATTCAAACAAAATTTCCAACTCTTCCTTACATTGTAGACATTAAATAAGCAATTGTTGAAAGGTTATATGATTAGGAAATAAATAAATGACAGAAGACATTCTCACCTGAAAGTCCGGATATTTCCATTTTTAGATACATCATTCTCTTTTCTAGCTGATGCTGACGATCTTACTTTCCTTTTGACGATGAAACTGTATTTATCCTTATCCATGCTCATCTTTGTCCTAAAAAAGAAGAAAATTTAAAATGTGCTCCTTTTTCACCAGAAGAGATATATCAACTTTTTCAAACTCTTAAGTACAATTTACATATCCATTTTCTCGCGAATAGTTTTCTGAGAAAGTAAAAGCTAGTAAAAGAAATGAATCATTATAATGAAATAACTGACCTTAACGTAGTAAGCGCCTTCGTGACTTATGATGTCTTCCTCTTTTATAAAAGTTTCAATTTTATTAAACCAAGTATTCAAATGTAAAGGCATGACGTAATATTGCAACCATTCGTGGTCACAACGAGACACTATTTACGTAGCCCATTATTGATCACGCTGTCAGATTAATCTCTAATGAGGACCAATTATTCTGGGTCGAATATATTGCAGATTGCAAGCATGGAAGACAGTCACGGATCTCCTGTTTCACCTAACACCATTGGTATGGATTATACGTCTTGCCAACCAACAAAAAAAAAAAAAAAAACAAGAAAGAAAAAATGTCTTACTTTTCGCTTAAATGAGCTCAGTCCAACAGCACTGGAAAACTGACATAAGCCGTAAAACCTGTTTATATATTTCTTTTTTTACTGATGAATTCGCGTGTGTGTGTGTGTTTGTGTGTGTGTGTGTGTGAGAGAGAGAGAGAGAGAGAGAGAGAGAGAGAGAGAGAGAGAGAGAGAGAGAGAGAGAGAGAGAGATTTGGATATTTAACGTAGCTTTAAAACATATTCATCCATATCTCTTAGATTGCAACAGTGTGGCTGTTTATAGTGATGTCTAGTACTGGCTCGTCATGCAGCAGACATGTAGCATGATTTCCCACCCAGTCATCTTATCACCAGTTCTAACATTAATCTCTTAAAGCTAAGCGCCAAGCGATGCAGCTACTTCCACCATTTTGTAAAAAGAGTCTTTCATATGACTCGGTCGGGGTTTGAACCGGCCACCTCCCAGATCCGAGGCGAACGCTCTAAGCATTTATACCGTCGGAGCGGTGATGACTTTATGTTTACAAACTTGTGCGGGTTCAGAGATTTGTCACTGCAATCTCACTAGAATCGGAAGTTCATTACAGGTAACAGGATGTTCATTACAGGTACACACGTAACATACATGCAAAACGTGATCTAGACACGCGTCAGTGGAAGAGGATATTACCCTCCATATTAATGCACGCCTCCACACAATTATTATATACATTTTAGAGCTTAAGTCACGTGACTAAATCGGCTTGTATTTTTTAAAATGTTAAGCAAGCGATTTGTTGACATTTTGCTCTGCACAACGTTATAAATAAAAGGTAATAAGGAAGAATCAAATCCAATATGAAAGGGATTTTATCACTTACTTTAATGTGTACATGCATTGTAATATATGACTGAACAGTGTATTGTTTATATTCAACTTCAACTTATTCAACTGGACGGCAATATGGACGTCTTAAGAATATACGTACGGGTCATTCAGATGTGACACACAAGGACAGCGGTTCTCTGAGATAATAAAATTCCGCGATAACAAGCCTTAAGTGATAATAATAGGACGTTACAGTATACATGTTCATTACATTTTTAACACAGGTAACTTAGGATGGCTCTAAACAAGATAGCTATTTTCCTTTTATGTCCATTTTTCTTTCTGAGCGGGACGGAGGAGGTATGCTTAATAGGTTTCGTATATTTTAAGAATACAAATTTCTCAAATGCCAATGACAGCAGCTTTTTGTACAGTAATTTGATTATAATGCAAAGGAACAATTTGCTTTTTTAAACGAAGAAATCCACGTACTATTCAGATACCTTTTCAAGCAGTATGATAACCTGCTATAAACCAAAAATTAAAAAAAAATACCACTGTATACTATATAGGAACCCATATATACATATAAACTTACCAGCTGTATAACTTCTTATCACATGAATGTAGAAAGAACAAGACACAACTCTAACATTAACAAAATAATAATAATGTCCTTATCAAGAAGGGAACTCGGAACAAAATCTCGCTCTTTCTCTGTTTTCTGTTTAATCATTTTTTAATTTGTAGTCGCTGATTATCCCCCCCCCCTCTCTCTCTCTCCAATATTATTTTAATTTATTCTTAGTCCCTGTTGTCATGTTGAATATGTTGTAATCCTAATATTATATACTGAGAGACTTAATTTAAGTTGTTAGAACTTGTGACCAAAAAACCACTGTATTGTATTGCGTCAATGACATATATTGAAACCAAATCTATATACTTTTTTCATATACTTTTAAACATTGATCATTTTGAGTTCTAAAGTAACATTTACAAGTATTTCGCCTTCTGCAAAAAAAACACGTCAAGCTAGCCCACTTATGTATGGATAGGTGGATAGGTATAATCACCCATACGTTATCAAAGAAAGGATGGACCTACATTCAGACGGACACGTAATTTGAACATTATTCACTAGTCACATGACGTACTGTGTAAAGGTATAACCCTATAGTTTGTACGTAGCATTAACTTAGCAATTTATGATCAGAATGTAAGATCTATTACATACATGGAGTTAAATAGGTAAACATGCCGGATCACGATACAAGGTAAGAGCCCGAAAGAAAGCTAAATGGTACACCTGGAATTGGCAAATAAACACCATTTTGTTGTAAAACTCCCAGTATTCTTATAAGGCAAGGCATTCCATCCAGTAAAGTGCATTTTACAATGGCCGATAAAATCTTTCTTTCCTTTTGCCTATTGCTTATATTTCATATTATAAAATAGCAAACGCCTACAAATAATTAAAACGTATGTGCTGCCGCTGCTCTCTCTCTCTCTCTCTCTCTCTCTCTCTCTCTCTCTCTCTCTCTCATTTTTTGTACTATTCTAGGTCGCTGTTGTCATGTTGAATATGTTGTAATCCTAATATTATGTACTGAGAGACTTAATTTAAGTTGTTAGAACTTGTGCCCAAAAAACCACTGTATTATATTGCGTCAATGAAATATATTTAAACCAAATCTATATGCTTCATCTGCATATACTTTCAAACATTGATCCTGTCGTGTGAGTGATCAAAATTCGTTTACCCGATGTTTATCTTTAATATTGAAAATGAACAAAAATGTTTCAGAAAGAAAGAAAAAGAAGAAAAGAGTTTTAAATTCAATTGTCCAGGTTATTAGGAACATGAAAGTAAACAAAATGCTGTTCTTGTTATAGAAGGGAAACAGATGGCTGAGTTGTGAAAGACGATGCACCTTTTCAGATCACCCATGCATCTCATGTAGGTACGCATTAGTTCGAGTCTCGACTCGACAAAAGTGGGAATGTCAGAAAGCTTGCTTCGAGGGTCGGAAGTTCTTTCTCTATAAAACAAACTGGCCGGAATGAATCGCCTATCAAGTGCTGACAAAAGGCACGAAATCTCACAAAAGGAAGACACGTGGACATTAGTAGCGTCGATTCAAAGAAATATGACGTATTGTTGTTTCAATACTACTATAGTTTGTGTGTTAGGACTATTCAATCTCACTGATTGGAATCTCTCTTCAAACATAAATTAATGCATTGATTAGGACTGTTACAGATGCTCCGTAATAATATCCCTAAACTATTAACATTATACATTAATATTATATTCTATGACTTTACACAGGAATGAAAATAAAATATAAAACTCAGAGTATTATGAAGGGCTAAGCTATCTATAATCTCGAACAGTGACGGTTTAAATTCAAAATGAAACTTAAGGCCTGCAACCTTGACAATGAGTTCCGCTCCATGCACAATTTAAGGACAATATGCAGTTCAGCATCAGAGTTCGTGTTATTCTATACCTGTTCATTTAAACGATAACATATTACGGAATAGGAAGGATTTATTTACCTGATACATATGTTGTCCGTCGAAGGAGAAGTGCCACAAGAAGTCAGTTTTTGTTTACAGTCGCAACGGTTACCCTATCGACTTCATATACCGAATTTGAAATCGAGGCCTTCTGTGAATAATACACGTAGGAAGTCCAACTATTTATAGATACCGTATGTTCTACTTCCTGGTCTATAGTCCAGTGGGTTTCGAAATTGATCTATGACTGACCGCTCAGGTAAGACGCTTTTCTTCAACTTTATCAAAGATGTTTTTATAATTTCTTTTCTATTATTGACACATATATGGTAAATAGTCTTCACAACAACACAGACACGTGTCTGATAAAAACGACGTGTATACATGTTATCGTGAGGTGTTTAATACAAGTTTAGTAAGATGTGCGTGAGATTTTATTAAAAGAAATTGTGATTTATGTGCACTGCTTAATTTTACTTACTTTAATTTCATTCTTAGATGGTTTTGCATTGTCAGCAAATATGCCCCCTCTCTCTCTCTCTCTCTCTCTCTCTCTCTCTCTCTCTCTCTCTCTCTCTCTCTCTCTCTCTCTCTCTCTCTCTCTCTCTCTCTCGTCAGCCCCTATCTCAAGCCATGCTATACTCGCCTACCTATCGAAGTCAGTTTTAGTCAACATTGATTTTCATAAGCAGTTGTCTTACGGTATTTATATTTAATTTCTACAAGGGACACCAGCGTTAAAATTATCCTACAATAATGAACACAATTCATTTTTATATAATAAAGAAACGTATCTACCGCTTCGGTTTCCTAGTGGTTAGAGCGTTCCGCCGCAGAAGCGGGATGTCGTGGGTTCGAGCTCCGGCCGAGTCATTCCAAAGACTTACAAAAATGGTACTGAGAGCTGTCTCGCTTGACGCTCAGCATTAAGAGGTTAATGTTAGGACTGGTCGGCCTGGTGTCAGGATAATGTGACTGGGAGGGACATCATGCTACCTGTCTGCGGCATGATGCCCCAGAGCTAGACATCACTATAAACTGCAAACATCGTAGCGATATGACTAAAAAATTGTTAAAGCTACGTTAACAATCCTAATCAAACAAACAAGCAAAGAAAAGTATACATTTCATATTCCTTTTGCGTACTATTCCGTATCAGACCGTAGTAAGATATTACGATTTCATGGTGTTCCGTCTTCATTTTTATTTCGGATGATTGCATTCATATCATATAAAAATTAATTCACACACACGATGATCTAATAATATAAATTTATCTTACAATTTTATATTGTTCCGTGTATTTGATTTGGGACATTTATTTTTTATTTTAATTGTTTGTTTGTCAGATTCAAATTTGACATTTCAAGTTTAATATTCATTCATTGGGAGATATTATTTTTAGAAAGTGGGATGACATGTAGTCTTAGGAATAAACACCAGGTGTTGACCTCACTTCTGACCTGGCTTCAGAGTTGTAAACAAGCTTTTAAAATGATTGGCTGGTTCCAAGGACATTATGGAGCTTTGTTATAAACATCTTTCTATTTTTAGTTGGGTCATACGGTGTTTAGATAGATAGATAGTTTGGTTTAAAGTGATGCCGGCCAGAAAGGGTCATGTGATCACTGGTTTAAACCACTATATTTTTAATGGTGGTCGGTTTCCCGTGGGGAAGGAATGGTGCCACATCCCCACGGGTATTTAACGCACATAGTGCGCTTTTTAATTGGCCGTCATGTCAAACTACTAAAAAGTGGCTAATAACATGAATGTAAGGCCCTGGGTGAGCTTGTTACAAATGGAGGTACAATGGCACCAAATGATAGCGAGAGAAAAATATTCTTCTCATATCGCTATGTTGATGGGCTCTGGACGAGGAAAAGGAGGAAAAGGTCCCGGAGGTTGGCCAGCCGATGTCGTAGATGGATGTCGTTTACGCCCTGGAACGCTACAGCCATACTTATTTCAAATTTAGTCCAGTTATACTAATGGACACAATGAAAACCAATAACGTGTTAGCCACCTATGCAATTGTATCAAATAAATGAGTCGTAGAATTTTTCTTTAGGATCCTACTATACCAATTTTCTAGTACAATAGTGTAGATATCATAAGTCCCTAACAAAGTTGTTTAACTAATATGTCTATGCGACATATAAAAATGTGGTCACTCTTTGGTAATTAGATTGTTAATTTTGAACGGTGTTCAAAATTGATCGTCAGGTTTGTAATAGACATTAGTCGAAAAGGGTTTCTCGAAACCAATTGAGAACCCTATTATTCAGACAAATGAAAGGCAAATGTGAAAATTATTCACATCTTGCTCCGCAAGCATCTTCTTCGGGGTGCAGTAGGTTGGCAGCTACAGAGTTTCTCATGCGGCCGCCTGTTATCCCTCTGACTGGTTAATTTATATCTTCTGAGATTCTGAAATTTTCCGAGTACCGTTAATTCGGTCCATGAAGGTCCCTCCATTTTCGTCCTCGTCGCTAGTGAAGTCATGTTACCTCGTGCTTGGACGTCCATCTTGTTTTCCTCGTGGCCGCCGCCATTTCCTTGTTCAGTGTGTCAGGGATTTTACAGCTAACTGACCCTTTAGTGGCTGGGTTCCGCAGTGGAGATTTCGTATTCCGAACTCCTTGTTACTCTGTGGGCGCATTATATTATTTCTTATGCACTCCTAAATGGTAACATTTATCCGCTGTTCACCTCGCTTCACCATAACCCGCTGATGTCCCGGTCCTGCCTGCTCCGTGTTCACTGCCTGAATGCATACGGTGTGTACGTGATTTTTTGAACGTAAATTTGTTCTAAAAGATTCTAGAAGATCACGTAACCCCTTCCTTGTTTACGTAAAAACAGGTATATAAATTATGTTTTGGAGCGATTTATTTAGTAGAACTTGAGCTGTTAGAATATTCAGTTGTGTCGTTTTGAGTGATTTTAAATTACCTTGTATTGGAAATTATTTCAATTCGTTTGGATCAAGAGGATTTATTTTGTTATTTATCTGGAAAAAAATACTGCTCATAGAATTTTTTTTTACCAAGTACTGACTTCATCACGTGACATCGTCTTCCATCTTGGATACTTCGCTGGGATTCGAACCTGGAATTATTTGGACATTGTATTACCAGGACATTTGCAATTTCTCTAGTGGATAATATTTTGAATTATTTTTGGATTAATTTTGGAATTGATTATTAAAATCGTAAGTTTATTTTTCTTTTTCTGGAAAATATTTGTGCTCAATAAATTGTCTATTATGTGTTTAAAAGCTTGTTATTTTCACTCTTTCAATGTTACTGTTTATTCGAGCCTAAGCACGTAACAATATGCAGAGAAAACCTTGGAGATGCTTAATATGTGAAAATATAAAATTAAAGACTTCTTATGAGATAAGAAATATTTAATGACTTTAGATTACACTTTCGTCGTTGAGATAAAAACTTGCTGTTCTCGGCATTATGCAACTAAACACTTACTGAAGCGACACGTGTGTAATCCTAATCACGTTTTGTCGATGATTTGCTGCAAGCATGTGATCTTTTGGTATGGCCGCTAACAGGTAAGATGAGAATAATTTACCATTAAACAATTAGATATGGAGTGCCACAAGGCTCAATCCTAGGTCCATTACTATTTATTTTATTTATTAATGACCTACCACTTTTACTGAGAGACTCGATATCATCTACAGATCTCTATGCAGATGACACAACATTATCAGACATCCAAAACACAAAGCATGAACTCGAAGTTTCTTTACAGAATGCATTAAACAAGCTGGAAAACTGGTGACCATGCAATGGCATGGTAGTAAATACTGGTAAAACTAAAATATTACTTATCTCAACAAGGAAAAAAAAAGGAAAAATCTTGATAGCAATGAACTATGTCTGACATGGAAGGATACAAATTTGCAAATGGTCTGTCACGACAGACTACTTGGTGTTTTGTTAGATAATAATCTATCATGGACTGATCATATCAAACATATCAGTAAAAAGGTCAATTCAAGTTTATGGCTTCTCAGTAGGATAAGACATTTTCTCCCTGAAAGGCACAAAAAATTATTTTATAACAGTTACATACAACCGTATTTAGACTACTGTAATACAGTATGGGGTAATTCAAATGATAAAAACATATCAAAGTTGGAAAATCTTCATAAAAGAGCATTTAGGCTGATATCAAACCAGAAAGAAAGCAAGGAAAATTTAGCTGGTAAGTTAAAAATATTATCTATTAGAGACCGAAAATGTTTAAGAAAAGCCAAATTAATGTACAGGTTATCCGATAATAGTGCTCCTGAATATTTACAATCCTTATTCCACTATAGGCTACCTGGTAATACACCCCACTTGCGATCAATATCTACAAAACAGTATAAAATTCCCACCCACTTGCGATCAATATCTACAAAACAGTATAAAATTCCCAAACCAAATAAGGAATTATTCAAGAAAAGTTTCCAATACTCTGGAACTTTGCTCTGGAATAGTATTCCAGTTGAGATTAGAAATGCTCACTCTATTTCCATCTTCCAAACCCAATATATCCAATGGCTTCTGAGATGCTGATGAATTAAATAAATAAATTCCTTGTCTGAGGGCCTCAAGGTAGATTAGTTCTTAGCTAATTGTGTTACCCTCTTTAAATAAAGTCATTATTATTATTATTATTATTATTATTATTATTATTATTATTATTATTATTATTATTATTATTAACTTCAGCAACAAAGTGAATATTTGCATAGTAAGCAGTGTAGTAAAGACAGTGTCATATGATTCAATTATCTAGCCTCCCCCGAAAAATTTACTTATGGGTAGACTCTGCCAATAAAAAAGTTCTTTCAGGGCTACCACCGGTTCCCGCTAGGCGTTTCCCATTTCAGATCAATAGAAATGTCAGTAACAGATGCACACAAAACATTCTTACACTTTTAATTAGCAAATATTATTAAAAATGGATTACACCAAACTAAACCAGACAGTTTTATTTTGTGTTATCTCGTGTAAGTGTAAGAGAATGTTACATATAATCGTAGGAACGTATTAGACCAGCCAGACATGGAAATGTTTTGAAACAAGTTAAACATGAATGAACCATATACTAATTTATTTATTGTAAACGATTTAAAATGTAAACTACAATTATCGGAATGTTGAGGTATTCCAATTGTAGATGTAGATATGTTTTGAAGGTTATAATTACAATATGCATACAATTTTACAGATTTAATAAAAAGGTACATACGTAAGAAATGATGTTGTTGTAGGGTTTAACGCCATTTTTCAGCACACAATAGGCTATACATGGTGGCCAGTATTAATGGTGGAGGAAGAACCCGGTGACAACTCCCGGAAAGAACCACCGACCCACGAGAAGCTACTGGCAAGCTCCCTCACATACCCACATTGGCCGAATATGAGACTCGAACCCATGCAGACGGAGGTGGGATGGCAGTGATCCGTAACAGAGAGCGTTTTTGATTAGAAATATGAAGAAACATAAATTTACCAAAATATTTGTTGCGAAAACAACGACCGAAAAATGTAAATCAAATGAAAATGTTGCCTCAATTTGAATACACCCAGATTCACTACGCAGAAGCACAGCTATGTGGTAGTCACGAGATACTGTACAAACAAAAACAGCCGACACGTGCTCGGTAGTTCTTATAAATGGTTTTTACGACTCGTCTGCGATACCGGCAGGTACCTGGTCGTTGTTCACAAAACAAATATGTTGAGAATTAAGTGTGCATTATATTTGGGAACTTTATGTTTCTTCATTTATTTTAACCTGAAATTCATTTTTATGTTGGATTTGTTTTCCTACAGAACACTACAAATTGCGTATTGGTGATATCAAGTGACTGTCTGATCTCTGATGTCATTAACATGTAGGTTGCAAGATTTGTGTAGTCACGTGACTAAGAATGCAAATGGCTAGATCAGGTCAAATTTCAGCAACGTTGTACTTTCGTCTCGTCTGTCAGCGGATTAAAGACGTAACGAATTCTATTCTCACGATTATTGAGAAAATAAATCATATTCCAATCCAAATATCAAAAATGGGGTGGCAAGAGTCAGAGGAAACTCGGACTAAATAGGTATTTGCCACACTAGTGCATTTACAGTGCGGTATACTAATATTACTAATATTACCCCTACAATAAATTCATTGGCTGCCATTTACTTTTGCACTCACAGTAAGGTATAACCCATGTAGTTGTATAGCCTATTATAACCCATGAAATCTCTTTAAAAATTTCTTTAGTCACGCTCAGTGAATCCCACATGGATTTGTAACGATAAATTTGCACGACCCGAGATCAAGCTATCGTATTGAATTAGATAAAATATATATATTATTATATGTTCGACCCCAATGATTAAAAAAATTCATAAATAGATTATTAAGTTTAGTAATCTATGATATATATTTTGAATATGATTGCTATTTAACAAAAATATATAACTGGGTTGATTATATAGATTATTATGAACCATATCGGAAAATGTCCTCCAATAATACATGTTCTTGGCAACTTTATGCAATGAAATTAGTTGATTATATCATATCGTTGATTGTTATTGATAAGTAATGTGTAGCGTTGGAGGGCCTTTTAGGAACCGAACGGAGGTCTGTTCAGTCCCTCAATCAGATGAAATAAATAGCAGCAGAGGGGGTGCGACAACGACTTTGGCGTCTTTTTTTATATTCTGTTTTACCAAAAAGACGCTTCTATAAAGGATTTTCGAGGAAGCCTTGGTTTGCCAAATAGACGCTTCTAAAAGTTGGTCTTTTCGCCCCCTCTGCTGCTAGACGTAATATTTTGAAAGATCAAAAAACTAAATTGACCAAAAACAAGGGAATGATCAAGTATATAAAACGAAATCTAAACTTTGACAAGCCAGAAGTTATGATATTAGTCTTGATTTTGTTAGTAGTGAAGTAAATAAATTATTTAATGAAAACAAAATTAATAAAGGCAGACATAAAGAACTAGAAAAACTTGAAAGGAAACAAAGGCGCAACAGGACAGAGTTGACAAATTAAAAAAAAAAACGAGATAAGGATGTAGAAAAGCAACAAAGGAAATAACATAAACAACAAGAGAGAGAGAGAGAGAGAGAGAGAGAGAGAGAGAGAGAGAGAGAGAGAGAGAGAGAGAGAGAGAGAGAGAGAGAATAATTTATAATTTTAATCCTGGAATTTGTGAAAAAAACTTAAAAATATGAATGATGATGAATTAGTTAATTACACTGCCAATGATCCTAGTTATTTGTGTGATTTATCGTCAAATCATCAAAGTTTGTGAGATTGATTATCGTAAGATAGCTTACAGAATGCATTAGAACCATGGAAATGTTGGCAAAGATGATACAAAATTTAAAGGCATACAACCTAAGTAAAATCGAATGAAATTATATATTTTTTTTTTCAGTTCACGATTACTTAATTAGATGAATAATTACGATTCAGGCTGTTTCTGAGGCCGAAATCAGGCTAGTATCGGAAATTTTGTGATAAAAAAACGCGATTCTGAATTATTGTCTGCAGAGAAAAATTCGCTGTTTGCCACGCCTATATTCATGTAACTACTGTGTTGACCTCTCCCGAAGATTAAGAATTTTAGCCATGCGCAAACACGTGTTTACAAAAATAATGGCGTGTTCACAACTAGATCGAAAACCAAAACTTAGATTCTGAAAGGAGGGGGGAAATAAAGCTCTTTGGGCAAATTATGGCAGCACACGCATATGCATTGGTGACCAGCATGAACGATGGAATAAAAAAAAGTCCGCTTTGAGCCTGGAAACTAATCCAGAGGTCGCCAAATTCTTGCTGGATACTGGTGTCATGGTGAGTCTCAATTTTGCAATGAACAGTCAAGTTTTTATACCGCTATTTTATATCTGTATTGTTAACTCTTTATCAAAACTCTTAAAATAACATATTTTATATAAACTGGCATTATTCCATTTAGCTTGAAATAAAATGTCACAGCCCTGCAACAATATCGCTGAAAATCGCATGTACGTACACCACTGCTGCTATTTTTGAGGCCATCAAAGGGGTGTTAGTGATCATCATTTTCGCTCGCAACCATAAGACTTTATTTAAAGGCAAGCAGTCACTTCTGTTTTTTTTTTTGTTTTTAAATAAAAAAAAAATTATATATAATGTAAATGGTGATGGCTGTAAATGAAAGTAATGCAATACAGTTAAGTATATATTATGCATAATATTATTTGTAAAGTATATAATATTATTGTGTCTAATAAAACATTTATTTTCCCTTGCTATATTAGGTAATGAATTGAATGGCAGTGCAAGAAAAACATCAGAAAAATGTCACAGAGGACATGGCCACAACTTCTACACCTGGGCCAACAATTCATAGGATACAAATTCCTGCTGTGTCTGATATAACCACATCATAATCAGATATGGCATCTGTGTAAGTATTACTACATTTTTTAAATTTTTTTTATGTATATTTACTTGTTTACAAATATTTTGGTAGATGTACATCTAAGGATTTACCTGGAAATGTATCATTCTATATTAGTTTAATAGTTTGCAGTTGGTAAAGATTGTACATTTTGCTAAAATCTGGTTTGTTTTATTTAGAATAATATTGTTGTTGTAAATTGTTTGTTGGCATATGTCTATTTTTTGTTTTTGATATATTCCTCATCATGCTGTATGTATTTTAGTTAAAGGGCCTGAAGGGAGAAAAGTCTTTGACTAAATTAGTCACCCCTTTAAATAAGTTATTATTATTATTTCTTGAAGCATTATCATTCAGGTCTTAATAACCAAGATAAATGATAATTTCTTTTGATACAAAACTAAAGATTCCCAAGTTCAACATTAGTATTTACACATTTCAAAATTTTATTTTAAGGCATTCAGTCTTGTCTGAAGTTGATGGAAAAGTCTAAAAGTTTTATCAACCCATTTGAGAAAGTATACTAACAAAAAAAATTGTGATACATACATAAAAGGGAATATTTGAGTTAAGTATCCTAAAAAACAACCATTATGATACATGCATGATATATGTAACTCAACTAAAAGTAATGTATAGTATTGTATTGGTATTTGTGGATGGTATTTGTGTATGAAACAGAAAGTTGCTCCCACAAAAGCTTTCATTTCTGTGTATTATCAAAAAAGTAAAAATTGTGTATTTACAATTTATCTTAAATATAGTATCAATGCATCATTGAAATAATGAAGATATACTGGTTATCACAGAAAGAAAATGAATACATTGTATTATAAATACAAACCACACTGAGGCCATAGTTATGGTTTGTCCATTTAATACACATGGAGGGGGCAAGGGGGTTTACCCAAATGCATATGCTTGTGTATGGGGGTGGGTGGTCTACTGATAATATACGTACACATATACCTCGATAGTAATTTGTCTAATAAGTAACCTGCTTGACTGGGTTCAGTTGGTGTTTGAGTTTTAGTGGACAATAGACAAACTTTTTTAAAGTTATGCTGCTTATTTCTTTGATGCAGCCAGACATTCAACATTGGTGGACTATCTGTTACATTAAATATATATTATTGTTAATCCTTGATCTTTTCTGTGTGGATTAAATATTGGCTGTTCTACAGAATGGGGAGGGCAATCGCATGTATGCAGATGGTGTGTGTGTAAATAAAAAGTATGCATGTGTACAGGGAGAGAGGGGTCAAGCTTTGCCCGATTTTTGCACACATGTCCATAGTTGGAATCAGATTTTGTTTCTGGACTTTTTACGTTTTTGCTTGCAATCTAATTCACACCAGTCTGAGCTATACACACAAAGGTGAACAATTGCAAAAGTAGGATAAATTGGGGATGGAAGTAAAAAGTGGCCAGGAGGAAAATGATGGGTCAGAAGAAGGAAAAATTCCCAGTTTTACCCTTATGCCGAATGATGTTTCTAGCACACCTAGGTGTATATCTAATCAATTCTCTTGGAAACAGATGTATTTCAATATGTTCAAAATTAGTCCACAAATGCGCTCCCTACCCCCAGGTGACAAGGGAAAAAAAATAGTATGGGTGGAATGAGTTGATTATTCTCTGCCTGTATAATGCTACTGTACATTGGCATTTTCATCGAAACAGATTAATGGGGATTTATAAATGTTAATAGTTCTCTGCATCTGAATCAATTTATTTATTTAGTCATTTTACTTTGTTTCAGAAGTACAGCAGAACTGGAGAATTTCCAGAAGTTTGATTTTATTGTATGCCTCCAAAAGACATTCATATAAGCCATCAGCTTTCAGAGCTAGGAATCTGTTGGCAGCTCTTGATTATAACAATCATATTGACAGATGTGATTGTAAACACAGATGGAACAATAAGGTAATAAATTTTATTCTTGTTAACGTAATAATTCATCTTTGTTAAAATATTAATGCTTTACCTGAAAGTTGATAAACCATCTGTTTGTGGTACAATTTTATCTTTTACAGAAGACATTTTTTAAAATAATTTCAAAAAACAATTTTGGTTAGAATTAGTCTAATGTAATTAGAAAATTCTGTAAAGAATCTAAACATTTTTAAGATATATGGGTAAGATACAGATTTGCTATTTTGACATTTTCATCTGTAGCAAAATGATTTGTTACATGTAATTGTATGCAGTTTTTATTTGGACTTTTGAGAATTAAAAAAATATAAAATGACATTGTCAGTGAAATGTTTGCATTTTCTTGTCAGATACCAAAGGTCATTCAACAAAAAAGTGAGAGATGGTCTGCATACCCAAAGAAAGCTGATCAACAGTACCTGTATATTCCAGAAATAAATATGAAAATATTGAAATGAGGTTTGATGATAGAGTTGGCTTGAACCAGCCAGTTGTTTTGGACATAAATGATCCTAGGTGAATATCTGATGTACTTGCTCCAATACTACAACCACCTGCAGAAGAGATTGTTACAAAGCAGAAATCTCATTTTAAGTTAAAATGATTTAGGCCTTTTAGTCCGGTAATACCTGTTAATATCAAATTGTTATGGAGAGACTTTTCTAGTGATTGTATGGTAAGAAATGTTCTCTACCATGGACCCATATAGACTTTGACTAAGTCTTTTTTGAAGTGCCTACCATGAGCTGAAGTCCAGCATCTGTTTGATTTCCAAGTAGCAGTATATCTTCAGACCACTGTTGATTATGTTCTTAAAGCTTTTAAAAAAAAACCATGCATTTTAACAAGATGTAAAACCTTTTCTAACTTTTCATACCAATTGCATTTATACTTGTCTTATATGTATGTTTAGATTGAGGTAAATGCAGTGTATTTTGGCCATATGATGTATAAAAAAAGCACAGCAGAGGCTTTACATTGTAAATCATTTAATCTTATAGAAGTAACAAGATTAAAATCATGTAATTACAAGTCTGTTTTATTGCATAATAAAGTACTTTTTAATAATTTTATTTTCTAAATGTTTTGTGTAAAATTGCAGTCAGAAAGATTTCTAGTATACTTTGAAAAAGAAAAAAATGTACATTGGAGCAAATGACTTCAATCCATACTCTTCATCTTGATTTAATTGCTCCCGCTAAACATGCCATTAAAGGTTCACATACAGTTTTAAACTGATTTTATAAAGAAAATAATGCTGTTAACTTCTGTCTTTTTTAATTAAAAAAATAAATAAATTAGAAATAATATTCACCGACTATATTTGTTAACAAATTACTATTTAC
This sequence comes from Unio pictorum, assembly GCA_030141615.1. Classification (NCBI taxonomy): domain Eukaryota; kingdom Metazoa; phylum Mollusca; class Bivalvia; order Unionida; family Unionidae; genus Unio; species Unio pictorum. Next base: position 718,595 of record JARLTB010000349.1, read on the forward strand.
ATACTGGTGTTAACCGTTCTTGTGGCCTAGTGTTAAGAGCATCCACCTCATATGCAAGAGGTTGGGGTCCTTGATCCCTGGCCAAGTCATATCAAACACATACAAATGGTATTAACAGCTGCCTCATTTGGTGCTCAGCATTAAGAGGTTAGTGTATGGACTGGTCGTCCTACTGTCAGGATAATGTAACTGGGTGGGATGTCATGCTACATGTCTGCGGCATGATGCCTTAGTGCTAGACATCACTATAAACTGCCACACTTCAAACATCATAGCAATATGACTCAAAAATTGTTCAAGGTATGTTAAAAATCCAACTCACACACACTGTTACAATTTTGAAACAGAATTTGGCATATTTCCATCACTGTATAGTAGGCCCAATTTCGTGAACTTGAGCAGTATTATATTGTTGCAAACAGGGTTAATGGTCAGTTAGCAATTAAAACACCCCTGTGAATGTGTAAGAGTTTGTTTGTCTGTGTAGGCTAATTAGTATCAACACTGGTAGCATGACCCCTGCATTCCTGAATTTAATATGTATATCTGAGCCAGTTTTGCATTGTACTTCGTACATTATATATACTAATCAGTATATGTGTGTGTGTGTGTGTGTGTGTGTGTGTGTGTGTGTGTGCCTAGCTACCCTAATTTTAAAAGAAATGCAATAGGAAACATACATGGGGGTGAGGGCATGGGCTTAATTTCAATATTTGTTTCTCTGCAGTAGTTTGTTTAGGTGATGTACTAAAGTTTGGCATTGAGTAAATGGTAATCACTTTTGTCAAAAGTATAAAAAACAAGCACAAGATACTAAAACATCAATGTAATTTCTATAGAACTGTCTAGTATTTTGGAATGGGATGTCTGTAATCAATCTGTTATAGTTATGGTACACTAGTTTCTCATATAAAATGTCTCTGAGAGACAAAGAGAAAGGAAGAACGGAGGCAGACATTAGACGGACTGGAGGCAATTGGACTACCAGTCCAGAGAAAGATCATACAGATGAGTAGGAACACAGGACAGGAGGAAAATCATTTACAGTCAGATGATAAAATAGGCCATAACTTGGTCGAGTTAAAGACGAGTGATAGGGTTTTAATTTGAGTTTCATTTGAGAGATGACTGTTATTTAATGATATTAAATTGTTGCTTATTTGGCTTTCACATTTTGTGTATTCATTAATTTAACTGTTGGCACCATTGACTGGGAGCTCTGAGCATTGCACCTCTCTATCACTACTTCAATTCCTCATAAAAACAAGCCGGGAGGTCTTTTGTAATAATTTAAATAATATTAGGAGCACCCCTCCAAACCTAAATAACACGGAAAATCTCTATATATTATATGCCATAATTATTCTTAGACGATATCCTTCATTTTTATGCCTGACTGTACTCTTGAATTAAAGTTATGTCTGTACATGCACATTTGTACATATATAAGTTTAGTATATTACATAATATATAACAGTTTTACAGTGTATGCAGCTGTGTACATTCATCTGGGTATTTATATAAAGGGTATAATTATTTCTATGGTAAATGAACACATTAAAAAAACTGAAAATTTGATGCATTTAATTGGTGTCAAGTGTATTTGATTTAGTTGTAATAAGACGGCTGATGATGCACATATTATGTGATATAAGTATTCAATGTTGCTTTTGATGAACTAGTATTTAAGTCTTAAAAACCTTATTCTGTTTCCAGAGCCAATTTTTTTCCACATGTAATTGAAATTAATGAACAGTATCTGGATAGAATAGTATCCTAGTGTTTGTAGTTCTGTTGATATTTACAAGCCAATCTTTATTCATGAAACACTGCAACAAGTTTTGCTTTCTCAACTCATGACTATGCGTTATTTATCATTTAACTTAATGTGTTACTGTATATGCACAATTAAAATCATGTTCACCAGTGTACTTTCGTTGTTTACATCCTTTGCATCCCATGACAATGCTAGTCAACTTCAATTCATGTTTTAAATAAGCAGTCTCCTCACAGTTGCTTTCAAAACAGCCATACATATAATCATTCTTTAGTGGGTAGGTAGCTAAAACAATTTTTAACAAAACTTGTTCATGTAAAATAAAAATTGCATACTACAAAAGAAATGCTTTATGCAACTTAAAATAAACACAAATTTCATTATTCATATCATTGGATAGATCACCCAAGTCTTCCTTGAGTAAATCCAAAATGGTACTGGCCAAAATTATTTATCCATTATACGCCATACACAACAGCTTGGAATGACATGTCTGTTGCCAGTACTTAGGTATCCATTAAGTCCATAAAATAAATTGCCTATTAGCAGTAAGCCATTTCCCCCGGTGGTATTATCTTCTTCTGCTGCCTTTTAATAGTGGTTCTGATTAAAATGATACAAATTATCACATTTTTAGTTGGTTTATCTTACAACGTAACACAATCTCACAAACACGACAAGTAAACACTTTCAAGAATCGCCCCTTAAAGGAACCTCTTATTGTCAGGATTTTCCATCGTTGTCACAAGATAGACCGAGTCGGGACTGGATTAGTGAAGACACGGAACGCAACTGCGTTAATAAGATGTTTATTTTATAAACGCAATTTTAAAAATCAACTCTGACACCAATATTTTACAAAATATAAGAAAAATCTATTTAAATAAATGTTCATAACATGGAACTATGAATTTCAGTAACGTAATGACAAAAAAGAAGTATATGAATGAATTTACAAATATGAATATATATAAAAGCCTCGTATAACGAGATAGATGCAAATATGAAAAGATAATGCGTCGTCAATATGACGAGACTAGAATGAAGATATTAAATAATACGTCGTCCATATGACGAGACATATGCAATCGTGAACCCTAAATTCTGAAGTTCTCGTTCATGGGACGAGATTTGTGTAGAATGAAATTATGCATGTGTCGTTCATATAACGAGACTGCAAAGAAGATATTAAATAAATAATACGTCGTCCATATGACGAGACTGGAATGAATAAATGTAAACTACTTGCTGAGGTATTTTGCTACTAGCCTGGCGTCAGTCTGACGTCAGAAGTACATCCGGTTACACAGAGTCAAACCTAACAGTTGTGACCTTCACCTCACGCAATCATATATAAATACCATATATTTATACATCTAACGCAGCATACATAAATGCAGCATACGTAAGCACCATACACAGGCACCACACACGGGCATTACACGGTCAGCATAGACAAGCCCACACACGTAGTCACCACAACATGGCACTACACACGGGCAGCATAGAGAAGCCCCACGGTCACTCCATGACCCTACGGTCAGTCCAACATGGCACCGCACACTGGCACCACCGGACCCCACTCAGCTCTTTTAGCTGATAGATTGCTCCGTTTAGGATGGAAGCGTTTCCGACAAGACTACATTGTAATGTGATTTCTGTCTTATAATTTCGTCCTTATATACCCCTAGCTGTGACAGATATGCGCAGCTAGTTACTTTAAACTGCAGGCAATTTCGCACATGCAGCATGAGCTGAGTGTTCGCTCATTATGCCGAAATAACTAAAAAGCCCAACAGATAATAAACTACCCTCGGTAAGGCTGTACGCAGTAACGAAATCAAGACTAGATTTTTTGACCACATATATATATATATATATATATATATATATATATATATATATATATATATATATATATATATATATATATATATATATATATATATATATATATATTGAACATAGTCGTATACAATTCCGTGACATACCTCCCCCCTTCAAAAAAAGTGGAAACACTTTTAGAAAAACACGGAATTGGCACACACAAAAATACGAAATGAGACGTTATTTACATTACAGTAATAACGTGGTATAATGAAGGAATAAAAAAAACCTGCAAATCACAGTCTGCTTAAGTAATCAGCCCCTACATTTTCCGACCCTCTGATTGCTTCAATCCGAAAACGATATGGCTGCAGGATCAGTGCCCAACGCATCAATCTTGCGTTGGCAACTTTTGCCTTGTTCAAATATATGAGAGGCTGATGGTCTGTTTCAAGGACGAATTCCCTTCCGAAAAGGTATGTGTGGAATTTAACTATACCCCACACCAGTGCCAAGCACTCCTTTTCGATCACCGAGTAATTTTGCTCCCTAGGCAGCAATTTTCTACTAGCATAGGCTATGTGTAATTTTACCCCCTCTTCCTCTTGTAGCAAAACTGCACCTAACCCGGTCTCTGACGCATCAGACCTCAAAACGAACGACTTATTTAATTCCGGCAACTTTAAGATTGGTGCACTGATCAAATTTTCCTTAAGAGCGTTAAAAGCTCTTTCTTGGCAAGAACCCCAAGAAATCTTATTTGGCTGCCCCTTCCTAGTTAAATCCGTCAATGGACTAGCTATGGCGGCGAAATTCGGAACAAATTTCCTTTAAAAACCTATCAACCCAAGAAACGATCGTATATTTTTCTTGGTTTCGGGTCTAGGAGCATCTTTGATAGCCCCAACTTTGTCGGGGTAAGGTTTTAACTGCCCTGACCCACTTACTAAATGTCCCAAGCATTCCAAGTTAGAATACGCTATACTACACTTGGAGGGTCTCGCGGTGAGATTTGCCTTACGGAGCCTTTCGAACAGAGCAACTAATATCCTAACATGTTCTTCCCAGGTATGTGTATACACAAGAATATCGTCGACAAAACTATCTACGTTATTCATGCCTTTCAACAATTTCCGCATAAGTCGCACGCACGACGCACCGGCATTAACTAGACCAAAAGGCATCACCTTAAACTGGTAAAGACATTTAGGGGTCGCGAATGCAGTTAATACACGGGATTTTACAGCGATGGGCACCTGCCAATATCCTTTTGTTAGGTCTATTTTAGAAATGTACTGGTGCCCTGCTAATTTCGAAAACAAGCCCTCCATGTCTGGCATCGGTTCAGCATCAAAAACAGTGACTTTATTTAGTTGTCGAAAATCTATACAGAATCTAGTTGTTCCATCTTTTTTACTAATCAATACCACGGGGGAAGAATAAGGGGAGTTTGAGGGTTCAATTACTCCCAGGTCTAACATTTTACCCACTTCCTCATCGATTTTATCCCGTGTATTAAAGGGTATCGGATATCCCTTAATTCTGATCGGCTCCCTGGTGTTCAAACTTATCTCGTGCGTTATTAATCCAGTATTTCCTGGTCTATCTGTAAATACGTCGGGGTACTTATTCAAAATTTCTACTATCTGGCGACGCTTACAGTTAGGTAAATCCGGACATACGGTGACCATATCTATTCCCTCTTTCCCTACAACCATAGGGTACTCAAAAGGAATGTCTGTGTTAAAATCCAATTGCGGTTCGTCACTCGATTCGTCTTCTATGACCGCAATGCACACAACGTTCAAAACACCCTTTTCAGTAATTTGACTAGGTCTCTCCACATAACTCTTTAACATATTGGCATGAAATATTCTCATCCTACCTCCAATGTCAATTCGGTAATCCATTTCATCCATGACCTGTTTAACCTCATACGGCCCTTTCCATTGGACCAATAATTTGTTTTTACTAGTAGGGAGTAGCACCAACACACGATCACCTACGTCGAATTTCCTACTTCGCGTTCCCCGGTTGTAATATTTCGTGTACTTGCGACCAGATTTCACAAGCTCGTCGTGTGCCATCCGACACGTGCTTTCTAATCTCTCGCGTAAGTCTACGACGTACTGGTAGGTGGTTTTAACCTCTCCGTCTGCGACATCACCTTACCATAGTTCGCGCAGAATCCGTATAGGACCCCGAATTGCCCTACCGTATAGCAATTCAAACGGCGAGAATCCCAAACTCTCGTGCGGTACCTCGCGATACGCGAACAAAATCGCGTTTAAATATCTGTCCCAATCTCGCGGTTTCTCCGTGCACATTCGACGTAGCATTTGTTTTAATGTGCCGTTAAATCTCTCTACCAGTCCATTACACATGGGGTGATACGGTGTAGTGCGCACCTGTTTAATTGACAACAACCTACTAATTTCTGACATTAGTTCGGAGGTAAACTGGGCTCCGCAATCTGTGAGGATTTCCTCAGGTACCCCTACCCTACTGAACATGTCGACAAGTGTCTCAGCCACGCGATCAGTTTCAATTGATGGTAATGCTATCGCTTCTGGGTATCTAGTAGCATAATCCACTAGAGTGAGGATATATCGGTTTTTCCTATCTGTAATAGGAAATATGGGTCCCACAATATCAACGCCTACCCTTTTAAATGGGGTATCTATAAGAGGCATTTTACCTAAAGGTACTCCGGTATTTCTTCCCTTTGACACAGTTTTTTGGCAAACGTCGCACGACCGACAAAATCGTGCTACGTCACCGTTTACTCCAGGCCAATAAAACTCTCTTAAAACTCTGTCTGTTGTTTTTCTCATGCTTAAATGACCTGCCATACTAGACTAATGCGCTACTCTCAATACATGTGACCTGAATTTCTGAGGGACAACTAATTGGAGATACTTTCCCCCCTCCCGCGTGCTAAATTCTCTGTACATTAAACCCTTGGTACGTACGAACTTAGAGCTCCCACCGCCCTTACATTTCGCTGTACCCGACAAGATTCTCTCTGCGAGTGCGCTTAAAGACTCGTCCTGACTTTGCTCACGTGTACACTCATCACGTGAGATATCGGTTACGGCTTCCGGAACTTTCAATTTAAGTAGCGGCTTTTTATCCGCCTGCGCTCTAGTTTCGACGGCTTGCACGATGGGAAACCGGAAATCAGAGAGGGTTGGGAGTCTGGATCCCTCGACATTTCCTAGGGTTAAATCATATATAGGGTTTTCCATGCACAGTGCTTCCACAGTCCCATTCAGAAAGGGCGCCTCTATTTCTATTCTGGCAACGGGGACGTGATCGATTGTTTTATTTAACAACATACAATGGGATTTCCAACCAAGCATTTGGTCTTCCCTAACGAGACTTCGCTTTACCACAACACCCGTGCACCCGGTGTCGTGTAAGACAGTGACTGTTTGTCCGTTGGCGGTCCCTGTAGCAGTCGGCACCCTCGCCTCTGGGAAAAAACACGTGCCGATGGACTGGATAACGTCATGACCGACCTGCACACGCGATCGAGAATTGTATACCTTACTCGCGTTATTAGATTCAGACCCTTCACGAGGAAGACCATCGCGCTTTCCGCCTCCTGACCACGCTCTGCTTTCGATAGCAGCCGCAACTTTCGGGACGAAACTCTTCCTCTTCGGACAATCGGGGGTGATGTGGCCGAATTCCTTACAAGTGAAACATTGTTTATCACTGCGATAGGAACCCTTCCCAGATTGAAAATTTCCACCTTTATAGGTTCCAAGTTTCTCGGGTTCTCTGAGTCTCTGATCTTGATAACCTCCCTTGTTATCCCTTAAAATTACACTCTGGGTTCCTCCTCGGGTTTCGGCAAAATAGTCTGCTTGGGTAGCCATATCGGATACATTACTTAAAGACTTTTCCCTCAGGAATAAATACAATTCCCTACTACAAATGTCTAAAAACTGGTCCTAAGTAAAAAGTCGGTAAGACCCTCGAATGTTTTTTGTACCTTGCCACATTCAATCCACCGTTAGAAATAATTTCCGGTCCTACATATAAACTGGGCGAATGTCTCACCTTTTTCGGGCTTACTCGATTTAAACTTTTTACGGAACCCTTGTTCCGTCAGCTCATATCTTTTAAGGAGTGCCTCTTTTAATGTATCATAGTTCAGTGCGTCATTTACGGGTATACGCGAATACACATCTAGCGCTTTACCTTTAAGCAATGCGCTGAGATGGAGCGCCCAATTTTCCCTTTGCCATTTCTGGATGGTGGCATATCGCTCGAACCTATGTAGATAACTATCTAAATTATCCTTGTCATCATCAAAAGGGGGTAATTTAGGGCCTTTTAACTTAGAATCGTGTTGCCCATCCTTCTTAGCCTCTAATAATTCAAATTTCCTTTTGTGTTCCTTTTCCATATTCCTGTCTTCTAACTCAATAGCTTCTAACTTTGCTCGCTTCTCCACCTCTCACTTTCTTTCCTCAAGTTCTCGTACTTCTTCTATTCTTTCCCTTTCTGCATCCCTTTCCCATTCTATCCTTTCCTTCTCTGCCTGTTTTTCTAACTCTATCTTTTCCCTTTCTGCCTGTTTTTCTAACTCTATCTTTTCCCTTTCTGCCTGTTTTTCTAACTCTCTCCTTTTTCCTTAAATACCATCTTCTCCCTTTCAAAGGCGATTTGTATTTCGACCTTTTCCCTCTCTATATCCCTTTCCTTTACCCTTTGATCCCTTTCCCGAGCCTGCTCCTCCTGAACAAAATTTCTAAGGGTCTCCCCCCACCCCCAATTTCCAAACTGTTTGCCCAACTCCACTAGATCTTTGAGTGACGACATGGTGAATGCTGTTGATAAGATAACCAATCCTATATGCACTATCATATAACACATACAATTCTTGGTATTACGTGAACGAACCGTATATTACTCCTCCCAATGTATTCAATATGTATATATGTATATATAAAACAGAATATGAGTGAGGTATTAACTCACCAGCCTGATTTGTCTTGTCAGGAAGCTTCTGATCTGAAACATATCTTTAAAACAAAACTTACCACAATCAGGACCTATGCAATTAAAAATCCGTGCTTCGCCTAATCCAATTATAATCCCACTTCTGACAAGATTTGTCACAAGATAGACCGAGTCGGGACTGGATTAGTGAAGACACGGAACGCAACTGCGTTAATAAGATGTTTATACTATAAACGCAATTTTAAAAATATTTTACAAAATATAAAAAAAATCTATTTAAATAAATGTTCCTAACATGGAACTATGAGTTTCAGTAACGTAATGACAAAAAAGAAGTATATGAATGAATTTACGAATATGAATATATATAAAAGGCTCGTATAACGAGATAGATGCAAATATGAAAAGATAATGCGTCGTCAATATGACGAGACTAGAATGAAGATATTAAATAATACGTCGTCCATATGACGAGACATATACAATCGTGAACCCTAAATTCTGAAGTTCTCGTTCATGGGACGAGATTTGTGTAGAATGAAATTATGCATGTGTCGTTCATATAACGAGACTGCAAAGAAGATATTAAATAAATAATACGTCGTCCATATGACGAGACTGGAATGAATAAATGTAAACTACTTGCTGAGGTATTTTGCTACTAGCCTGGCGTCAGTCTGACGTCAGAAGTACATCCGGTTACACAGAGTCAAACCTAACAGTTGTGACCTTCACCTCACGCAATCATATATAAATACCATATATTTATGCATCTAACGCCGCATACATAAATGCAGCATACGTAAGCACCATACACAGGCACCACACACGGGCATTACACGGTCAGCATAGACAAGCCCACACACGTAGTCACCACAACATGGCACTACACACGGGCAGCATAGAGAAGCCCCACGGTCACTCCATGACCCTACGGTCAGTCCAACATGGCACCGCACACTGGCACCACCGGATCCCACTCAGCTCTTTTAGCTGATAGATTGCTCCGTTTAGGATGGAAGCGTTTCCGACAAGACTACATTGTAATGTGATTTGTGTCTTATAATTTCGTCCTTATATACCCCTAGCTGTGACAGATATGCGCAGCTAGGTACTTTAAACTGCAGGCAATTTCGCACATGCAGCAAGAGCTGAGTGTTCGCTCATTATGCCGAAATAACGAAAAAGCCCAACAGATAATAAACTACCCTCGGTAAGGCTGTACCCAGTAACGAAATCAAGACTAGATTTTTTGACCACACACACACACACACACACACACACACACATATATATATATATATATATATATATATATATATATATATATATATATATATATATATATATATATATATATATATATATATTGAACATAGTCGTATACAATTCCGTGACAATCGTATTGACTTTTTTGCCTACTTCTTGTAATTTATCGTATATAATGAGAAATCTATAAGCAATACATATATTGTGGGTGACTATAATGAACTAAGGAGAAGGACAGACGAAGAATAGGGCAATAATTACTCAAAAGCGAAACATATGCTTACCTCGACTTCATGTGACACTACGACTACGGAGAAGATCGGGAAATTCCGTTTCTGCATAATTAATTAGCAATCCGTACAGAAAATCGTTATATTTTCATTGATTAAACTTACAGGTGTACATTTTTTGAAACTGAATGACCTGTAATTACTCATTATTTCTACTATACTTTTCATAATATCATGCATTTGCAAGAACAAAAAAGTCGAAAAACTTAGGTAGTATGCCTTTAATAGTTTTTCTGCCAAAGTAAACAAACTTAGAGAAGAAATTTATTCATCTCAATTTTCATCTCTTTCAACGTTTCAAGAGTTTTCTTTTATGTTAATGTGTTTTGACCGAAGTGTTCATCTCTACTCGTGTGGAAGTAGGAGAGTGTGTCAAAAGCGCTGCAATCATATAAGGTTCTTGAGCTGATGGCCTTTGAAATACTTCTCTCTTTGTTTCTTATATTTCTTCTATCAAAATGGCTGTTGTTTGCATATTCTATGCTGCGTTTTGTTTTTATTCGCTTTTCTTGCGATTCGTGAAATCTCTCAGAGTAGGTGTTTAGCCGTTTCGTCAAAATCGACCTGATGAATTAGTTGAAGACGATACTATAATTGTCACTAACAGTACGAATAAAGTGACAATCTAAAATATATATCAATGATTGTATTTTTTTTGTAAGTGTATCATCTAAGTGAGATTAGGATTAGGAAGTAAATTTGATACAGGCTATTTGTACTAAATATGGAGTTCTATCTTCGCCCTAACATATTATTATGTTTTGACTGATTAGTATTTTTATGTTCGCCATTTGGCGAAGAAAGTAAAGATGGCTTCCTAATCGCAGTTTCTCTTTCTTGTCAATGCGCCGTTCTTTAAAAACGTTTAAGTATTATTCACACACTGTATCGGTATTTTGAATAAATAATTTAATATTGGAATGTCTGCATGATCGAAAAGAGGATCGAGTATATTATTTTCATTTTTAGAAGAATAATTTCTTTGACGTTATAAATGATGTTGATGGTGTGCCCTTGTTTCAGGGGATGAAATTAAGACGAATGTTAACAAATACTTGCTTTTTCTTTTATGATGGAATTCGTCTCCACTGTTTGTGAATATGCCATACCAACTTAACTATTGGCACCATTTGATGATGAATAAACTATAGCATTTATAGTTAGCCAAAACCTATAAAGTTTGAAAAATGTCTGTTCTGCCTTGTGCTTTAATCCTAGAAGATGCCATTCTTTAGGCTCCAGCAGTGATGTAGGACTATATACAGAATGGGTTTCCATTTTTCAGCAAATTATTAGCTTTATTCTTTGAACGATCCCACTTGATTGCACTAAAATGTGATCCGTAACAGAAATAATTGTTTTTGCATTCTTAGTATATAAACGATGGAATAAATTATATCCCTTGGTCCAATCGTTTGACAATATGTTTCAAGTTACATATTTTCCTGAACCACTTTTTGTTTCACTTTTACTTGAAATAGTCACAAACATAAGATGCTTGCGTACTACACTCCCTTTCAAAGATGAACAACTAGACATTATGTGTGTCTGTATGTTTGTCTCTTTGTGATGTTATGATTTTGTTTCTCTCGAAATACGCTCATAAATGTAGTGTTATAGAGCTTTGCAGTGAACGCAAACCAACTTCGTAATACAATGAAACATTTGGGTGACCTTTAATTATATAGAGTAAGTTATACAATATAGCCGGAATTATTTGTCCTGAGAGAAAATGTCTTCAGGAGTAATATTTTCTCAGGATACAAGAGCGGTAGTCGTAGTTTATATTCCAGTTTTTCTCGAGAAAATCTTCCTTGATAAAACTATGATGCGAGGCTAGCAAGTCATGTATATGATCCATCAAAGCTGCTATCAAACGGTTTGCCTGCTTTTGTATGTATTGTCTGGAATCAACGCGTTTCTTCGTTGGCAGTAATCCATGTTTTAATATGCAGTGTTTTGTCAAATTGCATTTCGATCTTCGTGGTGATTAGGCTTCCGTTCATTGTTGTTTGGCCATCCAATATTTGGGAGAACTTCGGCATAGAAAGTTCAAGTAATGCATGGAATAGCAAACTAATGACCGTATAAATGGAGGTGGATGATTATTAAAGCTAGGTCTATGTTATAATTAAGCTAACTTCAAAGTTTGGAATGCCAAGTTCAATTTATAGATTGGCAAAGCACAAAGTTAACATCCTGCCATAACACGCCTGCTGACAGTGAATACATGGTAGAACATATCAAGTAATACATGTAAATGTGGGGAACGTTTATGATGATATCATCATGCTTTATGCGTATTTTCTTCATCATAGCCGATAGTAGAATATCAGTTGTACTTATAGTCAGCACTTAAAACGCGTCCATAATTAGTTTAACGATACGTACGGAATCAAAATAACTTGAAACAAAAGAGAAAAGACTTGTTTGTCAAACATTCCATAACTATACACTAATGATATTCAAGGAGCAAATTTAAGCGATCAATGTTGCCTTATCTTCATAAATATAAAAATATTTTTAATGGTATTTATTAGCATCTTGTTTGCTATTGTTTCTGAGTTTTTCAAGTATAATACAAGTATATTGTTTAATAAAAATATCATCGCCACGTAATTTCTTTGACACGTTCGTGCGCTAATATTCTAACGACCATTAAGATATTATTCAAAATTCTTTTTATTTTTCTTCAACTTTCTGTTATAATCTAATTGATCTGAAGCTTGATTGTGGCATCAACTGGAATAAATATCTTGGAAAGCTAAGATGGTGATTATGTTAGTATTTGATGCAAATAACATTTAAGGAATTAATGTGTGTCTCAGAAATGTAAAAGTGTTGACCAGTTTCTATTTTGTTATACAAAAGGTAAACGTACACAGTATAAGTTATAATGTGCCCCAATAGTAAATCTCTTTGAAATGGATGTCACGGTAAAGGGCGCGGGGTTTGAATCACACATATACAAAACATGAAACTACCCAACCATAGCTGCTAAACATTTAGCCGTACAAAGTTAAACGTCCATGTTGAAAAAAAAAACTGCAAATATTTACAATGAAAATGTCGAAGAAATATAAAAGCATCAAAAAAAAAAAGAATACCTTAACGGATTCCGAAAATTGAAAAACAGAATAAACACAAATTTTCTAGTTAGGTCAAATATTAAACAAATGAAATATGCACACTACTTTCAAGATTTACGGTACTGTGTTACTAACAAAGACATATGGTTTATGCTTTTAGTGCGTATTTTTCCACACTTTATTTCCATCTCTTCTGCCAAAACATCGTTTAGTACAGAAAGAAACCAATAGGTGTCTACATGTTTAACCTGGATTTACAAATCGTTAACGTCTATGATATTTCACATCTTGATTTCAGATTTTCAGTTTCGAGGATCTAAAATGTTTCATGCAGCATACATTTGTTTCGATTAGTTTTCATTGTGTTCATAGATAGAGGGTGCGGGCAATATTACCTACATATTCAACTTTGCATTCCTTACCGAAGCTACAATAATTACAGTCTGTTCTGATCACAGTTTACACCTACTTTTACTTCCTTCTGACTCTGAGGTACTTTGAAATATGAAATAATCTTTTTTTTTAAATATTTAAATTTTATACTATATCTGGGTATAACACATATTTGTTGGTATGTCGTGTTTGCACTTCACTATGCAAGCAGCATGATTTATTAATTGAATAACATCTTACTGGGTTCGATTCGTTTGAATCGGATAGTTTCGAATATCACTATAATCCACTCTGTCCTTTATGTCCCCGTGGTCGCAGCCTATGGATGCAGGTGAGCACCAGAAGAGGATGATGATATGTAGTAGACAGCGAAAAACAATGTGATTTCAAATGGTGAGCTGTCATGTTTACGTTAGTTGTCATCGAGCAGACGTTGGATGTTATTGAGCAGACGTTAAATACTATCGAGTAGACATTAGTGGCTGCGAAATATAACAGTTACTTTTACAGCGGTCGTATTCGCTGTGTCAACATTGTGTTAATGCTTTGGCAAAATCTGTTTTCATTTGCTTTAATACCTGGAACATTATATTCGTTATAAGAATTATTATAAAGGAAAACTCTTTAACCATATATATATATATATATATATATATATATATATATATATATATATATATATATATATATATATGTATGTATGTATGTATGTATGTATGTATGTATGTACGCGAAGTGAGCAGTTTGGATAAACCATCCCTATAGTTTTAATGTAACCCAATTTTGCACTTACTTTTCTCTGGATACTATATGCATACTTTTTCTTCCATGTCTATATCCAGTAATAGACATGAAACCCATTAAAGGGTAAACTTAAAGAAGATTTGGAAAATGTTTAGAAAAATTAAAATAAATAAACACAGGACGGCCCTAATCGAGTCAGGAATTGTACAACTAAATAAATTCGTACAAGTCCTGACTCAAGGCAGACGGACCTAGAAAATTAATTTTTTTTAGAAATTAAATTGGGGCACAGTAAACCTTTAATTAAATACACTTCAATTTACACAAAATTCAAAATTAACTTAAACTATATCTAAATAAAGAGGATTATGTGATAACCCACATAGAGAGATATCACAAAGTAAGACAACTATGACAAGAATTTGAATGAAAATGGCTATCCTTACAAAAATACAAAGTATAGACTTATATATAGCAGCATACAAATAGCACCAACACAAATAGCAAACACAAGGATACTAGGTGACCACTAGCCATGGTCAAATAAATAAAGAACAAAAGTAGAATACTAGTTTTGGGTAGATCAAATCCCATCTAGTAATGATCTACTTAAGGTACACTAGGGAAAAAAATACCCCTTTTCAAACATATAACCCCGATGGGGGAAAATTAAACGGGGAGATAAATGGAAAAAAAAACAGTCAAACAACATATCAGGGGAACACACATAAACATAAAAGCATGGTGCACCACCCCCGCCCCCAAAAAAGTAAAGCATGTGTCCACAATTCCATAATTAATCATTTAAATATGCGAATAACAGATATTTTATCCAAACATTATCGCGCAACACTATAATCAGATTAGTCATATTTGTTGTTCATACAATTTTAAAACAAACACGCAAACACACACACACACACACACACACACACACACACACACACACACACACATCTTTCTCTGGCATAGAATGATGAAAGTACTGAACGAAAAGAGTGTAACTTTGTGGGGTTTGTATAATCTTAAGTAAAACAATGTTTTCTATTGCAATATCTTTCAATATACCGTTTTCAGATGTTAAAGTATATGGCAGTGAACACGTGATTTTCTGTCTTTTTCCAGAATGTTTAGAACAATCATCAATTAATATACAGTTACGAAATATGGTTCTATTCGCAGGAAACGTGAACAAGTTGGCTGTCATTAATGTGTTGTTTGGGGTCCATCTAATCATAATGAATTCTTGTAAAAGAGAAAGAAAAACACTCGTAAGGATTGCTTTAAATAATTCCTTACGATATTTTTCTTACGTCTCTTAGATTCAGTTTAGAGTGTTGTTCATTTACAAGTGTTTCCAACGCGATTTAGTGACAGTGATGATATACTAGCAGTGCATTAGTGTATGCGATGTCGGCTTGGGCTTGATATGAATAAAGAACATCTCATGTCTTACTGTGAGGTAAAATGTGAGCACATCACTACTAGGGACATGTTTGCCCATTGAGCGATTATTTCCATATACATGCTCTTCGGGTCCTTACCTTCGGCATCATACTATCTTTCATGTGGGAATTAAACGCATGACTGTTGATTTTGGCGCTGGTGCACAATTATGTGTGTGTATGAGTGAGTGAGAAAGAGATATTGTACTGTATCCATGTTTCAATGATATCACAACGATATCTGTATTGTGGCAGTTTATAGTGATATTTAGCACTGGTGAATAATGCCCCAAGCCACAGTGTATTCACTAGGGCTTGTGTCATCCTTTGCAGTACCACATGATGTCACCCCATGGACCTCCTTCTGTAACAGACCATGTTACATAATCTTTAGTAATGTCATTTTAGTGTCGCCCCTTCTGATAGTGTTAGCCGGTGCAGTCCCCCCTCTTAGTGACGCATCTGCCCATCTAGTAACAATATCATGACACCAGGCCGACTAGTTCTAACATTAACCTCCTCACTCATGATGAATATCAAGCGAGGTAGCTGCTTGTACCATTTTCGGATTACTTGGACGGGTTCGAACCCATGACCT